>JAOXJM010000012.1:33716463-33736807 GCA_026413425.1 Tringa solitaria
TTACTCTTGCCTGTGACATTTCCCGAGTCTAAGGAAAGAAAACTTAGCACTCCTTTTTATCAGTTCTCAAATATATCAAAGTTGTATCTTCCAAAGGTGGTCAAAACCACTTTTTTTTTCCTAAAGGAAGCCCGTTCGAAGGCTTTTTCGGATCAAATTTCTAGGTTGTACACCCTTGCTCACTGCACTTTTTGTACTTTCTTTTATGTCTAGACAGAGCGAGACAGCTTTCCATCATTCTTACTCTGTGAGGCACCAGATTACTTAAGTTTTATCTCTTTTTAATATAGGTCTCAAGCTTAGCAATTTTGGTAACTTGGTTGGTTTAAATTTAATATTTTTCACCCATATTTAATAATTATTGTCCTATTGGGGAATTATTTTCATAAACACTCAGACCTTGGTGTGTTGTATACATCCTTCACCTACCAAGCCGTGGTACCAGAGTTGAAAGGTTTAGCCCACAAAAGTATTTGGACAGGACGGAGAAACATTCACAGTGCCATATTAAATACTAGTGGTTGACTGACTTACACAAGGGAAATATTTGTGACAAAAGAAGACATTAAACAGCTGAAGATACAGTATTTTTAACGATCACACACAAAGGAAAATGACAAGAATGTGAATGCTTGTTGGAGTCGTGCTCAGATTTCAGCACGGGGAATGGCACTTTACTTAACCAAGTTATCTAGTTGCTGCAGCAGGCAGCCTGCCAGCCCTTGCTTCCCGAGTGTCAGCTGCCGGTTGTCATGTCCCATCCCAGAGACAGCAGACTATCCTCGTAAAACAATTTCCTTCATTTATAATTCTGCAGCGTCTCCTGAGTTTTGCTGGGCTCAGGTCATGTAAAGTAATTTTGTATTTCTCTCAATTCCAGAGGATTCCAGCCACGCGTTTAAAATTAAGCAGCGTATCAAAGTACCAAATCTAAGGATTGCAGCCTACAGTACCTGTTCCGCAAAGAACTGGAAACCCTTATCTTCACGAATACATTCATAGGTTTCTCCAAGCACAGGATTAAATGGCTTGCTTCCAGCTCGGTAGTAACTGGATGCATATGCAGAGACTGCAAATGCAGCTATATACACCTGGGAACAACAGATGTGGAATTTTGATTAATTAGTTTATCACAGCCATGCACAATTTTCACTACACATTTTTATTTGACAGAAGGAAAAAAACCCCAAGGTTCTTATCCTGACATCAGATTCTGTATTTTTCCAAATCATTTGCAGACTACAAACATGAATGCCTCCTGCAAGTTAAGCACTAGCTCACGCATTAGAGAATTACTCAATCTTCAGAGAGTCATTCCATGGTTCAGGAATGGAGTTATTAGGGTCAAACACTACAAATTTCATCAACTAAAAACAGCATTTGTGAAAACTGTCTGAAATAGCTTAGCATTCTGCCACGCAGCTCAAAGCAGTAACCTTAAAAATCAGAGTTAGATTTTGTGTTATATCTGGCTTTTATAGTTATGGTCTGTGATTGTACAGATTAGTCTAAACTTGGCACAGGAAGTACTGGATGAGTTTTCACCAAGTTTGGTATTTTTAATGCACTTTGAATTGATTAGGATTGAGACACAGGTGACTTCAAAAATTTTTGCAGTCAACTCAAGCATAATTCCTCCTAAACCCGAGGAATTAGAATTTGGGGTTGTTCAATTCAATTCAGGTCTCTTTTGTACTATTCTTCTCCCTTTTCATTCCCTTTTCCTCATCTTGTGAAAGTGTAGATGTTCTCCTGTCACAATTTCGGAAACTGAATCTGCTTCAGAATGGCTCTTCTACGAACTATTACAAATACTATGCAACAGCCAGCATTAATCTTGCCTCAGAAAATACTCAAAGGCAAAGAGTACTCCGTTCTGAGGTAATTTCCAGATGCTTGGGTGTGGGAAGGAGGGAAAAAGGTTCTTCTCACTCCCATATGAGCAACTACTGCTCATTTCCTTTTCCTTTTAACACATGTTCTCAAGAGAACAAAAAAAGCTATGCACCTAAAACCCCCATTAATAGCCACATTCTCTGTCCTGAGAACAGACATTAAATTGTAACCTTTGCAAAGTGGAGCAAGAGGCTTTTCAAACAGTATTTGTAATATGACTACTTACATTCGTTAATAACCTAATTTTAAGATAAATACATTGAGTTGCAAATGCTTTATTCAATTTAAGGGACAATCTATAGCTTCCATACAAGAGAATTTAGAAAGCTTTTAATCCCTTATTTATGGGCTTACACATTAAGTAGCTCTTGTGCACCTGGAAGCGGAACACCTGAAAGGCACTTTCCTGTTCTTTTGCCAAATGCTGAGTTCAGGGTTCCGCACTAGCAGAAGATGACACCATTACTGTACTCAACGTACCTTCACATTGCCTGGTGTTGAGATCCTCAACATTTTGGATCAACCCCAAAACTTCACAAAACCAGTTAATAAAACAAATGGAGCTCATGTAGTTAATCTAAAGATATCACAGTGGTGTAGGGCTGGAAGATCCAGCACCTTCTACGTGCAAATGTGTTACCAGATTAGACACCCTTAAAAAAAGATCTATTGTAGTTTTCATGTTCAAAAGGGAAGTTTACTAGTTCAACGTCCCCCTTCCCTTTTTGCTGTAAACTTTTAATCTTACAGAGTAAGAGCTGCAAAACAGAACTAAGCCACATCTTCGTTTAACCTTGCAGGACAGAGAGGTACTTGGTGAGACAGAATTCCTGACAAAGCAACAGAAATTATGCAGAACAGTCAAAAATAGGGGTTATGTAAAGATGTAAAGACACACGTTTGTAGAGTCTGCCTTTCTCAGCTGGGAGAAAAACAGAACAGAACATCTTCAGTTCTTTGGCAGATTGTTTCTGTATTTACTCTATTCTAATCATATTGAATGTTACTAAGTATTTGGAATAACGTATTTACCATCCGTTCAAATGGGTCAGGCGTATGCGCTGCTTTATCTAGTAGTTCACTGTACTCCAGCTCCTCGCAGAGACGCTGAAGGGTGTTAAGTGGCTCATTTAATTCAACAGGCATGGCCACTTTGGAGAGATCCTTTCCTATGTTATTTCTCAGGATATTCCAGAGGCTGATGTTACTCGTATTAGGACATGGAGCTGGTAAACATGTTCTCCGTTTAGAATTGCATCCGATTCCACTTTCAGAAATACAGTCTAAAAGAAAGGAAGTGGCAGAACAAGTCAATTCATTGTTTACTTCATTTCATGCCCTTTGCAAAAATGCATTAAAATGCAACCACCTTTTTTTTCCTGTCAAAACTTACTTCCACCTTCACAATTCATTCAAGTATTTCACTTGTGGTTTAAAGATAGTCTGTTACAAAAATGATGAAATTAAGAACAAGATTTTAATTTCTGCATGTTAACTGAGGTAAATGTCAGGAAAAAAAGTTGCAGAAAAAATTACAACCTTCACCTTAAAGGCTCTAAGAAAGGCTCAGGCTTCCCACTGATTTTGAATGAGTGAATATTATAACTATTTTATTTGTAACAGAGATGGATTCCTATCTGTTTAAGGGACATAAAACCTCCCTCCTTGAAAGAGCTTCAATTAAGTTGACACTTCTCAGAAGACAAGGCGGAACTTACAGATCCAAGCTTAATAACAACTCCTACCTATTTTTTCCTACTTTTTTGAATACTCCCACCAGGGAAATTTACTTCACCAGATTCACATGCGGGCTTTTCCACAGTGCTCCCCATAATGCTTAGCATTTTAAAAAAATTAGTGATGTTAGCTTTTAGATACAGCCATATGTTGGTGGAGAAATGGCCTGTTTTAAAGGTTGAAAACCTGAAGCAACTGCGGAGCTATGGGTTTCCTGGAGATTTAAAAAAAAGAACTCATGTCAAGAGTCCTTGACATGAATATCTGAGGCTTGTGTTGCTATGTCAAAGCAATTGGAACAGGATAAATAGTTCTAAGTGCACCATGAAATGATGTGTGGCAGGATCAAAATAGAGTTACAAGCTTCTGCAACAGGCACTAGTCTGAAGTAACTACATTTCTAAGCTGTACATCAATCTCATCTCAGAGAGGAATACAGTTGCCACTACAAGAACATATTTTATCTTTGCACGTCCTTGGAAGCACTAGGAAGCTCCTGCCATAGAATCATATCTCCATTTGGAGACATTTAGGTCTAGCCCCAGACTATCAACCCCTGTCCACATCTGGGTTTCCTCACACAGCTTTGTCTTAGAGGAATTATAACAGCACCGGGCAGCGTGTCTTTCCTGTGCTGCACATGGCCAAAGAATCACTGCCCTTAAATGCTCTATTTCAACCCGAATTTCCTCTGCTGGTCCACTGACATAAGCACGATATCGGCAGTGCTTCCAACAGTGACGAAGAACAGATAACCCCAAGGGCTAACTCTCCATCACCGCTATTTATGCCAGCCCATACCTCAGAGGGAGGATTTCAAGTGCAATCAGCAGCCTCAAAGTTTTGAGGAAGAAGTTTCCGTCTTTCCTGCCACTCACAAGCTAGAAGTCTTAGTATCTCGTATGACCGAGTTGCTGTAACAAGGGCAAGTGAACTATTTGCACTCTACTGCCTATTTCTTTCTTTTTGCCTAAAACTAGCATAGGCACTATGAACCAAAAAATCTACCAAAACCAATTATACTATTAAGAGTTAAGAGGTTGGCTCCTGTACTTCCCTCTTGAAATAGTTTATTTAATATCAGAAGAGGCCAAAAAGAAGAATGTTCCCGTAGATACCTCAGGAATGAGATGGTATCTGGAGAGGAAGGAGGAAACTTGTCCTTGTTCAAAAGAGCTCTCTGAAATGGGATTTGGCTATATCCTTTGACAGCTTCTGATAAAAAACAGAATACTAATTGACTGGACTACATATTCTGGACCGGTCCATTAACAGGGGTAAACTGGTGACAAAACTAAGTAGAGAAACAACTAAGATATTCAGACACCAGATTTTCTATATAGTGAAGTTTGCCCACCTTTCCATGAAAAGATAAACCCGTGCAGATGTTACAAATGGCCAGCAACAATACTGAAGGAGATTAAGACGTCTGGCCTCCAGCTAGACTCAATGACTTATAAGGCCAGACTAGACCATTATCATTATCTGGTCTGACCTTCTACATTACAGTGGTCAGAGGATTTTATCATAATCCCACAATTTATGGTTCAGCTAAAACCCTGTAGGAAAAAGACATCCAGTTTGCTATTAACAGCAGTGGCTGGCTGCCCAAAGCACAGAAATAGCAGGTACCAGAGAAGCATGTGGAGGTGCTGCTAACTCGGAAGAGCTTCCGTGTTACAAAAAGATGAACTGCCAGTTTTCTAGGGTCCAGATCACAAGATAAATCAATATGTATTATTTCCTATTTTTCAAAAAAACAATTTTCATTTTTAAACAGTTACAGAATACAACAGATCTCCAGGCATATCAAACTACACGAGTTCATAGAGATCCACTGGTCCTTGGAGATGATCAGGAAACAGCTGCTAGTAAAAAACCACTGTTCAGCATTTTTGAAGATAAAAATATATTGATAGAGCGGGAAGAACATTGTGGTTAGCTGAAAAGAACTGAAGCCACAAAGCCAATTAGTTTGTTATGACCAGTTTTTCTCCCTCTTTTTCTGATTCTGTCTGTAATTAGCAAGACAATTAAATAAGCATATGTACTAACAAGACTATCATGATTAAAATGTGCAAAAAAGAAATCCTTATGGTCATACAACAGGCCTGCCAGTGTGTAATTGTTCTCATGATTAAACACCAAATTCTGCTAAAAACAACAGAACTCTGAATGTGGTTGTTAAACTGCAGACTGAAAAAACCAAGTGACAAGAAAAAAACTACTTTTTGGAAAAAAGAAAGCAGCTAGGCCTTGCTACTTTGAAAAATCCTTGGCTATGAAAGGAACTGAAAAGGAGTGGGAGTCACACAAAAGCAGCCAAGAAAATAGATGTTTCTCTGCTGATGCAGAACCACCATCCTGCTTACTCGATGGTGCCCAGGCCCTGTTAATCAGATTAGCCAGAATGTGCTGTTCTAAACAAATCTGAGGCTGTAAGAGAAAAAAACCGCAGGCTGTTCACATCTCAAAACCTGTAATAACAAATTATTTCTAGTAAGATAATAAAAAAATAATCCCAAACAAAAAGAAATAAAGAAAATTCTTAAAATATTGTATAATACAACACTGAACTTACCTAAAGTTTGTCTTTCATTCTCCATGTCATTGCTTAAGTTATCTTCTGAGGCATTATCACTGACATCACTTACATATGAGTCATCATCTGATACCTGAGTGTGGGGTGGAGAAATAAGTAAGATACATCACTCTGTAAAATAACCCCATATGCACATAAAAACTGTTACTTTCCACTACAATTCTTGTTTTAATAGATTTGAACTGTTTCAGCTGTGTTTCAGTATTACAGGAAAGTACTAAGAAGTCCTAAGAAGACATAAAATTGAGTTTGGAAAAGATTAACATCACTGAAAATTCAACTATTCTTTTAGTGGAGATATGCTTCACCTTCTTGGCCCCACAGCTAAGGCAGCCTTCCTCATGTCAAAAGCCAAGGTTTTTATGGAGTCTGAGAGAGGTGACAAAATGATCTATTAAGTTTCAATATGTAGGACATCAGCCCCAATGTACCTACAGGTACCACAAGGACAGGTATGAATATATATTTCCGTGATACAATTTCTTAAGCACCTGTATAATGACTCATCAGACAGTACAATACATGCAGTATCTGCATACCAGCTACCTAATTGCTATTTGTCTCAATGTGCGTATAAGACTTCTCCAGAATAATTGTTACATTTTACTGTGAAGAGACAATGACAACTAATAAATACACGCAGCACATTAATTTCTAAATGTTTTGACAATTTTCGTTTTCTGGCAGTCATCTGATGTGCCAGATGACTCAGAAAGACTGCACGCCAAGTAGCAGCTAAGAAACTACATCAGAGTGATGTCAATCTGAAGGCTCAGACCTCATTTTCTGAAGAGCTAGCAGACAGCAGGACTTCCTGTGCATCAAAAAATTCCGTGAGAGAGTCAGCTATAGACAATCTGCTTTCATTGGAGACCTGGTGGACCAGACCTCTGCTTTCTTCTCTTGAATTTTCCTGTTTTAAAGAAATAAGAAGTTTTGAGAGGAGAAGTACCACAAATCGCATTCCTGCATGCAATTCCACAATCACATAACCTGTAGGGCTGTAAAACACAGGGAAAAGATTGCACGTGCTCCCCTCCAATTTGGTGAAAGGTAGCATGTGTTTCAAAGAGGGATTTAAAACCAAATTAAAACAGACAAAAGAGAAGAAGAAAAAAAGAAGGAAAAAAGCAATGCATATTCAATAAATCGGTTATGGTACTACATATACTTTTTCCTCAAAAAAAAAAAAAGTTAAGTCAAAATGCTTTGATATTTGATTGACTTAGCCAGATATACACAAGTGTATCATCAAAAAGCCCCCAAAGAGCAAAACTCTGATCTCTTTACATTCCATCCTAGATTCACATTCCCTTCTGATCTTAGCAAACTAATTAGTCTTCTCCTCCCAAGTCTTGTTTAATGCAAAGCCTGTGGTGCAGTGGCATACAAAATTCAGAGGGGCAAAGTTGCCTACTGTATAACAGCAATGCTTTTCTGGCTCTTTTTCCTCACTAGGTAATTTTCTATGCTGTGCTTTGGAAACCTTTCCATCACACTTTGTCCACACCTGAGTCAGCTCCGTGTAAACCAAACCCAACATATTATCAAAGCCATGTAGGTGACTTTGCTTTTGCTGCTGGCACATTCAATGACCATGGAGATCTTGGTTAACTCCTCCCATGGAAGCTCTACAGATCAGTGGTGTAAGGAGAGTTCCAGAAGGTGGCCTAGCAAAGGTGGGGTGATCAGGGAGACTTGGTTCATTCTGTGAATGCAGTAAAAAAACGCAGGAGAACATTATGCACTGCTGTTCTCCCTTGTAACTCCACCAATGCTAAGGAAAGGGCTGGCTGGCCCAAAGCAGTGCATTAGCTGCTCTCAAGCTTTTCTCCAGGAGATGCTTTACTAACTTGTAAACATGACTGCCCTATCATGATTTTGCAGGAATTTTAGTGTTTTACTTTCAGAACAACATAAGGAATAATCTGACAAGCCTATAATCAAACTGATAAATCTTCTTTCAAAGCTTTTCTGCCGGTAGATTTTCTTATAGTATGAAATGCTATTCAGTACGTGCAAATAATGGTAACATGGTAACAAACCAAACTGTTATCAAACAATAGACTTTAAAAAAAATAATAAAACAATTGTTCTGGTACAGCAGTGAGAAAAGAAGAAACCTCAACATGTCTCTTCTAGGGGCAGGCAGCTACACCTGCCTACAAGTTAAAAAAAAATTGTACACAGGGAAGCTTTGCTACAGGGATTGTTTCCAATAGTGCTTTGAATCGGAGAAGGAAAGTGCACAGGACTTGCTCATAAAAGAACAGCAGTGTTTTACATTTATCATATGAGAGTTTCAGGCTGTCTTCCTTCATGGTCCCACTCTGGCATGATAAACTACAACATAAACTGCCCAACAGACAAAACTTTAACCTATCATAGCACTTGATGCATCATTTAGAGCCAAGTTCTGTGCAGTGGCCCTGTCTTCCTACAGGGCAGCACTATTGTATGATAGTCCTCAGACAAATCTAAAACAAAACTTCTCCAGTGTAAGTCGTTTCATCCTTAAGCTCCATCCCAAACTATGCCAGAGGGAATTTTTGAATGAAACCCCTAAAGGACTTTTTGAACTGTTTTTGTCATGTGTGTGTATAGTGCATAGAACAAGTTTCAGGAGGAAATCCATCAACATTGCAAGGACCTCCACTAAATATAAAGAACTGAAATTAAAAATCAATGTGTTAATGATTGTCTGGGTAGCAGTTTAAGTGCTGTTCAAATTCCCATGGGATTAAAAGCAAAAGGCATTAGAATGATAAACTGATCAACTTTGAAGGAAAAAAAAAACAACAAAACGAACTGCTAAATATGACCAAAACACAGCTCTATGAAAACAGAACTAAACCAGAAGTGAACAGACGGAATGACTAAACTGTCATTAAAAATAAAAGGAAATAATAAGTTATATAAAACCCCACTCAAGTTCTAATGAAAGATTTATACTACAAGCACAGCAGAAGTTTCTGCGTGAGTTCACATATAGAAAAATCCATCAGAATTAACACTGTTCTCGCTTCCCTCACTAGCACCATTAACACCTAGATCCTACAACCTATAAACGCATCATATTCACATGCATTCTGCAGCAAGACAAAAAAACTGCCTGAACACCAGTACGTCTCAAACTGGCTAAGTGGATATGTAGAAGACTCCCTGGCTTCACACAAAGAAAACCAAATGCCTGAAAGGGCTCTTGGGGATCTCATTTCTTTGATCCTTTCATGGAAATGCCTGATAGTTGTTCTAAACCTTACAGGAACCACACTGGTAGCCAGCGTTCTGGGATAACAATATTTATAGACAGGCAACAGAAAGAACTAGAGAACTTGAAAGTTAACAAGGGAATAAGGGGGAGAGAAACAGTAGCACGAGGGGAACACGGCAGCAGCTCTGTTCATGCTGAACGGGAAGCAGGCAGGAGGCAAGGGAGACCACCAGGAACCAGTAGCAAAACAGCAATGGAAATGTTCTCAGGGAAACTGCTCACAAGTCTTTGAACTCAAATATTACACAATGCATCATCAGAAATGACTCATAATCACGAAAGCGGACTTATTTTGCTAACACAATACACCATAGGGAAGACACGAAGAACACGACAAGATGCAGCTATACAGCACTGTCTAGATGTAGGGGCTTGAGGAACAGACATCACCGAAAGAGGAAATCCATACCCACCTTCACCAAATCTGGACTTGATTTTGCATTAGATGCTGAATCAAGGATCATAGATTCGGCATGTATTCTGCGTAACCGGTCTTTAAGATCTGTGTTTTGTGCTATTGCCTGGAATATTTAACAAAAATATTGGGGATATAAAGTTCTCTCAACTAACTTGAATGTGGCTTTATTGTGTAAAAAGGGGTGAAGAGAATTTAAAGTGCAATATAAAACACCACCATCACATGACTTTTTACTGGTTCAGCAAATCATTTATTATAAATGCTTCAATCCTTGTTCATTATCTCTCAAAACTATTCTTTTTAGACTGAAGGAGGATCACATAAATGGAGGAAAAAAAGCCAAAGATAGCAGGTATATTTCAAGTTACCAGGTTTTGTAGGCTGATTTAATAAGTTATAAATCAATTTTGTGCATCTTCTTTCTTTTCAAGCTCCCCTATCTCCAACCTAACATCTCTCAACATTCGATTTTCCCATCAGTCATATACTGATAGTTCCCTTTGCCTTCTACTGACAGAGAAAAAAAGACTTAAATTCAGACAGGTACAGGCACAATTTGTGTCCTATCAGCTTATAATGGCAATGATAAGAATAAAAAGCCTCTACAACAAACTCATGTCTGTTACATGTTATTTACTCATGCTGGGTGCATCTGATGCAGCGTCAGTTAGAGCAGATTTGTGGGAAAAGAATACAACCCTGCCTGCAATGAAAATACCTCTGAAAAAAAAAAGATTGGGTTACTAATTTTGGAACAAGAATGAATACTTGCTGCCCGTTTTAGTGATCTGAATCAATACTAGGATATGGAGAACCCTGCTGTTTACACATCTGCTCCTGATCCTGACAGTAATTTTTGCTGAAAATAGTCTTGAGGGAAGGAAAGACAGTAAGCTCAAAGTGATGACGGAGAGGAGAAAGTAATTTCTGGCTTTATATATGCGTGGTCTGAATTTGCCATAGAGCCATATAGCACTTCTGTGTCAAATGTTCAAGTGGACAGCATTCTGTTATACCCACAACATCAAATAAGTGCAAAAGAAACTACACAGTTTTCCTGAAATAGTATCCTCCGATTTTCAATGTTTGCTACAAAGTTTTCTTCTTTCTATTGTCTTCTTCCTCCCCCCAAAATAAAAATATTGTATTTTTCGCTATTCTGTATTCGCTTTTCTTACACTGTATGTAAGTCAAGGATACAATCTTAATGAGGGAGAAGCAGAGGCAGAGATGCTAATTTTGTGGTGTTTTATCCACTTCAAATCTGTTCACTTTTTTCCCCCTGCCAGGCTGATGGGAGCAAAACAGACTGAAGTCTAATAGCTTTCAGCCTGTGAGCCTGATTTTTTGTTCTTCACGTACAGAAAACAAACTGAAATGAACAACAATAAACACTAAATCACAGTTATCAACACAGGACTCTGCAAGGAAGTCTTAGAAATATGACAAGTTTATCATATCTGTGCTTCCATACGTCATCAAAGGAAGCTTATTCCTTTCTGCTACAGGATCTCTGCTGTACAGGGTGAGAAAATTTCTGTTGGCATCATGGCTTTACAGATCTACAGACTAAGAATAGCTCTCGCTGGTGTTAACCTCTGTTGAAACTGCCAAGGTTCACAGATGACTTCCTAATGGGCTACAAAAGGCTTGTTATCAGATAAGACCTAAAAGGATGACTTTCAGAAGCTATTTAGAGGATCAAGATGGACAACAGGATTTCATTGCTTAGAAAAAATATTTAATGCTAAGCTGAGTGTTCACTGAGTTCAGAAATTTTAAAACAGATTTTATGATATGAAATGGTAGGCAAATAACACTGGAAAAATAAGTGTCACCTATTCAAATATCACAAGTAGAACGGCTGAAAACCAAAAAAAAAAAAAAGAAATGCGAGTGAGTATAGTTATTATGCAACAGGTTTCAGCTTTCTCTAAATGCTATGAAGACACCAGGGCCTCTAAAGGCCTAGGCAAAAAGGCACGTTATATACTTAGAAACCTATAACCACATGCAGCTTTTGTAAAGCAAAGGGAAGTTTTCATGCTGAAATAATTTTAAGATTATCTGTATCACATTTATCAATGCCAGAGAGTCTTCCCTGCCTGTGATTGGGAATTTGTAACAAACACTGAAATTTTAACACCATAGCAATGATGGCCTCGTTGCTCTGAAATCAGATCACTGTTTGGTTGATACCATCAAACGTGACAAACCCAAAAGTTCTGGTCTCAACCAATTACAGAAAGCATACCAATCAAAACCCCCACCTTTTTAAAAAGTACAATCTTTTGTCATTTAGAACTCTGCCCTAACAGCTCCATTGCTGCTCTTAGACGACTAACAGATAATTAAGGTTGGAAGTCAATATAAACAAGTTTTACTTGAATTTGCTTTGCAGTGTCTCAGTGCAGCATGGTGAAGCTCTAGTGCAGTAGAAGGGAGAGCTGAGTGCTTTCAGCTACTCTCACCTTTCTTTTATGCCAAGTCATACAATGAATACTTGAGTGCTGTTTAAAGAAAAGGAGAAGAAAACCCGCAACTTACCAGAATTGAGTGATTAAACAGTGTACATTTCAAGAGAAAGCAGACTTAACATCACAGAGCAGCCCTCTGATTCTTAACATCAAATGATACAGATTACACTATATACCTAAATCAATCTATCAAACTTCAGTGATTTCACAATACCTTTAACATTTAGGAAAGAGTCTTTGAAAACACCATATGTAATAACTTACTATAATTCAATACTGCAAATTCTAGCACAGAACAGGCACTAAAGAAACAGAAATTAACTACTATTAAACTTAAAAGTAGTATCTGATGACAATAAAGCTTGCTGAACTTCAGCATGTCACTTACGGTTGTTAAGGCATTCTTCAAGCCAACTATCTGTGCAGAGGGAGATGAGGATGCATCGTGCTCCAGCATCTGCTTCAGCTTTTCTCTCTCTGTAGATATGGTGCTGAAAGCCGACCTCAAGGTGAAGTAAACTGGAACCATTTCGTAAAAAGTGACAGTTAAAAACAGCTACCAATTGTATACTTACCAATTATGTAAAACTTCAATGAAACATCATTTATGGTGACAGAAACAAGAATTTAGGTTGAGAAATCCAGGGTGGGTTACTAAAAACAAGTAGTATTAATCAAGGTTATAGGGCAGATTTTTTAGTAGGAGAAATGTTTACGGTGAACGCTACCGTGTTGACTATATTAGCCACAGTCAAAATTACTCTGATTATTTGTGACAGATGGCAACAAAGCTAACTAACCACATCTGCTCTTCACTTGCTTTTGTTCCCCAATTAGCTTGAATCTTCAGATGGTCATGACTCTATTCCACATTCCTTTAAGAATTCCAGTGGGGGAGAAGAAAAGAGGGAAGAAAAAAAAATGAAATAGAAAAAAAAATATCAAAAA
Organism: Tringa solitaria; assembly: GCA_026413425.1. Taxonomy (NCBI): domain Eukaryota; kingdom Metazoa; phylum Chordata; class Aves; order Charadriiformes; family Scolopacidae; genus Tringa; species Tringa solitaria. The sequence continues at coordinate 33,729,816 of JAOXJM010000012.1, forward strand.
ACCAGCTACAGGGTTAGTAGTTTCCCCACAAGCAAGTCAACTGTGCTGTTGAGTTTTGTTATCTCTTTCTGGGATAAAGAAATTTCAGCTTGTTAGATGATTTTAGTGACTCAAAAGGTCAGATCCTGAATGTTGTGCATGTTACACTGCTACTTCTACTCCTTCCCGAGCCAGTATGAAACATTTAAATCAGACATCAGACCATGCAATTTAAAAATCACTACATTTTTAAAGGGGAAACACAATTTCCTTATTTTTTTTCCTTTTAAGACATTTGATCTTCTCTTTAACCACAATCAATAAAAAGAATATTTGTTTATGTAGGATTTCAACATTCATCTAAGTGGAGAATTAGAGGATTTCTGAGGGCCTAATAAAGCCTTGTAATACACTCATGAGAACTGCCAATGCAAAAATGTATCCATTTCCTGGGAAATGGAGATAGAAAATCTGAGCATGGATGCAGGGAAAGGACAAAGAACAAGAAATCTCTGATACTTCTCTCCTCTAATCATTCACTCTGAGTTAACCTGAATCATCATCACTTCATGGAGTATTTGTCGTAACGTAATTTACTCTTCTAAGAAAATACTCTTAAGGTATATTTCAACACTGCAAACCATTACCAAAGCTAATTCTCATACTTTAATCTATTTGAAGAAATCTTTAATAGTATCACAGGGGGCGACGAGGAAGGTGTATCCACTGTGATCTATTTTGTTTGCCTTTCATATGTGGATGACATGGCCAGAATCTTCCGTGACCTTAAATGTCATTTAATAAGTTCTACTCTAACTTCAATTTCCAAGAATTATTAGATAATAAAGTACTAATGTTATATTTTATTTAATTTTTTATCAAAATCTAGAGCAATAGTTTTCTTCACTACCCTTTTTTGGAAGGGGTATGGTATATAGCAACTTTTGAAAAAAATTCTTTGTACTCTTAATAAAATTATACGGTATTAAATAGAACCAAGTCAATTGTCCCCTCAAATTCATGGGTCAATCTAACCAAAATTTCCAACATGGACATTTCAGGTGATATGGAGTAGGTAATTTCTCTGCTCTGCTTAATAGCAACTTTTCCAACTGCACCCCACCCCCGCTTCTCTTTTTTTGGAAGCATACATCAGTTTTGACTACAATTGACTTTATAAAGTTTACTACTTCAATACCTTCCTTACATAACAGAATCAAGACACATCAGCACCAGAGGGGAAAAACAAGCAAAGAATGCTTATTGATAACATCAACCATTATCTTGTGCAAAAGGGGAGAAAGCCAACACTTCCAAAAGTCTTTCAGACATAAATGCTTAAGTGCCTTCCTCACCAAGATCATTTAAACAATAAAAATGTTTCTGGTGTGAGGGTGATGGAGCAAAGCACTCCTAATGAAAAAGGATATTGAGAGAAGAAACATTTCTAGTCAAGCTGCCCCTCTGGCTGCTTTACATGATTTTACTCTTCTGTATTCACTAAAAATAGGTTACTACCATAGCAACCCTTGCATCACCAACAAATGTTAACTCGGAAATACAGTGAAGCACATCAAGTATACAAACATACATGTGCTCATATACACACGTATGCAAACACAAAAGTATAATCAGCTGTTGTATTTTTAGCAACTGAGTTCAGGATTTTTACCTTTTGGGAAAAAAATGCAATCTAGGTTTTTAGCACATAAAACAAAGGGCCGTCCCTTATTAAATTTAAAAAAATTAAAATGTGATGATTAAGCCACTTTTTTCAAATGACTCAAGATCTCAACATTTGCAATTCCTTAAGGGAATTAAAGGAAGGGAGGGTAATTTCTGCTTTTTCTGAACATTAAAAAGGAAGCATTCTTAGAAGTCACATCATTATTTAAATTGTGATGATATAAAATCACATACGAAAGAGAATTTCACTACCTTTATGTGCAATGTGAAATAAGTCTTCTTGCATTTTAGTAAATTCTGATGATGTTTCGGAGCCATCGGAGTAATTTTTCTCCTCTACAAAATCTATTGTAGATAAGTTCGGATTGGAAGCATGCAGTCTCATGGGGGCAGAGAATACTGAAGGCACCTGTAAGTAGAACAGCCATTTGTAATGTTTTTACAAACTGTAAAGAAAATTTTGTTTTATTACACCCACCTGGGTTACAAGTTGAAGACACCAAAAATGGGAAAACTACTGTCAACTACCACTAGGCTTGGAATGGATGACACCTGGCAAATGAAACCATAGATATAACTTTGCCCGAGATATATAATTGGAGATTTGGCAAAAGTCCAGAAACAAGCCTACTGAGAGCTGTAGCATATGCTATACTATTTTTCCCCACTTATAAATATCTAATGGCCTCTGGATGCAAATGCGTACAAAACTATCTGGAGAATTTGCAAAAATCTGTACTGATAAAAAAAAACAACCCACCACCACAATAACTCCTCAAATTTGAGGCAGATTTAAAACATGGGTAATAAACATGGCCAGCGTCCTGAAGGTAACAGCACAGATCCTATTGCAGTTATCAATCACAACATATTTGTGTTTTATCTGATATATTACCACTTACAATGAGCTAGCACAGGACACTTTTTAGAAAGGATTCATGTTTCCAATAACTAAGATTTAGAGAAAGATGAACACAGGAAGGACTGGTTACCTGTAACATTCCTTTAGCCTCTTTCCCAACAACTCTGGATCGCCACCTCCTGTGTGTTCTCTTTTCCTTCTTTGGGCTTTCAAAGGGTCCAACCTTTTAACAACACACAGGACAAAAATAATACAGATTGCCAGAAACCTAAGAAGAAATATCTTGATCCTTTAGGATTTGGGGTTGTTTTTTGGAATTGCAAGGGAAAAACTTTTTTGATTTTGTTTTTTAAACAACAAACCTGCATAGCATTTATAGCAGGTGCTGAGTATGTCCTGTGAAGAACATCCATGCTCTGTAACAGCTGGTTCATTTCCAGTAAATACGTGTGACAGTTGGAGAGGTCTGTTTTGAATAAGAGAATATTTTCAGTTGCCCTGAAGTAACAGACACCCAGTAAGTTTTTTTCTTTCTGGTTAGTCTTTTGATTGCCGCTAACTTAAGTTATTCATTGACTAAAAGCACATAATTAGACAAATGAATAAAAACCGTGTATCCTGTCTTCAAGTTCAAATTCAAAATATTGAAATGCATCTATATGGCATGTATGATGATAATATTTTTATCAGAGTTGCTTGCAGAAAAATGAGAATAATGTGAGAATTACTGCAGTCTGGGACTGAAGTCATGGTGAGGGTAACGATGCCATAAGCATCAAGATTGAATCGTACATTTGGAGCTAGAGATGAGGCTCCTCTATATTAGAGCTGAAGCTCGCTGGTACGTAGAACTTTACCAAGTAAGTGTTACACAGACACTACCAACATGAGAAAGATCTCCACGCTCTTAGGAAATCATAAGAGCAGAAGGTGACTTTGAAGTACAAAGACTTAGGGCTTTTTAAATGACTAGATTTTGGATGCTTCCCATTTTGAATACCCAGCTTAAGAAAGTTCAAATCTTACTACTGAAGGCGATGTTTGTATCTAAAAGAAAATGTAACGGAAATACATAGGTTCCTTAAAGAGGTGCCCACAACTGACACCCCTACATCCAGAGTCACTAGTCCTTTTGAAAACACATGAGTAGACACTCAACAAACACCCCTTTCCTTCCTCCAGTTTCAGAGAAAACTCTAACTGTAATGACTGCTTAAAGTGCAGCATCCTCGCTGTCAAGAAAAACTAGGGAAAATATTAGTCTATTTTCAACTTCCTTCAAATATCATTACCTCTTGAGCATTTTTCCATGTCTTCAGAAGACTGTAGCCAAGATGAAATCCTGGACTCATTACTCGAAAAGGAAAATGACAAGTTACCTCCAGCTGACAATGAATTCTGTTTGGTCAAGCTGCCTGCCTGTTCCAAAGAAGAATAAATGAATTATTAACAAACAATATTTTAATGTTTTATGCTCAATTTTGACAACAAACAGATGAGGTTCATGATCAGGGACAAGGACTCTAAGCATCAATAGCATGGAGGAAAAAAAAGTGTATGAACTAAAAAAACTAGGTGTACATTCATTGAGCATATGGTCAGGATATCAAACATAACTGCTGTCCACAAGCAGTAGAAATACTAAAGAAACCATTTGCTGATAGCTAAATTTTAAGGGCAAAGTTCTACATAAATTAAGTCAACTTAATACAATTAAAGCACCATATGTGAACAGGTCCAAAGTCAGACATTCTGTTCCTTCTCCATGCTCCCCAAAGAAGCCCCCAAAGTAACATGCACATATTTGTTAAGGCTATTTTTCAATTAAGACCGACCTAATATATTTCATTTAAAAATTTTACTCAAGGTCGTATGGCTTTAGCGTGGATTTGGCTTGACAGGCCTTAATACACGTGTGGCCATACACGTCGTCTGGGTAAATACCACCCTTTTACAACATCTCTGTTGCCATTTTCAAATTTGTCTCATTTTCAAGCAGTGCCCACTATCACATGCTTCAGCAGATGCTGGAAACTCTGTGTAAGAGCTAACTGAACAGCACAATTAAGTAGTTTCCAAGGGGAAAAAATTTCGACACAATACTATTACCAGTGGATTGTGGCCTATAATGTTGTTTTCTTCTCTAATGTAACTACAGATAATAGCCATTCAAATGCCTGATTATTTTTAGACCTGAATAAACCTTTCATCTTTAATAATACCCGTCAGGAAGTTGCACAAGTTACATGCTTTGTCAACATCTTGTTTAAAATCAGTTTTTAAATGTCTCATCCGAAGTGCCATTCCATGACCACTTTACCAGTTATGAGAAAAGCTGACTAAGTTGTTTGGCTCTTCTCTGAAGCACACACTTTACAAACTTTGTTACCACTTTCCCACCTTATATCAAAACTCAGGTAATAATAGTTTTAAATCTATTTGTAGGAAACATCATCTACATTTCTGTCAGTTGTAGTTTTCTTAGTTGTTTCTTTTTAAGTAGTTTCTTTTAAAATTTACAATATAAGCTCCAACTTGAGTTGCAGAATAAAATAAAATGCACTATCCACATGATGTCATTCAGTGCTGTGTCAATGTACAGAATGCAATAGTAGTAAGCGTCAATAAGCACACTTATTTTCCAATTAATCTATGTAGGTCAGCTGTTTTATTCCTACATAAAGCTCTATGAGCTTTAGTCATCTATACATGTACATGCAAATAATAATCCCAGCACCTTTAAAAGCACAAGTAAACTGAATTTAAAGATGAGCCATTGTATTGGCATTTTGTGAACAAATCCCACACCTCTTCAGAACTCTGACTCATATAACCAACTTTTCCACAACTCATATACATGAGGGGCACGAGCAGGAGGGAAGAAGGAAATAGGCATTGCTAAGAAACAGGTAAGAGAGTTTGTATAGCTCTAGTTGGCATAGTTTTGCTTTTAATCAGCGTGGCTAAGCTTTAGAATCCAAGCATTCCCCATAAACATATGTAGATACACACACTTCCCTCCTAACAACAAAAAAACAGATGTGAGACTGATCAGGTGTTTCTAAAAGCAAATAAAATGCAATGCAAAGTTCACTCAATATATTTTTCCCAAAATAACCTAAACTGCTGGACTGATATCAACTAGCATCAAGCTGGAGCTAGTGCAAATTGGCAAACTCCATTTAGCTACAGCAGAGCTAAGGTGATTAACCGCAGCTTAAGAACTATCCCCTTCTATTTTTCACATGAAAATAAGTAGGGCTTCTTTGCAGTGCAAATCTGGATTAATAAATTAGAAGTGAATTAAAGTCTTTCATGCCAAAGAAGAAATGGTTATTTTCCTGATAGTGAGCACAAAATTAAGATATGGATTTTTATTTTTATTTTTTTTTTGAGAGACAGAGCACAAGTATAGATATATCTATGGGCTTTGCAAAGTTCCACTTTTGCCCTTGATATTCTTCTTCCCTACTACCCCTGCTGCCTTTTGGGAGAAAAGAACTAAACAGCCACAGGAGGTTTGCCGTTTCCTTGCAACCTCAGAGCCACAGAGGTGCTGGCACCACGGAAAGGATGCAGATAGCTTTTTGCAGAACATCCCCATTACCACAGGGTGCCCGCTCGCACAAATCTCCCCCGGCTCAACCACTAACTAAAAGCTGCTCAGGCACAGGTTTCTGTCTGGTCAAACTCATACAGGACAGTCCTAACAAAGTACTGAACTGCAGGTATTGGGGAACAAGCCCAATCAGATCACACAGCAATAGAAAACAAAACCTTAGATAGGAAGACAACAAAGAGGTGATTGCTGCTTAGGAGACACTGTGGAGCTGACAGAAACGGAGAGCTATTTCACTTACAGGAAGTAACACAGTATTGCTAAAAAAAACCATTATTCTCCAAAGACATCACTGGCTCTAAACTGGAACAGAAGAACTTCTTTGGGTGAACATCAGCCAGTTGATGTAGACACTGCTGAAGGCACAGAACACGATCACTCTTCTGTGAGACCGCATCAAAGAGGTCAGTTACTGTGTCTGAGCATTTGTCAGGTCTTTTGTGAACCTAACAGTCACAGAGTTTACCTAACGAGAAGCCCGCTGCCGACTGCACCCATCCAGACCCCACACCCACCTACAGCTGGATTGGTCTGAATAATGCTTTACCTCAGCTAAAAATATAAATAGTGGCCACAGGTGATGGCTCTTGGATAATTCCTACATACTCCTCAGGTAAGCAGCCAGATTCATTAAGGTAAAAGAGGATGGGTTTTATTAGGTGAAGAATAAATGAAAAAATGCTAAATGGCAAAATCTAGCTGAGTGTTCTTCTGTGACCCAGACTAATATTCACCAGCACATATCAGACAAATACTGATGCATGTCTCAAAAATTATGAGGATTCTAACTCAAGATGATTTGTGGACTGGAGCATCTCCCTTATGAGGAGAGGCTGAGAGAGCTGG
>JAOXJM010000012.1:33736907-33749146 GCA_026413425.1 Tringa solitaria
CTGGATGCAGTCCTGAGTGGCATGATCTGACATGCTCTGGGTAGTCCTGCCTTGGTGGGGGAGTTGGACTAGATAATCTCTATGGTCCCTTCCAACTCCATAAATTCAGTGAAATTTCAGTGAAATATGAAATTTTAAGTCATTGCCAAAATATAATTTACTGCATTAAAACAATGACACAATATTATAAAATTTAACAGCATCATAGAGATAACTCCTTGGGACTAAATCAATACAAAATATAATTTTCCTCTAGACATTTTAGATCATAACTTAAACCCCACCACAAACTTCCATTATGCTATTTACTTAAGAAACACAAATCAGACTAATTTAATCCTTGATGAAAACTCATTGTTTATAAATCATAACTATTACCTTTCTACCCGGAGTAGAATCACAGAAACCAGGGACAGAGTCCGTAGTAGTAGACACAGGGAAGAAAAGATTATTGACATCATGAGGAAACATGGAGATTTCGTTCTGACGGTACACTCTGTGATGACGAAGTTTTGCTACCCATTCATCAAACAGCTCCTGAGATTTCACCTACACAAAAAGTTTTATAATATTCAAATTCAAAATCACTAACAAAGAAACTAGGGTATTTTGTGCTCGTTAGACAACTAGCCTGGCTGCCCTTTATTCCTACTAAAACGTATACTGTATGAGCTTAAGCATGACAGAAAATTGATCACAAAGTCAAGAAAAGTCAAGAAAAAGAGAAACTTCAATTAGTATAGTTATGACTTTCAATGCAGAACACAACACTTAGCAACTTTTAGATGGAAAAAAAACCAATAGAAATAAAAAAATCCGTTTAATTTGTAATTTCTTCATTGCTGTTTTTAAGGTTTAGTCAAGGCAAAAATAACCAAAAATCTAAAGCTGTTTTTGGTAATGTATTTAAAAAAAAACTATTCCAAAAGGATTGATAAATCTACATATTTGACTATGGAAAATACTTCCTATGGATAAGACAAAGAGCAAGGCACAACTACTGAAAATAAAGCGTTTGGGCAACAACTGCGTACCCTTTGCTGAAGGAAGTGTTGGGTGAAAAGAGAGCTGCTAAACATGAAGCATCTTTGAGGTTTTTATTTAGAACAGGCTTACTGACTCTGGAACAGTACAATAAGGCCTCTCAAGGTATAAAGTGTAACCACGTCTGCTGACACTAAAAGGTAAGTTATTAGTGTAACTAACAGACCTCGTACTATTAAAAAAAATATTAAGGTCTCCACCATACACAGCTGATGTTAATTTGGGAGCAAGGTTATAACAATCTTCAAGACCTACCTTCAGATGGTATATCTGCTCTTCTGTATCCAGATCTATACACTTTGTTGATTTCTTTACAGACATGACAGAAAGCCCAACATCAATACAGCCATGAATCTTCCCTCTCTCTATCTGCAAAAAAGCAAAAAGAATACAATCACTCCAGAATAAAGCAAAAGGATACATATTACCTGCTGAAACCATCATTTTCTACTCTTCAACCTACTGTTTAGAACTGCTGAAACTCTATTTCCCATTGCTAACAATAAGGAATTATTGATATTTTGGATAAAATAATGCTATTACCTTAAAGGGTTTCAGAATACTTACATCCGCTTGGCATTTAGAATACTTCAAAATCCCTCTGTCCAAAAAAAAGTATCTCTGTAAATGGAAATGCAGAGAATTAAAAACAAAACCCCAAACCAAACAAAAAAACCACACCCCCCATATTTCTTTGGAGAACACGTTCTCTGTTCTTAAGTAACCTACTTGCCACAAAACCACACCAAGCAATGCCCACTCACACGGCATCAGGCTTTCAGCTCCATCATCCTTTCCTACCTTGTGCCAGCCCTTCAATGGCCATTTCCTCTTTTTCAGCAAGCAGCCCTCCTGCTTCTGCGGCTCCTGAGTACAATTCATTGCTCCCCGGAGTCCTTCTACAATTTCCCAGCTGTCCTGCTTAAACAGAAAATCCAAATCTAGATCTTATTTCTTCCAAAGAACAGGATTGTTAAGAAAGATTCAAGAGGATGAGGCTTTAAGTAAAAAAAAAAAACAAATGATGTTGAAATCTAACCTTAGATCCACCTTTACACTTTATTATGTACCAAGAGACAAGATTCTTTTATTTTGATAGAAACAATACAAACTTAATAAAACACTATTCCATGATACACTCCTTCACTGAATGTATCTGCTTACCAGAATTTCATATGTATGTTTTTCTGTACATAGTGTATAGCCATAGCCTAGTCACAATTTAGCATAAAAAACCTTCCGCCATCACAGGCGGAAACAGCCTAAACTAAAAGGATATGTTTTGTAGGTTACGAAGCAGAAATAAAAGCCATTGAAAATGAAGACCTTTTCTGTGAAACTATTTTGCCCATATTCATCAACCCAAGGTTTTGTGCTTGGTGTGAATTGCAGCCTCCCCAAACTAACAATAATAAAATAAAGTAAAAACAAATGAAAAAGCCAGGAAAGTAACTCAAGTACTATAAGGGACAAGATACAAAGGGAGAGTAGAAGAAAAATAAAAACCACCCTTCATCAGATACACCTCTACTTAAAAGAGGATCTCTCTTTTTCACCATCAGGAGCTCTTAAACGAAAGACCCTGCAGCAGCATAACAGAGAAGAGTATGAGTCTCATATTATTTTTACAGTTCTTATTTATGTAACAACTGCTAATGACAATGTAACATGAGTTTCAAGATTTCAATAGTGTGAGGAGTCCTCTACTGAGGAGGAAGAAGTGGGAGAGATAACGTGTGATGAACTGACCACAGCCCCCATTCCCTTTTCCCCTGTGCCACTGCAGGGGAGGAAAGAAAGAAAATTGGGAGAAAAGTTAAGCCTGGGAAAAAGGGGAGGGGGGCAGGGAAGGAGGTGTTTTTAAGATTTGGTTTTATTTGTCATTATCCTACTTTGATTTGATTTGTAATTAATTAAATTAATTTTTCCCCAAGTCAAATCTGTTTTGCCCATGATGGTAATTGCTGAGTGATCTCCCTGTCCTTATCTCGATCCATGAAGCTTTCATTGTATTTCCTCTCCCCTGTCCATCCAAGGAGGTGAGTGATAGAGCAGCTTTAGTGGGCACCTGGCCTCCAGCCAGGGTCAACCCACCACATGTGCTCATTTATCCATCTCCAGAATCCTTATAATTTACCCACAGAAACCTAGAAAAAAAATTACATCAGGTAATATGCTCATTACTTGAGCAACAAGGCATATTGGCAAACCACCTTTGAACAGACATTCATTAAACAGCTTAAGGAATGTGATCTGTTATTGCACCACATTACTGGCAGCACTCCACTATTTTGTTATTATTTTCTTTGCACTGCACTTCATGGAACAAACTGGAAAGCTGCTCTGCTTCCCTGGCTTGAGTTCACTCTGCCAGCACCACACAAGAGGCTGCAAGCTGTAGAAATGTGGGGCTGAGCAGCTCCCATCATTCAGCATCCTACAGACCACCTAAGTATGTACTGCTACCTGAAGGCAAGTCAAAACTGCAGTTGTCCTTACCAAAAGTATCATCACGGCACACATTTTGCACCCCGACAGGTCTGGGTTTTATCCTTGTCAGTTTTGTAACAAATAGCTTCTTTACGCCTTCCAGATTGAGAGATTTTGTGACAGCTACTTAGCTATCATTATTTCTAACCAATGACCATGACATCATGTTTTGCTTATTGAATATCAGAAGTTGCACTCCGTATTCTTTATTTTTACTGTTTTGGAACACACCTAAAATTCTCAATAATCATGAACCATTTCCTGCTTCGGTGTAAATTAGATATCAGATTAGAGAACAGAGAAGTTACTCATGGATACCATGAGCTAGCAGGCTGAAGGGAGAGCAGAAGGCCTCCTGGGTCGTCTCCAGCACATCACCCTACCACCAGCTGCAGCTGCTGCTGGAAACCAAGGGCACAGGTCCTTCACAGGGTGAAGCTGGCAGAGAATGAAGCAGAGCCAGCCTGTGCCCCTGCAAGGACAGTTAGCCAGAGCTTGCTAGCTGCAGTTTGACAGCTATTCCAGTACAAAGGCAGATCTAAGCCTCCAGAATTAAGGACTTTCTTTCCCCCCCTTTTTTTTTTTTTGACAGAACATTCCAGTTGAACGATCCATCATCGTGTTCCAGGATGACAGAGAGCAGCCTCTTAAAATATCATCAAATGTAGTGTAACGCTACAATTGACATTAACTAAGTAGCAGCTGAACTTACTGTCGCTTAAATGTCCACATGTGGGTAAAATCTCATTTCTTCAGAAAATATGATCTACTAAATGAGCCACTATAAAGGATAATCTTGACATTAGCTGATTTCATACTGGGGACTTGGAAAAAGTTAAAACAGTTTAAAGAGTGAGAAACCTGATGGAACTAGTGAAAGATAATTCTAATTAAGAACTACCAGGACCATCTGCAAGATTAAGAAAAATGCTATGTTTATGGTTTTGTTTCTTTCTTTTTGAAATTAGCCAGAAGAGCTTATAACCTGTTTTGCCTGATTACTAAGCAAGCTATTTCCCTTGCCTTAGCTGAAATTTATTGAACTGCAGTACTCAAACACATAACTTTTCCACTAAAAACTAACCTGATAGCAGTCAAGACCAGTGAACAGCAGTTCCTTTTCAATATTCCAGTGTCACACCTAACGAAGCAACTTTCTTAAACTTCGGATCAAGTTACCACAGACTTTGGTTAAGCTTAAACACAGTATATGCTTGATAGAGCAGTCTGCTTGCAGGAGACAAGCACAAAATTGAGCACAATCTAGAAAAACACAAAAATCCAGATTCACCTTTCTACAAGCTTAGAAAGAAAGGGACTCCTGAAGTGAGACAACGTAGCCCATGCTACATCGGGCGTATGAGGTGAAAGGAAGGCAGCAGCTGAGAGTTTTGGTAAAACTTTTAAATAGAGAGCACATCCTGGCCTGTATTACAACTCTGATGTTGTCTGGGCCTCTCCTGCAGTCCAGGCACAAGGTTTCTCCCACGTTCCAGTAAGACAGCCACATTTCTCACTTTTGCTTTGGTCAGTGAGGTGGCCAAGAAAGTGCCTTCACAATTAAAAAGAGTGTAAATGGGAAGAAAAGCCGTAGTAGGAGCACTTCTTCCCATTGAGCAGTAATAGCATCTGGTCCTCTTATACGTATATTTATCCAGAAGGGTTCAACCTTTCCCACCTGAACCCCCAAACTCCCACATATTGCAAAATACTGCTGCTGCACCTCATTTTGGATCCGTTCACTCTTGACCCAAGCCCTACGGGATCTTGATCGGTATTTTGTTTTGTGAGAGATCTGACATCTCATTATATGAGGAAAAAGCGTCAGTTGGCTATGGCTGGCAGCAGCTGCAGAAGCGAAAGAAAACTGCTTACTCTCCAAAATGAAGGCAAATGAATCAGGCTGGTTGGTTATCAACTGTTCTCATCTGTCTGAAATAGCAGAGGAGCAAATTGGAGATACAGGATTTCCTGAAAGCTACTGGAAGCATTCAGATTATGCTCCATTTTACTGATTCTTATCCCACGACAGGGAACTAAAAGAGATACCCCAAACCACAGCACTAAATTAAAAAAAAAACAACCACACTCCCCATGAACCCCCTCAAATCTCCCAGCTGAATGGCATTAACAATTCTAGCATAAGCCTGATGCCCAGACTGGTAGTGTCTTAAGGTTATGGCACTACAAAAGATTTTGTATCATTATGGGCCAATGTCTGCACAAAATGATCAAGGATGCATTTGTTGCCCAGGCAGAAATTTCACCTGAGGCTGAGGGAGGAACATACTCTTTACTATTCTCAGGTCCCGAGGTGCTCATTTCAGACCAGCACTGGTAATTCACTCTGTAGTTGATACTTGGCTTATACCTGCTCTGTGGCTGGGGGAAAAAAGAAAAAAAAAAGAAGCATACACTTTAGGTAACTGTAGTAATTTTCTTTTTTAAATAAAATAAATCCCTTCTCATTTTCTGCAATGTTCTGTACCAAACAGCTCCTCAAGGTGAATTATTTCAGGAGAAAGAATGGAGTAATGAGTTTGAACAGCTCTCAGGCCAATGCTTGCACTCGCAGCTCCCTGAACGAAACAGATGACGGTGCCAGACTCTTCCAGTGTAAAATGCAGTCAGTTGTACCGAATATTTTAAAGTGCCAAAAATAGAAACCCGCTTTGTGGAGGATAACGGCTGGCATCAGCTGCAAGTAACGCATTTGTTACAGTTCATAAAATTGGCAGAAATTATTTAATTTTCTTTTTAAGAACATGAGATTTTTAAGTAGCTCTTTTGACATAAAGCTTTTCCCTACTGAATCTATTTTAAAAGTTAGTTAACATATCAGACTTAAAAAATAACTACCACAATATGTCTTCTTTTGATCACAGGTCAATTTAATTTTAAAGATCAACAACAGTTTTTCTTCCTCACAGGACACAGTTTGAGTTGTGGCTTTGTGGAAGGCGTCCCTTTCCATGACTGAAGAAGAGGGGCAGAGGAAAGCAACAGAGGTGGGATGTGGCAAGTTGCCTCCAATATGCTACGGGGCTTCAGGGAGAAGGTGAACTTAGTGGAACAGAATTAACTGTTGGCATCTTCAGTCCACACTGCAAATGTGTTGCATCTGGCAGAAAAAGGGCACCAAGCTTATGAAAGGAAGGAGCAGGCCTCTCCAAGTCTTGCAACCCTGCTTAAGTCAATTCTTTTTCGGCACAGTGGCCCATATTCTGCATCACAGGACACTACTTATGACACACATTGCTCTGCAGGAAGCGATAACTAAATTTTTATGGGCACAGCAGCCTTGTACTACGAGGGTCCCAGCCTCGAGTAGCTGCTGCTTATTCGGTGCTAGTGTGTACCTGCACCAGAGTCTGTGCCTAGGGAAATCAGAGAGACTCAAAACTCAGATCCCACTGTTCTGGGGGGAAAAACAAATGACCTGTCCAGGTCCCTTCACCTGTGCATTTCAGAATTTCTTTCTAATTAATCAGGTTAAAAGAACTGTTGTGTCAGATCAGCAGCACAGAGAAAAGCACCCATCAGGCAAATCTGTCATTAACCTGCAAGCAACGAACTGAGCTCTCAAGGTCCCTGAGAGAGGCTCAAGTGTTTGAAGGAGGAATAAGAAACCCTCCATGGAGCTGGGAGATGAAAGAAAGGATATCAAAATCATAGCACTTCACTCCCCAACCTGCACAACATACGGCAAAATTATTTAAACTTTCATGGTAGTATTAATAAGAAAAGTATCAATAACAGTGTTACATTGTACTCTTCTACCAGGGCTTTAGGCAAAAAAAAAAAAAATCTGTAGTACTTTTTAGATGAGGGGATTTTTAACAGATTTATAGAACCTTAGCTTGCTGCTGCTTTCTTAATAGAACACCTAAAGTGCTGTCATTTAAACTAACAAGCAGATGAAAAGGGCAAACGCCAGCCTTGTCAGCCCTGAGCAGGTGGATACTAGTAGGGAAGGACTGCAAAGCTGCAATTTGCCAATACAAGAGGCTGAGAGAGAAAAGAAGCAATGATATAAACAAAGCTACTTGATCAGGTGTGATGAGAAAACCTCTGTGGGAAGGGGGAAGCAAAAGGACAGGACACAAGAAACATCTCAACATCCTCACTGCCCAGACCACCAATTTAGATTTTGTAGTACATGGTATACAACACTAAAGAGAGGGTCTATCTAGTAAGGTAAATCTTTATAATTTGCAAAACCAGAGCCTCCTGGGGAACAGGGAGAAGATACCCATTCCACATCCAAAGGTGACACTGCTGTGTCCAGGCTAGTGAGTCTGGCAGAGCGCTGTCTCTGTTTGACCTAAAGGTTCCTCTTTCCACATGGAGCAGAGAAGAGTATCTCTAACAAAACATTCACTGAAACAGGCTTCCATCACAAACTATAATTAAAAAATAAATTAAAAAAAAAAAAAAGGGGGGGAGAGAATGACACAGAGTTACTTTCAAGTAAATATCCAGAGTGCATACTGCACAGGGAATTTAAATCTTTGTTTTTCCCACCCAAACAGTTTGTCCTGTAAACTGCAAGACAACTTCAGTGCGAAAAAACAGCCACGTGAAAACCACCAAAACCATCATGGAATTAAAGAAGGAAGAGCAATACAGAGCCATGCACATAAACATTGACAATGTTGAAAGAAACTGTAATTTAGAATTAATTTCTTTTTTTTCTAAATTTTGCTATTTTGAAAAAAGACCTCTAGATCACTTCAGCAGATGCCAACAAAATTATAGGATAAACTAGAAAGTTATTGCACTTGGTAAAGAAGGAAGTAGAGAAAGTATAAAAGTATTTCTTACAATTATTAGAAGTTCCTATTTAAAAATAAAAATATCAGAAGATCAGTGGACCCTTAAAAAGCACATGTAATTTCTGCAAAATGTGTTTGTAAATTTTCAGACTACATAGAAAAAGCAAGCAAGCAAGGCGAGCTTTTAGCCCTGCTTAGTGATCATTTCCGAGCATCTAATAAGTCACACAAACTCCCCAACTTCCGTGGACTTGCCTCTATCATTATCCCCTGAAAACACGGACAATCAGTCGACTTAGGTAGGTTCCCCAGCTGCAAAAGTACACTGTTACTTACTCAGTATTGCAATGACCGACCATGAGAAGATTAAGACTGAAACACTGATCAAAGTGGAGATACGTAACACAGTGGCCCAGATTATCATGAAGAAATATCAACTGTATTGCCCTTCAATATTACATTGGGAAACAACCTACTTTATAGCTCCATTTAGCTTGACCTGATAGGTGTATGAGGCAATGAATACAACGAATGAGCACCTGTACCAGGAATTCAAATAAAACATCAGGGTCCATCTCTCACCTTTGTCAGGTACACCCTGCATTTTTGTGCAAGGATGAAAGAATAAAACACTGGGGATCAAAAAGATGGCATTAAAACTTATTGAATTATTCCTTTTCTCCAACGAGAGCAGGTGAGAACAAAAAGGGGTAAGAAAAGGGACCTGCTAATAATAGTATCTAAACCCTGAGGTAGCCAACAGATTTGATCACATTAAATGGTAATAAGCAAGGCTCCTGCAGAAATTGCTTCTGCGTAAGGATGGCTGCTTATACTGGCTGTGAAACACACCAGTGGATTTAGTCATGCTCGTGGAAATCTCATTATTTAAATGCAACATGATAACACTTGATAGACATGAACTGTCGAAACAGACAATACCACATGTTTTAAATTACAGTTTTTAAAGGTAATCTCATACCGAGGATATAAAAAATAATGTTGCAGGAAAACAAAAAAAAGCATCCCAAAAGCAAGGATTTTTTTGCTCAGTATACTAGAAATGCACAGCATTTCTTACAAGCACAGCACTTTAAAAGGCATAAGTTTTTCAGAGATTTGTCTGCTTTGCCAATTGCCTGTACAAGGACAGAAGTCCCAGAAAAGCAGGTGCTATTTCAAAACACAGCTGAGGTCTCCAAAGCTTTTGGGGGATTGGGATGCTTGATTCCAATTAAAATTTCAACCTGAGGCAGCTTCAACAGCTCCACTGAGCCAGCATTTGTACAAATAAAAGTTTATGCTGAGCATATTGCTCATGATTTTGCAAGCACGGATTGAGCTTAATTCTCAGTGTGGTTGCAGGTCAATGTCTCTTGCTCACATGCAAAAGCTGCTTTAGTAATCTCACTTGTCAGGTGCAAACACTCATAAGACATTCTTTTGAAACTTTAATGAATAGCAACATCTCTGCAGAAAACAAAGCATCCTTTGCATTAGACACCCAGATATATTGCGTTACGCAATTATTTATTTTCCTAACTACAGTACTACAGCAACACCCAGCACACAGAGGCACTCACAGGCACTTTGTAATTTTGAAAGAGGT
Source organism: Tringa solitaria (assembly GCA_026413425.1). Taxonomy (NCBI): domain Eukaryota; kingdom Metazoa; phylum Chordata; class Aves; order Charadriiformes; family Scolopacidae; genus Tringa; species Tringa solitaria. The sequence goes on from JAOXJM010000012.1 coordinate 33,746,826, forward strand.
CCTATGTCAAGTTTCAGAAGTGTGTTCTCTCTCACACATGCATGCACACCTTTCCCTAGAAACTTGAAATAAGCAGAGCCCTTACACAATATTCTACCACAACAGTGGTAACTTACAGGGAAGGTTTGGGATTTCAGGATCCTGAGACCAAGACAGTACAGCAGCAATAATTCACTATTAACACACCCTACGTACAATGTGACAAATTCAAATCCACTGTTAGCATTCCAGTTTTACAAGTGTCTGCTATTCAGCAATGTGTGTTTATTGCATTTGACTCAAAACAAGATGCTGCTACCAACAAAAAAGGAAAAGAGAGTAAGGAAAACAAACAACTGATGAAATAAAACAAGCAAGCAACAGGAAAACAGATTTTAAGAGATCTGCTGATATTCAAGAACAAAAGTAACAGGCAATCTTAGTAATGCTTTCAGTTTGGCTAAAAAAGTTTGCATTACCTGTCGACTTCCCTGCTTAGAGGAGCAGCTGCTAGTACTTCTTGAAGGAGACAACATTTTCTGGGATACACCAAAGCTTTTTTCTTCACTCATGATCCAATGCTATTTGTTTCATGTAAGCTCACTTAGAACACCATTAAAAGGTAATTTAGAAAATGTGTTGGAAGACTCCTGAGAGAAACACGGAACTCATCCTTTACCCAAATGCAGTCCAGAGGCACGACCTGGATCCCATGGACATTCCTAAAAGGGAAAAGAAAAATGAAAAGCCAAGTTATTAGATATCATCTAATTGCCATCCTGTAGCATGAATCATAATAAAGCCTTTGGTAATAGTGACTGCCTTACTGTACTTCATTAGAAATTAACTCAACAATCACTTTAAGATAAAATTTCAAGTCTCAAACAGGAACAACATGAATTCTGGATGCTAAACACATGCTTTAATTTTCACTATTTATTCAGAGGACAAAGTACAGTATCAAGCATCCTTTTAAATATCTAAATTAATTTAAAAGATTAATAAAGACAGAGTGTAATAAATATCTATGTAAAACGGACCAAAACAGCCTCAAAATAAGAAGAAAGCATCAAATAAAATGTCTTACAAAAAGGATGGTGAGTAATCAAAAAAAATACCTCTTTTTCACAGTTCCTTGATAATTTTAAAAAGCAAGCATGGCTTCAGGTTGTATGGGGGGGGGGGGGGAAAATTTCACTGTATAAAAGAGCAATACATAAGAGTAGTGAGCATGCAAACTCAGCTGCATAGAGCTGTGTATGACCGCTCCCACCTGCAATCAGAAAGTTGTAACTATAGTCACATCAGTTCTCCCAGTCGGTGACTGGAAGAATAATGAGCAGTCTGTTTAATAACAGTGCTGTTTGCAGCATACGCAAATAAAAGCCACACCAGAAACTCCCAATAACGGATTTCCAGTGTGGGCAAGAGTTGCCATGGTAACTGCATATTTTTTTTAAAAAACAGAGGACCTAACAAAAGGGTGATGTTTTCCAAAACTTGGGGTGGTTGGAGGAGCTTTTTAAGAGCGTATCACTTTAGATTGTATTGTATTGGGCAAGGAATTTGCACATTAGGAAGAGTGCAAGAACCACCACTGAAGATGGTAAGGATGTTTCCACAAAAAGAAGAGAAATATCGTTGCCAAAACAGGGAGGTGCTACTTCACAATCCCCTCACTTGTGCTGTCAGAACAGTCCTGAACCCAGATCACTAGTTATTGAGGTTTGCCATTCATTTTTTTCTTGAAGAGGTTCAAAAACCTATTCTGAGAGAAGCAGCATTTTCAGATCTCTAGTAAAACACTTAGTGTATTTTATGAATTAACTTCCCTTTAAAAAAAAAAAAACATAGACAAAAAAATAAAAAAAGTAAAACGAGGTGGTATATTTAAAATGAAGACAATACTACGTTGCAGAAATCCTCTCTCCCTACCACCATAGTCTGAAGCACCCAACTTCCAAACAGAGACCTCTTCCAATCTACAGCACTTCTTTGGCAATAGTTTGCTGTAACATTTCAACTAACATCCCCTCTTTTCAACTGAAACAAGGTCTCTCTCTTCACAGCCTTTACCTTACCTACTTAGAAATACTCAGTTACCTCCATAGCAAATCTGTGCTCACCAACAATAACGAAACGGCCCCAGTCTCCAAAAGTAGTGTGAGAAAGGGGTGAGAGTGGGGCTCTTTCACTGCTGAGTCAGCTTGGCAATTATTTCCAGGAACCATGAGGCAGGTACAGAATCACATGGGATCGGAAGGGACCTCTGGAGATCATCTAGTCTAACCCCCCTGCCAAAGCAGGTCCACCTAGAGCAGGTTGCACAGGAACTTGTCCAG
>JAOXJM010000012.1:33754615-33772966 GCA_026413425.1 Tringa solitaria
GGTTGGACTCGATGATCCCAAGGGTCTTTTCCAACCTGAATGATTCTATGATAATGCTGTGAGATACATAAATCTACCACTACTACTTGACATCAAGCAATATATTTTACTAAACCAGCAGACATAGTGGATTTAACTATGGAAAAACAAAACCACAGCCTGTCACCTGTGGTTTCAGGTAGAATAGCAAATAGGACTACTGGAAGAGTTTTAGTGGCCCAGACGTGATGCTCACCAAAGCCTGAAGAACAACATCATGGAGTATGTACTAAATAGCAAACACAACACTAAGATCCTTTATCTCATGCAGGAAGACTATACCTGTTCATTAAAAAGCATCAGGATTCAACAAGCCTGCATTGTCCTCTTTGATGTGGTGTTTTCACACTTTGGCATCTAATTTCTAAAAAAAAAACAAACAAAAAAACCTAGGGTCCCCATCTCAGATACCTTTTTTTCTGTGATACTCTGTAATCATGGAATGATGATGAATGTACATCTTGTGTAATCACATAATTTCTAAAAGAAAAAATTTACAAAGGAAACAACACTTCCCTTTGAGAATGTTTAGCGCTTCTCCTTTATAAGCAGGCTGATTAGCTCAAAATTTAAATCTCATTAACTTTAATGACCATGGTAACAAGATTCAGTTCTTCCTAGGATGCACAGAAATTCGTTTATTCCCTTTATGAAGTGTAATGACCAAGAGTTATGAAAATGTCACATTCCTTCTTGATCGACGTAAGGTATTTTTAGAGGCTTCTGTCTCTAAGTCCATTCCAGTACGCCTTCTTCAGTTTACTTTACAACATTAGAATTTATAAATGCAGAGCTAAATCTTTCTTTTAAATACTATGCAGATTATGTCTTTGCAGAAGGTCTTTTATATTAAGATAGCTTGAAACATCAAAAGAGGTGTGCAGCATTCTGAAAAACATGTTAACCCTTTCTAACATCATCTTAGGCGAGGGGCCATTAAGGTCCCAACACTGTGTTTCTGAACACAGACGTGTGACTAAACCTTGGCACTTTAGAGATACCTTCTAGGGAACAATTAACACATATAAAGTATACTGAGGACAATTAGTACTACAAGTGCCAAGTGTTTTTGTTATTAATGCCAAAAGGTAAGAGTTTTTTAACTCCAAGCTTTCAATTAAAAAAAAAAAGCAAATATAAAGAAAAGTGTACACAGAAACATCTTTCCTTTAAATAAAAATTAAAGATGTTAAGGCTTGGGCTAGAGCTCTTCAAGGACAGACAGGACAATGTCTGCAACTGTCCTTTTGCTTAAGAAACACGCATCACCTACACGTATGCAGATGAAAGAACTGCGAGAAGCAGGTGCAGAGGGAGCGAACCATGTTCTTGGAAGACTCTACATCATAGTCTTAAATCCATTCATATTTATGACTGTAATGAACACCTTGACAATGGGAACCAGGAAAGAGGTTCCAAGGATCAGGTTTTACACACATTATCTTTATGGCATAGGATAAAGATGAACTGAAAGAAACTTAGAAGCAGAAAGATGTAAGATATGGGGAGCCAGATTATAAATCTGAATGATTACATGGAATGTTTTGGCTAAATAATATTAAATGGGAAAGTATCACAATATCACAATAAATCACAGTAGCTGGGTCAGCAAAAGAAGATGCAAGCTAGAGGTGGCCTCTCACTAGGTTAACAGGGTAGCTCTTAAGCTCCCCACCTCAAATGACAACTCAAATGACTCCCCACCCCACGACAACCTCCTCAAGTTCTGAAGTGCTGGAGGAGAACCCAAATCCATCTAGAGATACCTTAGAGGCTCCACTCAGAGCTAGCAAGCGAACTTTTGACCTTGTAAAGGGAAGAAGCAAACACAAAGCTGCATAAGCAGCAACCATGCTCGGGGAGAACCGAAGGTCTATTTCAGAGTGAATGCTTTCACATCAGATTGTGTCCTGCTGGTGCCTAGCTTCAATGGAACAAAATTTAAAAGCAAGTTAGGAGATTGGCCAAAGAGGAAAGCTTCAATTAAGACTTTGTGAATAATTTATTACTATGACATACAGCCCAGATCAAGGAAGATGTATAGAGTTTTAATGCACTAGGTTTGTTTATACAAGTCCACTACAGTATGACATCCCAATTTAAAATAGGGCCTGCCTCCAGCAATAGAGCTCAGAGTTAATACAAAGCTGCTGAGAACTTTTAACAGATCTCAGTAATAGCTCAGTGCCTCCATTGACAGGTTACAGCTCAAATTTATATTCACTTTATAACTGCAGTTAAAGAAATTCTTGCTCCCAAGCAATCTGTAACTGTCTCTTTCCAGTAGTTCCCCTGCCAAGAAAAGAAATAAATTTAAAAAAAAAATAAAAATCACAAGACCTCTCCCTAATCCACTTCAGGGGAGAATTGTTTGCCAAAGGGGGTAGTTCACACACTTTGCTTTGGCCAAAATGCAGAGATGGTCATCACCAACTTGTGGGCAAGGAAGCAGAAGCAGTATTATTTTCAACTGATCCAGACAGATCTGAAAGAGATACTCTGTCCCTAATCTTACATTTAGGTTCAGGTTACTGCCAGTTACCAACTATCTATTTGAATTTAATTAAAAACAAAAGAAATTCCACACGATTAAAAAAAAAAAAAGCTTCAGCTACATATCCATGCTCAAGAATTTTTAGAGATTGAAAGGATGGACTGTTTTAATTAGGACACCTCAACAATATGAAAGAATGGATAATTTACAAATAACTTGATTTGAGCTCAGTGAAAGGGTCCTACAATTTAACCATCCATATCTGTTATTTGTAATGAGTACACTCATTTTTTACTTCAGTCAGGTCACCATAAACAGGCTACAGAGACAGCAAACAACAACATGAAGAGTTTTATAGCATGTGCAGTCAAGCGTCTTGGTTGCTTCATAGCATTTTTGAGGTTGGTTATACTTGAACTGCAACTGAACAACCTGGATTTTAATTATAGGCTATAAAAGCAGCAATAAACGGAAGTGTTTACAAGCGAAGTAAAATCCCTTTAAACTGGTTAAGGTTAAGAGAGTGCCACCATTCTTAGTCTTTGCTTTCTCCCTCTACTCTCCTCTGAACCTCTCATCATTTTTGTGTTTGTTTCTGAAATGCTGGCATATGGCACTGGCTTTTCTAGACCATCAGGAATCACAACACAAAAATAAATTAAACCTGTGGTTAATTATGAGTAGTGCAGCATAAGGTGCATCCTGACATACTTAACAAGACATTTTCCACAATTTTTCATATAATGCACTTGAGGAATTTCTGAAAAAGATAATAGGAAAAAAAAAAGAGCCGTTTCTTAGAGGAATCAGCTAAAAGGGGATTTTATTTTTAATTTAAAGATATGTCTAAAATAATAACATATAAAGTAGCAGGAAACATAATACTGAAAGCTAATTTCTTAACAGATGGCAGTCATGCTCACTTCACCCATGCTGACCTACATATTTTTTCCCTTAACTTTTATTAATATTCATCTTTCACTGACTGTGTCTTCCACAATTTCGCCAGCAAGTGATATATTTAGTATAAAAGGTCAGAGAAAAACTCATTCAAGTACATCGTTTTTACATGATAAAATACAGGATGCATAAGCTTTACAAAGCTTATGCCAAAACATTACACGTTTGACATAAAACTGTCTTTTCAAAGGCTGCCCAAGATTCAAACTCTATGTAAAAAGTTTTCGTCAAGTCTTGACCCCAAAACTTGGAATTTACAGATATCAAAACATTTTCATAGCTCACACTTTCTTTCAGAAAAAATACCCCGTGCCATATAGACAGTTACTTCACAACCATTCAACAGAATTTCATTATTTTGTTTTATGCATTTAACTGTGAACAGGTAGAAAAATTAAATGCATGTAGAAAGGGAAGAGCTGGAGGAGGAATGTGAAAAAAAATTACTGTGAATGGCAATTTAAGTCAAGAGAATGTTAAGTTTCCATATAAAATGTACCCAATCTGTTCTTTAAAGCATTACATTATACCGGTTTTGAGAATACTTAATAAAATATGTCAGAAAAGTAAAAGAACTGAGTATTTTTAATTCTAAAATGACAAGAATTTACATGGAACATCACATTAAAGATAAGTCTTGGAGTGACCAATAGCATTTGGAAGGATTACATTTGGAGAAGCTGTATCACACCATCAGCATTTGCAGTTTTCCAGTCTTTTCTTATTTTTAAGTACAGAAGAGAAGTCAACTGTCTGTCCTATCAGCAAACAAACAAGGTGACCGTGGGAGCAGGCAGTCTCCCAGCTCCTGTTTCAGACCACAGTTCTCAGGCAAACTCACCTGACTGCTCATCAGTGTCTGGGGAACAGAGCAAAGCAGTTTGAGCATATTCTCACTTCATGTGCAATGGAGAGACTGCTGCGAAAATATCCTTTTGGAAAGACTTACAGGCTTCCTGGAGCAGGAGAGGTGATCTTCTACATAACACATTCCTTATGGGTGAAATTATGAGCAGGATTTTGTGGTGAGCAACATAGAATCATAGAATGGTTCAGGTTGGAAGGGACCTTAAAGATCATTGAGTTCCCCGTCATGGGCAGGGACACCTCCCACTAGACCAGGTTGCTCGAAGCCCCGTAAAGATGTTGAGAAAAGTACCACATGCATCAGACTGCTGACAAAAATCTGAAACCCTACACGTACAGCAGGGACTCAAAAGGACAAATAGTTCCTATTTTGACTGAAGGACCAGCTCCCTGATGTCCCTCATTAGAATGATCTTCCAGAGCAGAAAACACACTAATTGAGAGAATCATAAAATAGTTGTTGTTGAGGACCATGTGGGGATAGCTTAAGAGTAAGACATTGAAAGATTGTTCTCTAGTGTGATTTTACGACACCCGTTCAGCAGACAAACTGTGAAGGTGATCATTGCTTCAAGTAAGTAACCAAACTATAAAACAAATTACAGTGACAAACCAAGCAGGATCTCCTGTCACATTGCAGTATCGATTGCTTCACCAAGAGATGATTTTAGGAATTAGACTGCTTATCATGCTGAATGGATATCACACTTTTAAAAGCTGAAAGGCAAGAAATACAGAGTACCTGGTGCTGTATTCCATCTCTTCCTTTCGGTCAATTGCATTAAAACACTGATAGAGCCACAAGCCGGTTCATTTTGGAAGCCCACACTCCAAAACCCAAATAAATATGCCAAATACAAAAAAAAAGTTATTGAATTACTTGAAGAAAAAGATTCTTATATTCTGATCTCTCTCCTTGTGTTTCTCTCCTTTCAGCACCATTAGATTTTTGAACAAAGATTTTGAAAGTGGGACAAATGGGAGCCACATGCCAGATTCCGAATAGCGTGCAGTGAAAGCTGACTGTATATTCCTGATTCCCAAAACGCTCACCCTAAAGCACAGTTCATTTAGACTGACCCAAAATTGCATTAAAAACTTTCACACTCCACATTTCCCTTTCACACAAGTCACAGCATTCCCAGCCATATAAATTCTGACCTATTACCAACCATCAGCCTATTCAAAAATTCCCTATTGTTCCCAAAATTGGGATTAAATTTCTCTGTACTCCCTATAGCATCCAGAAGCTCATTTGCTCTTGTGGGTTGTCCATACAATTCCAGCATGCAGTGCTTTAAAATAATTAGAGCTTCCATTAGAAGTAAACGCTGCAATGCACTGGTTTGGCTGCCTTGTGGAAAGGGATCTGACTTTGCATTAATTTTGCCCGGAGACTCCACAAACTGTTCAAACAGAGCTCACATCTCCTGTTGCCAGTTCAAACCTTCACAGCTCCATCTCTCTCCATCCTCCTCCCTGCCCCATTCCCCGCACCTGGAATATTTTCCTAGAGCTAGGGGAGGATGTGGGAAAAGCATGAGGCATTTGATAGTTAAAACCAGGCAGCTTAACCACCTTATACAGCAAATTTAAGAGGCTTAAACTCACCAACAAATGCAGGAATTGTCAAGTCGGACGTTCTGCATTAAGCATCAGAAAGTAAATAGATGTGACAAATGCATTTCTTCCCATGTGAATGTAATGATTCTCGGCTAATGTATCTAAATTAAGTCATACATTAGTTATGTCTGAACAGAGCGGAATGACAATTAACATTCTGTACATAATCAACCACTGGGTTTTTTTATATTCACAACCAATTCCAGGGACGCTGCCGGCCTTACTTTTCTTCAGCTGAGCAAGCAGTGAGATATTATTTCAACAACATCCACTTAGAGCAATCAGTCTTCATGTCCCCATGCACAGAACAGGATATTTCACAGGTAGCAAATTAAATAAATCGTGTGAAAGCAAACAGTTCTAATTGGGTTGCCACAATTTATCCAAAATTACTAAACAGTCTTCCATTTGATCTTGCCTGTAACAGACCGAATCAGGACTTCCTCACCACTGGTCAAAGAAACAAGCAAATCTCAGCAATGCTGGTTTTCACAATCATTTCAGAGTGCTCTTGAAATATAAATGGTACACAGAAATACAAAGTACTTTTGTGACAACGATACAATATTCTTTATAAAGAAAGGTGCATCTTCCTTTATAACATGTTACCTGTTTTCTCACACTGCAGCTTAATGACAGGAATTTTACTAATACTCAATTGTGGCAATTACACCCTGAAGCCACAATGCTGAAGGACAATTAAAGGCCACTGCCGATTAGATTACATTAGTCCCACAACAGAACATGTTTGAAAGCTGAGGCAGAAACCCCCTAGCTCTGAATCACTGCAGTCTCAACAGATCTGGCCATTTCACTCAACATCTGCATCTGAGATGCTTTCTGAGCTGGCCACTCGATTGGCATCAGTCAGAATGGCACCTGCCTGGGAGACTCAGGTGGGTGACAGCCTTCCTCCCCACCAAATACAACTCCAGCAGCTGTACTCTGTTCATGAGGCTAAGAACTTCTGCAGCACCTTCCATGGCAAACCCCACAATTTGTGCAGGACACAAAGCCGCTTTATTTCCAATACCTGCGGAAAGTATATGCATATTTACATATATGCTTTCTATACATGCATGCTATCAGCTGGTTCAAGTGCTAATGAACCTTTTTTTAATCAAGTCTTAATGCACACATTTATTTTTTTTCTATGGCAACCCCTTTGTGTTTTAAATGAATACATAATATCTAGGCATGTTGTGGTCAGACTTCCAGGCTATAAATTACATAAATATGCATCACATTTTATTTAACTGAAAAGCATGGATTTATCTTCCCCCAGGTGACCATTCTAACAGCACAGCTGGAGCATCCCCCCCACAACCAGACATCCAGGCAAAAGAGATCGTTAGTGGTTCCTTATCCCTTGGCACTATTAAAAGAGCCTCCAGCTTGCAGCCAAAGATTCCACTTCAGAAGTGTTCCTTAAATCTTGTGCTGCTAGTCATGAATTAACCAAGTCTGAAGATGCTGACAAGATAAAGCCAAAAAATATTCAAATCTGCCTGAACAGATGCACACTAAACCTGTGGCTTGACCAACGCAACTTTGCAGAGATATTTATATCCTGCTCCATTGAAACTTCAAAGAAAAGAAGAAAACTGTGACAGCCATGTACACTGAGTTGCATTTCAGTCTTAATAAGGGTTTTCAAAACATTTAAGTTCGTTTTTTCAAACGTATAAAAGAGGCAAGACAACATGGACAGGAATAAAGTGAAATACATTTAGAAATAAGATTTTAGCCTGCTTAGGTCTATACAACCCTGAAGTCTGATCATGATTTGAAAATGTCTTTCTACTTTTGCTTTGAAAGATGCACGTATTACACAAAGCCCAAAAGCCAATTTTAAGTGCAGAAATACAAAGTTGTAAGAAATGCTTATTGCTTATTTCTTTCTCTCATTCTTTATATTTCTCCAAAGCTTGTAGTCACCATCCTCTACATTTTTCAGCCGTACTGTCCTCTGTAGTTCCCACAGCCACCCAGAGATGATGACTGTTGATGCGGGGTGTCCCTCTCCTACCACTACATCCACTTCTACTAAAGCACAGCTCATTCCAGTGATACTGTTTTGACATACTGACAATCTAAGAGAGTCTCGGTATTGGGGAATGTTATGCATTTCTTCTTTTGACTAATACTTCTGTGATATTGTTCAAAAATCTTCCATCTGAAATACAACTGTGGGGAGAAAACAAGGAGAAAACAGCCAAAACCAGTGAGAGCGTGCAGGCTTTTCTGGGAGCGGGAAGAGAACAGCCTCAAATGAAATTTGAGGTTTCTCTCTGCAAGTGTCTTGAACAAGACATCTCAATTTTGTCAAGTGAGATTTAATGATACAGTGTAAAGCTACTTCATTGGTGGAAGTGGTTTTTTCTTCCCCCCCTTTCATTTTGAGGGCCAACTTTGTTTGTTTGTTATTGCAGCTGTTACAGTTCCTTACAGTCATTGCTTTCTTTAGCTTGCTATTTGGGGATTTTCTGTTTTGTAGTTTCTTTTTTATTTATTTAAATGAAGTGAATGTTATTTTTCAGATTGATACATTAGGTCCTTACAATTGTTGCCACTAGAAGTAATACATATTCTTGAAAACAGACTTATTTTTGCCAAGTATATCCAAAGTAAATCCCTACAATATAAATTTATTCAGCTTTGTGTATACCATCAATGTATACACTTACTAGAATAGGTGCACAATTTTTATAAGCCTGAATAAAATAGTTTAAAGGCAGCCTTTTTCTCACCAGATAAGTCACCCTGATGAAGATTATAGGAAGGGTCTGACAAAAGGCTAGATTTTGAAGTCCTCCTTGTCCCTCTCAGCAGCAACACCAAATTCTATTGATGTCTCTCAACCAAAAACACGCTCAGCTTTTTCACTGTCACCACAGCTGACAGCATCTAACCTTTTAACTTGCATAAGAGCCTCAAGAATTAAAATTATTTCATTTTGTAGCACTTGACAGCTTGTTAGTAGTTCAAACACTTGCTGCACTACAGAAGGACAATTTTCTAGTATCAACACTTCCATTAATCACTTAGTATCAAACTTGTAAAGTAGAATAATAATTTAAATTTCTTTGATTTTTCTGAAAGCACAATTCCTGCTGTTTAAAATAAGCTACCACCTGCAGAACATTCAAACACATCTCTGGGCAGTTGTCAAATTGTCCAGGTATTTAAGTAATGGGAGTAAAAAACCACCTGGAGACAAAGATATACATTGACAAAACTTAAGAGAAAATTAAAAAGAGAAGGAAAACTTTCAGTACTTTTTAAGGTAAGGCATCATACAAAATCTGGTTTTAGATCAAGAACTTTTCCTTTTCTCTAATAATTTGGCATCCTCCAAAAATACAGCAGCAGAGCCCAGGTCTCCTCCAGGAAATAGGAAGCACAGAAGTCACCTGGACAGAAGGGAAGGTCAGCAAAAGTTCCAGTAAAACGTGCTGCTGCACTGAAATCTTCTTAAAGCTTTTTAAAATCATTTCATACCATATTGCTCTGATGTTCACTATTGTGACTGCAAGTTACCAGCCAGCATGTTTTACTCCCTACCAGATAAGACTTTGCCTGGTTTTCTGCCAGAATCTTAATGTTCTTTCAACATAACTTGAGTTGACAGGAGAATGTGTTTTTCTTCTTAAAAGTTCTTGCAGTGGTTTTGTACCTAAAAAGCATGTGTCTCCTCAGTAGATGTTTTCTTTCATAAGTGTGTGTCATATTCAGTAAGTTTAAAAAACTCATTAAACACGTATTGCAAACATCTCACATTTTCATAAGTACATTTCTGTTCATTAATCATTACTAATAATTATCAATCGAACAGGTTTGACCTTTTTTCATCCTTCATATATGCTTTGACAAGATGTGGAACAACAACAAAAGATTTACAACAGATTACATGCCTGGATGAACACTTGAGGATAAAAAGAGATTAAAACACATCAGTACAGAAGCACACCAATTGTGAATTTTACACAGGTGGCTTAAAATTATAGTGTTAACATTTTACTAAGTCTTTAAAGTAATCTCTATTTCTCCTTGAAAAGCACCTACTTGGATAATCATAATACTTTTCTCTTAGTGTAGGAAGATTTTTCAAACCTAAAGGAACAACGCAATTTTCACTTCTTCAAATACCTACTGCTACAAGAACTTGCCATATGAATCAAAATGAGGATATGACCTTTTCCCAAAAGTAAATGGGAGTATAAGGCATTAAAACTTGGAATCAGAGAATGAGCAGAGGAGTCACTAGAAGCCAAAAACCGTAATTTATTCACTATTACACATGCCAGGATTGGAGGATCAGTCTCACATTCTTATTACCAAAGTGCTATAGGAGTCCACCAACAACTGCAACCATTTCTTCCCCTCACGCAAAACCTTTGCTGTTGCACAACTGGAAAGCAAGAGGTCCTGAAGCTATACAACACTTGATCTTCAGAAATAAATTTCTAAGATCACCCTTCAAAAGTAAAAAAATCTTCTGCCTTCTGATGTATGTGAAGCATTATTCTTATTCTTCACCTGGTGGACAAATAAGCAAGTTATGAGAGCTCACATAAGCAAACAGGAAAGTTACCAAGTCTGTCTAAAAAAGATAAGGCTGATGGAAACACATGTTCAAACACATACTGAAAGACAGAGATGGTATCTTTGAGTTACTCTTAAAACAAGGGGCAAGTTTTCATGGCTTCCAAGTACAAAACTGATTTACGTCAAAGGACTGACTGAGTTCATGACCTTCAGATGAAAAGTCTGTGCTTTTGCTCATTGTGTGCACAATGAAAACATTTTCAGTGGTAAGAATCTGCATTATCTTCATCACTTTCTGAAAGCAAAACACAGAATCTCACTATGTAAAATCCCCCTTATAATACCAGGAAGAAGGCAATTTGCTCCTGTTGCTAAAATGAAGGGCGACAAACTTGATTTTTCTCTGCAACGAGACACACGGCGGCAGCTGCTGCTTCTTTTCTCTGCATATAAGCATAAGGAGTCAAAGGTCTGAATAACAGGAGACTAGTTTCATGATTTTCTCTTGTAAGTTACTTTTGGGTATGCTAATTGCCTATTTCAAGCACTTAAGTTCATAGCCTCTCCCAAGGTAAGAAGCCATAACTATGAAGATCTGAATTTTCATGTCTGAGACATATTGTGTCCCTATTGCAGCGAGAGCAGTCTGTGGCCTTGACACCACAGGACCAAGGAGTTGACATCCTTGTCACAACACTTCAAGCCCAGCACCACACTGACACGTTTGGCATTTACAACTTGCTGTGAAAGATGCATTTACTGGTTTACATGGTTTTACCACGTTACTGGTTTACAATGCTGTATTAATGAAACTGTGGCTGTACATTTGATCCACCTTTCTATAGTTTCACAAACATTTAATTTCTACTGACAAATTTTAAAAATGACCTTACTACATAATCATACTAAATCAGCAGCCCAGTTGTTTCAATGCCTGACTAGACAGAGGAACTGTTTATCTGTTTAAGACCAAAGTACCTATGACTAAAACTAGAAATTATAAATTATGCTCTTATGAGATAAACTTATCCTGCTTCTTCACCCCTGCCTTCCATAGATGTCATCCACAGTGCTCAGATGTGCAGTTTATTTTAGTCTTAAACAATAATACAAAACTAATTTCTTCCAATAGCAACTATTAAGACAGTAAGTTAACAAACATCCCTTTTTCTCCCTTTCTCCACTCTTCTTTCTGCAGGAACATCTATCTATACTACTATCCATTGAATAAGTTTGTGCAAGTATTCATAACTAAAGCCACAAGAAACACTTTGGAACTCATCTGAGAGAAGTAGCTTAAATTCATAGACATGAGCTTGTGCACAAAGAAGAGTAAGGGTTGTGCACACTGGTTATTTTTGCAATTTACAGGTACATGCTGTAAGATTTGACCTCATTTTCCTTCAAAGGAAGTACTAAATGACATATTTTAGCACAGAATTTAGCTCTGTACAAAGAGTCTCTCATATAAGACAGTCAGTAAAGAGCCAGCAGAAAATGTCTGGCTGACAATATTTTTAATATTTCTGTCAATATTCAGCTTGCAAAGTAAAATTCAATACCTTTCACAAGATTTACTACGTCAGTGGTCCAAGTGAGATAAAAACAAATAACAATGTTCACATTTGTACTGAAGAATTAAGCTTGGAATTTTAGGTTGGCAAAATTGCAAGAAAATACCAAAGGAATACACAGGGGTTCCATTAAGTTTCTTAAATAAAATTTATGAGGACTGAGAAATGAAGATCACTTCCTTCACTAAATTTTCCTACGTTCAAGAAAGCATTAAAGAATTCCTCTAAAGGCTCAGTAACATATGGGAACTGCTTCTATAACAGCCATAGATTCAGTTTTCAACTTTGTAAAAATGACTTTAAGACACTTTCACTTTAAGCTGTTTCTTTCAAAGACACAGAGCTATTCAGTGAAATCACACCCTGTGTTAATGTGACATTTAATATATCTTTCAAGAAGGGTGTTACAAAGTATTAATGTATTTCAGGAACATATGCCAACAGGATGGCACTACACCAGTAGGAAAACAAAAATATTATTGTTCAAGATAAATACTAGTTCTCATTGCAACCTTCTGCTACAGCTATTAAAGATGCAAAAATTGCCTTTTTCTAACTATTCAAACTCTGTTAGTTTTGTTTCCCTGTAGATGTACCACCCTTCCTTTTAGAAACTATCAAAATTGTCTTTAACTGGAGAACGTTCCTGCACTGAAAGATTAGGATAAGCAGAGTGACTTGCCCTGACTTTTTCACAGGTTTCCTGCATGACTCTGTGTGAAGTCAGGAACATACCTGTTCCACAGGAACCCCCTCTGTAAATAAATCAGCCACACGTTGCACACTGGGGTGAGGCAGGTCTATATTTATTTCTGCCAAGTACACTGAAACTTTTTGAAAGTCATTAGATAATCAGGAAACTTTGCACTGCTACTTAAACATAGAATAATCAGCATAATCAGCTAACAATTTTGTAACAGTGTTTGATAAACTCTGCTACCTGTAGAGGTAAAGGGATCCTGTAGCAACTGGGCACCTCCCACATAGAGCCTATTGTAGCAGTATGGCCATACCTACCAACACAAATACACCAAGTACAATAATTTACCACTCCTTGCTCTCCTCCACCTCTTTTTCAGTTTCTAATTTGTAGAAGCTGAAAACACACACAGATGTTAATGTGATTTATAGCAACCACATCTGGCAAAGATTCATCCCGTGAGCCTGCTACACACTTCAGTTTTCAAGACCCATCTCCAGCTTTCCAGAGGAGAGTAAGTCCTACTGGGTTATATAAAGCTGGCAACACCTTTTACACGCTCACAATAGAAACAGCAGGAGATTTAACCTAAAAGAATTCACCTAAAAGAACAACCTAAAAGAATTAAAGCAATGACTAAGCCTACACAAACAGAGATGCAAGTATAATGGGAAATGAGTGCAGAACAGTAGCGCTATATTCTGTTTTACAGGTAAAAGATCCATGTAAGCCTGTTAACTCTTATTTCACGACGTTAGTTTGCATACAATCACAGGACTGTAAGAACCACACAGTTCAGAACAACCAGCCTTCTGCAATTCCAAGCTATATGCATGTAAGACCTACAACATCCTACCTGTCCTATGTGCCCTATAATACTAATTTAATACCCATAGGTTAAAAAGACCAACAGTATATATACAATAAAAAAAAAGTTAAAAAGCATCCAAAAAGTATCCAAGAAGCTCAAGTGCATTATCAACACCCCTACCCCAAAAGAGAAACTGTTAAGTATTCAGATGTACTGTCAGTACATTCACACGCTATCAGAGAAGTTAAAACACCGTAAGTGCCATGACTGGCAATATGACTTGGGACAGAGTTTCCTCCTAGTAATTAATCTCATAATTAGTGAGCACTCAGGCAGAAAACACACCTACGAGCAACACCAGAAGTTTTTCAGTATCACGGGTAATAGTACCTCAACCTTGCCAAAGTCCTATCTCTGGCTGCACTTTGGCTGCGTTTCAAAGTGAGCCACAAACCACAAAGAGTTTGATGGTGCAATGGGTGAGAAGTCCCTTCCTGAAATGGTAGGTGACCAGTGGAAACCCCAAAAGCTAAGATTAGAGGTAACCCAAACACAGTACAACCCAACAAATTGTACTTTTCCAAGCTCCCTCAAAAGTAACACAGCTTTGAGGTGTTTTTGAACAATTAACCTCACCTCAGCAGACTGTAAGGTTATATTAGCACAACTTCAGGTTTACCTATTCCATTTCCTTGCTACATCCATCAATTTGTCTTCTAGACATACAATTATGCATAATATATTATTTCCAAAGAGGACTGAAGTCCTGGCTCTATGCCAGCTATACTACAGTCTTCTGCTCTCCATTGATGGAATGATTCTTCATAGCAAGAAGCTTCTTACCCAGCTTCTTTCATCGTGTCCCCTCTAGGCTGAAAGAGGCCCCACATCAATTTAACTTTTGCTTTGCTGCAGGAAGGGCACCACATCCATGATCTAAGGAAGACTGACTTACAGTGAGGGGGTAGTCTCTCAGTGCCAACTATGAAGAATCCAAATCTCCTCCTCTTTTACAGTAGTGAATGTCTGAGCAGTAAATGGCTCACATGAGCCTGGTGTTAGATCTGAAAAACAAACACAAAAAAAATCAGATGAGAAATAAAACTTCCTGCTGTATTGTCCTTCAATACCTGGGAAACACAAGGGAGGTAAGGATTACAATATATGAAATCTGGAAAATTTTCTACCTTTTTTTTGTGGGTTCCTCCCCAAAAATGTTACCCTAAAATACAGCATCTACAGCTACATCTTCCTCTCCTGAAAGTTACATTTTAGAAGTTCAGATTAGCAACATTCTCCCACCTAAAATAAGCAACTAAGTTTCAGTCGACTAACCCACTAAGGGAGCAATGCATTTTATAACAGAAATCTTTCTTGCCCCAAAGATGCAGAATTCTGCACAAGTGTGTAACTCCACTGAGGGTGTAGGGAACCCCCTCAAACATCTTGTCAGCACAAACAAAAGAAAGAATCGCAGTATACAGAGAGATGCCAGGGGTCATCACTCTTCAACAAACTCATATCACTATTCAACTGTTGCTTTGAAGCAACCAAGATCCAGTTTTGACACTTAGTCAAATGCATTTTTTTCTGAAGACAATCCAATTTTATAGTTTTAGCAGCCTGCAGGACTCCTTTACATGAACACAACCAAAAAGAAATGGCTTATGAAAAGTTTAACTTGCTCAACTTAAGGATCAATAGTTTAGCTTCTATATTCACAGACTCTATGATTCTTCATTCCAACTATTAGATTTTAACTTCTGTTGCACCAAGTCCGTTCCCATATCAGCTTGATGATAATCTTTCCAAAAGTCTGTAATCAACAGCAGACAAACCAGTGTCTGGGTACCACGTATAATTTACTGTTTATAAGAACTAGCACATCATTAAGCTTCCTCCAGAGCTCTGAGGCTTTCCTCACCATTTTTAAAGACCAATACAAGAAACAAAATTCCTCGAGATATTTGTACCCTACATTCAAAACTCATCCACCGTGTAGTGTGTGTTTAATTTTCTTAAAATAATAGCTTTAGTATTTATAATTTAACTTTTTTCTTAGTTATTATATCTATATGTTGTCAATAGACCACACAGCTTAATTTGAGTAATGGAACTAAAAATCTTCTGAATTTTTTTAATTATTTACATTACTGCCCTTATTAATATTACTCCTAAAGCATTAGCTTGTTTTCAAAGTAAAAAGGAAATCCTTTTCCCTATTTTCAACTCAGTGAGTTGTGAGCAATACTTTTACCTTCTATTATCAACTGTCTGTTTTTATCAACTCCTAATTTCATGTTTACACTTAATTCTTTGCTTTTTCTATTTGTTACATGCCTAAAAATACCACCACCCCCACTTGGTTTGGAGTCTAAACATCTGGGATCTAATTTTAGGATTGGATTTTATTAATATACGAACTTGTATATTTTTAAGAATAATCCAAATATTACATGTGGAAGTTTTCAAAGCTAAAGCAAGAAAGAACACTTGATATGTTAACTTTGATATTTTATATTAATCTAAGGTTCTTTCATTTGTGCTGCCTTTTAAGATTAGAGACTTAAAATAGCTACTAATGTAAGAGCCTATTGACATTTTTAGCCTGTAGGAGCTTGCGGTGGGCAGACACAGCTGAAATAATAACATATCTGAGTGATGAACCAGCTTTACAATTTTATTACTCAGACTTTCCCAAATCTAAGGCTGGCGTTGTGCCCAGTAACTCAGAAATTAAGCTGTTCTACATTTAAAACTTCCAACTAATCATATACTAAAATCTTCTCATGGCTAAGGCAACAAAATCACCTTATGATGAACCTTTGAAAAAATATATAAAAATACCTAGATTTGAAAAATAGTGCCTTTGATTCTTTGTGTTATTTACATGAACAATGTAAGAGAAATAGGGGAAAAAAATAATTTTATATAGGTTAGAGACAATTACAGTAGTTATCAGGAGTACATTACACATCACATTGAAATAGTAGGGACCCTAGAGGGACCTCAAAGGGAGTGACAGAGACAAGGAAACAACCTTCAATAGGCACCTATCAGCAGTTTTGTGCTAACTTCCAAAACACATGACGACTTAAAAACCCTGAAATGTACACACACACACAATAAAACCCACGCAACCAAACCAAAACAAAAAATCCACCACCATCCCAAAATTAAGGAAAGTAATTGAGCTTTTCAACACAGCCCACAAGGTTGGAACTTATGCAGCAACTCCACAGATTCCAGGATAGGAAAGTGGAGTTGTTATTGCCACCATTTCAATCTCAAAGCCTTTATTTAGGTAAGAGTTAGCCAAAGCAATATCCAGAATTTTCCACTTTATTGTGCAGCCCCCTGTGGAAGAGCTTGGCCTTGTCTTCACAATTGCAGAATTCATGAAATCCATGTCATTTAGGACAAGCCAAACGTAGGGGCCTTCACTCTGAAAGATGTTCCTAAAGGTATCTGAGAAGTCAATTGGGGACCTCAGGCTTGTACCAACCGCTTAGTCACCCCCTAAAGCAACTGATGCCTTTGCTGTTCCAAAATCTTTCCACATTTTTGCACACACAGCAGTCTTCCTCCTCCCAAAAATGAGATTTTTCCCACAACTTGCTGGTCCAAAGAAGGTCCTGTGTTTCCCATTGCTCTTCAAACCACTGCACTGTAGTGACCTAGTCTGATCAGTGAGCACAGGGACACATCCATATGATATTCTGTTGCTGAGTATTTTGCAATACAGGTGCACACTTCCTAAAATCATCTGGGAAACCCAGACCAGTTTAACTGCACTGTTGATTGATTTATAACTTTCTTATTTCACAGGCACAAAAAAAAGTAATCTATAGTTGTACAGACATACAAACAGACAACAGAAAAATTCTAGAGCCTGATATATTTATTGTTCAATTTATCCTTCTATTCCAATGTATCTCACAATGCTAATATGAGCATCAGAGGGATGCTCATCTAATGGAGAACAGAGAAAATTAATAATTTGGTACCCAAGACAAAAAAAAAAAAAGAACGAACATGCCATAATTAACCTTGTAACAACTCTACAACAATTCATTAAACTGTTTTATACTGTACTAGTCCCAAAGAAGCTACACATTTCTAAGTATTTCTGGAATAGCCTACCAGGAGTGTAACAAAGACCTAATCTGGCAATAGAGTGTAATTTGGTGTAAATCTGCAGCAAGCAGAAGAGGGCTTTTGGGGAGGAACCAGACAATTCTCTCCCTTCTCAAAGTTAGCCGTTTATTTCCGCTGCAATTCCTACTAAAACCAGTAGCAATGTAGCTACAGAGTGGAATGAGAGTGGGAAATTAATCCAGTTAATAACTAACCAGGAAAAAAGCCAGATTTTTAACCACATCATTTGCTGAATCAGTCCACTGTATGAACGTGCTCCCATAAAGATAAAAAGAGCAAATCAGGCAGCTGCAGAGGAGGGTAGAGCAGAACTACCCCTTTTGGAAGCAACACAGGATTATGCTGGTTTACTCTGAAAATGGAATTAGGAACAAAGTGACAGGGAACAGTAAGAAAGTAAGTGGCTTGCCTGAAACAGCCTGCAACAGAAATGCCTCCTAAAATTCAGAGTTTGATGTGTGTTAGCAACAGCTGCCAGTGATGTCAAGTCTGACTGAAACCAAACATTAAAAAAATTCTTATAGTTTGCATGATGGATAAGCTATTACAAGTGTCATTATACAGTGCTAGCTTTAAT
>JAOXJM010000012.1:33773066-33812340 GCA_026413425.1 Tringa solitaria
AATTGCTCTAAACTAAATATAGCTTTCAGAATTTAATAGCTCCCCCGCAGCTTTTCTGTCTTTCAAGAGGAGAAAAATCTTCACATTATAAAAAGCACGCAGGCATACAGAGTCGCACGTTACCACAGACAAGCAGAAAGTAAACCATTAAGATTATTATAAATTAAAGTCTCCAACACTCATTCAGAACTATTTTCAAGAGACCAATTGCTTTTCTATTCCATCACTCTGGTTCCAGTTTACAGCAGGTGACAGAAGCATGCATACCTGCTCCTGTTCGAATTAAGCCATTTCGTTGCTTTATTAGCAGATTGTACTGAATCTTGCTCTCCCCCATGTTCCCAGTCAACATGCTGCCTTTACCAGCAAGCTGCCCTGGTGCCCACATGCTTCTTCCTGTGCCTCCGAGCTAGGCACCACAGGGGAGGAAGAGGAGGAATGAGTCTCCCATCTGACCCTTCCCTGCAGCCTTTCTATTGGCATCCCATGCACAAGCGGGTCCAAAATCTGCTATGGCAGCAGAGCCTGCAGCACCCTGGACAAGCTCTCTCTTCTGCCTTCTTTTACCCAACAAGGATTTCAAAAAAATTTAAGGAAGAGTTCTACGTAGCAGGCTTCACTTTCCCTCTCTGAGCTGATAATGGATTTCAGGCAGAAAATTTGGCTGACAGCTAGAAATGTGTTCTACAGATTCAGCACTTCTGTTCACCTTCATTTTAGAGGTCATTACGTAATTTAAGTGCCTGCAATTTTTTTTTTACAAATTATGGAGTTAAATTTAAAAAAAAATAAAAAAGAGCCACTGCTGTAATAACAAGTCTTCCTACTTTCCCCTCAGGCCATGGCTGTGAACTCCCTTCCCTCCCCCAGCCCAAAACAATAACCTGGCCTGTATCCTTTACCTATTCTGTCTCTGGTTTCATCCATCCTCTTCTCTGTCCTTTGCTGAGCTGAACTCTTAATTTTTTAATTTTTTTTTTAAGAGCTCTGGTCTTCTTCATCCCTGCCTTCAGTGAGTGGGAAACAGAATAACACTACTTATGGAAGAGACAGTATCTGCCAGACCATATGAATTACTGAATAACAGAAGAGCTGATTTGGTTTGCCCAGAGCTGTGCATGCACTGTAGGAACACCAGCTGGAAGTCAGCCACGAGGTACCTACTACAACAAATAAGACTAAAGGGAGTATTGCCACAGCTTTTTCTGTCCTCTCACCCACCATTTCTGAAGTTTGTGCCTCCTCTTGGCAGGGGGGATGGAATTCAATGATCTTTACGGTCCCTTTCAACCCGAACCAGTCTATGATTCTATGCAGACCAGGCTGGATAAAACAGGTTAAAGGAACTATGTCTATTTGTCACTTAAGAGAGATTTTAAAGCGAGCCTCCTGACGTGCGCTGTTCTGCCATGCCTTACTGCTGGCTGAGCTGCTGCAGAACAGAAAGGCTCCCTACTGTCCATGCAGGCGTAGAAAGACTTCATTTACCCACTTCTGATACAGCACAAAAATCACAACGCTCATTGCCATTAAGATTCTTCCTTCTGAAGTAACAGACCAAAATGTAGATAAATAGCATAAAAAAAAAATAGGGACACTAGATCTTAAAGAAGGCATTTTAAAACTTTGCCAACCACAACAGGCTATTTAATACAGATGAATGTTTACAAAAAACCCAACCAAACCCAACACATCATCATGGATCTACTATGGATAAATATACTCTTAACGCTATGTGTTAACTGTCGTGAATCAGAGCTGAGTGACCTAGAACTCCGCGGAACTCTTCTACTCTCAGGCAGCCAGACACAGGCAAGGCAGGACAGGGCAGGCTGCCAGGTGAGGCTGCACAAGTCCTCAGCACCAACCAACCAACCTACCTCTCACCCGCTCTCCACGGAAGAAAGTAGTAGGAAAAAAAAACCCACACAAGCTGAAGGATGGAAGAACAGCGGATATCAGCCAGAGTAACCAGAGTATTAGTCTGGGAAAGTAAGCATGTGGCTGCGGTAACCTTACGTGACTGTCCACTAAATCTGGATCTAGGGATTAGCAGGAGAGAAAAGATACTAGAAAAAGGTGATTTGTTTTCTTGTCACCAGTAATACCGGGGAGATTTTACTCTCCTCTCCAAAATTAGAACACCAATGTAAGTATAACCCCTTCTTTTCTTCTCAGTGTCTCATGTATACACAGAAACCCACAAAAAACCCAATCCCACAAACTCATCATCAGCTTCAGGTTAGGACAGTTGAGGGCTAAACATTCAGAAAACTTTCATGAAGAATTAATTAAAAAGCAATTATATGTTAAAACAACAAGATCCAGATTAAATATATGGCATCCTCCAGGAGCCACTACAATAAATATATACCATCCATATTCACAGTAAGTTCATAGAGAATTTTTCCTGCAGAAAGAAAGAAATAAATACGGCCAGTTACAATGTCTACAAAGTCCAGAATCTATTTATTTACCAGATGCTTGTCTCTACATCTGGTGACCTGCAAAATTGCCACAGCTGTAGCAATAGCTGCTGAGAAACTTGCAACAGGTACTACTATATCTGTGATTTAATGGGAAAGAAAGTGATCTAAAAATATTTTCAGTTAAATATATATATTCAGTAAAATGCAATGAGATTTTTTTAAATGCTTATATATATATAAAAATATAAAGTTACATTTAAGTGAATGCTTTCTCAGTCTCATCAAATGATTCACATATGCCAGCCCTTCCCCTTCCTCCTTGCACTTTATATATTTCCCTGCTGATCTGAAGCTGTATTATTCCTGAATGTTCAAGGTTACTTAAGTTACAGTTGGAGAACAGAATGGGGCAGGGCACAGGAAATCTAAAGATTATTTACATGGTAGGACTTCAAACAACCGAATCCAGCTATATCTCAAAGGATTTGATTAAAATAACAAGGACAGAGAAAGATGGGTGAAACACTAGAGTATTCACTCAGCAGAACTCTCCTGCTGATGGACTCTGATTCCTGAGACAAGGACACTGACCCTCTAGGACACAGTGACACACACACAAGGGATTTACAGATGAAAATGAAAAATGAAAGTTGTTGGACACCCACTAATCTCCATATCTAACCTCACTGCGCTTCCAAGGGAAAATGAGGATGTGGCCAGGAAGGACTCTTATCTCTGATAGTTTGATAGAGGACTGAAAGTCCAAACTCAGCTGAGAACAGGGGTCAGGCAGATGAGTAATTTGCCCTTGCAAACAGACCAGATAAGGCATTGTGAAGTATTTGTGTAAAAAAAAAAAAAAAGACAAACCAACCCAAACAAAACTAAACAAACAAACAAACCAGGTCTATGCTACGAAACTGATGAACTTGAATTAAATACAAGACTAGATACCACAGGGACAAACAGAGTCTTAGTGGCTAAAACACACTGAAGTGTGAATGCTACTCAGAAAAGCCAGTAGAGGTAGGGGCAATACTATACCACTTAAAACTGTGATAGATTAAAATAACCCAAACATACCACTGCAAAACAATGAAGGGAATCCAACTGGGTCCAAAAAAAAGCACTTTAAAAAAAAAAAAAGGACAGACCTGCTCAGAGTGCTGAGAGTCTCCAGTAGATTCCAAGAAACCATCTTTAGTACAGATTTTATTAGATTGAAAAATATCACAGTGAATTAGGCACTACAGGAAAATAACTTCTCTGACTCAAATGAGTAATAAGCAAAAGGAACCAGTTTAAGTAGTCAGGCAGACTGAGGAATTCAGACTTCCTAAATTGATAAAGCTGAGCTTTATCTGCATCCATTGTGCAGAAACCAATCTGGAAATGCCTCATGCGATGCAGTGTGCCGGAGACAACTTGCAAGATTAAATAGGCCTAACCAGCCAAATGGCTTCCCCACACCTCCCAAAAAGGCAGGGAAGGAGTTGATTAAAGAAGGTGCACCTCATATATTAAAGTACAGGAATAAAGTTAGGACTTTCAAAAAACATTGAAAACAACGTTATTCAACAACACATCAAAACTAAGTGGAGAAGTAGCAATTCTGAAGTGAAGAAGTGAAATTTTCTTAGTAAAGAAACACAGACAGGATGTCTACTATGAAACAGGCCTTGAAACTCTCAACTAACATGGCATCAAAAGTAATAGCTTTCTGAGTGCGAGGAAAAGATCTGCTACAGGTTTCTGAAAGAAAAGGCAGATTAAATTGTACATATAGCTGCAAATAAAACTTTCATGCATTCTCAAGTTATTGTGGCTATTTAAATCTTTATGTTGGCTGGAGGTGAAAAACCATAATTGTCCTGCTCAGAGAGCATCTGTTTTTCATTTCAATGGCCAGTCCAGTCCAAACCACAACACAATCTGTACTTTTTAGACAAACCAAAACCAGTGGGAGACACTCTACAGTAGCAGAACAACAAACAGAATGCCTGTCTTAGAGTTGGAGGTAAGGGGAGAAACGGGAAAAGAAACCAGCACTACTACAATCAATAACATGTAAGATTTCAGATTAAATCAGAGTCAGAAGGAAATACCGAAGTAAATGGTAACAGATTAACTTAAAAAAAAAAAAAAACACATTAAAAAAGACAAAGGAAATCTGTAGATCTCATCTGGACCTGTCAACAGCTGCATAAAAAAAAATAATAAAAGCTGGCAATGACCTTATTTAGTTGAAGAGCTGCAAAGTGAATAAGTAACTGGCCACAGAAAATATCAGGCTTGACACAAACCACCAGAAGAGTTTGCCAAGAATTATCCTGGGGCTAGTTTTATCTAACAGTTCTACTAGTGGCAAGGGAATTGAGGCGTCTAATAAAAACTGCTGCTGCCAAAAAGTATAGGGGCACCTCTGATGCGCCGAACAACTAGAACACCAGGTGAGAGGAACCACATGAACAGAAGTGGTGACAGGGAACGCAATTCATCAGTCCTGAAGGCAAGGTCAGGACTCAAGGAGTAAGCCAAGCAGAAGTTCTGCTATGACAGCTGGAAGTGACCAAGAAGGGAAAGGTACTTAAATGTATAAGCTGATTACACAGTCACTCCATCACCAGTTTGATGAAAGTCTGAAAAGAGAAAAAAGTTACTTTCGACATAAAGGGAGACATTTCCTACAGAGACATACAGGGAAGCACTAAAAACAGTCACTGTGCAAGGTGCAGCATCTAATCTGGTCAGGAAACAAAAAATAGCACCTAAGATATACCTGAAATGGTATGCTTATGCAAGGAAGACTGTCAGCAGAGTATTTCCCTGGAGTGAATACTGTGAGTGTGCCTAGTCAGCCACATCACAAGATCCTCTGCATCTCTTCAAGTCTAAATACAAGCCTCCTAAACTCACTGAGGGAAAGGGAGAGTCCTCCTCACATGAACAAAGCAAAATGTTAACCAGTTTACAAAGGCTCAGAGGAAATGCAGATGCTCTTATAAACACTGAGAGAAAGTACCAACTTCAGTCAGGTGTACAAACTGGTCATGGATACATTTATCCAGAATCCTGGAATAAAGTTTTAGTCAAAGGAGGAGAGTTTTGAAATAATTTGTTAATGGTACACCCGAGGACAAAGCTCTGACTATTTTAAGGTGATACTTGGTCACTTTACAAAAGGGAATACACAAATGTATTGACTACAACAAATATTGAAGGCGACTATCCAGTCCTGCGATGTGCCAGTATAGCCACTTTCAGTAAGGAAGTATTTATAGACCACTTACCAACATTACTATTGCCGATTTAACCTGGGCTGCAAACTGACCTTCCCTTAATACTCTAAAGATTCCATTAATAAAAAGAAATTATTTCAGCATTACTCACTTATGTATTGCTTTTGTGATCAAAGGTTTGGTTGTGTTTTTTTTTTTTAAGGAATATTAATTTCAAAGAGCACCCATGGCTTTCTGAAGACAGTCACTGCCATTTCCAGAGTTCTGGGACTCAGATACTCTGATACACAGAAACAAGTGTTTCAGAATCTCAGTGCAGGAAAGAATTAGAGGATTAGAACAGTTTTCTTCAACAAAGCCAATCCAAGCACAAATCTAGCCAATCTAAGCCTTGTGATTTTTGTTTGCACTCCAACATTCCACAAAACATTCTTGCTTGCAAATGTTTTGGGGACATTCACAGGCTGAGCAAAAAGATTCCATAAGAGGAGTCATCTGTATTTACACAGAACACCCCCATTATTTTTTGAGGGCCAAAAGAACCACAAGGAACTAAAATGTAGTTTGGTCAGAGTAAGAAGAAGTGAGAATTAAAGTTACATACACTAATATATAAAAACTGTTTTCCTATCCTTCATCCCTAGTTTCCTTACCAAATACCACCCTTCCTCTCAGCTGTAAATGCATTAAGCTAGGCTAATATACAAGATATGATTTTATTGAAAAAGCAATGCACAACAGAAGCACAGCCTGTACCTCCTCTCCTCTTAAATCAACCATCAGAAGGTGTACCAAGCGCCAAGGCACTTGCAGACTGTTGATCAATGATATTAAGAATAAAAATGCCTCAAGAATTCAAGTTCTACAAGATGCGAGGGCTGTGAGACAGGCCATAGAGAGAAAGGCATTAATCTTCCTAATAGTTGAGACAAACATTTTTTTTTTAGCTTAAAATGTAAAAATCACTTAACAGCAAGGAAAGATATCCTTTTGCAGAAGGGCTGTGCAGACTGAACCACTGAATCATAGAATAGTCGAGGTTGGAAGGGACCCAACCATCGACTTAACACTGACAAAAACCATCACTAAACCATGTTCCTCAGCACCATGGTTACACATCTTTTAAATACCTCCAGGGGTGACGATTCAACCACTTCCCTAGGCAGCCTGTTCCAACACTTGATAACCCTTTCAGTATAAAAAATTTTTCATAATATCAAATCTAAACATCCTCTGGTGCAACTTGAGGCCATTTCCTCTGGTCCTATTGCCTGTAACCTGGGAGAAGAGACTGACCCCCGCCTCTCTAGAACCTCCTTTCAGGTAGTTGTAAAGAGCGATAAGGTCTTCCCTCAGCCTCCTTTTCTCCAAACTAAACAATCCCAGCTCCTTCAGAGGCTCCTCATGAGACTTGTTCTCCAGAGCCCTCACCAGACCCCAGCTTTGTTGCCTTTCTGTGGGCTCACTCCAGAACCTCAATGTCTTTCCTGTAGTGAGGGGCCCAAAACTGGACACAGTACTTGAGGTGCAGCCTCACAAGTGCTAAGTATGGGGGGATGATGACTGCCCTAGCCCTACTCACCCCGCTGTTCCCGATACAGGCCAGGATGCTGTTGGTCTTCTTGGTCACCTGGGCACACTGCTGGCTCATATTCAGCCAACAGTTGACCAACACCCCCAGGTCCTTTATCTGCCAGGCAGCTCTCCAGCCTCTCTTCCCTAAGCCTGTAGCCAGAAAACCAGAGGAAAACAACTCTCATCTGGTTTTGAGAAAACCAGAAGCAAACAGCTCTCATCCTGCACTGAGCAGAGGGTGTGTTTACGCTAACCATGCATTCTAGTTATATTGAAGTAAATAATGCAAGCTCATTTGTCAAGGAACATTTGGTAGTTCAATGTGAACTGTCATTCAAAACGGCGTCCACAGTTTGGAAAATGTGGATGTTTTCAAACGCTGAGCCACATCTCAGAAACCAACCCTCTTCAAGTAGGAAGCAGTTGCCACCACTGACAAGCCCCACAAACGTGTCCCAAAGTAAGAACGTTCAGTTACTTGATGATACTGATATATACCCACTCTTCTACCACTAAATTACTATGAAATTAAGGAAGCCATTTCTTTAAAAATAAAGAAATGGCTGACAATAGAGCTAGAAATGAACTTGAAGCTCCCTCTTCCTTGTCCAGCTTCTCAAACCAATCAACTAGGACTAAAAGCAGATTATTAAAGCCTGATGAAAACAATGACATTGTATGCATTTATAAAAATACTCAATGGTGTCCTGTTACTTGAAATTTGATCTTTTAAAATGTAAGATTATCACCAGTAAGGGATCATCAGTACACCAGCAATTGCATGCATATGACATGGCATAAAAAAGTGACCTTGTATACTTCAGTGTTCCTGCAATAAAGGAAAAAAAAAATTTACAAGTCACCCATATCAAATACTCCATTTTGTGAAAGTCTGACAATACTCTCTTTCTTTTCCCCTTTCTCTCTAAAAAAACCAAGCGAGCAATCAAGCAATACGTCTCATCTGCCAAAGTGACATCCTGGCAATGGCTCTGCTGTTTATTTTCAAGTTGAAGCGTTGATTCCGTTGAACCTCCATAAGTACAGTACAATATAGTATTATATATAGGAAAATAAGCTGTGAAATTAAGATTTTCTGTGCACGTAGGAAAGCCTATGATTCAGCTATCCTGTGGAAAATTCTAATACTTTATCTCCGAATCTGAAATAGAGTTCCATATGTATTCACTGAATTGAAGGAAATATTTCAGCAGTGCATTTTTATTCTTATTCTAAGAAATGGGATGTTAAAAAGCTTGTTTCAACAAAACAAACTGGACACCAGCTAAAAGGCAAGTACTTTATTCACGATAGAAGAACTTACTGACAGAAGGAACTGCTTTCTCAACAATTTGAGATTCTCTAAGCACTGGGAGATATTCAATAAGCAAGTCTTAGTTTTATAAAGTTTGTAAGGTTACCATAATATTGAGTGCTTCTGCTTTTAATGTCTTACAAATGATATAAGTGCATTTGAAGGACAGTAACAAATCTGCACATTAACTCAGTGAAATCACTTTTTTAAAAAAATTTATTTTTAAACAGCAGGAAAGAATGAATGGGTTTTATACTTCCTGAATTTCAGCAGCTGTGGCAGTAGCATAAGAGCTTTGAAATGTTACTTCCTAGCTAGGTCACTCAGTAAACAATTATCAGTACCATTCAGTTAAGGAAGACAAGAATCAGTTATAATACTTTGGCCCAGTATTTCACTCAACATCCAAACTTTAAATTTTATTTCTCTTTAGATCTGTTTTTGAATGGAAGGTTAAGAATAACATGGCAAAAAATCCCCAGCCCAGGGGGGCTAAACCCTGCTGGGTGCCTGCTCAGCCTAGCAGTGGTAGAGACACCACAGTGGTAGGCAAATGAGGGTCTATAATACATCTTAGCTGTCCATCATTTTATTTAGTAAATATTATTTACTAAATAAATAAATGTTGATCCTAGTAAGAGCACACCTACTGAATTAACTTCTTAAAACACAGTAGCTTTCCTGCTAAAGACCTGACAAAGCCCTGTAAAACAACACCTAAATTCTTTTCCTTCCATTGTTTAAGCAGAAAATAAGAAATACTAACTCTTCTTTTCCAACATGGTTGTTACTAGAGTTCAATAACAGGACTAGACCTAGCTTAGATTCTCCTCTCTTCATATAAAGATTGCTTATTATCTGATCTCAACATCAGCAAATTTGCAAACCCCTTTAATTCTAGTTCTTTGCTATTTTCAGAAGTCAAATTCTGTCAGACAGACACCACCAACTGGTGTTGCCCAGGACAATGTCCAAACAGTTTTTTTAATATCTCCAAAGAGGAAGACTCCACAACATGTCAGGGCATCCTGTGCCAGTGCTCAATCACACTCACAGTGAAAAGAATACTTCCTGACATTCAAAGGGAACCCCCTGTGTTCCAGTGCCATTGCCTCTGGTCCTGTCCTTTTACATATCTTAACAAGCAACAAATCTACTACCAGAACATTATCTTTTAAGGAAACTAAGCATGGGTGGTCTGAAAGATTCAACTAACACTACTTAACAGTAACAGCAAATAAGATGCAGTTCTGAGAAGTTTCCAGGACATAGAATCATAGAATGGTTAGAGTTGGAAGGGACCTTAAAGATCATCTAGTTCCAACTCCCCTGCCATGGGCAGGGACACCTCCCACTAGAGCAGGTTGCTCAAATGACAATACCAGGGTAGACCACAGACCCTTATTAATCACTCTTACTTACTGGCAGAAAAAAAAAAAGTTAGGGAGAAACCTTATCTTCAGGCATAGTCTTAATTTATTATTTTTAGTTTCTTTGTTCCATTATCGCTTATCTAAAAAGCAAATACCTCCAATTTTTTAGCAATAAGGCCAGCTCCAACTAACCTGATGCCTGATAGGCAGGCTGCTTCTTTTGAGGAGGCAAAAATCAGTGCCAAAAAATGGACTAGCACATTCTTTGAGCATCTGCTACTTAAACGGCTGTGTAGCTCCCAAGAACTGAGAGGTCACGTGCCACTGAGCTGCACAGATCCGGACACATCCAGCTGCAGGGGTAAAACCCCACACAGTTACCAAATAGCAGAAAGGTATCTCTCAGCAAGTACCAGCCTGCCCACCTTTAGCAAGCGGCAAGGCATCAGAGAGGGAACCCGAGAAAACCACCGCAAGCTCCTACCACAGTCATCTTCACAAACTAGCAGAGACTTGGTAGCCCACATCCTTTGGCGTCAGCTTCATCAGCTCCCCAGTACGCAGACGGTGATCACTAGCATGTCTTCGG
The DNA here is from genome assembly GCA_026413425.1 of Tringa solitaria. Taxonomy (NCBI): domain Eukaryota; kingdom Metazoa; phylum Chordata; class Aves; order Charadriiformes; family Scolopacidae; genus Tringa; species Tringa solitaria. The sequence goes on from JAOXJM010000012.1 coordinate 33,783,587, forward strand.
GATCCCCGTTGCTACTGATGATTTACACTTTGTTATTTTCAAGTCCTCAAGCAGCACCACTGAAGATTAACAGACACTCGCGGTTTCTTTTTTTAAGGTATACGAGACAGTCAGTGACTGAATCACATTCATAACGAAACTTCCTCCCTCCTCCCCCCCTACATTGTAAGACGCACTTAAATTCACAGTTTATGCTGCCAAAGCTTTGTCTCAGGGATCTCAGCACTTGTATTTGTCACAAGTGAGGGATATAGAAAGAAAGGACAGAACCATTCCCTCTCCTTCAGAATACAGTATGTTATAAAACTATTAAGCAAGCTTCTTTTCTAGCGATACAGTTGTAACCAGCATAGTCCCAGGTGCCAGTACGAGCAAGAAATTTCTGCATCGTGTTCAGGGGAGATACTTCTATTATGCCTGACAGCCTCAGGCAGCAGCAGAGCCTTTTGACAATAAAACTTACCATGGCTGGTTTCAAAGCCATCTGTTGCCAGAGCAGACAGGACAGCAAAAGTTCTGTCAAAATAAGAATTGTACATTTCGCTTGGGCAACTAAGAGTATGAAGAAACTCTCTCTTATCCCAACTCAAGGCTATTTTTCCAGACACATTGACAAAGCAATTATCTTGGAAAAGAGGGAGACATTGCAACAAATTTTTTTTCATGCAAGTGGTTGGAAGAAAGTAGTGCCAGAGACCTATATCCTACTGTGCTCATCTGAAAACTTGAAGGGCAGGACTTAACCTCCTGTAACAAGCAGAATTAACACTGACACAGATGGGCTTGTGCACAGAGAAGGATAAAGACTCCTGCACACGTGGTTCTGTCGGTGATTGACAAGCTGTTCAGAAATTGTTTCTTCTGTGGTTTCAGCTACTCTCCAGGCAGAGAGAATTAAACACATAAGGCAAATGGAGTATATCCACACAGTCATTCTTTATCAGAACCATTAGGACCAAGAGCTTCATTCAATTTCACCAGCAACCATATAAAAATGGAACAGACTAAAACCAGAACAGTGACAATGCATTCGCTGTGAATAGGAAAAGCCTCCAGAATCACAAATGGTCTAAGTCAGATCAGAGAGTGGTGACCTAGAAGTGACCTAAGTGAACGCCGCAACAGATAAGAAGTGACATTTGTGATAGTAGACTCTGCAGTATTATCACAAGTAGTAATGAGAGAAATTAAGATGAGGGAAAAGTACGACTACACTCAGCCAGGAAAACATTTAAGACTTCTACCCGAAAAACCTTAATCAGAGGATACACCAAATGGCCAGAAAGCCTAATGTTTCAGGTTTTTCTAATGGCAGCAAAAAGTCATTACTAAAATCCAACAGGTATCATTACCATAAACACAGAATAGCTATAAACACTGCTACAACCAAGGATGAGTTTCTCACCTTAACTATTTCATATTGTTACCATCTTCATTCTAAGAACACCAGTTAAACACAAGTGACGACTGCAGCACTAGATACTACAATGTTTTTGCTGTGACAGTTTTTTTAGGTTTCATCTGAACCAACATGCAGGCAGAATCTGAAACTATCACTTAAAAAGTTGCTATTATTGAAAGATTAATCAAAAGAAAAATCTCTTTAATTCCCAATTCATGTGTTACACTGGAAGGCAAAAGAAAGGGAGATTTGTTTGCACACCCATGGTAACATAAGTGCCAAAGAAAACGTCCAGAAGGAAATAATTAAGTGTTGACATGGTAGCAGCTGTGTTTGCCAATCTAAATATGATTCAGCCATCAAAACCCCACAACTTAAAGACTAAAGAGAGAATCTTCAGCTAAAGCACTTGTAATTTAAGAACTGGACTTGAAAGTGAGAAGTCTAGAAACATACATGCATATACACACCTCTTGCTCAAACAAGGAATGCAGAGCTTGCAGAGCTATCCAATGACTGCAAAAGAAGAATTTTTCAAATTCAGTCTAAAAATCGAAAAGCAATGCACAGAGGCACATCATATCTACAGCCTTCTGTGACTTACCAGATGCTATTAGGCAGCCTGTATGTCAGGCTGTCTTACAGCCAGATACACAATTAGTAAGTTTGGGGATCCCTCCAAGAGCTCAAAACTCATAGCAATTTTCAATGCACTACTTCAGCTTAGGGCTTAAAGGTCAGTGAAAGTCAGTTCTCAGTCTTATTCCTCCCTCCTTTTGCACATAACAGGGATTCCTATCAAGGCATGCTTATCAGTACTTATTTTCCACATAAAAAGACTCGAGAGCCATGTCTAGAATAGCCTTCACCCAAAGACTGTGAAGCAGTAGCGAACAGGCATTGCAAAAAAATTGCTTAGCACCTTCCCCATCGAAAGCAGCTCAACTCTTCTTTCTTTTCTTCGGTGGTTAGCATCACGGAGCCCAGACACTGAAATAGGATTACGAGCTGCTGTGCTTACTGCTATGTACCAACACGTGACTCCTACCCTAAGGAGCTTGCTCTGAGTCAGTGCTGCCCTGGCACACCAGGCAGGACAGCAGAGCCTGGACTGACAGAATGCGTTTCTCTGTCTCAGCGAGCACTTCTGAGAGCGCTCACTGCTTTTACTAGCAAGGCAGGTACCAGAATTGTCACTAAATTCATACTAAAAAAACCCCAGAACTCTGATCTTTTAACAATTATCTCCTGAATACAGAAAATCAGAAAGAATTCGCGCAAGTTCTGTTTTCTTCCTCTGCTGAGGCTGTCCTCAACTATTTATTTTCTTTAAAATATTTCAAGCAACTTGCAACAACGTGCTATGAGTTTCATGTTGACAGAGCTCCAAAACCAGTACTCCAACACTGTGTTGATTCATGTCCTAACTTCACATATAATAGAATCTGCTATTTCTGAACATATGGACTACATAAAAGTCACAAGCAGCTTCAAGAACTTTGCATGAGCAACAAGCTAAAACAGATTGAAAGGAGGAGGAGTTACAGATATCCTGCCTCCCAGGACCAGACCCACAGCTGTGCTTTTCTTAGCTATTATGTTCCCAACTTTACCCAGATTGTCATATTCATTAGCATCATCACCCACATCACTCAAGCCTGAAGGCAGACAGCAAACTTCAGTCTAAGGTAATTAGAAATTAACATCGAGGAGATATATTTTATGTTAGCAGAATAAGGACAAGCACTCACAATAGGACAGGTCATTACATACAGAAAACCTCCTTGTCCTTCAGATAAATTAGAAACTTTGAAGTAGCGAAACATGTACTTCCAGGCAAAATATTCAAGGATTTAGGTACTTGTATCACAAGTGACAGCTGCAGGAGATTAAAAACAATGTCTGTTCCCCAAAGTGTACTGCTTGAACACAACCACAACATGAGAATCCAGCATTTCAAAAAACAGAGCTGGGTGAATTCGGTACCAGAAACACATCAGTCCCAGTCTGGAGAGCTGTTTGTCAGATGTCACAATAAGTGCATCCTATTATCAGAAACCTGATACAGGAAAATGCAATTAGATTCTCCTAGAAGTTTCGCTGGCTTCCTTAGTAGTGGTGTATCACAGTAGCCCCAAGCCTTTACCAGCAAAGCTTCACACCTCTGATAAAGGAAGTCTTAACATAACTGAAATCAGCTGAGAAATTTCTACTGACTTCAGTGAGATCAAAATATGCCTATACAAATACTACACTACTTCTGACATACAGAAGTACCCCAGGACTGCACAGTCCCATACTCATTCTGCTGCTTCATTCATCACTGTATTTTTCTGAAATGCACATTACAGCAAATCAAGTTTAAGCCTAAAATATTAGCTACAAAATGAGAAAAGCCTTCCTATTGAAAAACATAATTCATATATAAATTGCTAAGAGCACTGTTTGTAGTAACTGAAAACTCAGCTTGACAATTAGAAATCATAATGTCCCAGACTACCGGAATAATGCCCTATTCCACTCTACCTTCTACACAGCATGTGAAAAAACCTACAGAATGCAACAAATGAAGGAAAGCTTGTTAGACTGATGTGCATACATTTATAATAGATGCGGTATGAACTAGACCCAATTCTGTACGATGACATACGCACAGCTACCCAAAGAACCAAATAAGGTTTTCTATAAAATCCAGTATACTTACGTTTGCAGAAGTTTGCAGTAAGCAAACTCCAGCTGACTCTCACCATGGTTTCCTGTCCCTGGTGAACATGCCGGTAATTTCAGCCCAACCACAACTGTTCAGCACACACACGTGTACAGTCATACACAGAGAACTTCTCCAATCCCTAAAATTCCCCTCCCACCTTTCCTGCATGCAAACCCACATATTACACAAAACGATAAGAGAGGACGTAAATTGGCCTAAATACAGTGTGTAGGGAGGAGGGTATCAGAGTAAAAAAAAAAAAAAGGGGGAATAAGGAATTGTGAACGTTATTGTTTTGTCAATATTCAGCTTAACATTGCCACAATATTTAGCTTAATTTACTGGAGTACTGGTTATGGAATATCACTTCAGATTTTATTTTAAACATTTCCTATAATAAAAACAAAGCTCAGGAAAAGGACGACTGTTGTTACTTATAGCTTTACAGAACATGTCCATGAAAACACTTGCTTTAAGTACCCAAACCGGACTTACAAGTTCTGTTGAAATTGAGTGAAACATTCTAAACTCTATGATTAATCGATGAAAGTCAAGGGATGAAGCAAAAGCCAACTCTTCCTTCTGTCCCTTCTTGAGAGAGCAGAGAAGGAACAACACTGCTACCATCCTTTGAGGCCTAAGACAAAAACGTAAGGCAGACAAATCGCCCTACAAGGAAGACGTAAATTTATTAGATGCCCTTTTCTCTACCAGCTCCAGATAGCCTCCTCGTAAAAATAAATCAGCGAGTGTCAGTAAAGACTACTTCACTGCCAGTGAACTGTATCAAACAGTTCTCAAGTAATGGAGTATTTAAGTGCTAGTATTGCCTAATTTGTCCCCAAATGGAAATTAAATCAACCTGGAAACTGAAGTGGCCGGATTTAATTAACCTATTTTCTTGAAGATGTTGGCAAGATTAAAAAAAAATAAATAAAAAAATTAATAATAGTGACTTTTTTATTTATTTATTATTTTACACCAGCAGAGAGAACCAAAGCTTTGGAGGAGCGACGGCTTCTCTGCAACCATGCCCCAAGATTTCCGAAGTTCCACGGAACGGCCGGTTGCCAGCTCCATCCCCCGGACCTGCCCCTGCCCCTGCCCCTGCCCGCTGCCTGCGCCCGGGCAGGCGCCGGGGAGCCCGCTGGTACCACAGCTCACCCGCAGCTCCCTCCGGCCACCGGCAGCTAAATCAAACGACGAGCAGCCCTCGGCAACGCTCTACCGAATCAAGGAGAGTTAAGTTGGCCGCTGCTCCGGAGCGGGGGCTGTAACAGCGGGGCCGGGCACAAACCCAGGGCCGCAGGAGGTGACCGGAGAAGGGCTCGGCGGGGCTGAGGCGCCGCTCCCGCACCAGCGGGCGGCCGCCCGCCCGCGCCCCGGCCAGCAGCCCCCGAGGGGCTCTCGCTGCGAGCCGCACCGGAAAGGTGCATTTTATGTGGTAAAATGCCACTTTTATCGCCTGCCGAGTTCGCCGGAGACCGCCGGGCCACCCTGCGGACCGCCAGCGCCCGTCGCGGCGCCAGGGAAGGGGGGGCTGCAACCGCCCCCCGCCCACCCACCCACCCAGGGGCTACGCCCCGCCACACCGCCCCATCCCTACGGCGCGGCAGTGAAGCGACCCCGCGGCCCGTCAGCCCCACCCGGGCACCCACCTGAGCCGCTCACCTGCCGCCGGCCGAGCTACCGCCCACCGGGCGCCCCCGCCATGGCCCCCGGGCAGCGGGCGCCCCACAGCCAGCAGGAAGAAAGGAGGGAGAGAAAAGAGGAGTCGGGCGGGAGCGACAACCGCAACCATAAAAAAGCCGCTCTACCTGCGCCGGGGAAAGGGCGGGAGCGCGCGAAGCGACACCTCCGCTCCCGCGGAGCTCCTGGGGAACGTCCAGGAGAGGGACTGGGGGCGGGACCGTCGCGCTTGATTGGCAGCTGCCCTGACCAACGGAAAGCGCCCGTTTACTTCCCCCCCCGCCGCCCGCCTCGTGCTAAGGGGGCGTTATTGCCGCCCGCCCTCCCCGGCCGTTGAGGGCGGGGTGTTTCCATGACGTCATGGGCGGCGGCCAGGTGGGGAGCGGTCCCTGAGGGGACGCGGGGACGGGAGCCCCGGGCTAAGCCGGGGTTGAGCCCGCCGGCCGGCCTTAAGCAGCTGGGGGAGGGCAAAGGGGCACCTCGGGGGAGGCGGCGAGGCGCGGAGCTGATCCCTCGGAGCCGGGGGAAGCGATGGCTGCCTCGGCCGCCCCGTCCCTGAGGGGGGGAGGCACCGGCGGGGAGGGCTCGTCGGGGGCTCGCCGCCCCCACAGCGGCCTGAGGGGGATGAACGGCCGGGGGAGCGCTTCCCCGCCCCTGGCCTTGCTCTCCCGTGGGAGAGAAACGCCCCTCCCGTTCTCCCCCCGCTGTCCTAAAATTACCGTGTGCCTCTGAGTCTCATTTAAAATGAAACAGCTTGCGTGACTAATTAGACCCACGCCGTTAGAAGGGGCTCTGCGCTGCTTCCACGAACCCTGTAACGTGTGCGCCAGACCTGTTCCAAAATTCCTCCAGCTGGCGAGGCTGTAGACGGGCCGTGACCTGGCACACCATTCACGCCGGCTTTATTTACAAAGTGCGCTTTAATCCATGCTTAGAGAGAGGGAGGGGGGCGGGAAGGACCCCCCTGATTTCCCTGCTCAGCCTCCTCTGCCCGAAACTGATCAGCTGCTTTTCGGTTCCATTCAGAACTTGGTGCTTTTCTCAGCTGGAGTGATTATGGGAAACGGAAATGCTTTTCTTCATTTATGCCATTCACACTGCCTTAGAAAAGAGCAGAAGCAATTGGAAAAGCGAGCTTGAGTGACGTCCCAAAAGGTAGGGAGGGTATTCATGGATAGGAACTTGTGGTAGCCGTAACCTGGGTGTGGTACTTTCGACTTTGAATGAAATTTTATAAGGGTGTGAGAGACACCTTTATTAAGAACACTATCCATCAGGGGCTTCCCAAAGCATAGACACCGAAGCAACCCAACCACCTTCAATGCTGCTTTCAGAGCTGGCTTATGTGCTTCTGCAGCAGAGAGGGCTTCTCTTGCTGCTGACTGTAGCCATGCGGCTCGATGATAGCTTAAGGGGATGCTGCCCACACAATGCAAACCCAAGCAATGATGTTTTGGTCAGCGTCAAGCAACAAAATCAACAAAAAGCAACAGAAGCAGTTTTAGTTTTGATTACGTTGTTTAACATAACTTTGAGTTGCTGCTGTGTGGGAATTCAGGCGCTGCCAGATGATATTTATCAGCTTGCAAACAACTGGAGTTTAATAACGGCATATAGCAATTCTTTAGGTTTCAGGTTTGTATAAAAGTTTGGTTTTATAACTGCAAGTTTTAGGACAAAATTAGTACTGTCCTTTTAAAGAGCGCAAGTGTTGAACTAAAGACCCCGAATAGCCTGCAGCAGAAAGTCACTTAAGGAAAATTAGGCAACTGGAATATATTGATGGTACACCTTTCTAGCAATTACATGATGTAATAACATACTGTTAGGTAACAGCATGTTTCCTATGCATGTGCAGCCTGTTCTAGCTCCCACTGAAACCAAACTCAGATCTCCTCTTGATTTAGAAAGGAACTGGGTGTCTCCCTAAGGATGTACGGTCTCCAGGCCCTGCAATGAAAAGGAAGCGAAAAAAGCAAAAATAAAATTCTCTTCCAGTCCAAGATCTCCATCTTGAGTCCTGCCGTATTACAGTATTTTAGGTTCCTGAAATATTTAGGACATTTACCGTTCCTGTGTTCATCACAGCAAAAAATGTGGACCGAGCACATCTGTGGGCTGTATTAAACTATTTCTCTGGAATTACATCAGGGAGGAGTTTGATCTTTCTGTGGATTTAGGGCTTTGTTTCCTTTCCTTTTGTTCTGCCCTTCTATTGAACAGAAACAATGAAAAAATATTGGAGTGCTCTCTTTTCCTGTGCTAAAGAAAAGTTTAGAAATAGATTAATAGGCAGCCCTTTGAGAATAAGATCATTCTGTTAGAAAACAACACACAGAAATAGTGACAGTCTGTTAACTGAGGTGTCAAAATACAAGATGGTTGTATACATCAGGGGGAATGTATGGGCAGAAAGCCTCTGTTGGAATATGGATTGCTTTTCCTCCTTTATAGGTCTATAAACACAAACCCATCCGGTTTATAATAGCAAAAGGAAGGTGGTTAGGGTGTTCCTCAGTGCCATGCACTTAACCTTCGATTTATCCTTGCTCTTTGGTTTTTCTCTTTTGATTGATGGAGCCTCATGACACTCTAATCTTTCCAGAGTTATTAAGCTCCATTCTGCATAATCCAACAGGTTGGATTTGTTGTGTTTTGTTTTTTTTTTAATTCACTTTCCCTTTGGTCTAATAAAATCCAGAATTAGATTACGTGGCCTGAATTAAAATGCTACCACTATGTGTGTCCTTTTAGCTTGCTCCTTCCTGTGGTTTTGTAAAGACTATTCACAATAATGTTTCCAGTGGTGCAATGAAAGGGATTGTCATTTGATTTCCAGCCTTTCTTTTTTTTGGTTTAAATTATGAGGTGAAAATAATTACTGCATCTCTATTGAACTCAAATACATGCAATGTGTTTCGTGTTTAAGTGATCTTAGTCTTGTGGTGGTGAACAAGTTTCCATACCATGTACATGGACCAGAAGAGAAAGGCTCATTGTGAGATAAGAAGTTAAGTCCTGTGGTTTGAGCTGAACAACAAAGTCAAAAAAAGACTGGTGAAGAGCTTCTACATTCACAGCAAAGGAATATATTTATCAGTATCCTTGTGGCCAAGGAGGTATGAACAGCAGCAGAACTGTATACACTGCAGTTATTGAATTAATCTATCTTTCACTTCTGATGACTATGCACATATATCTTCAGTCCTGAGCAGCAGTTATCTGTCTTGAAATTCAGCAACATCTTTCCTTGTGCATCAAAATAAATCTGTCCTTGGTAGCTTTCCTTTTTCCACCAGCCCTTCCCATCTTGTCATTTCTGTCCTTATGCCAATACTTTTTATTTTATTCTCAATTACTGCTGCGAAGCCTTCTATCCCATTGGCAGGCCGGTATTATGTAAGTTACTGGCACACACCGTTCCTGTGTCTTTTTTGCTCATATTTCTGAATTCTCACCTATCTGCCTAATCTACCCAGGCCTCTTTGCACATGACCATAGTCACTGGGCTTTCTTCTGTGGCTTGTCTGGCTTCTCAGATGGAATTGGCCTTCTTAAATTCCCTTTGGAGTCCTTCTAAATACCTCCGAGGTACCAAGTTTGCCTCTGAAGTGCCTGATGCTGTAATGGCCATGTGAGAGCATCTCATATGTGTTGCAAAACTCATTAATTTTTGCAAATACTTTTAGCAGTCTCAATTCTGCCCTTCATCTTTGTGGTGATCACAGCTGTAGGGGAAAGCAGACCTGCTGTCACAGCAACCTGTACTCCCTTCCTCCTTACAAACTGGCTAACTGGCTGCAGTTTACTCATTCAGATGAGGGCAGAGAGAGCAAGAAGTCTCACGGTTTTTCCATGTTGGCAATGCATATGTGTGGCCAGAAGTCAGTCAGTCAGAAGTCAATACTGAAAAGAAATGAATATCCACGAGCTTGGTGCTCAGCAAGGAATTACCCCAGTGGAGTGTACCACAGTGAAAAATGTGAGCAGACATTCCTTTCCCCATACCCAAATTGCCCTTCAAGAGAGTCCCTGTGCCAAATAGTCAAAAGAAGTTTGCTCCGGCCCAAGACATACAAAGCTGGAGTAGGATGAACCAGGCAGCAAACATCAATAAAATGCACAGATTTTGATCCATCCTGGAAGGTGCCAGTGCACACCAAAGAGGTAGAGAAGACATACAACATAAGTTATTTTAAAAAAACAAAAACAAATAAACAAACAATCAAAGAAACCCCAAACATACAAACAAAAACAAAACCCAAACAACAACAACAACAAACCAACCAACCAACCAAAAAACAACAAAAAGCTGAAAATGCAGACTCTACTCTGGAGACGCCCTGTCTTTTTTGTGTGTCTGTTTGTGAAGGACCTGCCACAGTAGGATCTGTGGACTTGGAAATAGCTGAATTCTAAGTAGTGACATTCATCACTGGTACTAAAAGTACTTTTCTTGCTGTTGATTTGACGTCCATTTGTCTGTTTCATTTAGCTCCAGGAAAACTGGGAGGGCCCTGTTGGGTCTAGATCCCAGGCTTATTGCATTTGAGGGCCAACTTGCAAATGTCAAGTGGTCACCATGTGGTGAATGAGCAAATCTAATGTCCAGACTGCTGCAGAAACAGGGAGTTAAGAATCACCAGGCTTCTGCTTCCCACAGACGAGGACATGCTTCAAGCAGTAACTTTAATACTGATTTGGAAATGAGAGGCAATTCCGAGATTTTTGAGAGAAAATGGTTCTGAATTTTTTTAAATAGTAGCCTTTTCCTTTAAGAAGGAAAGCTAAACAAACTGGCAATTTAAGAATCTGGATTTGTCGGTCTTGTGCTGGTTTCATACACGCCAGACGCTGTTTTATAACATTTATCCGCCTCCCCCTCATTGGTGACTATTACTCATTCTTCCAAGTATTCTGGGATTTTAATATTTATCTAAAATGCAGTCAGTGGAAAAAAATAGTCCCCTTTTTTCCGTATTACTTAAAGCAGAAAATATCAGAGTACATGGAAGTTTACTGTTTTCAGAAGGCATGCTTACAGAGATGTGATACAGGTCTCTGCAGAATCTGGCATCCAGATGCCAGCCAGTCAGCTGGCAGAGAGCAATACAACTACTAGGAAACAGTGTAATTCAGTATACTGTGGGCCAGATTATCCTTCCCTACTGATACAAGCCTAGTTATTTGGGTTGCTAATGAGGGGGGTTCCTCTGGAGTAACAGAGACAGAAACCCCTGTGGGGCACAAAGGATTAGCAGAGATACTCCACATCCATGGGTCTTTTGCCTTTCGAAAGTCTTAGGTAGTTGCAGATGGAAGACTTAATATATTGTCCATTGCAACCAAAGTTTCTGCTTACTTCACTGGGCCCTAGGTGAGGTGCAGGCATAACTCTTGTGTTATTCTTTCTCCACAACTATTGCACACAGCGTGGAGCACTTCAAGTCCAGAGGTTAGGTCCCTGTTCTCCTTTTCTTAGAGGATCTGCACACAGATTCTTTAATATTTGAAGACTGTCATGTTTTCTGCAGTGTGAACAGGATCCAGATTTCTCTTATTAGGGCTAGCTTTGCTATTCTTTTCCTCTGAATACATACAATAGGAAAAAAATGTGGAAACATTAATGCCCCAAAACTGCTGACGTCAAGTTATTTCATTCTTTTGGGATCATGAAAGAAAAAGGTAAGTTAAGGCACTGAATTTATATCTGGAAGGCATTTTCTGGAATGCTAGGGGATACATGCCTTTGCATTTCACTTGAAAGTAAAAATAAACGGTATTGTTCAAACCTTGTAAATTTTACCTGCAAGGTACATTTCCTGCCAGCATGGGCAAAGTTTTCCATTGTGTGAACTCTAAAGAGTTGTTAGTGCTTCCTTTGGGTGCATGTGATACTAAGCAAGGGTCAATAACGGCAGTAACAAGCATGACCTCGACAATGCATGCAAGTCCAGCTACAGCCATTAAACTTGTTAGCAAACAGTTATTCTTGACTGGCGTCAGAACGAAAGAGCAGAGAATAAATTCTCTTCGCAATCACTTGAAAGTTAGGTTTCTGGCCTCCAATCAAAGAGCTGTTCCAGAGTCTTCCTGCTCCAGTGATCAGATACTCTCCCAGCTCTCAGACTAGGCATAGTTACAGCCAGTTTGTGCCTGTTGATACTTTGCACCCCTGAACCTGCACCTCAATAAAAAGTTAATGTAGCAGACCTATCCACTCCCGCAGCTCTTAGGTATATGGACTTAGGTAAGAATTTGACTACAGGAGAGTAGAAGGCACGCGTGTTGCTGGTGTAAATTAACTGTACATTTTGCATTGGGAGATTTCCAACAGGAAAACTCTTCAGTCTGGCTGCCAAGTCACAGTAGAGAAAAGCTAAGATGGGTGGGTGAGTTAATCTGTGCTGATGTACAGTAGTAGCCTCTCCTTTTTCTGTACCACAGCCATTAGTATCATGGCCTGAGTTTTAAAACAATTCAGAAGCATACTAGTATGGCTTATTTCCCATTTTCAGTGCTGCCAGCAGACCTTATTTGACAGGAAAATACATTTTCCCAGACATCATAACCCTGACTCCACACAAAACAAGTCAGTAAGTCCAGACAGTTGGGGGTTTTTTGCCAGAGGCTAGCAATGGTTCCAGGCAGAAGGAATGTCCAAGAAATGAAATCTTCTCCTTTATTTGAAGTAGCATTAAAGTTCCAGGCAGCTTCATCAGACCAGATCTAGAGCTGTTGAAATCAATGGAAAAATCATCCTTCAAGTTCAACGAGCTTTGAGGCATATGCCTCACCGAATGGATCAAAATCTGAGTGCCTGGGATTTTCCCTTGCATCTCAAGACATTGATGAGAATCCATGCAGCTGCTGGGAGGAAAATCACCTCACCCCTCTATTGCCCCATGATAATTGAAGCAAAACAGGCTACCCAGTCTATTGCTCAATGCATCCTTTCATCCGTACTGTTTTTCTAAGTGTTTGCTGCTGAGGAATGGGTCTCTGTGGTTAAGAAAGTTTTGACAATGATGAAACAATGAAAGCCTTCAATTGAACTCAAAGGTGATTGCTGAGAAAGAGACGAACAGAAGTATTGATGGCCACAGTCTGACACGACTGACTGACAAAGTAAAATAGAGGAAAAGCAAACCTCCCACACAGCCTGCTGTGGGTAAACACAAATAGAGAGGTCACTAGCAGAAGGCATGAAAGGAGGTTTACTCACCTGCAGCCCAGGTATAGCCAGCTCATCACGGTCACCTCCATCCAGTCAGTTGCTGATCAGGTAAAGTATTTGTGTCACTTGGCACAAATTCAATTAACAGTGCCCTCAGCCATGACAGAGATGTGCAGCTGCCTTTCCGCTTCCCTGCCTCCAGAAGAGGTGTGGAAAAGGGATATCGCTACAAGGTTTTAAAGCCAGCCGCTTTTAAATCTCCTTTTGAATACAGATAGACATGGATTTACCAGCTGTTAAGGTTTTTATTTTAATAAGCTGCTATTTGTTAATGGAATTAAAAAAACCAAAGAAACTGTTGAAATAAGCAAATAGTATAGCAAAAATTTGAGGTCTTTGGTCTGCATGTGTTTGTAGGAACCAAGAGTGAACAAGTGTGTTTTAAAGTCTTTAAAAAGGGAAAGTCCTCTGTTTATAACTGAAGAAGAAAAATATTTGGCAGAGAGAGGAAGCTGTTTATGTACATTCATAATCACACTAGTTAGTATAATGGAATGGAAGGAAACAACTACCAGTGGGGAATTCAGGGTTTTATCTTGGTTGTTAGAAGTAATAAAGGTAAAAGACTCCTGGAGACGTCTTTGAAAAGATGAAATTAAATCACATTCCTTAACTGGGACCAGGTGATATAGGAAAAGTCTAGTGAGAGCTAAAATAAGAAGCAGCTGAATTCAGGAAAATCCATCCCACAAAATGAAAAAAAGCATTTTGAATTAAATGGGCTGTTTATCTGACCTGAAAGAGCTAAGGCAATGTGTTATGGCAAACATTTACTTTGCAAGGAGAAAATGGAAAACATAGTATTCACTCTTTAAAGGGGAACTCATGTCGATTTTAAGAATCATATGGGTTACAGAGTTTTAGCTCAGTGTGGAAGTAAAGAATTGTAGGTGGATTTCCGAGGCAGCAGGGTGACTATTACAGGCTGGAAGCAAACAATTATAACAATAGGGGAAGAAAGGCAAGCAAATAGGCCTCCCATGCACTGACTATGATAAGCAAAAATAAAATCATGTGCTAATGGTGGGAAAAGCATTTCTTTTCTAAGATGTAAGCATTATTTCAATATTAAAACAATGGCTAATGAAGGATGCAATTAATTTAGTGCCTTGAAACACTGTCAATGAAGTCTTTTTCAAAGAGGCTGTAAGGGAACTTGAGACTCAGAGGTGAAAGGTAAAGTTCTGTCATGAATTAAAAACTAGCTGAGAGAGAGACTACGAAGAGCTAGAATAAATTACTACCTCTTAAAATGGAAAAAGGTTAATAGCAGGATGCCCCAAGGACCCTGGCTGGAGCCAGTGTTCTGTATATTATTCAGAATCCAGGAGGATGAATGGTCTGGTAGTATAATTTGCTTGTGGGACAGATTATTTGGGTTTGGCACAATTCGGGAGGATTATGAAGAATACTAGATGGATCTAATAAAGCTATTGTAAATGTTTGGAAGCAATATAATTGTAAATGAAATGCCAACGGAGAAAGTTCAAATAAGGCTTGTTGGAAGGAACATAGGCTGCGGCACACTTGTACACGGTGGGCTCTGAATGAACTGTAACCTCCAAGGACAGGTCTAAGCAGAACTGGCAAGAAGACCATTAAAAAACACCAGTAAAACTGCCAGTGTGATTGCTGTCATCTCAAAACTGTTCGCAAATATGAACCAACTTTGCCGAATAGGGTCAGCATGAAAAGACCCATAAATATTTGAGAACCAGATTAAAAAAAGTGAAGTAGTAACTGGAGCACTTGGCAAAGATATGGGAGAACCAGTTCCCCATTCTCCCCTGTGAGGAAGGTGTGTATCTTATGGAGAATGCCAGAGCTACCACAGCACAAGCTGTGCCAAAGGGTGTGGGTTGCGGAGTTTCATTTACTCAGAGAAAACAAGAGGAGCCCTAACATGGGCACCCTAACACTTACTCACTGAAGAAGAATGAAAAGTAATGTTGGAGGGTTACATTATATTTTCCTCTACTGTTCTCCTAAGCAGAGCCTTTCTCTGAGGCTGAATGGAATATTTGTGGCAAATGAACCAGTGTTTTTCAGGGCTTTATTTTGGCAAGGAGAAGATAGACTTCAGTCTTGATTGTAACCAATTTTTGTTTAAATTTGTCCAGTTTAGCTGTCAAATCAATTTGTGGGGCTCAAGATGCAAGTGCATGTTGACAGCTCATCCAAGACATCTGCCAAGTGCTCCAGCAGATGTTGAAAAATGAGTAAAGTATTAACATTTGTAAGAAGAAAATGACAGGTAATAAACAAAACAATATGATACCATGCAGTGTTCTTCTGGTCTTCACTTTGTCAGTTAACAAAAGGCTGCTACAAAGAAGGTTTGAAACTTAGAGGCATTTTTCAAAGACATCCCACGTTACTTTCTTGTGCAGCTTTTTGCCTTCCCACTCCCTCATTTCATCTACCTCTTTTCGCCTTCATTCCTTCACCAGACTCACATGTGCCATAAATGCAGAGCCAAACATCCCCTCTACTATTTTTCCTCAATCTTTCTCTTAGATTCTCTCTCAACTCCTCAGGTGGCTGCCCTGTCATGTCTGTATGCATTTGAAATTGAGAATAACTTGAGTTTGAAAAGCACCTTGTTTAGTAGGTACATGCTAAAAATCTCTGTGCTTTCAATTCTCAAAATCTCACAATTAAAAGAAGATGATCCAGACATAAACAGCTGACACTATCACAAATCATGACTATCATCATAAAAGTTCCCCAGTGTCCGTGTGAGGTGTATATTCAGTATTCACTCCCCAAAAGAAGAAAAAGAAGGAAAGTGACACAGACAATGTGTGTGTGGGGAAATGGAGTGTGCCTCTTGGGCTTCTGTGTTCTCAAAGTAGCTCAGGGAGTAGGTGCCAGGAAAGGTGGCTGTCATTTTTATCGAGCAGATGTAAGCTGAATGGCAATGACATCTTCAAACTGCCAGCTGAAAAGATATGAGTCATTCAGGTGAGATTTCTGAATCTAAATGGCCAAAAAAAAAAAAAGGAATAAGAAACTCCAGAGGGAAAGAGAAGACAGCATTTCATGGGTAGCAGAGCTAATGAAGTCTGATCTCCTACTGATTTGTTTCTCTACATGTTTCCTACAAAGCTCCACTCAGTAACCACAGTTTTCCCCTCATCTTTTCAGGTGCTGTATCCCTAAGCTCTCCTACAATAGTCTCACCTCGCTCCAGGTCCTCTAATTACCAGACAGGGAAGAGGTCAGATGTGCTGTAGCTGAATTAGAGCTCCGCACCTGGTCAATTAATAGTACAGACTAACTAACTAACCCAAAAGAACAATGGCTGAATTTTTCCTCCATTTCCTACATCATCAAGGAAATAATAGGCTTTTTCTACCTAATCACAGGTTTTTTACATGATTTGCAGGAACTTTGCAAATTTGCCAAATCTGCCTGAAATCAGTCTGCAGGTCCATAGTTATTAGAACGGGATTGATAGATGGGTGAACAAACAACTTGGCTGAGTAGACATCATTTCCTCAAGAAAACAGACTAAAAATAGTTTTCCATTGTGAATGCCCAACACTCTGGGGCCTCTTTCCGCAATGAATAGACTTAAATAATTTTCAGCCATTTTAAAAGAAGTAAAGCCTGGCTATCTGATCCAGCTGAAATAACTTTGTAAATGGAAATTAGCTCCTAGAAATACAAAAGAAGAAAAAGGCAAAAGAGTCTCTAATAAAAGTGGGGTTGAAGCCTTGCAAATAGGGAGCAGACTTCTGGTAAAATAGTCACCAGATCCAGTCCTTCTTGTCTTTTTCTTAGCTTGTATGAAATACAGGTGAGCGGGTTTTAGTTTATATTAACCCACCCAAAACAATGACAATCTCCTCCTGGTCAGCTCAGGGAGAATGAAGTAGGTGGCACAGTAACTGCGGTCTCAGTGCAGAGACAGCCACGCCGGTCCACGTGAGCCAGCTCGAATCTGGAAGCAATATGTCCATGTTCTCATGGGGATGCACTCTAGGAATTACTGGGTTGAGCTAGCTTGGAGAACCTTGTACTGCAGAGCTGCCTGCTATTAAATCTCTTTATATGCGCCAACGCCAAGCTTTATTGGTGTTTTGTATTAACTTATTGTCTTGTCTAGCTTATCCGAACACCTCCCTCACCACTAACTTGGCAGGACTGTGCTTCTGAATCTGGCTCAGCCCCCTGAGGGGGATCTTCACAAACTCTACTGGGGAAGACAGAAATGAGCAGGTTATTCCCAACTGGATTCGTTCTTCTAGTAGAACTCAGGTGGGATTCAGCAGTGTTTCTCTATCCAGTTAAACTTTAAAATCTAGTTGTCCTCAAGCGTTCACCCCAAGCCCTTTAATCCCAGTCCCAGCTAATGCAGTGGGTGAGGAATGTGGAAAGCTTCTGTCCTGCCTGTTGTACGTGAAAAAATGGCTTAAATTGTGAAAGCGAAGAGGGAGCAGATAGTTGGGTGTATGTTTGTGGTGGTGAATGTCTGAAGCTGAACTTCTGAACTGTCAAGCAGAAGTCTGCTACTTACTAACTGCAACTGGCACAGGCTGGTAGTAAATTTTGGTAACACCTGAACTAAACAGGAGTGTCACACACTGAATCCTGCAATTAAAGAAGAGACAGGAGACAGAACCACTAATTGCAAGACTGATCATGTGCATTGTGCTCCTGTATATTGGCTGTTCTTACTGGGAAAAATGGGGTCCTGGAATTCTGGAAATAATATCTGGTGATAAAATGAAGGGTTCCCAAAAATAAGCGGTCTCAATAAAAAGAAGGTGGCCTGGAAAAAGGAAGATGAAGATCTTGGCTAGGGGAAAGGTCCTGAGAGTGAGGGAAGACTCTAGAGACCAGAGAGCTGTGTGTAGGTGAATGCCAGGGGATGGCCTTCCTGGAAGGATGGTGATATCCATTTTTGGGAAGGGAAGTTGAGACCTAGTCATCATACCACTGGGGGGGGTGGTGGTGGGAATGAGTGAGTGTGTGAAATAATTAAGACGGGTAGAAGTTCTAACATCTTTTGTTGTTAAACAAACCCCAGTTCCCAGATCCAACGTGGGTTATCACTTACTCTGTCCTGTCCATGACATTGTCCTTTTTAAAGCAGCCTGTGTTTCCTGGGCTGGAGATGGTGTTGGCTTGTGTGACTCTTGTACATTTCTTTGCTGTTGTGATATAAAAGATTAAAAGAACATTGTCATATAAAGACTGTTTCCCTCCAAAGATTCTTCAGCTGATACAAAAGCACTCCAAACACACCTTTGAGTGGGAGGTTAAAAGTGACACTTTAACCTTGAAAGTAGGCACCTGAACCAGAGTAATGCAATATAGAAGGTAAATGCTAGTCTGGTTCAAAAAACTGCCGGTATTCTAAATATTTGTGCATGGGAAGGGCCTTTTTGAGATTATTTCTGCAAACTGTTAAATGTGTGCAATTAAAAACAATTTATGGGGAATACAATTGATTTACAATGTAATAAAATTGATTAGTGTATAGCTGAGTCATAGTAATACTTATTTTTCAAACAAATTGCCTAACAGTGGAAAATCATCTAACAGTGACATGCCTTTGAGTGACTAAGCCCAAGTCTTTTTCATGATGTGAAGTGAAGCACTGGAGATTTGCAATGACATCTTACACCTTACTGGGCATTAAGCTCATCCAGATAATAAGCACTAGTCTTGTATTAGCAATACGCGTCTCCTTTCTCCTCTGTCTCCACAATAAATTCTTGACAACTCTTTCTGATGGTCAAATGTGTGCTTCATGAGCATGTTAGGCTGTCCACGTGGACGTAGCCTTTTGTCACTCTTTTCAACAAGTCTTGTAAGCAGAACTGAGAAAAGTCAGAGATCTCTAGTTCCTCGGTTACAAAGAGCCACTTTCTTTGGCAGCACAATACTTTGTGGCAGCTCACTGCAAGCATTTTCTTCTGACAACATTCTGGTGATGTAATCATAAAAGCTGCAAACAATTATCTTAGAGGGTTTCTGAAACTTACTGGTGAGGGGAACAAGATAAAGTAGCAAGGACTCCGGCTCTAGTGTAACTCTTGGAAAGGAAAAGGAGGGTGTCACTGGTTTGGCAAGTTTTACTATTTACTACTGTTTCTTCCCAGTCCTAGATTAGGACAGTAATAAATTATGCTCTTCTTATTTTCTGCAGACTAAACTTATGCTTTTTTTTGGTTTGTTTTGGACCATTTTTGCAGATTGTGTCTATTGCCCATTTACAAAGAATATTGTTGCAACACCTTTCAGCTCAGTGAAATGAATATTGTGCAAAGCCTCTGGTTTGGTCTCTGCAACCAGGCTTTCTAGCTGTCATTTGTTCCCTGACAAGGCACAGTGCTTCCTTTTGCAGGTCCTTGTAAAGTTCATATTACTTTACGTCAGATCACATACATGATGAGTGACACAGATCCTGGAAGTCTGGGGGTAATTGTCCCGAGTCTTTTCAATTTTTCGTATCCCACCACTTTCTTGGAGGGTCACAGAAATGTTATTGCTGTTGCCATTTGCCCTAGAACTGCATTAAAGCTCAAGTCGTCTAAGAACATAAGACTGAACTGCAAAAGGGTGACACAGTTACCTTGACAAAGGGAACAGCAATCAGATCTATTGCAAATGCTATTCCTGGAAGTAGGTAACAGATGTAGATTTAGTCTCTGGTTGGTACCGGCTCTGAACTAGGCACGCTGCCAAGTAAGAAAACCTCCACTCGCCGAGGAAGCGGCCAATAACTCTATGGTGGGCTGCTAGGGACTTTTACACAAGCACTGGACAAGCGTAACCTTGTTTCTTGTGTAACAGCAGCTCCTTCAAGGTCACAGCTTGATAAGGCCTATTCACGTTTGCAGAACACCCACACTAAACAAATCAGAAAGCCAAGAGTAGGAGAAGGTGTTAAAACACTACACTTTGGGTAAGCTCTACTTACATGAGCTGGCTCTGTAGGGACTTCTGCCTCTGATTCCTACAGATCCCTGCACCGAAAGAGAGCGCAGCTCCTGACACACACACAGGTGTGCTTTAGAGCTGCGGCTCTTCCATTTGTTTATTGAGGTTATAGGGGAGCTGTTCTCTGGATAGGAAACACTATTTTTTGCCATGCTAAAATTTCAAGGAGCTGTGGAAGTTTGTTTCTGCCTTTCTAGTCATTGCTGATGTGAGAGACAATGCGTAAACAAAGTTATGGCAATTGGGGCTGCAGCAAAAGCAAATTAAGCCTGACGTCTTACAAATGTATTTTCTGTGTCCTGAGCACTAATCCATATATGTAATCCAACTCTCACCTTTTGTTTCTTGCGGAGCTGCCATCACCGTGCCCCCAATCTTTGTCTCTCCTAAATCCTCCTCCCCCTCAAGCTCCTCTTACAGTCCCTTGGTCTGTTCATACAACATCTAAAAATCTACTTCAGTCCCTTGGTTATAGCCTTCAGACTTCCTGCTGAGCATGAGCGAACACAGGGTACGAAGAGCTACAGGCACAGTCACTGGGTAACCGGCTGCTGTCAGAGAACTCTCAGCTGAGTTCCTCCTGTTGCTCCTTCTTTCTTGCCCACATCCAGTGGGCTGTCAAATCCCCACACGTCTGAGATCTCTGCCCAGCCATCCCTTTTGCTGAAATTAGCCAACATGTTCAAGACTCTTTGACAATGACTTTTGTTCCTTAAGACACAAAATGAAAAAAAAACCAAACCAACTTGCTCTTTCTTGAAGAAAAAATAGCCCACTAAGAAGAGTGTGAACACTTAGCATCCTTAGAACATCGGGCAGTGAGAACCTACCAAAGGGAGAACCTGGCAAAGAATTGCAGGTGCATGGTGCTCCAAATAACGGAAGAACCACTAAAAATCTAGGGGAAATACCTCAGGTTCAGCCCTGTATTTCTTCTTAGACAAAGCCAAAACGTCGCTTATGCCCGGAGGTTTGAGATTCAAAGCATAAGTGGGACAGCATTCCCGCTGCCCCCTCCCCCCCCCCAAATTCCTGGGGGTGATTGTGGCTCTGCTGCAGCAACACCACCACTCTGCAGCAGGAGAGGTGTGAGGTGACATCCAAAGCATTACTCATGTCCTTCCGTCTGCAGATAAGTGATGATGGCAGTCTCTGGCGGCTCTCCTTGGGCACTGAGCCCAGGCGGCCCATCTCATCTGAAGGGGGAGGGCACCACGCAAGTTCTCAGACTCTTCATTCTGACTCTTTCCTACCCAGCCTCCCCTGAGCTGCAGACGTTTTCTCAAAGGCCACGGACATCTCAACTCTATCAACACTAACAATTCTGAGCAAATTCTGGTCCTCCAGTGTTCCCGTGGTCTCCCTCTGTGTGATCAGTGGTAACACAGGTGACTGTTGGATCATGCGTTGTAGGGAACCTGAGTTAGCTACACAAAATAATCTTGTTGAGACACTTCATCCAATAATAAATGAAAAATGGGTCTTGTTTCCCAACACTAGCCTAATAATAGCCCTTATGCTAACAGCTCAGTAGAGCTCTGCATGAATACTTTTGTCCTACAAATTTCAGGATAGGAGTAATATATGTGTGAAACTCAGCTGACAACTGTGAAAACCAAGTGCTGGTCCCAATTCCAGCCATCAGATGTACATCAAGGAACAGAAGAGTATATGCAACCTCATTGCTGGGGGAGATCAATAGCCCTACTGCTAGCATCGGGGAGGAAGAAAATGCAATGAAGATGATTCATAGTTATAATATTTTCCATGTAAGAGTGTGGGAATACTCTTAGCCTTTTACCATAACCTAAATTTAAAGAAAAGCAACAACTTGTTTCCAATTCAATATCAGAAGCATATGACATTTTATATTAGCCTAAGAAACGAGGGAGGACACAGCACGATGTAATTCTTTTCTTTGATGCTCCATATTCTGCAAATTCATGATATTTACATGCTCTATTAAGCCATTTGAAGAGCTGCTGTCGGCCAGAAGCAGCAAATAAATGAATGGAAGAATGTATTTGGAGAGTCATAAGGAGAAGAGACCACATCTTAACAGACTTCTGACCAATAAACATAGCACAGCTATGATGAGGTCTTTCTAAGCCATTGTAATATTTTTTGACTTACAGAAAAATAAGATAAACAAAATTCTAAGTAAAGATCAATGTGAATAACTATATTTAATGACCTGACTTCCTTAAATGGCAACAAACAAGTAGATAAGGTCATGCTTCAAGACACATTTCTATCCATAGATATTACACCAGGAAGCCAGGCCACAAAGGTGTCCCTTTCTCCTCTTAGTGCTAACAAATGATGGGTAAAGCAGATTTTAGGTGCCTGGTTCTTTATTGAGCACTGCCCATGGTCTCCTGGAAGATGCCAAGGGAGACCAGCTAATTTACACAAACCAGAAATCAGCCTGTGAGGAACTATAAACAGAAGCTGTGGTATACGAGACTCGTGATATGAAGTTAGGGATGACTGACAGGGTAGGATTACAACTTCCAACAGCACCTTGAGTTTGGAACCTGTATCCTGATTTTTCTAAAGATATATTGGCATTTTTGAAAACAGTAGTCCAGAATTTAAGACTTGCTAGCAAGAAGGAGAAAAAAAAATCCAAGGAAATTTTCAATCTTTCCCTCTGTCCACAGCTCAATGGCATAAAATTACAAATCATAAGGTATCGGTCTGAGCTATTGTACTTTAGGGTCACTCAGATCACTAAAATATGAAGAAATCTCTTTATTTACCTCCTGTATATCTCCAGTCTTTCTAGCTATCACAGACAACCCCCATTCTGCACGGTTTCCCTGCTGTAACTCCACGTGAGTTACAGCCACGAGTGCAAATACAGAAACCTAAGTTTAGATCATTTGTTCTTGAAGCTGTGCTGCTGCCAGCAGAAATCCACTGAAAGAACAGCTTAGAAGGACATGTTTGTCCTCCTACTATGTATTTTTATCATTTTAGAGCTTATTGCCAAATGCGAGAGTTCAAGCTATTGTAGCACTAACAAGCTGATGGAGATGAGCCAATTTTTACCACTCAGAATCCTGGCTTTATTTCCACATTCCTGTCCACCCACTTGTTCTGTATTGTTCCACAAAACCACCTCATGCCTGGGCTATTTATTTTCAAATGTGTTACATTTCTCTCTAATTACAGTGAGAGAGTAGACGGACTTGCTAGTTCTATGTGAAATATGCTAATTGTAGCATCATCTAAATAATTTTGGAAAAAAATGATCAGCTGTGAATAAAGAACACAGTGAATGAAGGAGTAAAAACCGACCATATGCAGTAATTTCAAGGCATGAAGTAGTCCTGATAATTCAGGAATGTGAGTCAAGTGTTTCAGAAAGTTTGAAGGTTTGGGAAAACTGGTTTCTGGCACTGTACAGAAAAAAAACTTAAATAAAAACCCCCTCCAGGCTGCTTGCTAATACAGCTGAATGCAATTTGTTTCTTTATATAGCTTGCAGCGTAAAAAACTTTGCAAAGACAGTCAAGAGTTGACGAAAGGGATGAGTCAGTGACTTAGAGAAGGAAAGAGGATTTTAGACACGTGGGGTAGCAGGCGTGATGCAGCAGTCCTTTGCTGTAGGACACAGCAAAAGTGCAAAACAAGGAAGACTTAGGGTTTGTCTGCAAGGGGACACTTGGTAAGTTAAGCCAATTCATCTCGCCATGGGAATTCAACATGCATTAAAGCCCCAAATGGATGTCCTCATTTAGGATTACAGTGGTCCTAATGTGACTAAAGTGGTCCTTAATCCTTAGGGATTTAGTCCTTGGTGAAAGAGTGCTCTGAATTGATTTAAAGGCATTTTGTAGGTGGAAATCTTCAACATGCACGTTTCCCCCTTGTTAAGTTACGCCAACTGACTTCATACTTCTTCT
This sequence comes from Tringa solitaria, assembly GCA_026413425.1. Taxonomy (NCBI): domain Eukaryota; kingdom Metazoa; phylum Chordata; class Aves; order Charadriiformes; family Scolopacidae; genus Tringa; species Tringa solitaria. The sequence continues at coordinate 33,807,490 of JAOXJM010000012.1, forward strand.
TGACTCACCATAACATTGCTGATTTTCCCCATGAAACACAGCCTTAATTTGCAATAAGGGGATTGAGAGTGACAGGACGGAACGAGTCTTGGGCAGACTGCAGCCAAGCACTGCACTGGGATCATTGGAGACTGCATAATATAATTCAGAGAACAGGTAAAACCAGAGCAACAGCACTAACCAAACTTGTCCTGAGATAAAAAATTCCAGGCAAAAGCCCAGAGGTAGCCGCCCTGGACCAACAGCACATGAGCTACTGCTTCTAGGACAAACCACCTTTGCTGCCATAGGAATCACCCTGAGGTTTAGTTGGGGTAAAAAGTTCCAGGCAGGACAAGTTTGCCTTAGTTCAAGAAACTCTGGGGTGGAAAGTGGAGCATGGGAGGTAGCTAGGGTTTTCATCTCATCTACATATCCATAGCTCAGGGTTAGTTATAAAGCAACCGTGATGGCGCTCTTGGGGAGAAAGCGGGACCTCCCATGTTCACTTCCACATCTCATGATACAAAATACACTATGGAATTTACACATGAGGAGAATTATACTCCTCCTGATTCCCCCCTACAAATCCATCTCTGCAGGGCCTAAGAAGATAAACCTGGGGGAAGGCAGAGCATACTGATCTCCAGGGCATATCCAGCATTCAGCCTTCTGCACTCGGCTTCGAGATGGGATGTCAGCACCAAATGTGTCAGCTTAGGAAGAGCAGCACCCGTCTGCTAGAGCCTGGACATGGCTCAGGTTAATTTTACACAGCCCCAGCAGCTGTTCCAGGCTAGCGTCTTCCTTATGAACAGCCAGCAAATTAAAATGGACATAATTAAAGGAGGAAAATGTCAATCCTATCTCAGCTCCCAAAGACATTGGCAGCAGGGAGAGCATGGGGATTATTTCTGACACTTGCACACCTGCTTCACTCTTGTTTTAAAATCTTCCATTGAGGAAGATACAAAAACATTTATTTTCTAATGAGGAAAGCCAAAACTGTAACAGTGATAGAAACCAGACAGGTTGCATTAGTCTTTGAATCTTTTTATGCGCTTACCCAATCTGACAACATGCACTTACCTGCAGTTTGGGATTGTCTATGGTCTGCTTCTGCTAGGAGTTACAGCAAGTGTTTTTTCCATTCTGACTTCTGCAAGAGCTGAAGCGTGGGGAGAGATTTCTATCTCAGCTTTGTTCACGTTGAAGAATTAGGCCCAAGGCCCTGCAGATTATCTATGCTGGCCTCCTCTAACAGGTATGTGCAGAAGAGTCCTAACAATGCTCTTATATTCCTATATAATAACCTCTGAGCGAAAGATAGTTGTGTGGCAAGCGCTGGGCCAATTTTGGTGATGAAACAGGCCAGGAGAATGAGCAGGGCTAGCACAACCATCTTTCTGAATGACAGTAAATTGTTAAACGTAGTTTGGAGTGCTAAGTCCAGCTACCACTACCTGCTCAGTCCTAGGACAGATAGTGAGACAATTCAGGCCAAATACTGAAGAACAGGTTCATTACTGGTAGGGGAATACAACATCTGCTGATATTCCCAGTGCACAGCATGGCTTATCAGCCACGAACAGCAGATTGTGGACGTTGCTTTGGATCTTGGCTCTCTTTTGTGATGTGGGTTATCACTGGATAAATCTAATAATACAGGAATGAAAACTTCCTTCTATCATGCTATAGCCTGCTGGTGTGACAATCAGGCCCAGAGGAATGAGAAAGGACAAGTAGGAAGCTATATATGTATGCGTGTTTGTGTGTGTAAAACAAACTTGATTTTCTCTGTATCAAGATGAATTTGTCTGGTCTGGCAGCAGCGAGACAGGAATCCTTATTGATGCTCTTACCTGATCATGCCAGAGGCTGAAGCACGTCTGAAGAGTCTCTGGAAAAGAACAGGTCTTTTCCTGGGGAGTTGTTGAGAAATTAGCTGTGTTTCTGCAAAGACAACATGAAGTGGACACAGCAGAGTGAAAGTGCAGGAGATAGAGATGAGGCTTGTGCTGCTGCAGCACTCCTTGCACCCTTGCAGTGAGATTAAATCCACAGCCTGTGAAATCTGGTGAGCTGGCATTAGCATTCAGCCTCTTTAAGGCACAGCTTTCTAATCCAGGTGTCAGGAAGGTGTGCAGTCTTACCAGCTAAAGGAGAGTGAGAGGGTGAAGAAGAGAAGTTAAAATGGAATGTGAGGAAGGAGAATGCAGAAAGGACAGGCTGGAGGAAGAACAGTAAGCTTCAGGTCTGAGCTAAAGCCAGGGGAGATGATGTTTCCCTGAAGTCTTTCTTTTTCTTAGCAGAATTAGGATGACAAAAGCCCATCCTTGAAGAAAATGAAATGAAGCCCCGTTATGTCACAGGGCATTTCAGCACAAGGTAGAAGTAAGGTCACGTTTGTAAAGCTGGACTCTGAGTGCCAACTTGGCACTTTCAGGATCAGTACCAAAGTGCAAACCCAAAGGGTGCTAGATAGAACAGCTAATCTCTTCTTGTATCTTTTTAACAGTGAGGTCTGATTTTAGATTTATTGGCAGGAATCATGTTGATTTCTTGTTGTGAAGTGTTTACCAAACATAATCTCAACACAGGCTTTAGCCAGCATATTCTTTACAGACTAAATAATTTTATTTTTTCCTGTTTGTGTTTATCTGACTTTAAAAAAAATAAGTCACAGGGCAAGCAGAGTTTGATTTTTGCTGCTTTAGACACCTTGGAGTGTAGTCCACAAACACACCACCAACTCTGCCCTTTTCAAGGGCATTCTGCCCAGAGGGCAGTGCAAAACCACCCTAAGGAGGGCTGAATCTGGGTCAGAACCTTGCAATAAACAGCTTCAAGAATCAATCATGACCATTTTAATCTGATTATATTTTTTGTCATCCATTAACAAGCGAATGTCCGGAACACTTGCAGTGTTTTGCAGAGGACATCACTGAAGGTTAAGCAGAGCTATGTACATTGCAGACAATGAGTTTATGAGACACAGGGATGAAGACATTACTCTTCTTTTGAACTGCCCATTATACCTCCATGCCTAAGCATTAATTGCTGTTGTCTAAAGGAAAGTGATTTCCCTTAAGATAAAAGTTACAGTCTGTGATCAGCAAGCTATTGCTCAGTGTTAAATTAAATTTTCAAATTTATTTCTGTGCTGCAAAACTTGCAGCGTCACAGTCATGCAATGCCAAAAAGGATTTCTTGTCATTTGGCTAAAGGAAAGTGAGTGTTCCCAAGTAAATGGCGTCATTACTGAGTCCACTGACAGTACATCCAACTTGTGCTGTTTGCATTGGACCTCATACATAGTTAAATACACAGTATTGCTCATTTAGCCTTCTCGTATTTGCCTGCAGTTCTGATAAGCTAAGCATTAGTGCTGATTTATAGAACTGCACTCACTCAGTATGAAATTTGGCACAATACTTCTCTCAGGATAGGCAGAGCCTGGCATAACAACAGATTTCCAGCAATCGAAGAGAAAGATTATATACTCCCTACTCCATCAGGCCCAGCTAATCCCATGAGCTTTCTGAACAGTGCGTGGAGTTGCAGCAGATCTTCTGCTGACATTTTTCTAATGCAGCTTTTAGGAGAACTCGGTCTTGACTCAGCTGGATGACAAGAGAAGGGAGCAAAATGGATGGCACTGCTCTTGGTGCCGGGTGAAGCTTTGGTTGCGATGGCTGCGGAGCCTCTCCCAGCGTTTCCACCGGCACGTGACACACGCTGCTCGGCGTCGGGTCCCACCACAGCCAGTTCCCTTCAAAAGGAGGAGCAGGATCCTGCTCTGCTCACCCTGGAGGAAGAAAGAAATCAATACCTGGATCGATGTTCCCGGTCAGCCGCTGCCAACCGCCCGCTTCTCCTCTCATGGAGGAGCTTGGTCAGGAGCCAAAGATGCGAAGGTCTTTTGGCCTCGTTGTGTCACTTGTGACCGATGGTGTCCTTTGGAAGGCCACCGCGCCGGCATTGCCAATGGGCAGGCTCACCTGGTGAGTCAGCTGGGGAAGCGGTCAGTGCTTTTCCCCTCACGAGCATTGCCCACATGTCTCTGCCAGAATGCGGCGCCTGGCTCTGACGTCTGACCTACTGCTAAATGAGTAGAGGCATCCAAGCCTAGTTTCTCAGAAGAACGTGGCTTTTGTGCGGTGCTCTGCTAATGCGGCTCTTACCTCCCTGATAGCAATGCTAACTCGGTAAGAATCGGTCTGGAAATCTTTCCATCAGGTTAAACTAACCCACAGGTAAAACTAACCCTTAGAGCAAAAAGTCAGAGCAAGCCTAGAGCAGAAGAGAGTAGTAGAAGCTCCCATTTCTGCTGCCACCTTGGACTATTGAAACATCCCTTCCAAAAGGGGTTTTTACTTGGTTGCCGAGACATCCTTTTAACCAGATCTTCTCCTAAGCGTGAATTCAAGAAATAGCAAAAGCTGATCGGAAATGAAAATACTATCATCAAAAACCCAGGAATGCACCTGCCCAGTGAGGCATGACAACTTCTTTAAAACACGTTAAAGGAGGAGCCACTGCCCAAGTGTTCACACAGCACTCGAGGAGCCACACACCCACCACCCGAGTCTGTCACCACTGGGACCCCAGTAAGCCGATGTGTGCCCCTTTCAACTCACAGTTACTCTCGGGCACACTCCCTCCTCCTTCAGCCTCGACCCCAGCTTTCCCGCAGCAAAGTCCCAGGCATCAGATTTCATAAAAATCAGTAATTTGATTGAAAAAATATACAGCAGCAAGGTCAGCCTGTGCTGGGTGCCTCTGAAAAGGGAGGGACCCTGAGCAAAGAATTCCCATTATAGAATCATAGAATCGTCTAGGTTGGAAGGGACCTTAAAGATCATCTAGTCC
>JAOXJM010000012.1:33814140-33830019 GCA_026413425.1 Tringa solitaria
CAGACCCCTCACCAGCTTCGTTGCCCTTCTCTGGACCCGCTCCAGCCCCTCAATGCCTTTCTTGTCGTGAGGGGCCCAGAACTGGACACAGCACTCGAGTACTCTTGTGATTAGACACCCACCCCTCACATGCTGTTCACACGTCTTTTAGTCTAACAGTGATTTTTGGTCTGGGTTCTTCTAACACCTTTTTGGGTTCTTTTTCTGTGCCCAGGAGGGCAGACAGCCCGTTGGGTGCTCTTACCTTGTTGATTTGCCATCTCTGCTGATGGTTGGAGCCTCCTTATCTTCTGGTTTACGCGTCTTGTCTGCTTGCACCCCCCACGGAACACGGGGAGCCGAAAAGTCTCAGGCTGAGGAAAAACACTACCAAACAAAAGTGTGTTATCAACACTTTTCTTAAAGTAAAAGACTAAACACAGCACTGGACCAGCTGCTAAGAAAATGACTAAGAAAATTAACTCTATTGCGGCTAAAGGCTTCAGCAAATCTAGCTACTCACGCTAAGTAAAGCTAAGCAAACAGCGTTAAATCACACCGTATTATAACCCTAAGTGATTTATTATAATTAAAACTTACTTCTTTAAGTCAAACAACTAATATCTCTCAACAAACATAATTTCCAGTTGAAATTAAATCTGTTTTGCTTTCCTCTCACATTTCTTTAAGCTTCATTTTTCATCCCTTTTAGTACGATAATGGCAGGCTCGGCTCAGCTCCACTACAGAGGAGGCCATTGGCCCCATTAGGATGCGGTGGCAGCAAATGAGGCTCTACATGATGTCTCTAACTGCCTGGGAGAGAGGTTTGCTTTATGCCAGCCGCTCCCAGGCCTGGGCACAGCCAAGCTGGGTACTGGTGGATCTGCAGGACCTCAGGCATCGCAGCTGCTGAGAGGCTCTGCTGGTTTCCAGAACACCCCTAGGTACCCTAAGCTATGGTGAGGTCTGCTTGGTCTCTGCAGCCACCCAGAACCAGTCAGGACATGGGAACAGCCCGTCTGCCTTTCCTCTCTTTTCCCAGTTCCTGGATGTGGAGGGAAGGCTTGGGTTACATGGTTACATTCCCTTTCTGTCTGCCAGGTGTCCTACCTGTATGTCTTCCTCTCTGAGAACAGATAATCGTGGCACGACTGGGCAGGGACAACAAACCAGCTGCCTCTCGTGCCTTTCTGCAGGATTTGAGTTCAAATTCCTGATCCACTTCTTATTCATGGGCCTTCTGTTTTTGTCCCCTCTGCTTTGAAGATCATGCACTCTACCTGCATCTAAACACTCTCCAATTTGCTCATCTTAGGCCCAAATTCTTTCCTCTCCCACTCCCCTCCAGCTTTTACACCAGTGTACATTTACATTGTGCCTTACATTTATGCCTGATTTGTATCACTGTGAAAGAGAAAAGAATCAAGCCTCACAATTGTAAACAAGAAATCTCCAGAGACACAATAACATTCGTACCCACTTTAATGTTTTCCTCTAAGTAAAAGATAATTGGAAAAGACTAATTGAAATTGATTTTGATTTTCTGAAACATTGAATGATGCTGTCCTAAATCAAAATTATAGCAGCTATTCATGTAACAACCATGAGACTGAAGAAAAAAAAAACCTGTCAAAACAGCTAAGAAATATTATCAATATTGTTTTGCTGGTTCAGGAAACAATAGCAGGTTTTGAGCTGCAGAGTCCTATAATCTTACTGAGGTAGGTGGCTTGCAGAAATCCAAGAAATCTGTCCTGCTGTTCCCAGAACAGACAATGCCACAAAAGCTAAATCTCAGCATGGCAGTAGCAGTGACCGCAGCCTAGGAGAGGACTCATTGCTGGCTAGATAGAAATAAGAGATCATAAATAAATCCAGCCAGGGCTGCAGAAAGGAATGATGAGAATTATGTAGGTTCCATGTATAGAGGTGAGGATGTAGGAGAAGCAGAAGGAAACAATCCAAGCCCTAGTCCCAAAACTGACTCAACCCTAAGCAAAACTATAGAAGCCACAAAGGAGCAAAATTTAGAATATGTTTCTTTTTCTACTATATAGAAAAACAGAAAAGTACAGCCCCCCCATATTTGCAGAAAGATACTGGCCAACATAATTAGCTAGAAGACATGCCTGTGGTTTTAATTATATATGAACATTAGTATACACTAAACATTCTGCGAAATGTCTTTTTAAAATGAAAAAACCTAGTGCAATGACAATTCTTCATATTATTCTGAAGAACAATGCTGTAATCTTAAATGCTTTTAGATCTGCTGCCCTAAACTCGCTGTCGATGCAAGTTAGTTGAAATATTCAGTTGTTGTCATTCACTGAAATATGTGCCGAAGGAGAGCTTGCCTTCCCGTAAACGATAACTTTTAATGCTGTTAATGAAGTCATGTTCTGCTAATGCATTCAATATTTTTCTTGGAGCAAGAACCCTGGCTTTCTGGATTTCGGTCTGTAGCTGTAGTGCCATCCTTTTTGATTTTCATAGCTGCTTCTAAGTTGTAGAGTAGCCATTAAACTTAACAGCAATGACAGCTTTGGAAAGCCAGTAATGCTGTATGCTGGAGATGATTACCAAAGCCTTTATTACTTGAGTGCTTAGAAATAGAGAAGCACTATAACGTCTAAATCCCACAAAAGCTGATTATTTTCCTCCTGAGCTTCAGACACAGATTGAGAAAATGCTTATGAATAGTAGGAAAGGAGCTGCAAAACCAGGATTGTTGAAAACATTGTCCTGGGCTGGGTATATTTATCTGACAACCTATTTGTCAGTTCTGAACTGATAGGACCATTACTCAAAAAAAACCCCACAAAAACAAACAAACAAAAACCTCACTCAGGGCACTGAATCTGTAATTATTTTAGTAATTTACATAGTGCAGACTTTTAATCTGTAGTTACCCATGCATATACTGTGAAGCATCAAGAGAATATAGACCATATATATATTTGAAATAGTAATCAATGAGCAAACATCAGAGCAATACCAAGACAAGACTTTGTTCAGAGAGAACAGAGAAACCACAACTTTTTCAGAAGGAGCTGGGGAGATGGTTCATCATCCATTCACTGTAGAAAAGCTCTTTCCGAATAGACTGTTTAATGCTGGATAAATGCAGGATGAAGAGTTGATCCCTCTAAGACATAAATCTGGGATTCCAGGTGTAGGATGTCTTTTTAACCAAAGTTGTTGCTTCAGTCATTAAATTAGATATTTTTGCTATAAGGGATTCAAGGCAACAGCAGAAAAACATTCACTTCTTTTCAAGTACTGGATTGCCTCTCCTATGTCTCCCATAACATGGAATTTAAATAGGAATACAAATACTGGCCTCTGAGCTTTTCTGAGGCAAGCTTTGATGCTAATGAGAAATAATCCAGGAAAGTACATAACAGCAAGAAATAATCAAGCTGAAAAACTGAGCCCCAAAGCTGAAAAACTGAAGCCCAAACCTTCAGGCCTAAAATATATATATACAGACATAGATATTTATATATAAACACCAGCCTTGCAAGCCCCTGTTGAGATGCTTTAATACAGTGGTCTACACCCAATTTTTCCAGCCAATACTGTGCCCAGAAGAGGTTACTCATTTTGGTCATGGTGACGGAGAACTAAAACCGAGGCCAATAGTGAGAGTAAATCCTCTCCAGTGAAGTTTGAGTGTAGGAGCCAAACTTTAGGCAGAGACCTGTGAGAGATATGGCCACGTTAATTTCTAATTGACACCTATAGTTTTTTAAAGACCTTGGTTTTCCTGAGACTGACAGAAAATAAAAAAGTTCAGTTCACAGCTCTGGCACGCTTTGTACACATTGTGTGGACATACTGGCACTTGCATTTTCTGTGATTAAAAACATATTGGCAATCTCATATATCCATTAAAGCATAAGAGAAAAACCCCAGCATTTTTGAAATAACCAAAGTCTATTCAATACTTCCAAACTGCTTGTAGTACTAGGTAATAGCTACCCAGCCTGGCAAAACAGAAAAATTCTACCCAATTGCAAATTTTAAACAAGTGTGTATTTGCCCACAGCTAGAAAGTTCAAAGAATTTAATTTTACAGCTCCAAGTGGGTTCCACTCCTGAGAGTAGTGAAAAGTCCGCTGCTGTTAACAAAGTAAACTCCATTCACCACTTCAAACTTGAACCAGTTTCAGAAAGGGGCACAAACTCAGACTGGTTCCACCTCCTGAAATACACCTTTACTGGAAAAGATGAGCTCAGGCAACAAAATAACCGTTCTTCCTTCAAAAAGTGAAGTTCTCCTCCTCTGCAGCTGGAAAGAAATGGTACCTGTGAACAAGTCACAGGAAAAAGAGAAACTCCCACCAATACAGGGCACATCCATGGCTATGGCAAGGAGCTCTGTTCGGCTGTCAGAGTTCACTAGCCCCTCCCTTCCACCCTCCACATGTGAGAGAGGGGCGAGGGCCTCAGTTAAACAAAAATAAAAGAAAAATCAACAAGCTATTGTGTTCATGTGGGAACTCCCTTAAAAATAGCTTAAAACAAGCATCTGCTGGCTGAATGTTTCAGCAATGACTACAATCAAAACAATCAAATTTTTTCAGCGATGTTTCAGCAATCCCTACAGCCATGTGTTTGATTCTCTGGAAGCATGTAGTTGTAATAGCTGAAAACAGCAAAAGAAAGCAGGAGGGGTCACCAGAGGGTGAAACATTTCAGGATTTCATTAATATTTTCTTGGTCTAATATAAAACTCCCAAGTTAAAGGATCTCACTGTGCTGCTACAAAGCTTTTGTTTATACTTACGCACCTGTACTACTGAAAGTTAATGAAACTGCCTTTGAAACATCTTGATGTTGAGTGCTGTCATAAAATGAACACTTGATATTTACTGCTACTTTCAGTTACAAGCTCTCAAATTACATTAGGTCCATAAATGAAGAGAAAGTGAGCATATGATGTGCACCGATAAAGTCAACTTCTGCAGATGAAGTAATAAGAAAGACTTACCCAATAATTACCCAATATGTGAGGTTCCTCAGAGTTCCCTTCAAGCAGTCAGAGAAATAAGAAAAAAAGTAAACCCCTTGTGATTGTATTATTATATTCTTCTCCCATGAGGAAGGGACTGTCTGGGCCATTCAGACACCCTCTAAATTAAAACCTATTAGTTCTTGCAAAACAAACAAACAAAGGAAAAAAAAACCAAAAACCAAACAACCAAACAGAAAAGCCCAGAAGACCTTCAGAAAATAAGGAGCCCAGTTCTTTTGCTAAAAACAAACAAGGGTGATTGGGTTGCCCAAGAAAGACCTGGAGAAATCAAAAGACCAGATAAGAAATCACTGTTCAGAAGAGCTTCCTGTGGGGCTCTTTAAAGTAAGAAACAAAATCTGTGACCCTACGGTTAGAAAGAAAGGATGTTTGGAAATTGTAACACAGTAGAAAGAAAATCATGCCCACCTGGAAGATCAGTGGATACTGTCCCCCTTTTTGAAGAAGTCAAACGTGACCAAGACCTGGTGGAAGTTCCTGCTGTAGCCATGCAGGACCGAGGAGCTGCAGTGAGGGGATGTGAGGGGGAACAGAGACGTTAACAGTAACGGGTGGTGAGAAGATCAAGATTGAAGATTACTCTGGGTGGCAAAACATCTCTCAGCAAACCAGCCCAAACTGGAAACTCTCCCAGTCTGAACCCCTACATCACAGTGCACAAACTGGTAACGGTTTCTGTCTCTTCCTCCTTCTCCCTTTTTAACCACTGTAGGAGGGGGCATAGACATGTCATTAGATCACAGAAAGGGGACTGGGAAAGGCTTCCCAGAGCTGTAGCAAGAACACACCAGCTGCCAGGCACCAAGCTGTCATGGGTGCACTTGTGATGGTGCCATCTCTGGGCCATGGTGAGAAACCCTTGAAGGGGACTATCCCAGTTCACGGTGGGCAGTGGGAGAAGCCTTCGCTGTGACTTCTCCCTCTCCTGCTATCCCAGTGGTAGCATCAGTGCTACACACAGTGCTGATTTAATTGACATGAGAAAAATAAACCCAACTGCTTTAGCAAATAAATAGTTTTCTTAAAATAATGAAAAAAGGTTACTGGAAACCATTTTCTGAGAGAAAAACAAAAATTTGGCTAACCTGATCATTCAGAGCACCAGGCTGCACTGTTTAGAAAGCACAAACTGGTGTTAAAGAGCCAGACAGATGCACTGTGGTAGATGTGGATTCACTAGGCTTTGGGTCTTTTTATCTTCACTTGTTGATGACTTTCTTGATGACTTTTCAATTGACTTCTGGATTAGCATAGAGCAGCTCAGGGAACTAGCATCCTTAAATTATAAATAATCTGCAATGTAAATGTAATTTAGGGCACGCTCCCCATCAATGTTTTTTATATATTCTGGCTAAGAAACAAAGGCTGTTTTTCACGCTGATTCTACTGCATGACTACTCTCTCCTGTGCTAGAGCCCTCCTTTGTTGCCCTTTTACCTCTATTATGTTCACCGTGGCTACTGAAGATTACTGACCTTTTACAGATCTTTTCAGGTAAGGTCTGAAGCTGGAGCACAATTTGAAGCTATGCCATCGCCTGCGGTGTAACTCAAGCACGTTGCCAAAGCGGGGACATTAGGCTCCAGTGGTACAGAAGAATCAGAGCCTACAAGCCCTGCAAAACATCATTCGATACGTGCACTGAGTAAACACCACACTATTTCTCAGCTGGCTGATTTACTAATGTGGAATATATATCACTAAAATCAGTGGAATCAAAGTACAGACTCCTGGAGCCTGGTAGCATCAATTGGACGACTTCACAGACCCAAAGCAAAATTAAAGGCATCCAACTGAAGGGATATTCACTGAACATACCCAGAGGTGTCAAACCTTTAGCTGAAGGTAGGCAAGTTTGGCTTTTATTGCTTCTGGGTTTCCACTGCTTTTCCTTTCACGCTGCAATACCTGGCACCTACTTACAGGCTAAAGCACAGGAACAGCTGAACATGTAATGAGAATATGTAATATCTTATCCTGTACTAACTTTGTTTCATTTCCACTTTGTTTCCCCTTTCTTCCCTTCATTCACGTCACCTTGATTTCTATCCTGTGACCCCTGTTCATTTGTAGAAGGTTCCTCTGTGTTCTCAATAGGTTTTCTGATGTGGAAGTATCTTTCAACTGCAAAGCTCTCCCTCCGGATTGCTTCTTTCTGTGGGGAGTTTGTTTCTGATGTGTCATTGTACACTGGTGCAGAGAGAGATGTCATCTTTCTGAGAATTCAGAGTGACAGCAAACACACGTAAGAGCTACATTTTTTAGTGTCTGATCACACCGCTCCTGACGGAGTTCGGCACAGTAAACAACCTTAACTTGCAACACACACACACACACAGAGACCACGGATTGATATGAAGAAAGGCAACGTGGTCTTTTGAAGTCTTGCAAAGGCTTTCATGTCCGGGCACGTGCCAGAAGATCCATACTGACAGCCAAAGTAACATTGAGATCCCTGTGAGAAATATCCCAGCTAAGTAAAATTCTGACTCAATGTTACAAGTGTTAGTTTTTCTGGACCTTAAATTGTAACCGCGCTAGTATTTAGTCATACTAGTATTAGGAAACATCATGGTTTTTAGAGTAATTTGAGTCTATAATCAAACACCATCCCTAAAACAGTATTAAAAACAGAATTAAAGTGTATTTTTACTAACAAAGCTCAGTACGTTCCTACTGAACTGCTAGTGGAGAAACTATATTGCAATCTGTACAACCATTTGAAGCATAATACTTCAACTGATGATATCAAGGTGAGCTCCACAGTAGGAACAAAGCCAAAGCGTGCATTAGAGATTGCCACTCTTGATTAAGATTCTTTGAGTAGGCAGAAAGAAACATTTTGCTTTCTAACTGAATCTTTTACCATTTTAATAGGATGAAATTTAATACAGGCTATTTCAAATGAGCTATCCTGATGAAATATGAAACATGAATCAGTTTAAGAATTCACAAGACCGACCCTGAACTTATTACAGACATATCAATGCATTCAGCTCTACTAATCACCTCCAGCGCTTTTTGTTGAGCTCTTCCAGTAAAACTGCTTTTCGTACAAATGAACTTCGTCTTTCAAACTGTCCAAGGTTTCTTCAGAATTACCTTCAAGTCCAAGTTAGGAGATCTTCTGCCGCTTTCTAGTACCTTGGCTCCCTCTCCTGTTCACTCGGTGTAAGCAATAAACCGATCAAATAGCACCAGTAAAAGAAGTTTCTCGGCACTCACCATCATTGCTTTTGGGAAGCGCTCTTTCTGAGGCTCGCAAGAAAAAGCTATTTCACAGGTATCCGTGTGAAAGACACAATCCTTGTTCAATACATAAGAATAGGAGGGTCCAAAACAGTGGTGTACACAAAATAATTAAATATAACGTGATTGTGTGAGGAACAGTTAAAAACGCTTCACGGTAAATTTAAAAAAAGAACAAAACCAAAAGACCATGAAAGAAGGATTTTTCAAGTGAAGTCATTACCTGGAAACTTTAAAAACCAGTCCACTACAGAGTTGAGATGTGTAAATTAAAGACTACATTTGTATAAGAAGGTCCAAATAGCTGCCTGCGGTTCAGTCAATACAAAGGAAGTATAAATTGTAACAGTAACACCAAAAATGAAGAAGAGAAAGATCAGATGGGTAAGGTAACTATAATCGGTACATGAGAATTAGAATTAAAATCACTCACTATGGCAAGAATTTGTGGAGTTGTAAAGGAAAGGTATCACATTTTAAGAAAGCACTGGAAGAACTCCAGATCTAATATCAATAGCAGGTAAACGGACAGAATAATTGGAAATAAAGTGACAGTCCTATAGGAAACATGGCAAGATATGGAGAAGTCTGATTCCCACTCCCCTCTGTTCTCCGAACAATGAATCAGCAGCGGAAGGAGAAACACGACAAATGCTTTCAGGGAAAGGCTGGTTACACTCAGCGTAGGCACATTCCTGCAATGAAACCTGAGTAAGAACACCAGATTCTTGAGGCTCCAAGGGACATGGAGGTAACAACAATGATATTTTTGAAATTCAGCGTATGTGGTGCATTTTCCCTGCTTGTCTGGAAGCACTACGTGTCAGGGAATGCTCACATCATCGCACCGCATCTCAGTGAAAAAACCACACCTGAGACATAGTGCAGGTAAAAGCCACATAAAACTCCACCTGCTTTAGTTAGCTGTGTTAAAAAAATTAGAATTAAAAAAGATCAATAGAAGGCAATGTCATATAGATTAAGAACCATCAGACATCTCAAAAAGAAATTGTCACCAGGCAGTCAGGGCTGAATGGGGACACCAGCAGTGAATTTCTGCAGGTCACTGTAAGGATGAGAGCACTATTGGATGTTTCCATCAACAGCTTTTTGAGTGTTTATGACCAAAAGAGTGGCAGTGTGGTAAGACAGGGACAGCACATAAAAAGTATGTCTAGACACATGGAGAATGAGGGAAGATGCACCAGGAGAGCGGGTGATTCTGACAGGAACAAGGCAAGGGCCCCCGCTGCCAGAGCAAGCTGCAGTGAACAACGCTAATGAGATGTAAAACCAGCAGAGTAATGACTTCTCATCTCCACTGCCAGGTTTATTTTTATCCAAGACTGTTTAAAATTAAACACATAAACAACCTGGAAAGAACACACCTTCTTCCTGGCTCCAAGGTATGTGTTTTGAACACTACGCTATAGTTAGCTTTGCTCATTTTCTTTCTGGCTTTCCTTTTGTGTAATGACAGCTCCAACTGAGCTACAGAGCATCTTCTTCCCAGCAAACACATTCAGTCTGGTGGTTAATACAGCTTTCTGGAAAACTGGGGATGCGAATCTATATCCTGCCACAGAAGCAAAGGTGTCATCCACATCTCTCACCTCCTGTGAGACTCTCTAACCAGAAAGTAATTATTCAAAAGGTGACCGTCCTATTTTCTTCCTGTATTTCAGATGAGAAAAATCTTGTCAAAAAACGTGCAAGTACTTACATGCGAGCTCTGAATCATGTGCAGAAGGGGGTATCTACCTGGAGTCCTGAACTCAGCTGTTACAGAGCTAGAAAGGGATGGGATTTCACACCCTTCCCCAGGGTTAACATTTTCTACTGCCAGCTCTGGGCTGCTCCCCCCCCAGAATAACCTGGTTTTCAGGGCATCACTTTGAAACCAGTCAACTCATCCTAAACACAGATTTCTCTTGGCTTTGGCCCTGGAAGAATTTTTAGGATGTGGTTTGGATAAAGGCAAATGTTTTTTTAGATATGTGTTTAGGCAACTATATTTTAGATAAAGGCAAAATAAAGGCTTACTAGAGAGGTAAATGCATGCACTTCAATGGCCTTTCATATACACGAGCGACTAGAATATCCAATAGTTCTTAACTATTAGCTGTTTAATCTCTATTCTCCCCCATAAGTGAAGCATAATGTATCACACTTCTTTTTGATCACTGATACTATATTTTATACCAAAAAAAAGCATATTATATAATGCCCCACAAGATTAGCTTTAACTGAAGTGATTATCTAGAATTGTGTGGACGGATACAAATGGAACTTTCCCAAATTCAGCTGTTTGTAGAGTGATTACATTTGAATTGTTAGACCTAATAAAAAAAGACCTTCTTTATCACTAAATTTCACAGAGATGCATAAATAATAACTTCTGTAGTTTTAAAAGTATCCTCCCTGTCTCATTTTGGTTTTGAAAAGTCATACTGTGAAAAAGTGTCCATTGGAATTACTTTTTCCCCCATCATTATTGACAGTGACAATCTTCATGCGTTTGCATAACTACATGTGAAAATATTACAAGATCAGTTTTCAAGGCATGTCCCATCAAATCTGTAAACTCATAGCCAAGAATAATTTTTTATGGGATGGTGCAATGTTTGGCAATCGTGCCCCAATTCCCTAATCTGGAAATGTAAAGGAACTACTGAAACACCAAACATCTAGTCAGATATCACTACAGGAAAGAAAAATACTAAACTTGCCACTTCATAAAACAAAGACAAACCTCGCTCTTCCTACTCTGTAATAAATCAAAGAACTAAAGCTTGATTCCACAACTAATCTGGACGCCTCCTTCCCACCCTCCAAAAAACCCACCCAGGCACTTGCATTAATACTTATCTCAGCAAATGACAATCTAATTTTCTCCCATTTCCATATTCTCACTTTGCTGATCCACCAGTAGAAATACTGTAGTATTGTGTTTGACCAGTGGTAAATGGCTAACAAATCTCCTAAGCTGTTGCCGTCTAGGACTCTATACGCAGAGAGAAAGAGGAAATTTCAAAGGTCAGAAGGGTCTTTTGCCTAAAACGTACATGAGGGTGCATCCCCAGTCCAGAATTAAAAAGTTCTATTTTCTCCATCTTCAATAGCATGTAAAAACTGTACTTGTCATTGCACCAAGGTCAATTCATTGCACCAAGGAGATATAGAGAGATCGAACAAGCCACCCTAAACTGTACCCACTACTTACTTTGGACTAAGGATCACTCCACTTTCTCCTGATGATGGGTAACTTGGTTTCTGTAAATGGTTGCCTGTGCAGATTTAAACGCCACCTTACCGCAAAATCCTCTTCTCCGTGGTCCATTTCTTCTCCAGCTCAGCTAGGGAAGAAGAGCAGCTTGGAAATCACAAAGCTTTTTGTCATCTCCTAAAGGTGCTGACAGAACAGCAGGTGTTACAACTCCCCCCTGCAATCCACCATAATCGTTTCAGAAGAGCACAGAGCTGGGTAGGGTTCCCTTGTGTATCTACAACCACTCTGCCAGGATTCTGGAACAGTGTTAATGCCAAGTTCCGCATAACCATGAAGGCTACGTTCGATGAACCTCGCTCTTGAAAACTGGAACAGTCATTAACTTCCACAGCTTGATCATATCTCTTAACAAGCTTTTACTAAAAAGCTGCTGTTGGTTAATATTAAATCTGCCTTCCTGTTTGCAGGAAATGCCGCTTTCACATTTAGTTTAAAAAAAAAAAGTCACAAAACATATTGTAGCATTGAGACAACTTGTTAATAATCTGAATTCTTTCCACCTTAATTCTGAGTAATAGACCTTTGAAACTCAGTCATTAAGCTCAGTCTTCTACTTGATGTAACTCAAACTCAGCCAAGCCCACTGCACAGCTACAACTTTCAACTTACTTTTTCTCCCCTCCTGTCCTGCTCAGGAAACACAGGAGAAATGCTGCTAAAGAAAACAGCAGTGGAGAAGCCTAGCTTGGCTAATTCTAGTCAAAATTACTTTCTAACCTCATCACACTTGTAAGGAACCTCTCACACCAACTCCATTAGCATTTACATTCTTTCATGTTGAGCTTCTGTTTATCTTGTTTCCTAACGATGCAAAGCTGGACACCCTATTTTTTTTATACATTTTCACTGGTTTTCACTTAATTTCAGACACATACAGCAAACAAGATTTTTAATTTTTTTTTTAATTTACAGTATTGATTGCTCTGAGTTATGCCTTACTGTTGGTACACAGTAAATACATTCATCTGAACAATTCACTTAGTATGAAAAAAAATGCAGTTAAAACATTAAAAATACCGCTTTACACTGTGCGAAACAGAACCTTCAGAAGTAATGACATCAGCTACAGCCAGGCACAGAGGAAGACTGTTTCCTTTTAGTCTACAAGAGCATTCATTCCTGTCCCCCTTTATCTGAAACAGTAGATTTTAGGTGAATGCTTCTGCTGAATTAAGATGATTTAATAACTCTCAGTTGGTCTTTAGCACTTGCATTTCCAGAACAGGATGTTTCTCTGTTCTATTCATTAGATCAAGAATGGCTGGTTTTGGAAGATTTACTGAACAAAAGGTCTCAATACCATGTAAAGAACTGAAGATGTTTCTGAAGGGGAGTTATACTCTACCGGTGCATGCAGCTGTCAAAGGCTGGATAAATCAGGTAACATGCTTCCCCAAGATAAAAGAAAAGTGGCTGGGCACAACTGCCATTTCACAATTAGTACTGAAGTCAGATGAAATGAAATCTTATCGCAAGCTTTAGACAGATTAATATATACCACAACACCTAGCACTGATTAAATTTAGAAAAATATTATCTTGTTGGGGTTTTTTTTTAGCCTTTGTTGTTGGTTTTTTTTAAAATATTTAAAGTCACATAGCAGAAGATGCATGGTGGAAGATGCCAAAAACCACCCTGCTTTTTAATCTGGAAGACCTGGGCTGTCAAAGCTATTATGCTGTTGATAATTACTCATTTGGTTATTAATTGATATATTTTTAAACAATGAAGAGGCAGGAAATGCTTATTTATAATTTTTTTTAATTTATGATCAAGAATGACTGAACATTATAGTAATTTGAATCAACCCAATTACATAGTTTTCATGAAGTTAATGGCTGCCAAACAAGCGTGTACTCCAGTGACCCACCATATCTGACCGGTGAGACAGATTTTTAGGCAAGACACAGTACATGTAAAAATAGAAAGTTTAAAAACCAATCTCATCACAGACATTTCCATTGCCATCTCCTTTGTGAAATAAATAAGGCAGCAGATAACTTTTACTTTGAAGTGGCATCTTTGAGGTATGCTATTAAGTCTGCTCTCTCAGACTTCTTCTTGATACCCGCAAAAATCATCTTTGTTCCTGGGATATACTTCTTTGGATTTTCCAAATACTCCATCAGAGTATCCTCACCCCAGGTGATACCTAGAGAGAAGAAAATAGTAGTTAGTCATTTATAAAATAACATACATTTATATTCTTTTCCTCCATATTACTTTGGGGCAGATTTCAGTACCTTTAGAACTGACAACTGGGTATTTTTGTCCGTAGTAACTCATAAGAACAGCTTTAAGTTTACCTTTATTCTTATTAGCATCCGTGTAAGAGAAGCCTGCAGCTTGTCCAGTCTTGCGCCCAAATAGGCCGTTCAGGTTGGGTCCAGTCTTGTGCTTGCCTCCCTTTTCAACTGTATGGCACTGGGAACATTTCTGGACAAAGATCTTCTTGCCCTTCTCAATATCTCCCATTTTCAGTACTAGACCAAGAACACACAGAGAGGTCAGTATCGCAATTTCAAGGTCACCTATTCAAAGTGTCCTGTCCTGTATGTAAGGCTTACGAGTCTAGGAATTCTCTGGCACACTTTCCATCCACAAGCCATAGCTCCTGGGTTTGAATATTAGCATAGAACCATTAGACTATGTAAGAAGCATCGAGGTGATAAACATGCTTGAAGAGCAGGAAAAAAAATCTGCCCTCAGCCAAAGCAATTGCCCCACAGCATTTAAATAGCACAGAGATAATTTTTGAAGAGTAAACTGAATTTCCATATATAGCTTGTGTATCTATAATAGGAAAGTTCTGTAGTCACGAGTAACCTTGTGAGAGGGGTCAGGGCCGTTTGCAGGTTTTTCCTTTACGGCTGGAGCAGCCCACCAGCGCTCCGTCCTGGAAGGGGCCGGGGGCTGCAGGCACCGACCCGGCCCGCTCCCCCCCCCCCGGGCCGGGATGCCCCCCGCCAGCACCAAGGCTGCCTGCACCCGCCGTGGGGAGAGCGCCCAAGGGCAACCCCACCTGCGGGCTCCGGCTCTGTCCCGGTGCAGGCTGACCTTGGGCCGAATAGCGGGCTCCCGGCGCGGGGCGGGGGGGGACGGGGACCCTCCAATCGAGGGCCGCGACCCGGGCCCGATCCCGGAGGGGGAACCTGGCGCAAAGGAGACCGACCCCGCAAGGGCGCAGGGGTCGGGCCGCGCCACCCCCCAACTCGAGCGGTCACCCCCCGAGCCCGGGCAGGCCGCCGCCCTGTCCTACCTATTGTTGCCCTACCGGCCGCGGCCCCCCGGGGTGGGACGACTAGGCCCCGCCGTGACCTTCCGCCGCGCCCCGCACGCCTCCTTAGGCCGCGGCGCCGGGCTCCCCGACCCCGGAGGCGGCAACCGCGGTCTCGAGACAGGCGAGCCCGCCGCCTGCCCCCCTCACCCTCCCACCCGCCTCACCGCCCCGCTCCGGCCTAACGGGCCCGCCGGACCGTGGCGCCAGGCCCAGGCCGAGTCGGGCCCGGGGCCGGCCCAGGCCGTAGTTGCCCCGCCGGCTGCCGCCCGCACCTGTCCAGCCAGCCGCCCCACTGACGCTGCGCCCACAGCGGTGACCGCAACCTCGGCAACTCCCGCACCCTCCGGCGTCTGAACCCAAGGACACGCCGTACTCCGCCCTATGTAAGCCGGTGTTGACGCAACCAACCCGCGCCGGCACTCGGCCCGCCCCTCCCGAGGCGACAACCAATCCAGTGCCGCCCCATGGACTTCTGATTGGTTACAGTTCCTGTCCGCCATGGTGGACGTCACGGCGCTGCCGGCTAGCGGGGTAGGTTGCGACGGGCGGGCGCCGGGTTGCTTCCCCCCTCCCGCCTCCCTGCGGAATGGCGTCAGACGTAAGGGGCGCCGAGGCGCGCGGGACGTCGTGCCCCGTGCGCATGCGCACAGCGGGGAGGCGCCGCAGGCGTCAGGCGGCGCCGCGAGCGGGCCGCGACCTCAGCGGGCGGGTGATGCCGGCCGCGTGGCGGCGGGGTGGGCGGGGCCCGGGCCGTGACGTAACGTGAGGGAGGCCTCGTCCCTTCCCCCCCGGCGCGCGCGGCGGCCGTTGCTGCTGGAGGTTTGTGGCACCTGCCGGGGGCGAGGAGAGGAGCCGTGAGGCGGCCTGGGGTGGGCTGAGCGCCGCCCAGCGTGCCCGGGGAGTTGTAAAACCTTCCTGATGGGGAACGAGCCCAGGGCACAGGTCCTGTGAGGAGCGGCTGAGGGAGCTGGGGGTGTTCAGGCCGGAGAAAAGGAGGCTGAGGGGAGACCTTATTGCTCTCTACAACTCCCTGAAAGGA
>JAOXJM010000012.1:33830690-33844073 GCA_026413425.1 Tringa solitaria
CTTCTCTGGGCAACCTGTTCCAGTGCCTCACCACCCTCACAGGAAAGAATTCCTTTCTGGTATCTAATCTAAATCTTCCCTCTTTCAACTTAAAACTCTTACCCTTTGTCCTGTCAGTACACTTCCTGACAAAGAGTCCCTCTCCGGCTCTCCTGTAGGCTCCCTTCACATACTGGAAAGCTGCTATGAGGTGTCCCTGGAGCCTTCACTTCTCCAGATTTGATATTAGGAAAAATTTTGTAATCTAACATTGGAACAGATTGCCCAGGGAAGTGGTGGAATCATCATCCCTTGGAGGTATTTAAAAGATGGGTATGTGCTGCACTTAGGGACATGGTTTAGTGGTAACTTGGCAGCGCTAGGTTAACGGTTGGACTTCAGGATCTTAAAAGTCCTTTCCAACCTAGACAATTCTGGGATTCTGTGAAGGGAGCCTAGAGAATAAAGAGGTCACAGGTAGCAAGAGTGAGGCTAAACCCTTCCAGAGCTGAGAAGGGCTGTCCTGGAGTGCCAACCAGTGTGTGGCCACATGGAGCTGGAGGGGCTGCAGGTGCGTGGTTGGATCCCACATCTATAGGATACTAAAATCTTATGTTTTTGAAGTAGATGAGAGTGTTATTGAAGGGACCACCACAATAAAAGAAGATGCCCCAGATGTCTTTCCAGTAGACTGGGCAGCGTTTTGGTGCTTGGAGAGGATGTGTCAATATCCATACACTGTGGACATGGAAACATAAACGAAGTAGTGAATTTCAGATGTGACCACCATCTCATTCTCCTTGGCAGGGAGGAAGAAGAGCTGCTAAAAAAGCACTAGTGATTTGCACGCAATCCATAAGAATACTCAGCAATTATCACTTCCTAGTCTGGAGAGAGTGAATTGTTTTCCAGTGCTCATGGTGTCTGAAGCATGAGACACATGTTTGTCCAGTTTCTAAGTTTCATCACACAATATATACAAAATATTTTAGTAATACACTCCTAAGCTTTAACAATTAACACTTTAATCTTGACAGTATGGTTACCACAATAAAACTAATTTGCTTATGGTATACAGCTAAGTTCATATGCTTCATGGGGGGTGCAGTAATATACATGCAACAGAGCCACTTTAAATTGGCACCATGATTTCTCCTGTTGTTGCCCAACTCAAATCTCAAATCATGTCACACTCCCAGAATTATGAGGTTAACTGGAAAGATACTAGTTTAAATTAAAGGCATTCTCTGTTTCTTTCATTTGCCATTTGCTTTTGAACCTTCATGGTGCACTTCACTCATGTTTTTAGATTTTTTTACCATGATTGTAAAGACTGTAATTTTTTTTTAGTAAGCGTTCTGTGTCTTATAGGATTCCAGGAGCCAGATGTATGTAACTTAATATCACAAGACTCATGATAAGTCTCATGGTCTCTCTTTAAACAAGGAAGGAGCTGAAAGTACCTTTTAAGCTCTTTAAGAAATTACAGTAGTGTAAATTCTTAACCCTCTTTAAGCATTTGATACAGATGCTCACTGACATGCACTCAAAGGTTCCCCCTTTCTTCACAGAATGCAGACTTCAAGCATCTGTAAGTCTCTTAATTTCTGTTGGGTTTTGCCTTCTAAACATGTATGCTCCATACTGAGCATTGCATGTTGAGCTTCGCAGTTAACCCTTCTGATGCATGTGGAGTAATATTGTAGCAATGTTATTTTGATTTTTCTCCAGGAAGCTGTTTTTGAAAACTTTCCTAATTCAAGACAGTCGAATCAGTATTTGTTAAGCTTTTGAAATGAGGAGATAATGCT
Organism: Tringa solitaria; assembly: GCA_026413425.1. Lineage (NCBI taxonomy): Eukaryota > Metazoa > Chordata > Aves > Charadriiformes > Scolopacidae > Tringa > Tringa solitaria. The sequence goes on from JAOXJM010000012.1 coordinate 33,832,481, forward strand.
CGCAGGACAAATACTGAACCTGTGAGGTTTTCAGCACTAAAGATTAATATACTAAAGACCAGTAAAGTGAACTGTTGTCTTCTCTGCCTTATACCTGACCACACAGATTGTCTGCTGTGTGAGTGACTGCCAGCAGTCACAGTGCAATACCCTTTCACAAAGGTGTAAACTATACAGAGTAATTGTGGGTTTACACACTGTATTGTTAGTGGAAGCAGAGTTCTATCTAATATAAAAATATACTAGTTTAGAAGGCTTATTTTCACCAGTAAGAAGAGGTATCTCAGATGGAGAAGACTTGACTTAACGTGTTTAACCCGTTTGGGCATTACTGAGTGTGAGTCTGGAGCAACACAGTGGCAAGAACTGGTCTGTAAGTAGATGGTGCAGGAAGGGAGATTGTTGTTCAAGGTACCCAGTGTTTTAAGTTTTGAAACATTCTGCAACAGGACGGAGCAATAATGAAATTTTGCCCTTGTCTGCTAATTATAACATCTGTAGTGTATGTTAGCATGAATTCTGCACATGTTGGATGACTTCCTCTGTAGGACAGAATATGTTGTGGGGCTTCTAGAGGCAAAGCTGAAGACAGTCAGGGCTTTTCTGGCTTTGTGGGTTTGCATTGCTGGAATAAACTAAAATGACTTGGGGCACGTTTTCAGTGCGCTATTACTTTCCTACATGTATTAACCTTAATTAGAATGTTTGCCTTGGTGTGGTTTGCCTAGAAGGTTTGCATTTTAGTCTTTCATTTATTTATTGTGGTTACACCTGAAATACCTTTGTCTTTCTACTACATCAGGCCATTATACACTAGAACAACGATTCTTTTGCAATCAGAATTATGGCTGTGTAATTCTGTCCTGAAGGAAGGAAAAATAAACCAAATATGTGCTGCAGTCCGGTATTAAAGGAAACGTGGCAGGATTGCCGACCTGTTCTCTTTAAGAGGTACACTGCAGACAAAAGAAGAAAGATGGTCTTATGGGCCTAGACTGGAACTCAGAGAAACGTGTTGGTTTTTTCTCGGTTCTGTGTTAAACTTCTTGTTTGGTCTTTGACAAATACCTTAGAACCCATTTCTTGTGTTGAAATCATCAGGGATTAGGTGCTTCAGTACCTTTTCATCCTGTTACCGTGTGGAAGTGGACCAAGCCTGAGCTGCTGCTAGTTGCCAGCAAACTGTGCCAGTGTTCACAAGTCCATGATTTGTGCTGCAGTCACAGTGCCATGAGCTGGTTTTAGGGAACAGCTTTACCCTGAGCCGTCTTACCACATCTTCATTATGATTTCTGAATTGTACTGAAGCTGTTCAGAGGACCTGCTTTTATATATATGTATACGTCTATCTATCTTTGCCTTTGAAAATGTTGGGAGAAAGAGGTATCTCTCCATAGTTTTTTCAAAGTCTGGTTTATCAACATGAAAGAAAGATTCTGGGCTGGGCTGGACAAATTCTTGATACTAAGATCCTTATATATTCTGCAGTGGCAAGTGTCTACTTTGAGGATTACTTTTCAACACTTTTACAGTGCCACTCCTCTCATTTGGAATATACTGATGGCCTTATGTTTATTATGTCTTTTACAGGGCATTTGAATGGAAGACAGGAACTGATTGACCCAAACAGGTGAGGAACAAAGATGGAAAACATAGACTGAAGAGTGAATGAAAAATCACAGAATGCTTAAATTTGGAAGGACCTTAAAGATCATCTAGTTCTGACCCCCCTGCCATGGGCAGAGACACCTCCCACTAGACCAGGATGGTCAAAGCCCCATCCAGCCTGGCCTTGAACACTTCCAGGGATGAGGCCTCCACAACTTCTCTGGGCACCCTGGAAGTGGAAAGGACACATAGAAAGGACCCACACTGGAGCTATTTATGAAGAAATGCAGCTCATGGGAAGGACCCACACTGAAGAAGTTCATGAAGGACTGTCTCCTGTGGGAGGGACTCCAGGCTGGAGCAGGGGAAGAGTGAGGAGGAACAAGTGGCAAAGATAACATGTGATGAACCGACCACAACCTTCATTCCCCATCTCCTTCTGCCACTGGGGGGAGGAGGTAGAGAATTCAGAAGTTGAGCCCAGGAAGAAGGTGGGGCTGGGGGGAAGGTGTTTTAAGATTTGGTTTTATTTCTCATTATACTACTCTGATTTTGATTGGCAATAAATTAAATTAATTTCCCCAAGTCGAGTCTGTTTTGCCCGTGATGGTAGTTGGTGAGTGATCTCCCTGTCCTTATCTCTACATTCGAGCCTTTCATTATATTTCCTCTCCCCTGACCAGCTGAGGAGGGGACTGATAGAGCGGCTTGGTGAGCACCTGGCCTCCAGGCAGGGTCAACCCACTACAATTAAGAAGATCCAGGGTTCAGAGTCACTCTTCATCAGCCTAAAACATTGACTCAATGCTGCTCTTTTTGGTGTTGAGGCACTGGACTGCCCTGCTCAAGCATTTGTTCTAGTAGCTGCTTGTAGACTGATAGAGGTCTAGTTACCTGTAGACTTTGCAGAAGCATATAATGAGGCCTTGGACCTCAGGATATGATAGACAGAAGTGTGGGATACAACTTCTTTGTAATCAGTTCTTGGTTGGAGGCAAGTAACACAACAGTGGCATGTCTTTAGGATGAGTATAGAGGAGTAGTGGGTACAAAACATAAATACATAAAATCAGGTAACTTACAATGAAGCATGGAATAACAAGAAAGGGCTTACAAATGCAAGAGTTGGTCTAGGATAGGACTGCATCAACTTCTCTTTTACTATCAGAAAACTCAGTCTGAATCCTTATAAACCAGTTCCCATAGTGAAAGTAGGCTAAAAACAGGTGATTCAAGACAGTAATTTTTAAAGAGAACATTTTTGGACTGACGGCCAAAGTTCATTAACTTAGCTCACAAGGACATTCACATTTGAAAGATTCAGGACCTAGAAATTTGTCAGAAGTTTATCTTTTCTTAAAAACATAATTTTGTTGCTTTTGAGGTTTTGGAAATGAAGTTTAACGGCTCAAGAATTAAAAGACAAATAAAAGGGCATGCTTTTATTAAGTCCACTATGTTTTCAACCTCAAATCTAGTCTCATGCTATTGTGGAATCGGCCGCAGTTTACTGGAAAGCTGAAAATAATAGAGGTATGATAAATGTCCTTGCACGTTTTCTGAGAGCCTGATTCTATCTGACTAAAAACCATAATACAAAGCCACTAATTTCTACTAGCCTCGATTTCTATTTTTAGATGTCAAGTAATTGGTCAAAGCTACCACATTTTCAAATTATTTTTTAATGATTTTTCTTTCTAATGAATCAAACAGATGGAACAATTTCAGTCATATGCTGTTTGGAGGGGCTGACAATTGCCTACATTGGTAATACATTTGTTTTGTGTGTCTGTGGGAGCCAAAGATTACTGTCCTCTCATTTACATGATCAGTTGGGACATTATCTTTTGAATAATCCAAGCTATAGAGTAAGAAATACTTCTGCAGCAGCTTAAATAAAGATGTTGTCAAATTACCCTGCAAAAGATCAATTTAGCCCTGAGAAAAGCTCCAAATTAAGACTCCTTTTATAAGGAGATTTGTATGGTTAGGTCTGCTTATGTAATGATGATATGCTAATCTAATGTAATCTGGTAAAGCCTACACAGTTCTTGTATTTAAACTATAGGCCAGACAGCAGGACCTTTCTTGAAGTAAGAGCAGCAGTGTGCATGAGACCTTACCTTAATATTTTCAAAGGAGAAACCATTTATGACATAAGTAGAAATAAGGCCATAAACTGGTAAATTTTGCTGTGCTTTCCCATAGAAATAAAATTAATGTGCTATGGCAAGTTTCATGCTTTTAAGTGTATACCCAGTTCTCTGCAGAACTACAAGGGCTCTGTGTACAGCAGCAGGAGGACCTGTTGAATGCGAAGCCTGACTAAGTCATGAGGCAACATATTCATGAGACCTACAGGCTGTCATCTTCATTACAAGGAAATCACTCACCAGAAAAATGGGGGTTTTCTGTCAGTGGAGAGGTGGGATTCCTCCCTCCAGAGATCCTATGCTAGTTTTGCTGCCTGTCTTGTCAAGTTTTCAAGACTTTTGTAACTGCCTGTAATCACCTGGCTAGTAATTCTAGAATCAGTTTTTAATATCCCAGCTTGATTATCTGCTTCTTTTTACATACGACTTTAGGAACGTGTCAAGTGTTATATGACAATGATCAATGCTGGATGTTTTGTGGACACTAAAAACTGCCCAGGATGAGTTTATCATCCTAAAGCATGGAGTCTCAGAGCGCTGAGAACACTTAGTCCAAACTACTAGCATTACAGATGTTTTTATTATGCTTCTAGGATATGTCTCTAAACCTCTTTTTTCATATGGTATTAAGCTTTTTGCTTTCATCATATTCCAAACAGAAAACTAAACAAGTAAATTAGAGTGTACTTTCTAAGTTTCTTTTGTCTGATGAATTTCACTAAACAAAGTCCCAGAGCTTTTTTGTTTAGGGACTTGATAGATATGTGATGCAAATGACTGATGAAACTTTTCTGTAGTAAATGTGTTATGTACTCATTGCTAAGTTGTAGCTTATAGCTTCGGGTTTTGGTGGGGTTTTTTGTTGGTTGTTTTTTGGGGGGGTTGTTTGTTTGTGTGATTGCTTTTCTTTTTAGTTTAGTTTTGGTTTGTGGTTTGTTTTGTTTTGTTTTTTTTCCCTCAGAAATAGCAACTTCAGTTTTAACATATCTTTCTTGGGGTGTAACTAATCCCCTGGTTTTAGTAATTGTTGCTCTTTCCCAGAGTGGTTTTTTTTTTTTTATTACTTCCAAAATGTGCTGAACAACACTAAATGCAAGATACACAAGGATTCTGAAATAACATAATATTCTGTCTTTTCTGCAGTTTAAGATTAATCTCTCCTGAATGGTGCAAGAGGCAGAGCAAAAGGCAGGAGTCTGCACTTTTTTTGAAATCCAGGAGGTAAAAACTATTTTAAAACCCATTTTTGGCTGAGTTTTCAACAGTTCTTTGCAGCATGTTTCTTTATACTTCACTTTTAAATTTCATCTGTTATTATGCTGCCCAGTTACTTTTGTGCTAAGTTATCTAGATACTCTCCTGGACTCCTCTTGTGTCCTAATAAATGCATTAATAATCTCTGTTTTAAGAAGCAAAAGTCTAGTTGTTTTTGAGATGCGTAAAGTTGGAATAGAAAGTATCTTTTCCTAATGGAAAGTAAGCTCTCTGACTCCTGCCACATCATTTTCCTTATATCCTCTTGGTAGCCACTGAGCCCTTTGTACTCTGAATACTTGCACAGAAAATAGTGCACTGCTGGGGCACTGTGTCCTGACTGGCCTCTGGAAGATCTCACACATGAATAAAGTAATCAGGAATTTATGTTTCTGCCAGGATTATTTGCTAGTATCTCTTCCTGTAAAGGGAAATCCAGTGGATAATGACTAGCTGGAAGCATGGTTCTGTTTCAGCTGTATATTCAGTGTATGATCCTGGCAGTCTCCTGACCTCAGGTGATTTGCTTGATGACAGAGGGGAATATATCTGATCTCTTAATGTGACAGCTTAGAAGACGTCAATGAAAAAACTCTCAGTGAAAAATACAATGGCATTTTGCTCCCTCTTCAGGTCATCTCTGGGAAACAACTGAATAATCCCTCATTTAATTAAGCAGTTAAAAAAAACCCTGTGAATGCCCATGTGCTGTTTCTGCTTCTCTAATCCTCACTTGGCTGCAGCTCCTTAAGATATTTATTGAACCAATATTAGCTATATTCCTGAATTCTGAGTAGCAGCAATATTAATCTGTTAGCACACAGAAAATTTAAGCTTATTCTTTGCATTCTTCTTGCAAAGCCAGTTACTAATCCATGAGATAGGTTTCCACTAAAGTTTCCTTTGCTGCTTTCTTATCTTCAAAAGCCTTTAAAATTATTTAAGATGTTTAAATATATTCAATTTGGGGACTTTTTTTTTGATTGGGTTTTGTTCACGCTTCTGAGGAATCCTAAACAGCTCAGTAAGCACAACACAGCAGCAGAGCTGTTCTGTCCCTGTCTCTTGCTCTTAACTATTTTTATAACCAGCAAGTTAATGCCTTCTACTAATCCTTAGCTGCTATATTGACCACTTGCACCCATCTGGGGCTAACTTCTAATAACAGATTACATGTTTTCTGCAGTTTACCTGCTTCAATCTAAAGCTCCTTCAAGGCCCTGCAGGGAATGCTAAATCCCACTCTCCCTCTACCAGTCTTCACTGCAGTTTAAATATAGTCTCTGTGGCCTTTTCTGTTCTTTTAAACATTTCTGTCTTAGACAATGGGTGAAAAAGGAGAGAGAAGAGTCTGAAATGCAAGCCACGGTAGGTCTGTCATAGGAATGTAGGCATGGAGAGGCCATGGGTAACCTCAGAGCGTGGAGGCTTTGGGAATATGCTGTGCACAGACAAAGAGAATCCACAGCTCACGAGCCTCATGTTTGTCCCTCTGTGTGCATGGTAGTGCTGATGTTATTGGAATTTGACTCCCTGCAGAGTAGAGGAGGGTCCTTTTGACCTGAAAGCTTGGTGCCTGTGAGGGCTTGCAAAGGGCCTTATTGGGTCACCAACTATAATTCCCAGCTGTTGCTGACAACCGTGCCATAGCTCCTTCCATGAACTGTCCAGGTCCATTCTAAAGCAGCCTGTGTTCTGATCCTCTCCTCATCTATTGAAGAGCTAATCATCTCTCAAGTTACAACTGATAGGACAAAAGGAAGCGATGTTAAGTTGCACCAGGAGAGGTTTAGATTGGATATTAGGAAAAATTTCTACACTGAAAGGGTTATCAAACACTGGAACAGGCTGCTTAGGGAGGTGGTGGAATCTCCATCCCCAGAGGTGTTTAAAAGATGGGTAGACATGGTGCTTAGCACATGGTTTAGTGACAGTTTTGTCTGTATAAGGTTGACGGTTGGACTCGATGATCTTAAAGGTCCCTTCTAACCTAGACAATTCTATGATTCTATGATTCTAATCCTGAGCCTTCCTTCTGTGACCATTAAAAATCATCTTGTGATGGCCAGCTTGAGTTTATTCCCTATCAGACTGTAACACTCATTTGTGAATCCATTTGGCCTTTAATGAACCCACTCTTTCACTAACCAGTGTTTAACCCACTAATGTGTTTCTCGAGAAGTCATGTTTTCACAAGTAGACAAAGACAAGCTCTTCTAGTCTTCTGTTCTGAAATAGGCTGCACATGTCCTGGGCTACCTTCGCCGGTCTTGTCTTCACTGTTTGAATTTATTGAGGAAGGGAAAGACAGTTTGTATTAAGGTACTTTTTATTTGTTACTCTATTTTTAAAGGATTGTGTCAGTTAAAGAAATAAAAAGCATTGAAACCGTAGAATTTGTGTCTCATTCCCTTGGTATTGTTATCTCTGAGGTCTTTCGTCTCTCCTCTTATGGTATGAAAATGTTTCTGTGCTGCTGTCTTAGAGAAGGAACTCTGCCGCTCCAGCAGGCCTATCGGGCACCGAGGAACCTCACAGCTAGGGATCCATTCAGGAACTGCTGTGTCTCTTGGCCCATCCTCTGGTCTGCACGCAGACCGACATGTTTCTTGATGCTGAACCTTGTGCAACAACATTCTGCTTTCCTCAATCTTTACATCCAGCGGTAAGCCCGGCTGCTGACCGAGACTGGCAGCTGTATTTACTTGACTCAGCATTGTGTCCAAGTAGCTGGCTACAACAGTAGGAACTCTGCCTGAAGGCAGAGGCATCTGAACACAGGAGGAGTGCTCTTCTTGCAGGATTGATTGACGGGGACGTCGACCCTGAAGTAAGCGTGCAGTGCGCCCTTCAAGAGGTCTCACTTGTGAGAGACTAGGCAGAAATGTTTCTTTCTGAATGGAGGAAGGAGGAAGATTTACACTGTCAACTAAGTCTCTTATTTAAGCAGGGCCTGCTTATTTTAGCAGACCATTGTCTGAGACTAGTAAAATGACTCAGTTAGGGGTCTCTCAGGCAAAGGGAAGCAGCCCAGACATTCGTTACTGCCTTGCCACTTAGGGAGCTTGGAGTCGGTCTTTATGCTTTGGAAAAGAGAATACTCTGCTCCACCCCAATGCGTAAGATATAAATGGCTATAGATGTACTCTCTTCTCCTTTCTTCTATAAGCATCTGTCTTCCATTTGTGGTCTCATAAACAATATGATAGTGTAAATGGCAACTTGCATTAGAGTGTTTTTAAATTCTTTTAGGAACTGTTGCAAGTGGGACTGAGGATGCTCACCAGCACATGGCTTTTTAGCGCTGTCACCCACTGCTTGAATCCTGTTGCCCTCTAATCATTTATACTGTTGAGGCTTCAGGCACAGGTGCAGGGTCAAAGCTGCATCATATAGGGACTGTTTAAACATAAACTACATTTGAGTCCTGTAGCCAAAGAATAGACTTCAGCAGTTACTGTGTTGAACAATCTGAGTGTTTGATGTTTAATGTATATATGTTTTAAATGGAATAATGTTGTTCAGATAAATCAGCGTGGCCCAGGGTAGGCCTCTGCCAATCACATTTTGGAAGCTAGAGGGCAACAAAACGGCTCAGTTTTGAATTAATGTAAGCTGCTAGTTTGGATTTCCATTTCCAGAGACCAGCTGTTGAAACTCTTCTTTAAGGTTTTCATCATCATAAAGTGAGACATTGTTTCTTCATCACACTAGAGAAAAAGCTAAACAGCTTTTCCCTTTCAGATACAGGCATTCAATTATCAGAAAATTGTAAATGGTATTTAAAAAGGGATTTCCTTACTTGGATTTTTTTAATCCAGTATTAAAAAAGCAGAACAATTTGGGGACTTTTTATCCAGGGCCATTTTTGGACTATAAGAAAATGACAACATCTTACTTAGTTACCCTGCTTTTAGTATGTCTGTGCAGTTTGAACCCATAAGTGCTGCAAAGCCAGCAGGGCTGTGGAAGGGTGAGCAGGAATCTATTCTTTCTGTTTTACCTGCAGAGTTGCTTAGTCACTTAGAATAAATTAGAGGTGTGTATGTATGTATTCTGCATGACAATGTGCAGGTGTTACTGAAGGGCTTAAACCATTAGAGGTAACGATGCATTAGCAAAAAGCAGCTCAACTGGATTTGCTGTGCTTATATACCTTGTTATGCTTTGTTTGCAAGAATAGCATTTAATACAAATAGTATCTTTTCACTTTTGTACAGAATATAAAAATTGTTGAAGACAATAATCATGGACTTCTCCAATATAGTTTTATACATTCTCTAAAGTAAATCTTTGCATTAAAATAGAATCTGATAATGTTACTGATACACCCTTACGGAAGAAAGGCACAGCGCTCACACAAATGGGGACGGATGAATTATAGAAACCCTGCCAAACTTAAACTGGTATAGTCAGTAAGGAGGCAATAGCCTGCAATGGTAATGGATCACTTATCAAATAATACAATGTGCAATAAAGACAGGAAGTTAATGAGTTCAGTGGAGTTGTCCTGATTAACATGAGCTGAATATCTAGCCAACATTTTGGTCTCTGCAGTGCTGCACCATTCACATGAGAGCTGCCAACTCATTTTATGGAGACTGTTACTCATACTTCTCAAGGCAAAAGGTCGTTTGAATTGCTGTCATGTGTTGGTGGCAACTTTAAATGATAAGATAAAAAATAAGCAGGTAATCACAATAACTTTCCCCTCTGCAAACCCTGAACAAGTGATTAATCCATTACAGAAGTTCTGTCAGCCAGTTGTGTCAGGACTGATTTAGTACACTGAACTTTTGCCCCTGTGTTAGAGTGAGCCTTGCTCTGTCCTTAAGTATTATCAAAGCTTAATTCAGCTAGCTGAATCTGGTAATCTCTTGCCAGTATTACTTGTGGTGGAAGCATGACATTCTTAGTAAATGCAATACTTACTAGTTCCACGTCTTCACCTAGTTCTCCAGTTAATCTGCCAATGGCTTTCAGGTAATGGTTATCCAGGATAAGGGGATTCATAGGACCTCTTCCTTAATGGAGACAGATTTTATTGTCACACATTTTTATTGCTTAGGAAAATCAGAATTAATGCACAGTCCCCTTGAAAAACCTCAGATAATTTGCAGTTTGTGTGGCCTTTGCTACTAATGACAAAAAAAATTGTTTTCTTTAAGAAATTTAGGGGCTAACACTTTCTGGTCTTTCATTGCTATCCCAAGTAAATTAATTTAACAAAAAATGCTTACCTGTAAACTCACGATTATATGTTGTGATCCCCAGAGTCCTTTCAGTGTTCCGTAACATATTGGTGGTTCTTCGAGAGAGATTATGTTCTAGCCCTTCAAAAGTGGAGTTAGGGGCCACTGTTTTTGGTGGATTCGGATAGTATATTTGACCCTTTTCTTCAGCAATCTTAGGAAGCTGAAGGATAAGAAGAAATAGGTAAGGTATCAGCCATGTGTGTGCTGGATGGAAAAGACTATTCTAAAGCTTTGAAATAACATGTGTCATGTTGCCCTCCTCTCCCCCAATTATATCTTTAGTAAATGCTGATAAAATAGAAATGTGGTGGAAAAATGTCTTCAGTACAGTATTACTACTCAAGTAGAAGATACATCAGGTACATAAATTCAGCTGAACTCAATTCAAATAACTTCAAATCAAGTTCTCCATGGTAGTCATGCCGAGTCAGAGCATTACCTGTTATATAAGCTTTCTTTTTAGTTATGATTATAGACTGCCTTGAAATGGACTGTTTTACAGTCCATTAATAAGCAATTAATTATCCATTGTCCATTAATAAGCAATAAACAATTGCTTATTGTTTCCCTTGCCACATGCCTAAGACTGTGTGTCTGCAAAGGATGTATCTTTCTTTGTTCACTGCTATTTTTTCCTACACTATTCATGACTTTTATCTGTCATCAAACTTTGGGCTACATTCCTTTGGAAAGAGAATTAATGTTTAGCCAAACTGAAGAAGAGTAGAAACATGATGATTCATGAACAAATTCACTGTTTTATGGACCAGCCCAGTCTCCATCATTACACTGGGGAAGGCAAGATTGAAGCCAAAGACCGTCCACAAAAGGACATGTATCTTCTTGAAGACATGGGAATAGTGACACCAGCCTGTCAGTGTGTTTGCAGGACTTGCAGAGAGGTTAAGGAGGACCAAAGATCTACTGCTGCCCAAACCCATTTCTTTGAAGGGCTGCAGAGCATAATCTGGGCTTCTGAGTGAAGCCTCCCTTTCTGCTCCCCAAAATATATGGTCAGCAGCTATTTTTGCTTCTTCTTGTTCTTCTTATCTGCAGAGCTACTTGACTAGGTCCTGTGATAGGTAGTTACTACTTAAAGGACTTCAGTCACAGGACAGGCTGCTAGCTTCTCATCATGTTTATATATTGCTGAGGTGACTGAAAACTGTCTCTATAGCTTTTCACTCTTCGTATGCGTGACACCTAATTCATGGCCTGCAAGTGTTTAGAACAGTACAGGAGCTCTCTATGTAAAAATGTCTCCCATGAAAGAGATGCAGAGAAGTTTAACTTAAAAAAAAAAAACAACAAAAAACACCAAAA
>JAOXJM010000012.1:33844952-33870004 GCA_026413425.1 Tringa solitaria
TGCAGAGAAGTTTAACTTAAAAAAAAAAAACCAACAAAAAACACCAAAAAACCCGCATCTTGCTCTTTTTCATCCAAACTACATACTTGGAAGTATGTGTGCTGTCCTGGCCAGTGCACAGCCTTCTTCTGGGAATCAGAGGGTATACTGACAACTTCATGCCTATACGGATTACCTATAGGGGAAATATTTAACATGTTCTACTGGAACGTCATTGATCAGAATGACAGATGGATTAGCATCTTAAGCTGTAGATGTACGCTACACTATAAAGTCAGCTGTGCTGGTGGAAGAGGTTCTTTCTGTGAGCTGTTGCTTGGGAGATTGACCTCATGGATCTGCAGACAGAACTCATCTTTACTCTTTTGGCACAAAATCAGCAGGGTTAGATCAGATCATTCATTAAACCAGCACAAAGTTAACCCAGCTGTCTTTTTGGAAGCACTCAATGTGATTATCTGCACCACCAGACTTGCAAGGCTAGTTGTCTCAGGCAGAGAGGTGGTGACAAAGAGCTGAGGGCTGGATCTTACACCAGATAAAGCTGTCTCTGCAGAAGGTCACCTGCCCATGGCCAATTGCAGGAGCTCTGGATTCATTCACACACCAGCAGGGAAGATTCTTACTGCATTTTCTGTGCATGATTTTTACAAACAGCAACAACAAACAGTAAAGCTTGGTGAATTGTAAAGCTTGCTCTGTACTCATAGTGTCACCATCAGAGAAATAACTGAGTGCTACTAGATGTCTTTTAAAAATGAATCTGCAGTGCGTGCTTGGAAGAGATTGATTTCCAACCCTGGTTCTATCACTGCTTTTTCTCTCCAGCCTCAGTTTCCTTATTTACCCCACAATGATGCTGTAACATTTACTACATAATAGGTACTCTAAGTTTTGCAAAGGTGAGATGTATAAAGGGCATAAAGCCTTTAAATACAACCTTCCAGTGGTACAAGTGAACAGAATATGGTCTGGGTTATCTGTACTTAACCAGAGATTTCTCCTTCAGTCACTGGAAACTGGAGTGTCCTGGTCTCCGAGGAAGTCAAACCATATGGAGGGAACAGCAAATGAAGTTCAAGTGCTTTCTAAGTGCCAGTGGTAGCTGCTCCCTTAGCTACTAATTCTGAACCTCTAAGCTTTGCTGGAAATAGGCCTTGGCCTCTGATGGACCTCTGTTGTGCCAAAATAGGCTTTGTAAGCCCACCTCCACAAATGATTAGTGTTTCTTAAATTGACCAATGTTCAATGAAAACTGACTAAAAATGACTACTCCTAGCATTACATATTCTTTGGAAAGAGTCTTGGTTTGGATGGACAAATACTCCACTAAAAATGGCTTGTGTACCCAATTATATACCTAACTGTACAGCACTGTGCCGATGACTGAGAATGGCAGCTAATTAATGCAAATTGACCTCCTACGTAATATTATCAGCTTTTACTTGCTGAAAAGCTTCTTATCCTTGCCAGTGTATGCTTTTTCTGTTTCACACAGTTATTGCCAAACCCTTTTTAGCAAGCACTGCTATGGTACAAAGGCATGCTGGCTTTTTTCTGTCCCAAATTCCCCATAACTCTGTGTGGTCAGCAGCTGCCAAGGACTCATCAGTTCATGCAGGTGGTCTTTAAAGTCTTCCAAAACAAAGTACCTGTCAAAATCCCAATGTAATAGAATGCCTCCAGGAAAAATGCAGAAAAAGAACAAAAATTTCATGCCCTTTCCCTCCAATATATTATATTAAGCCACTCTCAGGGTAAAATGCTGCTGGGGTTAAAACCAAACACCTCATGATAGCTTAGATGTTGTTCCTTAAATAATGAATCTCTAGGGCTTCATCTCAGTCTTCGTAAGGGATAAGAAGAGTTCTTTTTCTCACTGGACCTTGTTCTATCATCTGTGTAAATCATTCAGCTCCCATTTCAGGGGTCCCTCTGTTGTTCTCAGCAAAGCTACGGCAGGCATTACTTTGGCCCCCAAATTGCTAGTTTTTGATCTCACTTATGCCTTTTTTTTCCTTTCTCTTCCACTCTATTGGACTGTGGAGAATTATTTGTGTGACAGAAGATGTCAGATACACTAAATGATCCACCTTGCTTTTATGGCGATTAGCAGCTATGTTAATAGCTCTGTTGGCTTCTGAGGCTTCAAGGTGTTTGTGTGAGTTGGCTTTATTCATCATTCTTAGTGCTGAGGTATCCTCCATGGAGACTTCAATTATCAGCACATAGAGCTCTAATGTAAGCCAAAATGCTTAGCTTGACCACTGATATATTCAGATTCTGTCTCTGTTAAGCTTCAGTAGAAAAGAGTGTGACTTCAGTAGTGTTTCTAAGTAAGTTTCAAGAATAGTAAACCAGCAGAGTACTGTATTACCTCTGGTCTTTCCCAGAACAACCACATCAAAAGCCTTGGTGGGGATATTGGGATGAAAAGGCTGATGACTGCTTGCATCAGTCCCAGTGTCTCGATCCTCAGGTGATCTGAAGTTTGGGAACATGGCATACCTAGAGATGTGTGTCTGGTAGGGATGACAGATGGGAAATGGCAGGCACAGTGGTCTTGGATTGGTTTGAGTTGGCGGGAAGAAGGACAGAAAGGAGAAAATTTCATTATTTTGCATTTCACAGAGTTTTAGCATTAAATATAACACTTTGCAAGAACTGAGAGAGATGTGAGAATCAGAAAGGAGGTATCTTAGTTCTCTAATTCCCTCTTGCTTGCACCCTGCAAAGAATTCATGGTGATGATTCCCTTGCACCTTTTGTACATAGTCAGACATACCAATTCACATTTAATTTTATGTGACTTAATGGAAGGAAAATGTGGACTTCTGATTTTTGCAAAGCTACGATTAATAGTAACCGAGTTTGTGCTGGTGAAATCAAAATTTGCCTCTAAGAGGACATTTATTTCTGGGAGGACGGAGGATAAAGCTAAACTGGAGAGTTTTACTGAGAACTGGTATTTCATCGAGTGCCCATGTTCCTGGAGTGCCCACGTTCCTGGAGCTGTTCTTTTTGGCTTTCGGTTTTTGATCATAGAATAATTAAAAAACTTATTGAAATCAGGGGACTCCTGAACTCTTCTGAGGAAAATGAAAGCAGCGATTTACTCCAGTAAGAGAGACTAGCATCCTGTTTGGATTCTGCTAAACTTTACCACAGCTGCATACAGCGGCTTACTGAGAGCAAATGCCTTTCCCCAATTGCTCTATAGAGCAAAGTCACAACCTTAAACAGGAGCCAGATCCATTGCATTCCTGAGGCTGTGCGTCATGACATAACAAGATGTCTTACCAGGCTGGGCTTTTCTGAGGCTTCTCTCTCATAAATCTGCTTTATACATACTTTAGATCCCTTAGTTGTGCTTGGTAGATGCTCCAAAACACTTTAATTCACATTAGGTAAAGGCACCCTGAACAACACAGCCAAGAGAACCCAATTAGCCCATAGGCAAGTCAGCAAGATGAGCATTTGTTAGGAGTGTGGGTGTGCTGGGCAAACACTGGTAACCTGATAAACCTATCACTACATGCTTCATTTGAGAGAGTTTTTTGCCTATTTGAGTTGCTGCTACTTATTACTGAGGAGCCTGCACTGTGCAATTATGACTTTTTCTTTCATTAAGGAAAGGTAAGACATAATATAGGAGAAATGTACTTACTTAGCCAAACTGTTTGATGGCTTATGAAGCCTGTATTAGGGAAGAAAAATAATAAATAAGTTACCTGAAGTCACCCATGTTCATTTGCACCTCCCACATTTTATCTACGTCAGTGCGATCAATATACATTAAGGACAAATCAATATGTAAGCAGCACAGACAATATTCTTACTGATGCCACTCATTCCATGAGGAATGTTTTGTGTTGCCAGGTGCAAAAGGCTGAAAAGGCACTGGTAATAAATGATGTACAGAATGTCTTTTTAAAAGAAGTGAGGGAAAGATCTATCCTCTTACACTTTTGTGTAATAAGCTCTATATTAATTAACAATGGTATGTGCTATTAGTAAAAATAAATTATTTTATCAGTAATGCAAAATAGAAAACATATCCCATTCCTACTTGCAGAGAAAATACTTATTCATTCCATGGTGATCAATTATTTGTATTTTACCATGGAGTCTTATTTTATCCTTCAAATAAATTTTAAAAAACATAATCAAAAGAAAGCACTAAGTTTAAAGGGCAACTATTTCATCACTGAGGTGAGCTTGGAGTCTCTTGGCAACTGTATCAAGTCAGAAAAATGTCAAAGATTTAAAAATTAATTAATTTGCTTAATGGCTCTTTGTAGTATGATAAAAAATAAAAAAAAATAAAAAATGGCTGAAAGACAGTATTACTGGACTAATCTAAGTGGTTCACCTGGGTCCCACATGGATGTCATCCTTTCAGCCTTAGCAGTTCCTCTGGGAACACTCTGCCTCCCACCATTGGGAGTTACTCGGTAGCCTGGTTAATGAACCAGCCGTGGCATGGGAGCTGCACCCGGGCTCTCTAAAGTCACCTGTGATTCAAGAGCTGCAACTTGGCCACTCCATCATTGAATTAGACTCCGTAAAAATAGGTGTTGCACAGTTACAAAGAGGAAGGATGCTCTCTTGCTCAAAGAGTAAGTCCTGTGCTTATTTCTTTCCATACTGGCATGAGTGTTTTGGAGATAAACTTCAAGTGCCAGATCAATTTTGCTCACACGTTCTAATACGTGATGCAGAAGTCATGCATTTCATTGTGAAATCTGTGCTGTGATGCCATAGGACTCAGTGCATTCAACATGAGGTGTGATATTTCACAAATTACTGTGCCGGCATAGCTCATGCCTCTGCTGAGTTGAACAAAAACCCTACTTTTAATGTATGATGCTACAAAGATAACAGGAATTGATCAAAGTGTTGCATTCTGACAACCATTTGTATATTGTTACATTTATAATGACCTGCGACTCTGATTCAAACTTTGTGTCTGTCTTGAAAACAAAAGCTTTTACAGAAATAAACATACTTAAAGAACACCAATCTTTAAAAGTTTGTTCCACAGATAGTTCTAATTGATTTTTCCATTTCTACAGTTAGAACTGGTGCTGTATGTCTACTGGTGCTGTAGACATGAAGGAAAATACTTCTTAGTGTTTCTTTTCATTTCATATTGTGTTACAATATTACAATTGTAAGATATAATACAGTGCTATTGTAACACAATGTGAATTGAAAAGAAACACTAAGAAGTATTCTCAGTTTCCATTTCCATTGTATTCCATTGTGTTACAATGTGGATTGTTAAGTTCTTCATTGCATTCATCAGACATATTCCTGATAAAAATATGCAAAAATAAGGAAAATCAGTCTGCTTTGTGCGGTGGTATGGCAGAACTACTTAAGTATCTCTGTGGACCACTTTTCATTATAACATCTAAACTTAAGGATGCAACAAAATAAGGTTGAATATGCATTTTCATGTCTCTACTATGATTTAGAAAAGCGTTGTGAGCTCAGGTTGTAACAGCCAGCAAAGCTTTGCATTTTCAAAGATGTTTAGAGCGTTCCTTATATTTTTGAAACTCAAACTGAGTAAGCATGAACTCACCCAGAATGTATAGAAAAGGAGAGCTCTGGCTGGAAAGGAAGACAGGAGTAGCAGCTTTTCCAGATTTGGCACTGAGCTTTCACTGGAGTTCTTGCTGGAGTCTGCCAGTATCACACAAGAAGCAGTTGCTAAGTATTATGTTATCTGCCCCTTTAATGTTCAGTCCACAGAGGATATGGAGTTGATCAGTTTCTTGAAAAGAAGTCAGTCTTAAGCTGAAGGGACTGATGCTCCCAGTTTGGAAAGCCCCAGAACAAATTCAGGCAGTGGTTCAGATGGACACCATCCCATTTCCTGAGCAATGAGTGTACTGTGGGCACTCAGCAAACACTTCTTGTTAAAAATAGTTTAATGTGAGAGAAAGAATCCTCATGGAAAAACTGCCTTTGTCTGCAGTAGTTCTGCAGCTCCTCTCCTGATGTGGTGCTGACCACGGGGTGCAGGGAGACACTTGTTCAGTACTGGTAATAAAAGACACCTTGGAACCTCTGTGACCTTGATGAGGAGCTCCCACTTCCCACTATTTTTCTGCTCTCTGACACATGGTTGGAGCCTCTGAAGAGCTGTTTCTTCTCCCAAGTGTGGTGTTGGCCTGAGAGTGATGCAGTGTGGGGAGCCTCGTGACCTTCAGCTTCTTTTCTATATCAGGCCAGAGAACTTTTTGCTGCTCCTTCCTGTTAATTTCCCATGTACTCAGTAAATTATTAAGAGAATAAGATGTATTATTCTTGCCAGTTTTAGCAGGAATGAAATTATGACTGAAGAATAAAATGTTTCACATGTGTAAATTGACTTTCCCTTTGTTCTTTGAAAGGGAGGCAATCACTTATCTGCCTAACCTTGAAATCTGCTTGGTCAAGGAGCTGCAGATCAGGGAACCACCAGGGGTTGGGGAGCTGGTGGACAGCCAGAGGAATGGGAGCACTGTGTGGCATGATAAACAATGAAAGCAGATTAAACCCCACGTGGAAAAAAAAATGCCAGTTTTCATTCATTTGGTGCTGTCACTGAACCCACCAAAAACCTTATTGGTGTGACTTTGGAAGGACAGCTGCAAATGCTGTAGCCTGAGGTAGAGCGTGCGTGTGTGTAACTAGGGTTCTCAGCAATGGCTGAAGGGTGTTTTTCAAGGCCTTTCAGGATTTTGCAGTCTTGTTTGATGTGAACTTGAGGACTCATTATACATTTGGATGGGTGGAGGCAACTATTTTTCTCCAGTACACTTGACTGGGAGGGCATATGTGTGTGGCCCATTGCTAATGCACTTACAAAAGCACATCTGCACAAACCCAGTGATTCATTCTAGTGAAGAACTGCACGAGGATACGTAGTGTGCATACTTAAGGCAAAGGCATAGTTGTCCCGTGAAAGCGTACAGAGTTATTGCAAATGGCTGGTAATTCATTTCCCACAAAAGACAGTAATGGCTCAAAGGAGCCCTCACAGGCTATAAGGTAAATAAACTGAGTGTTAATAGCTCCCAGGTAGACCTGCAGAGCACCACTTGGAGGGTATTTTTCACGAAAGGTTCCATTTGGCTGTCACCGCTTAATAGTCCCTGACAGCAGGAAGAGTATTTGCTCTGAAAGACCTTGGACTATAAACGTGGAAGTTTGTGTGTGTGTGTGTTTCACTTTTTGTTTTGAAGGATATATTATTTCCTTCAATTTAAAAGTCTTTCAAAGACCGAGAAAATACAACCTTATAGGAAAAAAAAATGCTCAAACTAGGACAAAACGTAGACCATAAAATATTTTGAGACACCTGGAATGTTTCAGGTGAAGATGTGAGTGCAAAATAATGGAGAAATAGATCAATGTCCTGTTGATCAAATACTCAGAGTCCAAGGCCGTGTACTTTTCAGTATGTGCGGGGGCAGAGTTTGATCTGCTCCTGTGTCAAACCTCCCTCCTTATAGAGCTAGCATAAAGACTTAGAGTCACAGCAGTCCCTGGTTGCTTCCTCTTCAGGAAGCAAATCCCCAGAATGGCGTTTTGAGCTCTACTTCAGTCTGTGTACATGGATGATCCAGTCTGGTGAGCAACTGACATGAGGAACACTCTTGCTGTGAAGTGAATGGGTCCCAGAACCTCCTTAACCAAGAAGCAGTTGAGGTTGGCCAGCCTAGGAATTACTGAAAACACAGCAGGCCTCCTAACCCATGTGAACCACAGTTTTTAATTTTACACTACAATTTGCCTGTGTTTCTGCTGTTTCAGGGACAGCAATATAAATGTCACATAACAGGACACGTACTTGACTAGCAAGTCACAGTGGGCCAAATTGTTGCTCAGCGTCATTCCACTGCAGTCAATGGAGTTTTCTTGAGGATGGGTTAGATAAGAAAACAGAACCACCCAGCTTGACTGTGTGACATGAGAGTGTCACTTGGCATGGATGTTGGTTTTAAAACAACTTTAAAAGTGCTCCATTATCTTACAAAAGTATGTGGGCCAGTTCTTGTCACTTGGTGCTTAGGAAACTTGGAGAAGAAACTGCAGGGAAACTTGCTGCTTCCTTGTAGCTTGTAATCAAAATCTGCAGAAGCAGCACAGCCAATGCCTCTAAAGGAAATTGCTGGTCAGAGGCCACATGCTGTCCCAGTAAAAACGAATTTTGGCTTGTGCACTCTTGTAGGTAACCACACTCACTTCTGCTTGTGCTACGTGCTCAAATGAGATAATAAAGAGAGAAGCCTGCAAAAAGCAGTGGATTGCAAAGAGCAGATTTGCAGTTTTCCTTGGTGGCCTTTGGTGGCCTGTTTACAATTAGCTCTTCTGCTTTTCTAGAGTGGCTGGATTTACACAGAATAGGGAGCAGGTGCTTCACGTGCAGAGAGGCTAAAGGAGAGTGGTGGGGTCGAACAGTGCACCTCACAGCCCTATAAAGATAACTGAGAAATCATCACAGAATTATTCTCAGGTTTCTAATATGCTCTAGTAGTCAATGCTAATATGAGAGGTGTAACTTGTTCATTTTCTGCTTTTGAAGAATTTACATTTACGCTTTAAATTACCTTAATCTAAAATCTCTGTAGTTTGATCAAAGTTTAAACGTTTTGCTGTTGCCATCAAGTGGGAAAATGTTAGATTGCAGAGCTCCAGCAGCACCCAAATTCACTGAGTCTGATATCTCTTGAACAGCAGCAGTGAGAAAAATAATGCTTGCCAAGCCCCCTCCAAAAATACATCTACATATATATATATATCCACACCAGAAAAACAGACTAAAATCCACCATGACATGGTTACTTCAGTTACTATAGTTTAATCTGGATTCTAACTAGTAGAAAGGCTAATATTTTTGAGTATTAGAAATTGATAAAAATGGACAACCTGTAAAGCAAATTCAGAGACCCTTGTTGAGGAGATACAATGCCATATTCTGAATTTTCTTCCCAGCTGTGTTTGCTCTCCTTTGTTACTAGCAAATCCCTTTCTACAGAACACAGCCCTTCAGATTTCATATATCTGCACTTCATATGTGCATACTATCACTGGGTTGGAATGAATATTCAGTTTGCTGTTATAGTCACTAAACTCACAATCTGGTTAATAGGCAGTTTAAACTTACAGTTCATCATTGATACGTGTTTCACTTTTTTTCAGCTGGGTGACATCACGGTACTGCTTGGGGGGAAGGCCTCTGTGCAAAGAGAAAGCATAGCTCTAGACAGTTTATCTTCTATTTGCTTATAAAAATCCAAATCAGTTGTTATGTTTTTGCCTTGATTTCTCAGGTAAGCCTTAATATCAAAACTTGGAGATGCTGCTCTTAGTCATATTGTGTAATTTTAGGTAGTCCTGCGAGGAGCAGGGAGTTGGACTCAATGATCTTTATAGGTCCCTTCCAACTTGAGATACTCTATGATTCTGTGATCATTTTACAGAGAGGCTAGTTCATGATAAAGCAGAGCAGAGCAAGAACAGAAAAGCCATTTTCCAGTCTCTGAGTCATGTTATAACCCTTGGACAGCCATGCAGAAGCCTAGTCTACATCTTCCATTCCTGTTATCCAGGGAAACCTGCAGGGCTGAAGGCTGTCCTTGAACTTCTATGACATCATCTTTTGTTTTTCTTTAGTTTTGAATTATGACACCATGATGAACAAGAAATTTTGGAACTGATTTCAATAGAAATGGCACCAACCCCAATATATTCTAAAGAATAAATTTGTTGAGGTGAGAGGCTAGAAGAAGGAGCCCTGACTTAGAAAGCATACGCCAGAGCTCTTCCCCTCGGCTGTTGTCTAGATACATCTCTTCTGAAAAAACTGAGCACTGACTTTTCGTGTTTATGCCTATGGGATTTGTGGATGCTGAGCATCAGTGTAAGTTAAGGCCAGTAGTGACATTTTTAAGGTCAGGAAGGGTGTTTGGGACAACAGCCAACACTAAATAATTATCAAATGATGGGAAAAAATAAATATGGTCATTTTGAACTTTAAGTGTTTCAGTGAAACCACTTTTCAGAGGTTTGTGGGTACTGATATATTTCCATATTAATATTTAGGGCAATGTGAAAAGGGTAGAAGCTTAAATTGCCCATTTTTGGAATGCAGGTGTTTGCATGTCTCAGTCTACATTGCTGTTTAACCTGTTGGCTGTATAATGCTATTGTTAAAAACCTGTCACTTAAACCTTTATTTTGATTATGAGAAGTATTCCTGTAGCCTACTTTGGCCAAGGGTTTACACCACTACCATAACGTTGATATCTTTTAGTAAATGTACATGGAGACTTGTCCTTTGCCCTGTGGTCTTCTGGCAATACAGGTAGTGCAACTGCTCCATGCTCCTTTTCTACTTCCCAGGGAAGCTTGCAGCAGTGAAAGGATTCCCTGAACTCTTTATATCTGAAAAAAAAACAAACCAAACCCAAATTGTCCTTTAACAGCAGCAACAGTGATGGTTACTTGAAATCTTTTAAACAACAACTAGCTTTATTTTCTTGGTTCTGAGTAACTCAGTCTGGTTCTGGTCAGTGAGAGGAAGAAAGAAGCTGATAGATGAGTGCAGTGTGTGTACATCTCACAGGGTAATTGAGTCTCAGCTGCCAGCACATAGATACCTCCACTGTCCCTTCAGTACTGCGTAGGTGGCATGTGGATAGCAAATATATGCGATGGCACAGATGGAAGCTTTAGGATCTAATTCCCACTGATTTCAGATTTTCCATTTGAAAACCTCCCCCCTCCATCTCGACAAGAGGTGAGAAATTTTACTCTTTGGTAGCTGTAATTCACACTGAATGCAAGCTATGTCAGGCACTTCACATGGACGTGCTAATAGCTGAGGATGTTCAGTGCATTTCTATGCATCTATGTCATGTAAAATCGAGCAGTTCACTGTGCTTTAAATGCATGTTTGTCTCCTATAGTTTTGGTTTACAATGTTGTAAAGATGGACACCAAACTCACTAAAAATGTAAAGCTTCCTTTTCTTTTGGGTGGCAGCAGTTTTCCAGTTAGGAGAACACATGCACAGCCTATGGTCTTCTTATTAAGGAGATAAGTCTTGCAAGGAGCTGGAAGCTGGACTCAATGATCCTTATGGGTCCCTTCCAACTTGAGATATTCTATGATTCTATGATCTCATCAGAGCCAAAGTGATTTAAATTTGACTTAGTTGTCCAGGATTTTCTGAAAACCTTATCAAGGAAGTAATGAACTGTTGTGGTTTGTGATGGGGATGGTCACCCTTGAAATATTTTACTGGTGTGCTGTCTTCATTTATATGAAACCAGAGAAAGTGATGTTTAGGTGAGTGGGTTGGAAACCAGCAGCCACCTCTGTGTTTGTTGTTCGCCCTTCCATCATTGAGTGGTCCCGATTCTTGCTTTAACTAGATCTCATCTGTACTACCGTCTTTTTCTGATATTGGGTGTTTTTTTACTGATGAGTGAAGCAGATGGACATGGCTGCAGACCAGTAGGAGTGCCCGTGCTGACTGTGGTATAGGCTCTGCTGTCACAGCACAGGCTGTGGTGGGTCATGCAGATATGACAACTCACTCCCAATGTCTTGGGTTTCTCTGCCTTGTGCTCCGAAGAATGGTGTTGCTCTAGGTTTCTGGATGTGTGATTCCTGATGGAGCAATGGGTATCAGCTAAAGAAATCCCTGTTAAAGCAGAGATGTTATTAATCTTTGCTAGTATTGATCATTATTTTGGAGATGGAGGGAGAGGGTGTTTTTTATTAAGCTATACTGGGAAAAACTGCCACTCTGCAGGTACTAGAAAGATTCAGGCTTATGCTGTATTTCAAGTGTAAGGTTCCCCTAATTCTGACTTTGTCTTACATTGATTCAAAGGTAGAATAACAACCTTGAGCCCACATCTCCTTAAATTTGAGGGGAAATAAGCTTGCTTTTATGTGGCTATGAGCATTTCCATGAGCATTACAATTCTGACATTGTGAGTATAGGCTTTTAAGGAATAAAAAATAATGGCTATAAAAACCTTTTCTAGAGTACATTTAAACTCAAACTGTGGCAGAGTCCTAGATATCTAAACAGATCTTAGGGAAATCTATGGGAGAGATCATGATCTACAAGACAGACAGTGTTGCTGTGTTCTGTTTTATTCTCTCTGTTTTTTTGGCAGTGCAGTGCCCTCCTATCACGTAGTCCTTTGCGTGTGGTTCAGCACCACTCTGCTGCTGCCTGATGCTGTTTCCTTTATCCATTTTGCAATATGTTTGTCCTGTACGATTAATCAAAATAAGAATCTGATGTTCCATAGATTATCAGAAAGCTTTTCTGGTTTTAAATTTCTGAAGGAACTCAGTCATCCAAAGCCTTGTTTCCCCTCTCTGAAAGCAGGCAGGCAGACACCAAGTCACCTGCGTGGCTGTGGTGTTTGTATTCATTAAGCTGGCTCTCACTGGAAACATTAATAAATCATTCCTGTTGACTGCTATCGATAGGTTACTAAATTGCAGAATAACTGCTTTATCTTAGACAGACTCACAAAGGTCTGATCATCCATTCAGCCCAAACAGGACTTCGTTAAGCTTAAAATGTTTCCAAGTCTCCTTCTCACAAAGAAACATTTATAGGTGATAATACTGATCCAGTGATATTGAAGACCTCAAGGACACAGTAAAAATAGCTGTCCAGAGAATACCAAATGAAAAATGGCGTGAACAAAGTTTGTTTTAAAAGTGGATCATGAACAATCCTTGAGTCTCAGCAATATAGTCAGTGATTTAATAGAGATTATCACCGTTTCTAACTTCCACAATTGTAGATTTATTCTGAGTTCTGACAGCCAACTTCCAGCTTTCTGTCTCTTTTGTTCTGACAAAAAAAATAATTAAAAAAAAAGATCTAATGTTTTGGAATCAGAACATTAATTCTCTAGTGCCTCTTTTACTTTTAAAAAGTTACAGTTTTCCATGCAAATTTGTTTTGTTGTGGGGAGTGTATGAATACAGTGTCTTAGATCTTGAGCTTAAAAGGGGCTCCAGTAATTGATTTGATCAGTTTGTGATGCCAACACAACTGATGGGGTATGTTGCCAACAGCTTCCAGAAGGTCTCTGGAAAGAGAGTTTTTAGAGGGACAGGATTAGGACCTGCCTTTGTGTGAGTTCACATGGGCCGTATTCACCCTGGCATTTTAATTTGGATGAGGAGTGCACCTTTGACATAAGTCTCCTGATGGTCTGTATTTTGCAGTGCCTTGGTCTTGTAGTACATGTACTGGGTTCCTTCTGGATGAAATTAGCTGGAATATGTGCTCGCAGAACGCACTAAAATTTACATTCACTAAAATTTAGATCAGGCCTATTATTCAGTAAAAATTCAAGTCTGTCAATAGTAAAAACAGTTCAGATGGAAATTCACCCAAATTCCTGTAATGCAAGGAATAAAGCAAAAACTTGCTTCAGGGAAGATATGTAAGTGGGAGGCATCAAGACACAGTTTGACAAGTGTGATAATCCAATAATATCAAAATACCCTGACTGGAATTCAGATGTTGGATACGAGACATTACAAATAATGGAAGAAGTTAGAACTAGTAGTAAATCAGAAGGCTGTCAGTAAGATGGAAACTAAGAATCGGTTTTGCTAACAGAAGAGATAAAATCTCACATAAAAGAAGTCTGGAATCTGTTATGTATGTAAAAAGTAGAAATTTAGAGAAAAAAATAATTGTCATGAGTACTGAGCAGCATGGAGCTTCAGCTTCCCAGAATCTGAAAAGTTGCAGGAATTCTGCTGTATCCTGCCCCCTAACGAACAGTTTAAATGGACCTGTAAATTATAGCAAAAATGCCTTAATTCCTGAAACTTCCTGATTACACACTGATGGTTATGAAGATAAAATGCAGACTTCCTGTAATTTTAATTATATTTTTAAAGTTTATCTCAGTAATTCTAGGTGAACCTGTAATCTAGGGGAAAAAAATGTTCAAAACAGGAGTGGATCAAAAATAACATAATAAATGTTGGTGATTGGTTTGCCAAATATGCTATTTTTTTTTCAAATTAGAAATACAATATAGATGTTGGTTTTATTCTTTATGAAGTTATTTCAAGAGATTTTGAGCCCTAGAGCCAAAGTATTAGCAGTTTTCTTCTCAGTTGTAATCCTCCTGTTTCCCAAGGAACTGACAGACTATTGCATGAAGTAGAAAACATTTTGTTTCATTAAAACAAAAGGGAAAAAAATGTGTTTTGATGGAAAAACATAACCATTAGAAAATACTTCACCAAAAGTAAATGTATACCAAATACTTTAATGGAATCATTTCCCTTTTTGAGTTCTGTTCTTACCTGTCTTGTGAGACAGTTGGACGAGAAGGAATTTGAAGTGGAGTTAATATCTCATTGGACTCAAAGGCTCTTGATAGGATGCAAGGTCCCTCAATTTGTCTATAGGAGCAGGGCAGGTCATGCAGCAGCATCATGTTTCATATTTGAGCTTCTAGGGCAAGATACAGGGATAAAATACCAAATATCAAAGGTTTTGTTAGTGGATCCAGTTGCTAAGGAGGAAACATAGATGAGTTCTGGGAAGCGTCAACAGGAAACAAGGGTTGCTTTTACTACTGCTACTGCTTGTTTGTACCAGATTACAAAATAGAACAAAAGAAACAGGCAGATTAAACAGGTGTGATACTATTGCTTTGTAATACTCATGAACAGAAGCTAGAAATAATTTAATGAGTGGAGAAAGTTTGATCTAGTACTCAGAAGGTCTCATCTGTGAAAGTCTCACTTGGTGATTTTGCATTCAGTTTGAAGTTCCAGTCCCGCTCTGAAAAGGATTATATTAAACCCGTGATACTTTTCATAGCAAATATTTTTTTTTCCTTAATTGCCATGATTTTTTTTTCTACCTCTGTGCCGAGGGAAAATGTTTTAGTCTTCCTTTCCCTTGAGTGATGACGTATTTCAACACTGGTTGATTAGGTCTTTCTGAGGCAGGGTGCTATATTAGGTCAGTATAAACTCCTCTGCTGTCTCTAATGCCACGCAGGCGTTTATATTTGAACAAGTTGCCTCTGTTCTGAGTTGCTCTGTTGTGGAAGAGAAAAGCACCAGGACTTGTACTTTCTACCGAGGGAAGCTCTGGTTCACAGCATCAAGAGTCTTCTCTCAAAAAATACTAGCAACTTCTTACATGAAGTGTATGAACAAGGACAACTGCTTCCTCCCCCTGCCCCTGAATTCAGCACAGAATTTCTGTGTATCCATCTGTTCCCTGCTTCTTCTGGGAGAATCCTTGGTTTTCCTAAGAAAGTCCTCAGGAGCCTGCTTGGTCTATGGCAAGCCCAGTAGGGGTGTCTAATAATGTTTAGAAGCTCACAGGTACAAAGGGAAGCACTGAATTCATTCTGCTTTCCACAAGCTGGGACAAGGCTCCTTTTGACTGAAACCCAATGGCTCGTCACATGGAGAAGGCTGGGAGGTCTTTGTTTTACCTCCTTACGTTTTGAGTTGTACCTTTAAGCCAATTCTGTGTTGCTCTGTGCTTAATGGTCTGCTAGCTCTGGGATATGGATCTTACAATGGCAAGAGGAGTCTGAGGCCAGCCTCAAGGAGAAAGGAATGATATACATTCATCTCACTGCTATGTTTGCTATCCTGACTTTGGCAAAGCTTTGACAAAAAGGGTATTTTGATCAAGCCGTTTTCTTGTCAGGCCTGTGTCAATGAAATGCAAAAGATTTTTCTTTGCCTTATTAAAACAGGAAAATAATTTGAAAATATTTTAAACATGTTATTTTTGTAGGATGTCTAGGGGGGTTGGGCCACATGTGTTGTAAGAAAAGAAGCTGATGTAGCATGTTTAAGTGAAAAAATTCAAATTAATTCTGTCCTGCTGGCAGTTTCTAAAGCGTTGGGTGGTCTGCTATAGTATCTACATGAGCACTATGGGAATCTTACACAGATTTCTCAGATTCAAGTATTACTGGCTTGCAAAGAGAAGAATGTTCAGAGTTGTTGATTTGCAATCTGCATGTGGGCAAGAAACAAAAGCAAGACTTTCTTTCCAGCAGCACCTTTGTGGTTCTGTAATGCAATGCAGTTCTGAGTCCACACTGTTCAGACCCAAGCAGAATTTCCTCTCTATCCAGCTTGATTAGCCTTTCTGAGAAATCTATTTCTGGCTGCCAGAATTACAGTTGGGGCTAGTAGCTTTTTTTGCCCCTGCCTGTTGCACATATAGGGAGGTACCACAGTTCACAGCTTCTCTTTGAAGCTCCATAATAGCAAGTGCCCACTGAGGCAGGGATCTACACCACCAATTTTACTTCATCGGTTTCCTGGCATTTCAACTATCATCCATAGCACCAGACTGGGATCTGATTGATCCCAATCCAGCTATGCAAATCCACAATGTACATACAGACTTACACCCATCTGCTGTCTCACCCATCATACCAACACCAGCCCCACTGATAGGCAGCAGTCCATACCCCCTCATCAAAAGGGTTCCAAACATATACGTCACGTGTCTCTGCAGCTGCACTAGCCCAAGGCCACCACACAAATCCTAAAACATGCCTTCAGCTCTAGAAACATAGTTCATTGCACAGCACTTCCAGGTGACTGGCTTGGGAACCTCAAATTCCCAGCCCTTGACCTCTGCCCTTAGCAGCAGGATCCAGACCAAGGGTCAAGGCCTCCAATGAACAATGCTCTCTGGGCACAGTCCAATGCATCCAAAAGGACACCCGCTGTCTGGGCAGACAGCTTGCCGATTCTCTTCCCTGGCAAACTGGCAGCTGTTCAGGCTAGAGGAATGGTGATAGGGGAGGATGACTGTAGGAGAGTGATGATGAAGTCAGGTGAAGCCAGGTGCTAGCAGGACCAAAGTCCCCAAGTCTTCATTAATCCAGGGGAAATCACCCACAAAGGAAATCACTAGTTTCCGGGATGATGTCACTCAAAGCAGGAAACATGTTCACATTTCAGTCCCGGAGCTTTCAGAAATCCACAGCTAAGAGAATGAACTATCTCACTATGAGCCTTTTGATGAGGAAAAGCTTCTAGTGGGGAAAAGCAGGAAGGTACAGGAAAACAATACATTTATGTCCTGAGGAATGATACCTAAGTAAAAATTTCTAAATGTAACAACCTTTCAAATACTGTGTTTACGAACCCCCAAAGAGATATTATTCCAAAGCAGGAAACCTCTCCTCCCAAGTTTTATTGTCTGTCTGTCTGTCTTCAGAAGACCCAGGAAACTGTGTAGAGCAGATCTATGAACTAAGCATACCTTCTTCAGTGCAGTGTGCTGTGAGTGTGCTTTGGCCGGTGTTCTGCTAGTGCTTGACATCACAGCGAGAGGGTGCTGAGTTCTTTTGGGGTGATACATAGAATGAGGCAGCTGGTGATGGCAGCAGATGGTTACCTAGTGCCTGAGGGGGGAGGATGTTCGAACACAGTTGGGAGCTAGGGTCCAAGACACAAGTAGATGATGGGGTGTTTTACCTTTCCTGAATAAAGCAGTAAATTCAGCTGTCAGCCAAGCCAAAAGCTAGTTCATTACAGAAAATTCCATTGGGAATAATTGAGTGAAGTCATTTGGGTGTCAGTTCAATTTGTGATAGATTGGCTGAGCCGAGAAGATTTCAAATAAAGCAGACTTCTGTGAATTGCCACTTCTTATTCCCATTCTCAGAGATATCAATATTCTTTGCTTAGGCCTTGTGTGGGATTTTCACACCATCCTTCAAAACAGTTGGACCTGGCCACTGGTGGAGCTTGGATTAGGGTTAGTTGGCATGCTAGATGTTTCTGCCTTCCTGTGTTTGACAGACATGGTGATAGATTTTGATCTCTTTTACTCTCTTCTGCTGACCTTTTCTTTTCTCTCAATGTGGTTTTTGTTTGAGTTGAATTAGCGTCAAAATAAATGGATGCGTTTGGAAAGAGTGGTTTTGTTCTGTTGTTTCTTTCACCAGACAGCGTAAAATTAGCTAGAGGTCCTACTTTTCTTGGAAAAGCAGTGTGAAGAAAGCAAGTCTTCTGGCAAGTGATAATACATAAATAGCTTTTCTGAATACCTATTAAATGCACTGTCATGTTATTATTTTCCAGTGGAGCCGGTAATTGGTTTATTTTGATTTTGGATCACTGATTTGTTTTTAACATGGATGGCTTGGCCATCACATTAAAGTGAAGTACACTTTGATGTTTGTGCCCTGTCCAAGTGATATAGCTGTATTAATAGTTCCCAGAGTTCAGAAGTTTAATATATTCTGAAAAAAAAAAACTTTCAATGTTTTTTTTTTCATGCTTCATCTTAGTCTAGAGCTGAATGTATGGAAAGCCTCAGCAAAACCTTTTCCTTCATTTCATTAATTATTCAGCCATTGAAAAACTGTTATTTCCTTCCACAAAACCAGTATGGAAGATTTAGAGTTGTAGTTTTAAGATACTATGGGAATGACCTGCCTTAGTTGTTATTATAGAGGGTGTACTGACGGGATGGAAAAGGCTTAGTACACCGCTTTCTACCCTCTAAATCTTTACACAGAAGAGGTCACCCCATGTATAAATCTATTATACATAAGTTGGATGGATCTCTGTCACCTTTACCTCCAGGTTAGTGAGTTTCTTTAGGAAGCAAACTGGGAGGACTAAGGCCCCTGATACCTTACTGTATAGCTCCTTCACCAGGCTCCAGTGGCTGTTCTGTGCTGATGTGACAAAGGGGTCAGGGAAAGATAGATATCACAAAATCACAGAGTGGTTGAGGCTGTAAGGGACCTCTGGAGGTCATCTAGTCCAACCCCTGCTCAGGCCTGGCCACCTAAAGCAGTCTGCCTAGGACCATGTTTCCAAGGAGGGAGACTTCACAGCCCCTCTGGGTGACCCGTGCCAGTGCTCAGTCACCCTCACAGTCTTCCTCCCGTTTCCTTATGTTCAGGCAGACCCTCCAGTGTTTCAGTTGGTGCCCATTGCTTCTGGTTCTATCACTGGGCACCACTGAAAATAGCCTGGTTCTGTGCTCTTGGCACCCTCCATTTCACCAACTCAGCTAAATAAGGAGAAAAGTAATTTCTCTAATCCAAATTTTTCCTCTAATTCTGGTGGACAAAGTAGAGGGATGCGAGTGTTTCAGTGAAGAGGACTGAGATGTCATTCTGTCAGAGAACTGTTGTGAGAACTACATGTCCATTTGGATCCAAAAAGAGCCAAAGCAAACTGTTTATTGAAGTGAAAAATGATACATATTCTTGTCCTTAAGCCGGTGCTAAAAGGAAAAAGTTAGGAAGCATTGATACACAGCTTAATACACACTTCAGGAAATGCTCTTTTCAGGCTTTATTTCAAATGCTATTCTGATTATTGTGATATTGTGATTTTTTAAATTTAATTGTTCTAGGAATAGTTATTTAAAAATGGAAAGGTGAAGATGACCTGACTTTGTTAATGTTGAAAGTGCATGAGATACTTTTTTAAAGCTAACTGTGTAGTTTGCATTTTCCTAACTCCTCCAGGAGCCTCTTACGGCAGTTTTCAGCCCAGGCTCTGTAAGGGAATACATGGTTCTCCTCAAAATCGGGCTTTCCGAGGAAAGTTCTTTCTGCCCTCTCGTGGCCACCGGCCAGTTTTGCAGTTCTGCAGAGACGGGAATTTCAAACGCTTGCATTGCATTTCGATAATCCCGAATGTCTTGCTTTTGCTTTAGAGAACAAACATAAAATTTTAGATCCCCGAGTGAGTTTTTCTGTGTACAATTTACTTATGTGTATCTTCCATTTGAGTACAGCAGTTGACTATTTAGATTTTCAAGTTAATTACATACAATTTTCTTACTTATACCTCGTAACCCAGAATATGAAGATGTGGCTTGCATGTTAGAAGAAACAGGTAAGAATAATTTCTTTTCTAGCCACTAAGGTAATTTTGCCTCAAGATCTGTGCCTCAGTTTTGGCCTGTTCACATGAAAACTGTTGCATAATTGCCTGTGGCAGCTTCTTCACACCTTTAGTGATTATTTAACTTATAAATAAGTTAAATTGCAATCAGTTTCCATGTCGTGTCAAGAAATCAATAAATAAATTGACTCCATTGGAGTTACTTTAGATTTATCCCAGGCTGAGGGCAGGATCAGACCACAATGCCAATTTATATTTTACAAAGTTCCTGTATGGTTTAAAGGTTACCATGTATGCCTTGTCTGAATAATGCTGTCAAATACAGGCTTACAGAGAGTTGAAAAGTTTCAGTTAAGGCCCAAGTGAGCTGCTACTCTTGCAGTTTATCACCTTTTCTGACAATCAAGTATCCAGAGACAGGCTAGGTTCACATGCAGGCACAGTGGCATCTCTAGGGCTGGTGGGGATCCCAACAAGGCATTTTGTAGCAGATGTTGCAGAGCATATAATGCAATAGTGATTTAAGAGAACAGTATTATACAAAACAAGAATAGATTATTCAGTCAAGATCATACTAACGAGGTAAGAATATTTTGCTGTTATACGTTGTTAAATGTCAGGGGGAAGCCATTACTTTATACACTACCTGCAAACTTTCTCCTGTGTACCCCTTTTCCCAGCCAGCTCAAGTTACCCTATCCTCATCTATGTGATTTCTGGGGTAACTAGGAAAATCACTGCTGCACAGGTACAGCTGCGTGCCAGTGCCAAACTGTGCACTGTCTGCCCTTAGCCCAAAAGGGAAATAAGACCCAGAAAGAATTTATCATGAGTTATAAATTTGAGATGGGGGTAGGCTCTGCAATCCCTTGCTCCTGGGGATTCATAAATTCATATGCAGTATAAATATGTGCAGGAATACATTTGTTAGGAAATGTCTTGAAATATGGATCTTTGAGAAGCATATGGTGGTGGCTGAGCCAGCATGGGAAGAGGGGAAGGAAGAGGGGAAGTACCTTCAGAAGGTCCTTCTGAAGACTGTCTGCTCTTTTCCCCTCCCCTGCTCTTTCCACACAAGACTGACGCTTCTAGTTCAAAAGCAATCCAAAATCACCTGTGTTCGTGCTTCCTTATTTAAAGATTTCATAAGCCATATGTGATCCCAGTGTAAGTAACCTGCTGTACCTTCACTGGTATTTAATTTCTTCACAGGCATCTAAATTAAACTTCTGACTTTTCTTTCATAACTGCCAAACAAAATCATCTGCTGAATTAGGCTGTACCATTTCATTTAAAATGCCTCCTGAGGGAGAGGCAAACTTGCTGCTCCCAGAATTGATGAGCCTAAGGGCAAAGTAGGTCCTTAGTCAAAGAGGTAACCACACTCAAAAACAAGCTCAGCACCCAACATATGCTTTTATTTTTTTCTTGAGCCTCTCTCTTCAACAGCAGGGTTCAAAGAAAGTTTGTTTCCATTCTTTTGCAAATAAAATTCTCCATATTGGTCATATAATATAGTTAATTCTAAACAGTTTTATTACCCCAAGATGCAACCCACAGAGTTGAGCAGCTAAGAGAAGCAGCTGATTTTAAAAAGTTCATCTCTGTTCTCCTTCACTAATTCATGCAAATGGGCCAGCTAAGCCCTGCTGGGAGTGAACAGCACATGGAGCTCATCAGACCTTGCTGGCTCTGTTTAGCATTTCCACAAATTGTAAATCTACTTGTTTTCAACTCAAAAATTTACTATAAACTCCTCAGATATATAAGATGACCTATTGCAGACTTTGAATCTCAGTGATGCAAAGTAATTTAATATGTTCTCTTTGATGTGAGGCAGGATGGCTTTAGGAACTGAGGGTCAAAACCCAAGCACGGTTTCGAGTTAGGGTATGCCGAATAGTTGCCTCTGGTTTTGAACCACTGCTCATCTATCACTTGTTACCAGTGTATGCACAAATGTGGTTTTTGAGGTCAGATACGATGACTTCATGTGCCTTGCAATGTATGCATTGCATTGTGCACATCTGTACATTTGTGCTATGGTATGCAAGGGGGAGGTTTAGCTCCTGTTTCTAGTATTTTACCCTTTCTTTCATTATGGCTGACCTACCAAATATATGTGAGGAAAGAGGAGAATAAATATTTTGCAATAAGTAGAATATGAAGCTGTATTTGAAATGATTGAAAATATTCCTTATTTGGTTATTGGCTGCCTTTAGCTGTATGTGTAAGTTCAACCCTTTGGGTCCCTCTGAATTGCAGGAATTCCTGGAGAAGTGAAAGAGGGAAGTTTCTGATACATGCTTTGCTTTCAACTCCATTTATTGAACCATAAACTGATCTCTATTTGTTCAAAACCAGAAAAAGTGTCCTAAATATGGCAAAACAGGGGGAAACAGCTAAGTGGTCAGCAAGTTCCAGAAGATGGGAACAGTTAAACGCTCCTACCTGTCAGCACCATTACTGCTATTGACTAGGAAACCTGCTGTGGCAACTGACCTACACTTGATGAGGGACTTGGGGTCAAAGTTATAAAGATATATAAGGAAACAGAAATATGGATTCCTTTGTGAAGTAACAGTTTTGTCTTAGCTTTTCATCTTGCAAACTTGAGGAATAGTAGAATCAAAAAAAAGCCTGGGTTGGAAGAGTCCTATGGAGATCATCTCATCCAACCTCCTCTTGAAAGCAGGACCTTAAAAAAATAATTATCTGCTGAGATGCTGCTGTGTGAGTCAAAGCAGTACTTGGGTGCCTCTGAAAATCTGGGATGTAGCAAAATGAATTTTCCTGTGCAAGGTTTTTCTGATGTATGTCTGTCTTAATCATTTTTAAGACTTGCAAACAATAGAAAAAACCCTTCTGGTTTTCCTTTTGCTTTATGCTCTATTAGCAGGTTGAAGGATGGACATAAAGGGATGGAATGAACTTGAATAGCATTTAATACCTTCTATTTTTAGAAAACTGTTGAAATCATGTATTTTTCTTATAATACAACAGTAGCTTACATACATATCTGAGTTTTCTGAAAGCTATCTAAAATATTTCTCACACCAGTTAACTCTAGAGCTCTAAGTGGATAATTGGGATGACATTTATAAGATAAACCCATTTTTTGATGTTTTTCACCAAAATTTTAATTGTGTGTGGTGTCAGGTAAGGCCATAGGACTTCTGACTAATTACTTCATAGGTTCCATGTGCATAGGTATGAAAGAAGAAAAAATATATTTTACACTGTCTGTTATTCTTTGAGATAAAACACACATAAGGATATCTTAAGCCTCTTTTTCCCTTCTTAATAACACAAGATTTTTCTCCTCCATATTCTGTGCTACAAAAGATCTGAGTGGTGCTAGCTGAGGCCCTTCTACACCTGATGTCAGGAGAGCAGCACAATTGGATATCTATGTGTGTCCATGCATCTGTGCTAGATGTACTTTAGCAGGTGCCACTAATGAAAACATTTCAAATTCCTGCTAATGGGTACTCTTCAAGAGGGGGCAATTTTTAAAATGCCTTGTTTGGTGTTTGGCAATTTCTAGTGCTCTGTGATATCCAAGGCTAGTCCAGTTGTCATCTTTTAAATAAAATGCAAAAGGCAGGTGCAAAATCAGTTGAAGTGAATCTAAGACTGAAAGATTTCAAATGCTGATGCCCAAGCCTTTGGCTCCTTCTGAGGGTAAAACAACAGTGTCTCTTTACATTCCACTAAATCTGTCCAAATGATATATTAAAATCAACATGATGAGCCCTTGGACTTATAAATTTATCAGTAGATTGTCAGCTGTCTTCTCTCTAAGCTGAAGTCAGAATCTAAAATAAGCCTGGTGTTGTTTTTGCATGGAAGCTTTAATAACAGACATAAATATTACGTGTATGGCAGGAAAGGCTGGGAGCTCCTGAACCCTAGTAGAACTCATGCTGGTAAGCCTCGGTAGTCTGTCACTTGATTTACTTGAGTCCTTTCCTTGCTTTCTCCCAATTCATGAATAATATCTGTATATGGATAATAAATAACCTGGTGAGTAATAGCTATAGCAATGTATGTTGCCTGTTGTGCCCCTTCTCTTCCCGTTGCGCTATCCAGTGATTGTTTTCTTGGCTCACATGCTCTCAAACCAAACAGAAATTTTGCACAGTATAGCATAATTCCTCCTTTATGTACTTTTCACCTAGCTCTTCCTCTGCTGAGGGAAAATAAATCAACAGCCATCTCCTGTATCCGTGCTGTGGAGCTCGCAATAAGAGGGCAACCTAATTGTACTTGCTGCTGGGCCAATGTTTGAGCTTCTGCTTTCCTCCCATAGCAGCCATCATTAATGCCAATTGATGTGTACCCTTTCCCTGTTGCTAGGTGATATGTGCCTTAAAAAAAGCAGCTCCTATTGCTGCTCAGGGATTCTCACAAATCTTGTTTGCTCTTGGTTCATATGATGTGCAGTGAGGTTTGCAGGACCAGAACACAACTCAAAGATTGGGTCATTTCTTTCTGCTGTTCATTTGGCTGTAAATCACTAAAAAATCCCAATTTTCCTGACTACAGAAAGAATAATATCCTGTTGTGGTGGAAGTCAATGGCAAGACTTTCTGCTTCACGGGCTGGGTTCTGGACTTTCCTCCACATAGATAGTTTGTTGACAAGTGTCCTTCAGCATGGACTTGGCTGCAGTACCCACGTGTTTTGCTGCAAAACTGGTGTTTCACCAGCATTTGTTAGGTAAAGTGTTCTCTGAGGCTCAGAGAGAAGCCCAAAGATTGATTTGGGACTCTTACTTCCAAAGGCTACATTCTCTTTGTTTATAATCTGTTTAGATGTCCCCATCTCTTTGATATTTCAAGTCTGAGTGTGTAAAGAGACTAGATATTCTCAGGACTCTGATCTCTCTACTTTGGATGGAATTAAATTCAGTGGCCACAGGTTGAATAGTGTTGTGTTTCAAGCAGCTGCATTAACTGTAGAGGACTGGCAGCTCAGGCTTTGCCCCAGATATGAATTTACCTGATAAAAAGGATCAATTTCACTGAATTTCACTGAATCTTTGGAGTTGGAAGGGACCATTGAGATCATCTAGTCCAACTCCCCCACCAAGGCAGGACTACCCAGAGCATGTCAGA
>JAOXJM010000012.1:33870104-33884678 GCA_026413425.1 Tringa solitaria
TCGGTCACCCTCACTGTGAAAAAGTTTTTCCTCATATTCAAGTGGAACCTTTTGTTTTCCAGCTTGTGCCCATTGTCCCTTGTCCTCTCACTGGCAACTACTGAAAAGAGTTTGATCTTTTTTCTTTTTTTTCCAGGTTCCTTTAAAAATATATGAAATATAAGGATATGTGCTTACTGGCTATTCAGCATAAAAGACTAAGACACGAGACAGGACAAGTAATAAATTAAACTCTTATATACTCATACCCTGAGGAAGAGGAGATAACAAGACTGTAACAAATAGCAGAACTCTTAGATCACTGATTGATGGGACCTTAAAGGAACCCCTCAGTGCATCCAGGAGGTTCAGCCAGAGCTCTGTCACTGGTTATCATGGATCTCATGGGAAAGAGCAAACTCACAATGGGATATTTGAGAGGGCTTGTAGGATCACATAAAACTTACTATGGGATGTTTTAAGGGATGTGGGAAAGTGTTAAACTTACTTTGGGATGTGTAGGGGAGAGCCAAAGACAGTCAAACGGAGGGATCAAGATAGATGGGGGATGAACAAGCATGGGAAAATAGAGAAGAGGGGGGATAGAAGAGGTCATCTGCATGCAGTCAAGCAGCTGTCAGTATTTTTTGTCAGGCTATGCCCTGTGTCTGATCATCACAGTGTGTCCTATCTTCTTGTTAAACTAAATAATTGAATGTTTTCCTTTGTGAGCGTGCTCTCTACTCTGTGTGCATGTCTTTATGATCTGCTGGCAAATTTCAAGCCAGGCTAGCTGGTGAGTAGAGTGCCAGCAACTGCAGACAGAGACTGAGGGTTGAGGGGACCTGCAGGTCTGAGCACTAACAACTGCAGAGAGTGATTATCTGGATACCAGCTATTGAACAGACTGAGCATCTCACTGCTGCTGCTGAAGGGACCCATCTGCATGTATGATTCTAATAGGAATTTAAAGCTGGAATAACTGATGAACAGGAGGAAAAGTGTGGGAGCCAGCTACCAGAGACCATAGGTTGGAACAGTGGAGGGACCAAGGGTCTGAGGAGCAGCTGCTGGACAGACCACCAGTCTGGAACAGCTACAGGAGGGACCTGTTTGTGTTGGGTTTGGGTGCGAGATGTGCTAGCAAACTCACAGTCTGATTAGCCTGTGAGTGAGAAGAGGATCAGCCCATTTTTATGTTTATGTGAGTCTTGGTGTGTATATGGAGACTGTAAAAATGCTGCTCTCTTGTCTGTCGGTAGTCAGCTGTGGCTGTATAGTGTGTGTATGTACGTGTGGGGTAGTTTTTTACGGATGCCTGTCCCCACTAGTGGCTGGACCTGGTGTCAAGGTAATGCCGTATTTGATGGCCAGAAGAAAGAATCCCTTAGATCCCATTGTCCACCAGATTTGGTTTCCCTGTGCTACAAATTCAGCTTGTCTTCAAAGCTTACTGAAAACTCAGTTTTGGAGGAGGCCTAAAAACACAGTATTCTACTTAGAAGGGAATGGTTTTCATACAAAATATGAAATGGAAAGATGGGCTTATAATGGAGCAATCCCTTCTGTGTGTGTATCTGGTAGTTGTAATGTCATTCACATTAACAAAGGACTCGGGACACCCACAGGGCAGATCTTGTAGGACATTAGGGAGGGCATTATCTCAGATATAAAACCCAAGATAATTGCATTACAATATGACTTTGGTTAGATGTTATTCCTCTGTGGGAGTCCAAGAAGCTAAGTTTTATTTGTGGCAAATTCTTGACAAGTCATCTTCCAGATTTATATCTAACGACTCATAACAAACAGGAAAAGTGTTTTCTCTACATCTTGCTTGACTTTCTTTAGCTACACATGACACAAAGGGTACCAGTGATTTTGATCCTGCTTCTGTCTGTTATTCACATCGTAGACTTCTTTTTATTTGTACTATGCTTCTTTATTCATACTATGCTTCTTTTAATTTAGCTTAAAATGCTTTCAATTATACAGCCGTTGTTCTGAAGTTAGGTTTTACAACCAACAGGACATAAGTCACACAGAAGTAAATAGAAGTTATGCTACACTGCCACTGAAGTATACTACTACAACAATCATTACAATTATCATTGCCTTATACATCAAAGGTTTCTGCAGAATAAATAAATTATTCATAACATGAAGACCGGTTTGCATTTCAGTTCTCATGTTTCCTTTTCCTGACCTTTAGTTTTGAAAACACATTGCAGCTTTTCCAAGTCTTTCAGCTTCTGTCTTCATGATTTCCTTTCAGTATTAACATAACTGTTAGACTTCATAGCCCTAAAAATATCAGACAAATAAAACATAATCAGGTGAGACAGTGAGAAAGGGATGAAAGGAATCAAATTAAATAAGAAAAAATCTTGGCTTCTGATATATATGTTATCTTTCCTGTCCTGAACTTCTGCTTTACGCATGTGTCAAATGCAAATCAGGGGTAGCCAACTGAAACTTGGTTCTGAAACAGATGGACAGTTCAGATAAAGCAGCAGATATGATAAGAAGGACTGTTATTGAAGAGCTGGTTTAAATTATTCTTAGTAATGGGCAGGAAATATTTTTCCTACCCTGAAAAAAAAATCGGAGATGTCAAAAAATTTTTTTCATCTTATCTTGGAATGAAAAATCAAAATCTCAAACATTGCGTCAGTAAGACACTCTGGAAAAAAAAAAAAAAAAGAAAGAAAAGATTGGGTAAGAAAAAAACCAGCATTTTCAAAACCCTGCAATTCAGCTTGGAATTTTGTCTTTTTGTTAACTTTAATTTGCATAAATTTAGAAAATGGAAGAGTAATTTTTAGGTAGTTTTGCTTGGTCATTTTACAGTACTGAAATGGGATATTTTAATGATTCTGAACCTTTTTTGCCAAAGCTTTAAACTTTGGAAAATGAAATCTGATCTGAAAAAGCATTGTCAAACCAAATCTTGTCATACGAATATTTTTTGCTTTGGCTATTTGGCATCTTCTCATTAGAAAAGATTTCATGAAGAGATTCTTTACTATTTATTGTGATGAGACTTTTTGATTTGGTGAATGGCAAATCTTTCTTTTGGCAAATTGGACCCATATTGAAATGCTTAGGGAATATCCCTCGAGAAAGTGTGGTTGTGTTTGATCATCGCTACCCTGATTTAATATGCATTTTAAAACATGGCTCAAATGCTTGTGTCATATTACCTGGGTCAGATTCCTGAACATCTTGAGACAGAGACTTCCCAAATCTCTGTGGCAAATTTAGAAGTGACTGTCTGGAATTTTTAACAAGTGGAGACCTCCCAAGCCTGTATGATACCTTTGGAGCATGCCTAGGTATGTTCTCTGCAAAAGCTCTCCCAAATCTCAGAGGCAAATTAGCAATTGGTTTAATGCTTCTTTCTTCTAGATAATTTCTTCCAAACCGAAGAGGTAAATTAGCAACTGAATTTGGCATCTTGTTTACTGTAGGAGGGTTCATTTTAATGATATTTTTTGATCCCCAGTCTTTCGTGTCTTCAAAATTGAGACTCCTCTGCTTTTCTTCCAAGATATTATCTTTAATCTAAAGAAAAAAATAATTAAAAAAAGGATGCTATCATTTTATAGGGCATTATTCCAGCTACCAATCACACAAAGTATTCATTTTCATATCTCCTGAGAAAGCTGCTGGGTAACACTTTTGTTTGGATATTTAATGCTTTTTAGCTATATTGGCTAAGCTCCATTGCAGTGTGAGCTACTCCAGATGGATTACTTCATAAACAGAAATTATCCTGCTTACTTTTTCAGCACACTGACCACAAGAGCACATCTCTGCATCAGTACCCACAACTATTCAAATGGTGTCGGTCAGAAGTATTTCTGGGCATGGGTGTCAGTAGCTGTGCCATCAGTTATGTGCGGGCAGGAGTAATTTTCAGGTCATATCACCAACTGAAGCTGTCTGGAGGGGAAGATGCCGACTGTATTTAGTGACTTGACGCAGGGGCAGCCTCTAATTTATGCAGTCTGGATGAAGAGGAGGATGGGCCAAGCTAACTGAAGTTTAGCTCCTTTCTTCCTAAGCAATGGGTGGATGCTTTTGACCCAATATCCTGCTGGGCTAACAGCCGGGGAAATTAATGGAAAGCGTTTAGGTCAAGTCCATATCATACCTGTTCTGGCCTTGCAGCATAGAGAATGCCCTGAGCTTTAAGTTGCTTTAGACCTCCACTAGTACACAAGATGCATTAGGAACTCCTGGGCTCCTCATTTTTGTGCAACCAGCACAAAAGCTACTTTCTCTGTCTATGCTGGCATACAGTGAAGAACTGAGTCTAGTATGTTACCTGTCTCCTGATGTAAAGGGCAGCTGTTGCCTGAAAAATAGTAATATCAACATGACTTTTTCCTATAGAGCAGTGTTCCTTGCCTGGGAATATTGAAAATCACTTATTTTTGTGACAAATACAAATATTTTTGTTAGAAAAATAAGTTTCCAAGCCTTAACAGCAAGTATGTACAAATATGTTTTTTAATTTCAGTTAAAGACACAAATGCTACTAATCCTAATTTCGGTTCCTTATCCCCATTTGGTGACTTTCCCAGGAGCTTCTCCAGCTACTGGGAGAGAAGAGGAATGAACCATTCTAATTCATATTCTGTGATCACAATATTAAATGAACTATCCCTCTGATTGCACCTGCGCACCCATTCTGAAGTATATAAAAGACAGTGACATGAAGAGCGGAGGATTTCACTAGCATAATTAAAGTTGTATTCTGATTTGAAGGATCTTTATTACACTAATGATGATGAGTCAAGAAGAGAGGTTTGCTGTCATTTCCCAGGGAGTGCTTGCAAGGCAGAGAAGAAAAATAATACAGAGGAACTGTGCAAATTTGATTTGTCATCTATTGAGACATAATAAATGTACAGCCCTGCAAAGATATTTTTATAGTCCATTTCCAGAGTAGAATTTTAAGACCATTAACTATATTAGATTTATAATGTTCTCTGTTTATCATTATTGAGTATTATAAGCATGCCTTTATTAATTTTGGATTAATAATGTATCTGTTACATTATGTACATAAAATGCCTGACAGAAACGTTAACTGAGGCCCCACTGTGTAAGAAACATTTCAGAAAAAGTCTCAACCTGATCACAAGACTGCATTGCAAGAAAATTGAAAGATGAATTGATTTACACATTATGTGTGTCTGAGCAAGTGAATTTCCTGAAAATTCTTTCAACAACCCTTTTTCATGCTGCTAGTGCTGTAATGCTGAGTATCGTGCAATGAGGTTAGGAGAGCCTTTGCCAAAAATTTGAAAGTGCTCAGGATCTGACCTACAGTTTCCCCCCAAAATATCATAGTAATGCAGATCTTACCTCGTAATATTTATCATCATCGTCTTCTCTGCTCTGCAGGCTGGACTTCATCGGTTCATCTAGGCACATACTATGTGATGTTAGAAAGACTACTGTAACTAAAGCAAATAGAATATACTCCTTGGTTGAAATTACTTTCATTTTTCTCAAATTAGTCTTACTTAGAGAGCTCAGAATCTGTACAGCAAAGAAAACTGCCATCATTTTATATGATCAGAAAACAAAAAGATTTTGTTCCCTATGACATCAATCTCAAAAGCTTCAATTCTTAATATTAATTAGGCAAGTAATTTGAATATATTTGAAGAATGTTGGGAATTTCTTTTGTGAACCTTTTTAACCAACATAGCTTCTTGTACATAGCTGACTTTACAAACATTTTCTTCTGGTGAAATATGTCTTAATTAGCTAAATTTGAGAGCCATAACACTAGGGACTTACAAGAGCCACAACGTTCCATCCACTTGTAGACAAAACCACCTTGCTTCTTCCCTTTGTATCAGTGTCCTTAGAAGGACTCTTCTGCTTACATGGTCCTTTTGGACCATATAAAGCTTGTTTATAGTGATGTACAACCAGGGATTCAAGGGCTAACTATTGAAGTGGTTGATCAGGTCATAAGACATGTTATGCATTGATGAGATCTATTGACATACGGAGTGTCTCTGCTCTAAATTGAACATGTGAATTTGCGTTCAGGCTGAATTAGGAACATGCTTTTAAAATTCTACACATCAGTTAAGTTTTTAGAACTTTCGAAGATTATGTTAGATCTATATTCTTAAGACCAAATTCCCAACAGCGGTTTTTAAAAAGGCATCTGCCACTTTTCTGCACTTAGTGAAAGCACTGAACTGCCCATGTGTGTTCTGTCCCAGAATGGGATACAGGCTGCACACTAAATGTGCCCTTATTCCCCATATTCATTCAAGATAAATAGTGTACCTGCATCAGCGAGGTGCTGGATTTTCTCCCATGAGCTCTCTGAACTCTGGGGGATGAGTTCAAGGATCAGGAGTAATCCCATGCCCGAGATAAGGGCCACTAGACTTTCGGACACCTGGTTTGCCATTCCAGCTGAGCTAAGGGAGAGGGGCTGAGACTAAGGGATCAACCAGATGCAAGTGCTGAGCTGGGAGCCAGATGGAGAGATAACGTCTGGAAGCATAGCTATGTGAGGAGAGCTGGTGGGGGCAGTCTACCCAGCTGGCTTGCTACTGGTATGTGAGGTGAACCTGCCTGGCACAGTGTGTGTGGGGAAATGCCTCCCTTCCCAGGGGAGAGAGAAATCCCATTAACAGAGCTGGAAGTGAAAAGGGAGCAGTTTCTCTAGGGTGAACTTCGCCAGGTGGAAAGAATGTGAAAGTTTCTGCCCATTGTTTATGAGACATGAGACCATTAAATTGTTAAAATAGATGAGAACAGTATTAGTAAACTAATTAGGAGCTCCTGTGAGCAAAGAATGAATTTTAATTAGTCACTGGCTTTTGTGTGCAGCTTTCCCTTGTTGTTTTAGACACTATTTACATTCATTTCCTCTTTGTTTCTTTGCTGTGTGTAATCCTTGTGGCCCTGGCTGACAGCAGAAAAGGTTGGGTTCAAAGATCTGGCTCTTCCTTCAGGAAACTGCTAGAAAAAATGAAGTATGATGGGAGAATAAGCACAGTTCTGCATAGTCTCAAGGGACAATGCTTCCCATCTTCATTCTCTGAGACTGTTCCACAAGATGTTGTTTTAGAGTGGGGTGTGGTAGATGGGGAGGGAAAAAGTGCCAGACCAGTAATGATTCATAAAGAATGGTTCTATGTGCATACATAAACAAATGTATGTACAAAATAAGAAAGCTTCACCTGTTCTCCGAGTACCTCGGTAATAGCCCTCCTTTCAGAGTAGGTGATTTCTCTTTTTTTTTTTTTTTTAATAATAAATATTCTGGGCAAGGAAATGGAGTTTTGGGGATACCAACATTTTGGTATTTGCAAATCTAGGTCAAATTATTTGGAAAACAGAGAGAATAAAAGGAAGATGTCAATGGAGAAGACCTCTATAAGGAACCCATGTCCTCTTCATGCTCTGGCGGGTCAGGGGCAGCAATTGCCTCTTTTCACCGAGGGCTGAGTGTGGGTTCCTGACTCTCTGGAGCCTCATGTCAGGGGGCTTCCATCTGTGGGAACAGATGGATTTTCCAAATTCCTTTTCTTTATGGTAACAATAAAGACAATAATGAATTCAATTCATGCACTAATATCTATCTAACATGTGGTCATTTTGCCTAGTTACTGGTTTATGAAGCTCTTTTGATCAATGGTCTTTCAATTAACTGTGTGAATATATTTGCTTTCTAAATTAAATGGAATTGGCAAGATCCAAAACCTTTCCTGCATTGTTTGGCACAAATACAAATTCTGTTTTCCCTAGACAGAATAGGAAAATGTATTGCTGTTGTCTAAACCTGACAAGGTTTTATTGACGTTCAGTTTGTCTCCTATGTATGTTGATTTTTTAATCAACATAAAGTGAAGTTTTCAGGCATTTTGCATGCCAGGCAGTCAGAGAGTTGTGTGTCCCTGTACTTTCTTATGGATTAATTTGCCTTTGATGGCTCTACAGCAGGAACTCTGGAAGTTTCAAGCCAAGCAGTTAGGATGTCTGTGTGTTATCTTTACTGAGTAAGGACTCACCAGAACCTAGACCTGAAGTACCAGAATGTATAACGTGAGCACCCTTCATCAATGTGACTGGCAAATTCTGCTGTGTTTAGACTATCTTCAGTAGCGGCATAAGCTGGCCCAGCTAACTCTGAACTGAGGCAGCTGAAGCATCCTGGCATGATCTATTAAAATTATTTATTTGAGGAGGAAAGGCACATTTGTTGGTGGCAACAGTGTTGGGGAAGAGGGCTGTCTGTCTTGAATTGCTTCAGCTTGATCCACAAAGGGTCTGATGAAGTCATGTGGTGAGGAGAGGGCTCTGAGCACTGTTGAAAACAGCTTATGAGG
This sequence comes from Tringa solitaria, assembly GCA_026413425.1. Classification (NCBI taxonomy): domain Eukaryota; kingdom Metazoa; phylum Chordata; class Aves; order Charadriiformes; family Scolopacidae; genus Tringa; species Tringa solitaria. The sequence goes on from JAOXJM010000012.1 coordinate 33,878,459, forward strand.
TCCTGGTCTCTTGTCCCATGCTTGTTTTGTCTTGTTATCTCACATCACTCATCAGCCAAGCTGTTCAGATGATAACTGAACTTCTGTTTTGAAAATTTCCTGTTTAAATAGGAGAGAGCTTTCCCATCTATATGTGAAACAAGCCTGACAGGCAAGGCCAATTTTAAGAGTCTTCCAGCAGGTGTATGGTGCAAACTAGGACAAGGCAGTTTTTGGTTTTTTCTCTTCATTTAGTGTAGGTAGGCACAGGAAAGCACATTTTTTTGGCTTAGCAGTGCAACAGTAAAGTGGATCTTATCTGTGATGAGTTACTGCAGTGACTTGATGTATATCCATTTTAAAAACCTGACATTAAAATGTAGTTAGTAGTAATGGCAAGAGTAGCTCAATTTCATAAGCATCTCAGTGCACAGTAGTTACTTGATTTCAGTGAAAGAACAAGTTTTAATATTGCTTTTTCTTGATATAAGAATATACTGATAAATCCTTATCCATTATTAACAACATATTGTGTGAAAATTGCATGTTATATGACTCATGCCACCAATAACCATCTGCACATTTCCATAACGATAAATCATTCATAATATATTCATTTTGCCATTATGTATTATATGATCTATTCTATGGCTCATTTTGAAGTAAGAAGATTTAAAAATGTATCATTTTTTTTCATTGGCAATCCATTCTGTTCATTTTTCACCCATTCCTATGGCATGCATTGGGTTGTGCAGACTTTGCTGTCTTGTGCTTCATTTCTGCTCCACAATCCAAGGTGTATTTGTCCGGAATATATATGGCTCTAAGCAGACAGTCATACCTCCACTGCACTCAGTATCCTGGCATTGTATATGGCTGTAGGCCTGCTGTCCCTCTCGTACTGATAATATATATTTCAGTGATCAGGGGAACCAGTGAAGCTTGGCTCCCCATGACTTTGTGTTGAAGAGTTAATGACAGTATATATTCTCTGAGGTCCAGTAAGGATTAATCTTTCTGTAGGATCCCTGCATAAGCAATGTGTCTATCCTCTCTTGCCACGACTATTATCACAGAGTGGAATTTCAGCGAGATATCTCCCTTCAAAATTCAACTGAACTTGGCTTCTAGACTAGAAAGTTACAGGCAGCCATGCACAGAGAAAGAGATTTGCCTCATTTCATTAGGAAACCAATACTAAATCAGGAATAACTCTGCTGAAATACCACAGGTATGAAGCCTCAACATTTGTACAATTACTGTGGGCATAGTGATAATTTCTGTCTTTATTAATGAGGCATTAGTGCAGCTTTTGGGATTTTGCAGGAGTATAGGGAAATTTAGTCCACTATGAAAGCCCCCTTGTTTGTGTGCTTCATCTTGGTAAGGAAAAACCTTTATGAAACAGCCCTCTCTGATTTGCAGAATCAGAACCTCAGTTTTGCACCAGATTTTCATCTACGTGTACCTCTGAGCTTTCCTGTTAGCTGGGTAGTAGTAAACAAAGGACAAGTGCATGCAAATATCAAGATACAAATAATCTTATTTTAAGCTTAACCCCTATGAATTCGTCTCCAGTGTTAGAAGACATTTTCCCACTCGATTAGCTGAATCCAGAATATGAATGTGTAACTTCATATTTTAATTTTTTTTTGTTTTTTCCTTGTGCTTTTGGAGCAGCAGGACAGTATGAGAGACAGAAAACAATGAGAGGCTTGAATTATGATGGTAACAAGCTGTAAACGGCTTTATCTTCTTAGTAAATAAGGTGTGAACAATAATTCCGGGTTAAGACAGGTTCTTCAATTATACATTCGTGTTAGTAATAAAATAAACATGTTTTCAATAACATTTGGGATATAAATACATTCTTCTTTTTTACTAACTACTCTGCAGAGTGTAATACTGTACTTACCAATCTACTGCAGTGTGTAGCAGCTCTAGCCCATTCTTGTCTATTAAAAATTAAATCATTTTACCATACATTATTAAAAGTGCTTTGGTTGGCTGCAAATCAAGAAAGACTTCATAAAATCTTAGAAGAACAAGAAATCTGATTAAATCTAGGGTCCACAGGCAGCAATGGAAAGTGCCTGAGAAGAAAAATACAACATTAAATTATGTCTTAAAAACTCTTTCAGGACTTTAAAAAATCGTTAGCGGCTTTTATTCAGGTTAACTATTAACCAAAGAACTCTTAATAGATTCATTATTCCCCCTTCCCTTTTTCAGTTTGGACTCTGTGTTAGTTATAGGTACAGATACCTTCATTTCTTGCTCTCCCCTTTTTCAGAATGATATTTTTCTAGAAATATTATGCTCATTTAATATTTACCCTTTGCCTTGTATATAAACACGGAGGAGCATGAAGATTACACTGTTTATTAGCTGAATTGTAGGTTGCAGGATCTGATTTTCACTTTAAGACAAATTGTAGGCAATTTAGGACAGGAAAAAATTAAAGGAAAACAGCTATGTTTCTTGGAGGGAGGAAGAGGCTGCAAGCATTTTACTGACAAATCTGGAAAAGCAAGTCCAGCTAATTTGAAATAAAACTTCTCTCTCTCTTTTTACTTAATGTAGCTTTTTAAAGGGAAAAAGGGAGAGAAAAATTGGTTCTTTTCATCCTTGCAGTTTTATGACAGTGATGTTAGACAGTATCTTGGAACGGGAAGTAGGATTTCACTGGGAAGTCTGGACTTTGCCTGAAGGAGCTGACTGTGCCATCAGTTAACCTCGAGCTGGGTGTTAGCCGCAACATCTCTTTATATCGTGGACAAGTGACAGGGAACGTGAAGCAGCACGGCCACCACGCAGGGACCATGGACCACAACTGGGAGTTATTTTTGATGCTTGCATAGGAATAATAAATTTACAGTCCTAGCTCAAAAGGTCCCCATCCAACCACCATGAACGTGGGGAAAGGTGGAGTGGACTTGTGCCTCATTTCAAGTGTGTGTCTCCCTGCATCAGGGTCAGGGCTGTGCTCACCTCTGACAAACCAGGCTACCGAGAGGCAGCCTGACATTCCTTGGCAGCTCCAGAGGCCTGCCAGCTCCTGCCATCTCCCCTTGCTGTTGATCAAGTAAGCTGGAGCCAGAAAAAGTCTTGACAGTCTTTTCTGCTGTCATCTCACCTGGGAAAGAAATGAGGACCAGCCATCCAGCAAGCCTCCTGCCAGGGCCACCTCCCAAGAAAAGGGTGATTGTTCTCAGCTGATTGAAGTGGGGCTTGGGATAAGAGGTACCGACTTGACTGAAAACAGGCAAGGTGATTAACGATGCAGGCAGTTGTTCCATTATTGCAGATTTTGTGCAGCTTTCTTAGAAACACGTGGTGCTGGGTATTGCTTGAAATGGGGTTCTAAGTTTGCTGGGACAGCTCAGCTGCTTTAGCACTGAAATTTTTATGTTCTTTATGTGGAAAAAAAGAGTCACTTCACTATTTTCCCTCACTCTCAATTTATTTATTTATTTTTAATGGTCTATGTATCCCCTACTCATCCCCTCATGAAATACAGAGGACAGATTCTTCTGAAGATCTGATTACTGACCTCTTCAGTGTGACCATGGGATGAGTAAGTTTCTTATAGGAAGAGTGGGAGTGGTAAGGTGCAAGTGAGTAGTGGAGCCCATGTTCTGGAGCTGTTCTGCTGCTCTTCTGTGATATCTCAGGGCAGATGAATGGGGGAAGTCCACAAAAAAATGCATAACAAGTGCTGAGAGGACAAATCTATTATCTGAATACAGGATGGAACATGCCATTTTCAACTGAAAGGATCTAGAGAAAAAAGCAGGATTGCTGGTGTGCTTTGAATTAGAACATGTTTAATTGCTATGTTGATTTGGGGGGGATATATACTGAAACAGCTGTGTGCTTTTATTTGAAAGAGAACATTTCAAAACTTGCACAATATTTCCCTAATTTATGAGTAAAGAACATTTCTCAATCCTCTTACGTGTTACCAGTAGTGTCCAACATTGCTGGGATGGGCTGGCAAAGGCCTGGAAGAGTCACTTTTGAATTATTGATGTATTAGTTTCGACACCAGATAAACACTTGCTGGAGGAAGTTTTAATACCACATTATTCCTCAAAATTCTTATGCCAAATCAGTTCATTTGCTACTCAGTTCCTTGAACCTTGCACAGATTTTCTTAGAGACAAAATCAGGGAGTTTTAGTCCCAGAAGCAAAGGGACTCTGGTGGCAGTTGCTGCATGGAAAGGGAAGCACTAGGAGTAATGAGAACTGCTCGCGGTGCCTGCGAAGGAAGAGAGTAAGATTTAAGGAAAAAAGCAGGAGAAGAGCAAACCTGGACAGTCTGTGCAGGGTGTAATCCAAAACTCCATTCCTTGCTCTGTAAAGTGTAAGAGCTAAGTAAATTATGAGTTATAGGGCTATAATTCCATTGCTGGATTGTGGTGACTGTATAAGGCCACTTGAGCTTTGCTCTTATACTTTATGGTATCACCACAACTCCCTGGTGGATTTACAGCCCTGTATTTTTTTACAGTAGTGAGCTGTTTATTTTTCTATTTACAACAGGACATCACTGGAGATATTAATAACAGTCACCTAGTTCTATTGTATAGTTCCCTATACTCTTGCATGTGTTTTTGCAGAAAAATTAAAATAATTCTTTAGGAGCAGGCTACCAGAGTTTGGGAGCAGAGGAGGGAAGCTCCTTTTCTGCATAGTTTTGTCTCTTTAAAGACTGTTTAATTTAGCAACACTTTGTCCAGACGCAGGAGGGCATAATTACTACCAATTTCACATTGTTGTATGACAAACAGCTATATGACTCCCACTTTCACATATTTTCTTTTTGCTTTCTTGCCCCCTGCTGTATATTAATTTCTCAATTAAAGTCCTCTGGCGCAGGATGTCCCCTTGATAGGCGGCTGAGGGGAGGTCAGCGTGGTACCTCACAGGCAGGTGCCAGGTCTGAGCAAGTGGCAGGTCTTGGGCTTGATCCCGTTCTAATGCCATAGGCTGGATTTTGGTTCAGAACAGATGGACGTAGCCGTTAATTTGATTAGTTGTGAGTGTGGCAGGGAGGTAATCACAGCAAAAGGGGATGGACGCGGTAGGTAGCTAATTTAAGTGCCATGCGCTAGGCTGCTCTGGTATCACAGATGTATTCCACTCCACAGGTAACTGTGCCAATTACATAGTGCAAATAAATAAATATAAGCGTCTAAGAATCAGCTCAGTTGGACAATCTATCCCTTGTACCCCAAACACTGAGAGTGGAGGCATCACAAACTCGGCAGCAGTACTGGGGAGCTGCTTAGGAGAGTTAAAAGCATTTGAACAGAGAGGTAGGGGATGCCCAGAAGCTTTTAGTTTCCATGGAAGTAACTGACCTTGGCATTTGGAAAAACTCAGGTAAAATATCTAAATTAGACTATTACGCAGTTTGGTTACCATTCTGTCTTTGGGCACACAATACTGTATGCAAATAAAAAGAAACAAAAGCAACTCCAAAGGATTTATTCTGTAGTCGCTGAATTTAACCACATGGGGGCATGAGATATTTATTTAAGAGAGCTTTTCAGGCACATGATTGGGGAATACATGACAATAGGAAGCCTTACTGGTAAATTGAGATCAGAATTGTCACTTGCTTTTTAGCTCTTTGCTTGCAATCAAAAATACTTAGCAAACAATTGTTGCAAATAACATTAATATAGTAACAAACCAAAATACAGTGTGGACAGGAAAGAATATCAAACCAGATTTTAAATATCCCCTTTAGTTAACCTGGCCTCTAAATATATTTTTATGATGCTATTTTGGTGCCTCTGTAAATAAAATCTGAATTCTTCCATATAACCCTGTACAGCTGACTTAAATAACCTCAACATTTCAATTCAATGAGAAGGAGGCTGCTCTGAGATGTAGCAACCTCGATCTGGAGTAAATCCATTTCATTAATTGCTTAGATGACATTAATTTTTGTCATTCACTTGCAAGATGAGTAATACTCTATACATTTCGGCCCAGATCCAGAAAAGCACATAAAATCATAGTTAATGATGTTAAGTGCTTGAGTAGTTTCCTTAAGCTGAGTACATATTGAAGTGCATTCCAACACAGAGAAAGTGGCACAATCAAACCTTTAATTAGTTTTAAAATGGAATTCAAAATGCAATGCAATTCTTTGTACTTTACATTGAAAAAAATGCATGCTTTGAGACTCCCTTGGGATGGAGATGACTAAATCTATTTATCCACTTT
>JAOXJM010000012.1:33884778-33913756 GCA_026413425.1 Tringa solitaria
TATCCACTTTGGTTTCCAAAGGGAATGAATGCTCATTGTTTTCTGTTGTTGCTCTCCCCTAAATTTATAAATTTATTTTGCTCAGTCGACTGGTTTGTTTACAGCAGGATAGTTATACAAATATTTCTAAGTCTGTTATTTTATGGACTTTTTTTATTTATAAGATAATTCATGCATTTTATTGGTATTTAAAAGGATGGAATATTTTTACTTCCGCTTCTGCTATTTTAAATCAAAGCAAAAATGAGCAGCAGTAGCACCATATAAACACGTGTTCATCGTACCCGAAAGCTTGTTTCTTTTCAAAATAAGCTGAAAATCAGGATTTTGAACTGCACATTTCTGATCCAAATACTTAATGCTCTCACACCTCAAAGGAGCCATAAATTAAGGTCCTGCATTTTGAGCCATTTTGTGCTTTCCACTCCGCAGTTTTGGGCACGTGCCTTTGACGTACCAGTCTCTGTCCAAACAAGATTCCTGCACACAGGTGAATTCTAAGTCTAGGAGGGAACACTGGTCTCCTGTACCTCTCAGAGAGAAGAAGCTGAGAAAGGCACCTCTGAATTCATTCCATACTTCCCCACATCTTGGGTACTTTGACTTTGGTATAAACCCATCTTTGCCGTAAATATATTTCTAGAGGGAGTCTAAATAATGCCTAGAGTCATAGCAGGCAGAGACAAACTATTTCTGGGCATAATGTAGCTGGGACAGCACAGCAGAATTTGTTCTTGAATTAGCACACTACAGCTGTTGGGTACTTTTTCCTAAGCTACAAAACCTTCTGATTTCAATGCCTAGCTTTAAATCCATTTTGATTGCTCCAACAATTTCAACTTGACATCTTGCATTTTTACATGCTCTATGAAATCTTGCCTGAAAATCCTCCCCAACAAATGCTAAAAAACTTGAGACTGTTGAGACACTTGTATAACAAAGAAGCTCACATGTCCCTTGACTGTATTCTCACTGAGAATTAAAACAAGCATATGCGATAAATAAACAGAGGGTGAGTCCATATTGCAGTCTCACCCTGGCAGAATGCCTACTGACCCTAAGTGTGCACTTTCTGTCCCCAAAATAGTCTGTAGTACATTTGACTGCATTTCTTTTATGTGGCCTGATATGTCCATTCCTTGCTAGCAATGAAGCACTTGAGTGTATTAATCTCTAAAACTATCAGCTCATCTATATCCTCTCTAAAATGGATGAGGCAATGAACATGGTGTCAGATACTGTTTTCCGGTAAGTTTTCTGATCCACTAATGCATCAAATATATTTGAATTTACTATTCACATAACTTTTTATGGAACACTATTAAGCCAATTTGGTTGATAACCACTGTAACCTTTTTAGTAAGTTACAGCACAATGAGGTCACTATTCCTGGATGTGGTTTGCTGTATCATGCACTACATGCTGATGCCACGACATCCTTGTATGAAGTAGGAGAATGCAGTTAGTTGGTCTTTTTGTTGGGGTTTTTTGTTGTTTTTTTTTTTAAAGATTGCTTGTTCGTAACTGGAGAACTGATTAGAGCGAATGATTTAATATTGCTTAGCCTCAAAAGCAGTGAAATCTTGGGAAAGGATCAAACAGTCCCTCTAAGTTGGCTACCACCATCCTGACTTCATATTGTTTTTAAATGAAACATCTGACACATTCTCCAGCTGGGATGTTATTTTGTTCTTCTTGACAAAGTAATTCAAAATTCGCTGAAAAACAAGCTGAATAGAAGAGGGATTATTTTTTTTTTTCCATAGACATCTGGAGCTTTCTTTCAAAGCTGACGTGATCTTTCATCTGGACAAGAAAGGCTTTGATCCAAACTCTAAGATCCCTCTATCTCCCAGTTAATTGGTGTTAGTGAGGTAGGTTTGACAGTTCCTAACGCAGTCTCTGGAATGCCTTACTCTGTTAAGACCTGTCTATTGTGGCTCAGTCAACTCAAAGACATCAGCTTTCTCTCATTTGACTTCTGCCCCGCTGGGGATGGTTACAGGTTTTATTTGCTTTCATTATTTTCTCTTGTAAAACCATTGAAGGCCAACACAGAAAACCACTTTTGAAATCAAGCAAAAACAATCTCTTACATACATTCCTGATAGGCTTTGTTTTTTTCAAAAACTCACACATAAGAGAAGGAGAAAGCGGGGTTGCATTAGAAATTGAGCTCTTCATTTTTTGAGATGTTGCCCACTTTTGAGGGTGGTCATGTCTGTTTACCTGTAATATATTTATGAATTGAAACAATAAAAGCAAATATCTTTGCTCCTACTGTGTGTACATCAGTTATACCCTCTGCATATTAAAGTATTATTCTCTAAAAAGATGCTAAATTTTAAATCCAAATTTTAGTGTGATATATTTAAACAAAATCTGTGCCCTTCCTCCATGGTAGGACACAGCAGAATAAAGGAAAGCTTATCTTCTCCACTGTGTAGCAGTTGGCATTCAGGGTCATAATTTGGCAAAGATATCTTACTGTGTGGGACTTTTTCTCAAGTTCCTGTAATAACGTAGACTGAACACAGTGAATAGGGTGCTCACAGCCACTCTATTATCAGAATGAGGGAAGAGACAGGAAAAAAATACATAAAATTAGTTTCCTTTTCTGCTTTTGGGGCACTACAAAAACTCTTGTCGCTTCTCCATCAGGGCACACTGCAACTCCATGTTCCCATACATAGACTTCAAGGAACATCTAAAGAGCAAAAACCATGTAGCACTTGAAATTTCCCAGGTGAATAGTCCAAGTTGCTAAAGCTGAGAACCTTGTTGCTTTGTAATCCATACCTTTTCCAATGGAACTAGTTACTTTTTCTCTCAGACAGTCCAACAATTGCAATTATCCAGTTAAACATCGTATTTAAAAAATCATATGCCTAAAAGTGTATCAATTTTTCCTATAACAGTGATTAATGTCATAAAATATATTATGCTTTTGCTTAGAGCTTGCCCACTTCTATACCTTGCAACTACAACAAAGCTACGACTTCACCAGGAAATGCAATTGTTTCACTTATCTGTGAGATGGTGTGATTCAACATTCAATGAGATACTGTCATATTCCTAAGGATCCATAGGCAGTGACAATTTACCAGCTATTCTTTAATGTATGGGAAACAATAGAATAGAGAACAACTCTTCCCACTCAAGCATCATGCTGAGCTGTTGCAGTATTGCTTTTGCTGCTGGCAGACAGTTCCCCAAACCAAAAGCTATGAAAAGAGTCTCTGACTCCACATTAACCCAACATTACAGAACTACATTTTGGAAAGGGTGGAGGATCTCTGTGGTGTGTTTATTGTCTGTTAAGCTAGGGGATAAGCTTACTCATGGCCCTGACATCTGATCATGAGAGCATATATGAATTTCAATATTGAAAATATTAAAGATGAAAGTAGAGATTCCTCATCCGCTAGACACAAAAAACACAAAGCAAAAATCATTATTAGCTGATATGTTTGAGAAACTATGTGACAGCGATAACCCTGCAGCTGTTATTGATCTTGGCAGTTAGAGGTTTAATATTGATTAGAAACTGATATACCACTGACATGCACATATCCATTTCTCTCAGAATATATGTCTCATCTTTTTTCACTAGGTTCATCTCTAGAGCAAAGATCTCAGAGTTCAATGAGCTACTCAATAGTAGGTTCTTCATCCCACAGCTTTTCTTTAGTGCAGCCTCTTCCAAAATGTTGGTGGAAAGGCAGTGCCTTTGAACTGCAATGAACATATATATCTGCAAAGTGTAAGGTTTGACCATAAGTAGGAAGAGCAGGTTTGTGGGAAAAAAATAATTAAATGAAGCTGTAAAAATAATTTTTCAAGATGGGGAAAAACCCCACCCACCATTGTAAATAATAATAAGAGAATCCAGCATGGAAATGGAGACACTGACTTATGATTTTGCTAATCAGGGGCAAGACAAAAGACTGTTAAAAGAGCTCGTCCTCAGCTCAGCAAAAAAGAGACATCTAAGGATCAAACCTCTTCTCACAAGTAATGCTGACATGCCCAAGTTTAAACTATCTGTGACAAATGCATCAGTGGATGGATGTTGAGATCGTTTAACTGTGGGTGACTTGCAGGTTTTGAGGAGATGGGGAGAGGCACATAAATCCATTGGCTTCATGCTTGGGTGAGAAGGTCAGTTAGCCCATGCTGGGGTCCCTGGTCCTGTGCCTGAAGCAGATTGTACTCGGCCTGCCCTGATCTGATCCATTGTCCACACTGGGAGCTTCTGCCTCTGTGGAATGGAGCACCTGGTCTCTCTGTATGTGAGGTTTGCAGCCTTTGAGCTGCCATTTGCACGCTGTTCCGAGGGCTTCCTGGCTTTTTGAAACAGCCTCAGACTCCCTTTTTGCCAGCCACAGTTGCAGAAACGAAGGACTTGAGTATCATCGCTTCAGGTCTCCAGCTCTAAGTTGCTGCTCTACAGTCTGAAGAAGAAAAAATACATAACCATGTGCATTAAGCAGCCACTTAAGTGATTGCCACTTGTGTTGGACTGGGGATTTTTGTTTGTTCGATTGTATTTAAGGGATACAATATTTTTAGCACAGTAGTGTTTAATTTTTCCATTGACTGACTTCTTTAGGAAAGTGTAACAAATATACTTATCGTTCTCTGGAATCTTGAGTCAAGGTCCTGGCTGTTTCCATATCACTACTGGAATCTGAGACCAATGTGAGATTTGGGCCAGTTGTTAAATTACACACATAAGCTCAAAATCTCCTACATGAGCTTAGGGGTTTTCACATGTTTAAGCACCCGGGGTTGATTCAAAGCGACTTTGATGGAACAACCAGGCTTTATGCATTAGACATGAAAGGCATTTGAATAAATTCCAGTTCAGTATTTAGGTCTGGCATTTTCAAGATTTACTTGTAGCTCACTTCCTTTCAAGAAAATTGTGACTGTGCTTTACCCAGCTTTTCAAGCATTTCCAGAGAAATACCTTTGGAGAAAAGAAATCTGGCTAAAGAATGTACTTGCTTTCTTTACTTATTCACAGTTTCAGCAACAAACCCAGGCAGCTTTTTATTTTTAACCTCTTCAGGGCTGAATTTGTCAGAAACTTCAGTCACAGCCCAAGGAGTTTTGTTTACTTTACCTCTAACATTTTTGACTGACATAGATGTAATCTCATTAGGGTACCCGGGGAGACTGAAATGCAGGGGGAAGTAGCATCTATTGTTTACTTGTACTATATGTTGAGATAATCTGTGAAGCCCTAGTGGAGTTGTAACTCTGAACGTGGTGATTGGAAGCATTAAGGAAATTAACATAAAGCTCTATTAATGGCTTCAGGGAATCTGACTAAACAAACAAGGCCACACTGAGCAATAAACGTGTGTCTCAGACTGCATGACTTTTCTCATAACTACTCTAATTAATTGCTACAAAAGATTAATTTTGTAATACAGCATGGATATCAAAGGGAATGGCTTAGTGATTTAAGTGTTATATGTCTCCCTGGGAGATGCAGGTTCAGTTCTTCATGCAGCTGTTGTCAGCCTTCCAAAATATAATAGCTAAAATGAATTTCTTGCATTTTAGTCCTAGAATTTCTATGGAATGAAGACCTCGGCCGTTCTTCCACTGATGTCAGTGGCAGGGTATTATGAAGTAGGTCCACAAACATTAAAATGAAACTCTGCTTTGAAACTCTCTTTGCGCTTTTTTATACATTTAAAACCATGTCTTCACACACAAAATATCCTTTGCAAAACCCTGCCTTCCAGCAATGGTCCAGCTATACATGCTTACATGAACTCTGTACAACTTCTTTACAAACTCACAAGTTGGATGTATAATTAATTGAAATTGATTGCATTGGTTTCTGAATCAAGAAGTGGCAGAATTGTGATTTAGTGTGCTTGGAAGTGTGGCAGAGCCAGGTTCTATCTAAGCTAATAAAATTTCTTGTGAAATATGTTAGAGGAGGTGACAGTAAAAGACTGCCTTTGCATGGCCTCTCCTTTGGTCACCAGCTAAATTCTGCCCTAGCCCAGAAAAGAAAAGTGATCTGGGGTTCCCTGGAGGAGTTTGAACACAGTAAGCACTTTCATTTTGGACTGAACTAAAGGACTACCATGATACTTTTTTATATGCTGCTCTGTTGCTGCACATAATCCTGCATATAGGAGTCCAAACTGGAACTTTCTGGTTAGAGGACACAGCATTTGTCTGAGAGCTCAGGCACATGGGACAGGACTTGTACCAGGTCACATTATTTGCTTCCAGTCTGGTTGTTTGTCTGAGATAATTGACTTGGCTCCCTTCATGATATGGAGAGAAAAATATGCACTTTTCAGGTGAAATTCTGACTTCCAGAATCGCACTTGAGGAGAAGGTGGATGGCATCCAGACTGTCTCAGGAGTAATTCTGCTTTTGGTTATATGAATCCCGACTGCAATCTATCTGTTGCTTTAGTGCCACAACCATGAATGGTTTTAGTGACAGCAAATATAAGACAACATGACTTTGATTAGTCCCAGTGAAGGATGCGAAACTGAGTCACATGATTTTATATTTGCAAGGGCAGGCACATAGGAAGTGTGCTAATGGCTCAGCTGAGGTGTGATACCCTAACTGTACATCTGAGCCCAAAGGGTCATCAGCCAGGCTTGTTAATCACCTCAGTGAAGAACTGTCAAGCAGAACAATGTCCCTCTGCTTGTAGATCTTGGCTAAAGCTGTTATTATTTGATGGCTGGCCTGATCTTTCCTCTCCAAAATCTTGTGAATGGAATCCAACAATTATTCTTGGTTTATTTTGACAAGTGTTTCCATTGCTTCCCCCTCACTTCATATTTATCTACATGAGCCAAGTTGGAGGCTTATGTTTTAAAGAAAATGAATGGTAAAATAAGACTCTGCATTCAGAATTAGGAACCTAACTAGGTGACCTGATTTTCAAAAATGCCAATTACCCAGAAAAGACTTCCAGCTCTAGAGACCATTAAAAAGATCTTAGCTTTATAACTGTTATTACAATTATTATTTATGGTATGTATTGCAGTAGTACCCTGGCAACGGACAAAGACCCATTGTGCGAGGCACTGTACGACCACAGAGACGAAAGTTACATGGATTAAAATTCCAACAGCCTGTTCCGTGCTGGAAACAAACTCTGAATATGCACACCTTGCACAGCCAACCCCTCTTTGGAAAATGTCTGTCAGCTATTTAGAGATCTTACTTTCAAAATGAGTCAGTCAAGCAGTGGCCTTTGCAGGGCAGAAGAGCCAAGAAGCTCTATCCTGTCCACCCCATCATTTCTGAGACCACTCTGGACACTTTTTAGGGATCCTCTCTGTTGCTCTCCATCCCTGGGCATGTCACACGGCCACTCAGTATGAGCCCAGCCTGTTCTCACCACGCAGCACTAATGGCTTTGGCTGCAGTGACAGGTCCTCTTACTTGCGGCTGTTTCTGTGCCTTTCACGCCTGATCAAAAATGTTTTCAAAGGTGCAGTCAGGGGATGAAGGTGGGGGGAGCGTAAGAAAAGAAATCCAATTTTGTTTGGAAACAGTTTCAGAGCTTAATTAGTAAGGAGGGGGGCAGGAAGGGGGGGTGAACAGGTGGTGTATTATTCTGCCAGGGATCTTCAAAAGGGAGGGGGTGCATATTGTTAGTTTGCTGCAGAATGAAAAATGAGAACTTCGACATTACCTGGATACTTAAGAGCAGGTGAGCTCCTGCAGTAAGGTCAGAGTTATACACACATACACAGTCAAAAAATCTGCATAGGAAAAAGATAATTTTTCCTTCTTGCCCACAAGGGGACAGATCCCAGCTCTGCATCGGAGATTTACATGGATTCATATTCATTACATTAGCAGTAGCCACATTTAGCAGTGATTCCCAAAGGAGCAGGAAAATTATGGCCTCGAAGAAAGCTGCCACATTTCAAACTCTCCAGCTGTGCCTTGCCACCATTGCTACATTCCACTGCCAAATGCAATAATTTATGAATTTGTCTTTTTCATCTGCAAAAAATGTTAATTTACAGAACGAAGAGAAGAATAGGAAAGGACTAACATGCTTAGGAAAGGAATGCCTGCATTTTCTTTTAACTGCTTTAAAACTATTTCTCTGTTGCTGTAAATATTATTTGTGTTCACAAGATCATTATTATTTTCCATTAGGTGCTTAAAAGAAAGCAGGGGTGCCAACAGATAGAGCATTCCAGCTTACAAAAGAGTCTTTCTAAAGAGATGGTAGCCCAGCAAGACTACTACAGAGTTTGAATAAATAGAGAATGAATTATGAATCGTAATGATTTTTTTTTGTTTATTTAAGTACTCAGCGTGTGCCATAAAGAAATAATAGATATTGCAGTTGTTTCAAAAAAGCTATTTTATGTTGCATTGGATGGAACTGTGTACATATACATCTGTTCTGGCAAGGCACGCTAGGACCCCTACATTTTTTTTGGTGAAATTACTAGAGTAAAGGAAAGTCCTTATAAGTTCTCTGACACCAAAAGGAAAAAAAAAGATTACTCCTAATTAAATATTTTCCCCTCCCTCAGCATTATTGCTGAAAGCATCGTGCAGAGCTATCTGTGGGACCACTGAGAGAACTGAGTTTTGCAGGCTGAACAATATGTGCGTAATAGTCTTACTCTTGGTTTGGTTCTGTTTCCAGTCTAAGGGAAACAAATCACATTGCATCCATTTTTGGATTTTATGGAATTTCTTAAGGCCAGAGATTATAAGCATAACTTCCCGTAAAAATTTCTGTACCTTGCCAGGCACCAGCTTGACAGAGTCAAAGAGCAGCTCTGCCAAAGCTTTCTTACATTACAGTTTAATAAGTAAGTTCAGCACTATCACCGAGATGCAGAATAAGCTCTCTCTAATTCAAAGAGGTTTGCTGCTGTGGTGTTGAAAGGAGTGAAGATCCTGCTCAAGTGAGAGTAGTTCACATCCAGGAATATCTGCCAGCGGATCAGCAGGTAGAGCTGTATTAAAACCTTTATGTGCTTCTTTGTGAAACCAGGCATTTATAATGTTGACTAATTCTGGTACCTTCCCCCTGGTGCTCAGCGATTCCTGATTTTATGGGCTACTTAATGAAGCAAATTCTCCATTAGTTTTAAAAATGCCTCTACCTTTTAATGCCAGGGGCTGGCTTTTCAAAACGATGCCTGCGTGGACCAAAGGCTCTTGCTCTGTTGACAAAAATGAAGGCAAGGCTCTCACAGAAGGAAATAATCAGCTCAAGCCTCCGGGAAGAAAAGGTACGTTTTGTACCTTGCTCATGGAAACCAAACTGTATGGGGTGGAAAAATAGCTCTTTGTGGAGACTCTGCCCACCTTGTTCTGCACAAAGGCAATGCAGATTAACAGTCTGAGAGGAGCCAGGGTCCCTCCTGTAGTCTCTGTCCTGAGGCCCCTGGCAGCAGAGGTGAGAGGAGCCAGCATGCTGTCCCCGTGGCACGCTGCCTGAGGCTTAGCAACCCCGTGGCATCTAGGAGCAAGGACCTCAAGTGCCCGCGTGGGCAGGCAGAAGGTGTTTTGTTGTGAGTCAAGGGGAAGGCTGGCATTGCGGCCTGCCTCATGGGGCTTAATCAACACTGAATTCTCCAAATATCTCCTAGGCTCCATGGCTGGTAACGAAGGGAACAAAACAAACGATGTTTTCGTGTCCTCCCTCAGCAGGTCATTCCAATATCTCAGTGATCCTTCTCATTGAATAGTTTTCCTGTTCTTTCACTTCAGGGTTTATTCTGTTCACTCTGTGCTATTCCCATTCTTTGCTCCCATACTAAAAATAATGATCTTTTGGCCTTCTGAGTTTGTTCCTGATAGTATTTAGGGACTGTGAACCAAAGTCTACTTTTACTTATAAGCGTTTGATAGTGCCCCTGATTTCAGTCACAATATGTAGGATTTACGCCCGTGTAAATGAAATCAGTACACAACCCATGACAGAGGCTCCTTAGTGGTCTTTTTTCTAGGCTGTGTAAATTAATTTTTCTTGAATCTCCTCTCAGGATACCATAAATTATGAGGCAAAAGCCTGTAATTCACTGCTAGGCGAGCAGCAGTGACTCCCCCTCTACCACTTTCCTGCCAAAATTATGGGAGAATAGCTGGTGATCTCAGCTCGTATTTGCATGGCATGAGCAAGAACAAGACAGAAAAACGATGGCTCAGGTGGCACAAAGGTACACATGCCCTTTGTTGCCACTGCCTTGTTTCCAAGGTGGGGAAGCGCATTGGAGAGCAGAGGGGCACTGGCTGTGCCCTCTTATTTCTTGGTCCCTTTTAACGTGCAGAGGGAAGTCTATTAATGTCACATAGAAATTATGTACTGATGAATGCACAAAATATTGTGCTGGATGTTCCGACTTGCTGAAATTACATCATCAAGGCTTCTTTTTCATTCCTCTTCTTTGATTCAAGAGCTGTCTGTATAAATATTAACTATAGCTATCAAGAGGCAGGGGAGAGTTTCAAAAGACCTGGCCATTGGATGTCAACCCTTTAAATCATGGTAATATTTCTTCTTGCATTGTATTCTAAAGGTTATGCCTATGCTTGCCCCACACAGAGAGCGCTGCCTGATGGAAGCCTTAAAAACTGCAAAGCTTGTCTTCCCTTTTGGCCTGAGGGCTACATCTGCAGATGCTGAGACTGCCTGAGACTCCCTCTGGCTGCTCACCAGCCATGCATCAGCCGCCCCTTCAGAAGAGCTGGAGTGGCTCAGGTGTCAAAGGGCCCAGCTTGAGAGACAAGAAGCCAGCAAACCCACTCTCCGTTTCACAGCAGCAATGTGAAATGCATAGGCTGCTGGATCAGATGGTAAAAGTGAAGAAACTGGCAGATGACTGTGTTGGCTGAGACACTGCTTGTTGTGTTGAAGTCGGACCAACCCAGCTGGCTGAAGATGCTCCTGGCTTCTAGCACAAATCCAGTAATTCCTCGCATTTTGCAGGTGGAAGTTGCAGCAGCCTGGATTTTCTAGTTGTTTTGGCGACTGCTCGGCTCCATTTCTATTTGCTAATATATCATCACACATTTGAAATACATTTAGCCTTCTTTATTGGCTTCCCAGTGTAAAAGTATTATTTTAATCCCCTTCTTATTGGGCAGCAACTGAAGGTTTTCGTGTTGAGATTCAGCCCTCACTCTCTGCTGAAATGTGAGAGTGAGTTACTACCTTGTAAGTGACTCACAGGTATTTATTATCCTGTGTATAAAGGTCAGGTTTTAATGTTCTGGGTGATATATGGACATGGCTCAAGATCAGGCGGTCTTGAATGATAGATCTTAAATTATGATCTAGGGGAAGAGGAGAGAAATGAGAAATCACAACTTTTGTTAAACAAGCCTGAAAAAACACTTGAACATATGTGAGCTGGTGGTGGAAACCTGCCAATTTCAGAGGTTGGTTTGCTAAGCCTTACTATTATGGCTCACAGAGCCCAGTTTAGAGAACTGCGATGAAATTTTTAATAGCCAGATTCATGTCTTTGCTTGCTTTCTGCTAAGGTCTCTTGCTGTGGAAAGATGCATTGTTAATAGAATCATAGAATCATTTATGTTGGAAAAGACCTTTAAGATCATCGAGTCCAACCATAAACCCAACACTGCCAAGTCCACCACTAAACTATGTCCTTCAACGCTCCGTCTACATATCTTTTCAATACCTAAAGGGATGGTGACTCAACCACTTCCCTGGGCAGCCTGTTCCAATGCTTGATAACACTTTCAGTGAAGAAATTTTTCCTTATGTCCAATCTAAACCTCCCCTTATGCAACTTGAGGCTGTTTCTTCTTGTCCTATTGCTTGTAACTTAGGAGAAGAGACCAACCCCCCCTCACTACACCCTCTTTTCAGGTAGTTGCAGAGAGCAATAAGATCTCCCATGGTCCTAGCAGAGCTGTTAGCAGGCCCTAAAAGGAAACTTCTCAGATGCCTTCTCCAATGCCAGAAAATCCCCAAATACCCTTCTGAGTGTGTCTTGGCATTCCCACATCTGCATGGGACCTCTAGGCCACCTTACCTACACCTTTGTGACAAGGCTGTCCTGAGGCGTCTTGCTCCTTTATGTATGCCTAGCTTTTAGGAATCGCTCTGTCAAGTGTGTCAATAACTGGGTTACCTTTATGGGGCTTCATGCAAACGCACACCCTGTGATATAAATTTCAAGAAGAACTCAGGTCCTGGGCTCCATTTCAGAAGGACTTAGAGGTGGCAGAAGGCCAGCAGTGGCACTTCTCCACTCTCTGCTTCCTGCCTTCCCGCAGGGAGACAGGGCAGCGGTTAAAAGAGGTGCACGAGAAGTGTGGATTCCAAGGGCAGAGGCAGGATTGGAGCATAACACATCTCCTGGTGCTCCACCAGGCTGGCAGTCCCTGTGAGGAGCTCTGCCAACAGCATAATACAAAACAAAACAGGACATTGGAGGGGGAAGAAAAAAGGCAAAAAATGGCTCAAAGCTGCCTTCTATTCTCTCCTCCTGAGCTGTTCTAAGAGAGTTTCATGCAATGGAAGATTTGACCACAGGCCTTATATTTTCAAAATGTTTTACACAGACAGCCTAATTCACTCTCAAAGCGCTCTAGAAATATAAGAAAGGAATTTTATGTGATTTTATATCTGGTGAAGAGGACAACTGAAATTCTGCTATTCTTTTTTTTTAATCTGTTTTTGTTGCTGGAGACAATTAGCTCAAAACTTGCTCAGTAACTTGCTGGGTATCTGGAAAAAAATATGAAACTGGAATAGAATGTCACCTGTGAACTATTTTAACCTGCAGCTCTCTGTGTCCTCATGTCTTTTGTTACTTGTGAATAGGAATTTTATTCAGTGGCTATTTATACCAGGGCTGTGCATAAGTGCGTAATGTATCTAAGATTGGGCAAAAATTTATTGGACTTGGGAGCTGGGGCTTAAGCGGAAAACTGAGTGTCAATGATTTTAGTGACTTACTGCTCTTAATGTAGATTCTGCTACTGCGCTTTCGCCGTCCTGTTAGTAGCTATGGGGTTAGTGTGGGTTCATACTGCCATGAGGGAGAATAGAGTTTCATGCAATTTTGTCTACTGTTGGGAAAGCATGTTCGTTAGAAAAATAATAATATGATTAAATGTGTGATCAGAGTTTGACTGGAATAGTCCAAGACCTGTTATTCTTATTAATAGAAAAAATCCTACTTAACTCTGTCATGTGTATGGAAATACGCCTTTCTTTTAAACTGGAGAAGGAAATTGCAGTGATGATATTGGTTATTTAGACAGGGAAATGTTAGCTGCTTATAGAGAACGGAGGCTTCCTGCTCCTTTCATTTTGGATACATTTTACAGATGTGGTCCTTGTTGATTTTAGCCTCAAATATTATTATTTAGATTTGATTTATGGTTATGATACTTCTGTCACAGTAAAAGAATCAGAACTTAGAGTTATTAAAAAGTCATTTCTTACTGGTTTTTAAGTAAAAAAATAATTTTTCTAAGTAATGTGGAAATTAAATATACCATAGGAATGACTGTTTTCTAGCGTTGGCTCACTTAACTTTTTATAACTATGACTTCTGTATACATGAGTTCCAAACCAGTGCCTTATGTAAATACACATTTCTTATCTCTCCACTATCTACCTGACTCAGGTTATATTCCTTGTTTTGACTAAATGAATAATTGTGGTTTAGATTGTTTGTTGTGCACCTAGCATACAAAAAATTCTACTATTTCTCCCAAATTGGTCTGAGAATTCAAAATAACGAAGTGTTCAAAATAACCTCAAAATGTCAAAATCAGACTATATTTGATGAAAAGAAAACATGGGCATTCCTGAGTCCCAACATTTTGATTTTTTCTTTGAAATCAAATTGAATCAGAATGTTTTTCTGGCTCCACTTGAATGGCATCTTTCAAATCATATTTAGCATTTCATTGGGACTGTAGTATGGCTGTCTATGGGTGGGGCAGTACCTGTCATTATATACTGGGGGCATCTGACACCTTCATGCCAATCCATAGGTGGGGAGGTTGCACAGGAGAGATAATCTAGCAAAGGACTCCAACCTGCAGAGAACCAGGAATATGAAAAACCCAAACGACAACTCCGATCGAGAATTGTAGCAATCAGCTGAGCCCCTATTAATTTAAACTGATCCAAAATGTATTTTCTTTTGATTTGGAAAAAAACCCAAACAACATTCCATGCAAACTGCCCTTGCCAAGCTGCAGAATTTACTTTCATTTTCCTGTCAAAATATTGTTGAAATGTTAAAAAAAAATTTTGGACCTGATTGTTATCTTCTCACAGATTCCAAGCAAACACAGAAACCTCATTCACTTCTAGAAACAGTTTTACGGCCCTGATCTGATGGTCCTGGTTAGAAAAAAAAAAGGTGATCCTTATAACCACACTGACGGCTCTGTTTAGTCCACAAAAGTTAGCAAACACATATGCTCTGCCTAGATTTGCGAGAGGTCAGAAAGCCCCACGTAGCTGAGATTTCTGTGCTTCTGAGTGGTGTCGATGCAGTGTGGTCATAAGCAGCTGGTTTTGTCAGGACCAGCCTGGCTGGGGTCTATACAGTCTTGGGACAGCATTGCACTGTGTAGGCACTGCCTGAGCAGCTCCAGGTGAAGGAGAAAGGCCAATAGATGCAGAAAGAAAAGGGTGGAGTCCTCCTCAGCACAGGAAAGACATGGACCCATTGGAACAAATCCAGAGGAGGGCCATGAAGATGATCAGAGGGCTGGAGCACCTCTGCTAGGAGGCCAGGCTGAGAGAGTTGGGGTTGTTCAGCCTGGAGAAGAGAAGGCTCCAGGGAGGCCTTAATAGCCCCTTCCAGTACCTAAAGGGGGCTACAGTAGAGATGGGGAGGGACTCTTTAGCAGGGATGGAGTGATAGGATGAGGGGAAATGGTTTTAAACTGGAAGAAGGTAGATTTAGATTAGGTGTTAGGAAGAAATTCTTTACTGTGAAACTGGTGAGACACTGGAACAGGTTGCCCAAGGAAGACGTGGATGCTCCACCCCTGGTTCAAGACCAGGCTGTATGGGGCTTTGAGCAACGTGGTCTAGTGGGAGGTGTCCCTGCCCAGGGCATGGGGGTTGGAATTTGATGATCTTTAAGATCCCTTTTAACCTGAGTCATTCTATGATTCTGTGATTCTATGATATGTGGTGATCCAAAGTGGCTCTGAGCAACCTTAACTCATGTTTTCAACACAGTTCCTTGATGAATCCCTGAAAATTCAGATTGTTGTTGCAGATGAGGCAAGGGCAGGGTGAGAACAGCACCAAATGCAAGCGAAGACGCTCTGCGAGCGCCTGGGGTGGTGGGATGTCCAGGGCACCTCGTGGGCAGAGAGACAGTAGCAGAGAGTGGATGGGAGCAGTGGTGGTGGTGGTAGGCAACTTCTGGTTGCAGACTCTATACCTCTTCACACCTGGTGTGCCTTTCTCTGCTTCCTGCCCCAGGGAAGGTGTAAAACCAAAGCTGCAGCACTTGTAGAGTACACATCTACAGTAAAGATCTCACACCAGAGGTGGTCTTTGGCACAAGGCACTGAGGGCTGGGAGCTGCCCTTCTGCCTCTGCTGCCAGCCATAGTCCAGATGCAGAACCTGCCTCATTATTTATTCATTGGCATCAAAAGTGTTTCTCTGCAGTGTGAAACGCATAATTGAGACAGCCTTGAAAGTAAATAGCTTTCCACACTTGCTAGTATACCTAGGCAACATCATTAGATCATGTTTATAGAATTTGCTCATTGCAATTTATTATGTAAAACAGAGAAATGTTTGAGCCAGCTGGGTATAAAGGGGTTTCAAAACATCAGAAATATATTCTCTCCTCATTACTATCCATAGAAATAGAAAATTACTTTAAAAAAAACCCAACAAACCAACCCAAAATCTTTCAAAATGAATTGNNNATGAATTGCAATTCATATAGAAACCAAGCTTCCAGAAACCATTTTTTTGTTCCATGAGTCTCAGGTTTTAAGGACTGTTGTATTAACTGAGAAATGAAATCCCAAGTCTGAGCTTTGCTCTCATTTTATTAGTATGATATAGTGATAATCTCACAAGGACCCTAATAAATACATGAGAATAAAAAAAAAAACACCACCAGCTAAATGGGGGATCTGAAAATGTTCTAGCCCAGTGCTATTACATAGGTCTTATGCTTTTTTTCTGCCTGTTCCATAATAGGATGTTTTGCAAATTCTTCTCTCAGCAGGTTTTGAACGTGAACTTGCATTACTATTCTTACAAAATAATAAACAGCTTTGGGCTATAAAATCTCTCAAATTGTTTTCCACAGAAGGGATTTGCATGCTGACTCATTCCTACTATATTTATAACCTATTGCCAAACCACTGCAACTACAGGATTCCTAATAAAGCTATGGAAATTACATGCATTGCAATGGGAGTTGAATACATTTACATTTGTAGTATTTTACCATTTCAAAATTTATGGCAGATTACCTTGTTTGTGCATGTCTGGACTTTAATGGTTATTTTTTATAGCAGAAAATAGTAGTTTATGGTGATATTCCCAGTAGAAGGTTTTTATGAATCCACCATATGGAGTATTACATAAAACTGAACTTGTATCAGCCATGATTTTATGTAAAGTAAAATAGTGAACATTACCAAGAATTAGTGATTACAGAAAATATCAGAAAACCTGAAATTTTATGAATGTGATTTTTTTCCCAATGATTTTCAACTTGTACTAATAGCAGTCCAAATCCCTGTTTTTTTTTTTTCATGCAGGAAAGATCGCCATTGTCTGCAGCAAATCCTGGGCATCTCAAGCAAACAACGTTTACTGCAGCTGACCTTCCCTCCCTGCCACCTCCCTTTAAGGTACCCTTCATGAAGTTGTGATGTTTGGCACAACAGAGATATGTGGTGATTTATGCAGCAGAAGACTGAGGAAATCTGGAAAGTGTTCCCATTTTTCCAAACAGCCATGTCTGTCAGTCCATATTTTGTAATCACAGCTACTTTTTTTGGCTTTCGTGGTAGAAGACAGTCTTTTACATGTGCCTTCTTACAAATGGAGGGAGCAGGGTTCTGCTAGCAAAAATTGCAGGTGGGAAAATTATCACAGTTCCATAGGAGAACATGAAGACGAGGAAAGCTGTTCTCATAGAAACATGTGTTTGCATAAGTATTGACATGAGGAGACTATACAGAGCTTTCTCAAAGAGCACCTCCTGGATTTGGGAGCCATTCGGCCAGGAAGAAGAAATGTGCCATGAAAAGTATCTAACCAGTCACACCGAGAAAGCAGCAGATGGTGCAGCCATGAAGCAATTGTCACCACCAAGAGCCCGGCATGTTCTGCAGGCTGAAATGTATCTGCCTCATTAATGAAGCAAGCACTTGGGTAGAAAAGGTCTATGAAAATCTATATATGCTTGCGAATAAATTGTTAACAGGCTGCGGGGTTTATATCTGGACTGTAAAGAAGATGAGAAGAGGATGGGAAGAGGAGCCAGCTGTAGGTATCCAAGTCTGCTTCTTTTGCTGGTCTCAAACCTGGCAAAAAATCCAAGGCAGCTTAAAGCAGGCTTTGACCCCAAGGCACGGTGCGTTACAGATGGTGACCCAGGTAAGCACAGCTTCTCTGCCCTTTCCCAGTCCCTGCACAGCAGCTCACTCGTTGCACCAAACTGGTTTTGGAAAGAGGGCATAAGGCCAGCTCTGTTCACTGGGGGAAATTCACACCTACAGCGAACTGTGAGTTTTCTAGTGGTAAAAAAGGACCAAATCTTAAAGAACAGTCCAACCCTTAGGACTGGATTACCATTCCTGTAGAATGGCACTGAGAGCCACCATATGGCTTTGCTGTCTAGCTTTAGGGTAATTCATGTGAACAGTGCAGAATTTCCTCTTCTTCCTCGTCTTCCCACAGAAATTCTTCTTGCTTAAGAGAGTCTCAAAATCAGAGTGGATTTCAGATCAGGCTGGCACACGTATATCCTGGGTCGCTATTAACTTCTGAAAAATTTCAAGGTCAAATAGGGCCATTTTATCATCTTCATCATCTTTATCACTTTTTTAGAAGCCTGGTGCCTGCATGCTTAAAGAATTTCCAGCATATACCAGTGGAAAGGATGCTGTGTGAAAGAGAGCTAAGCCAGCCCTTTGCTCTGGGAGAAATCCTCAGGTGGGGTATGGGCTCAGAGACCCAGAGCTGCTACCGTCACTATTCCCACCAGCTGTGGAGCTGCCTCTTGGCCTCTCTACTTATGGGAATCACACTCTCTTTACTTCTTTTTCATTAGCTGATGTATCATAGTCTTACAGCTGTCTTCTCTCGATCTAAATTGCACACTAATACTGTACATTATTGATTAAATGAGTCTACAAATGTCTTTTTAATACTGTATGGGTTGATCAGTCTTCTCAGTTAATGTACAGCACCTCCAGTGGGCTTTAAAACCTAGTGAAGCAGCTTTTTACCAGATCTTACTGGGAAAGCAAAAACTACGTGAGAGGTCATGCTCACACACACGCTGAGGTATATGTTTTGGCTGTGGGGAATTAGTAATTATTTCAATTGCTATGCTAAAAAGCTCCCTGCGTTCACAGGTTTGGATTTTGATAATCATAATTGCTGATCTACCTCTTTGCAACTAGAAGAATTCATGGGAGGTTGTATTTATATACTGCAATGGCAAAACTGAGTTAGTTTAGCAAATCATTTGGCTTTTCCTGTTATTTTTTTTGGAGGAGTTGTTTAAAAGCTTTTCTTAACATTTTTTTTTTTTTTTTTTGACTTTTTAAAAATTTTTACACAGGACTGTAATAACTACATTTCCCAAGTATGACATCTGATGGTAAAAAAAAGTATTCTGACTGTTTCGAGTGATTCTTTGTCTTACATAAACAGGATTCAGGAGCGACTCTAGTTTCTGTCTCAACTAGTTAATTATTGTAATTTTCCTTTTGTTTTCATTTCTTAAATCTAAATTCCTCTCCGTCACTCTTCAAATTCAGTCCATATGCAAGTATTGAGCCCTTTATAACATTTATAAGTAGGAAAATCGTGTTTGTGTTTTCAGGTCAGAGTTATGTTTATCTGGTTCATGGAATTACAGAAAGTTGGGGTGAAAGGGCCTGGAGAAATCACCTAAATCTACCCCATTATATTTTAAACAAGGAGAGAAAAATGAGATTTTATATGCATATATTTCCTGGAATATGAATTTCACCTTAGATCTGCACGCCTAAACATTGCACAAATGAAAACAGAGCTCTAGTCCAAAGGAAGGTGGCTTGTGAGGATATTGGTGATTTCTCTGTGCAGTTCTCATGATGGGCTTGGCCACAGAGGCACAGCTAAAATCAACCCAAAAAACATTTACTCTCCTTTGTCATTATTCAGATGGACATCTGCATTACCACCAAAAAAACCCCAAACCCTCTAAACAAATTGGGTCAGTATGGGTACATCTAGCCCGTACAAAGTTTTGAAAAGCGGTTAAGTGGTTTCAATTCTTAAATGTTAACTGTGCTGGGAGGGGGCAGCTGCCCAGTGACTGGTGGAGGAGCCTCTTGGTGCTCTCCTTTGGGATGCTGGGTATGGCCTTGTGATCTTTAGAAAAACAATGGAGAAGGGAACATTGAGAAAGAGAAGAAGCCTCAAGACACAGCAGGTGATCTGAATGAAATGAGGTGGCAGCAGCTGGACTGGAAAGGTTAGGGAATTGCACAGAGAAAGGAATAATGTTGAGAAGGTGACTGGTTGCTGCCCCGACTCCTGGGTAATGGGCAGCTCCAGAATCCACTTAAGTCTTAAAAGGCGGAAGATTTTACTTACACTTCAGTAAAGCAGCTTCTCCCAGGTAATCAGACATTTAGCTCCTTGTCAGATCCTTCAAGCCATACTAGCAATGAAAGAGTGATATTGCCACGATCGTCCCTGATGATTCAGCAAGGAGCAGAACATGATAGCCCTTCTAACAAGGCTGTTATTCAGACATATCACTCAGCGGCCGCTCTCTAACTGCTCACTGGTTCAGAGTGCTAATGCTCTGCATATTGTGCTTAATAGAATTTTAAATTATTTTGATTAAAGTGTCAAGGGATGAGGATTTAAGATTGATCAAAGCTACTTCCTTGTGCTATGCCAGTTGTTAACCAGCCACTTCCAGAACGTTATTATGCAGGCTTAAGTGATATAACATTCAGACATGAGAAATATGAGGAAATATTTCTCCTAATTTCATACTGAGGGACTGAGAGGGCAAGGAGGAAACTAAGGAGATACACATTTCTTACACAGTGACTGACTTGGAGTCCCGGTTCTTCTTTAATGGACGTTGCTGGGACCTTTACCATTGCCTTCTATTCAATGGCAATTCAACCGTGGATGAGCAATGACAAAAATCCAGTATGGAGAGACTTCAGTTCTTTGAGCAGAGACTGACAACATTAAAATATGATTAGATAATGAGGAAAATAAATAATAGAGGCTTGTCTGGCTCTGAAGACAGGTATCTGGATGCAGAGTCAGTCAGTACTAAGTTCTTGCTTTGAAGCTCGCTGTGGGGACAGAAGTCTTATGTGATGGTTGGTTAGTTATGGTAACAAAGAACGAAGACAATCCTGCTACATATACCCTTCAGCTAAAACAAAGTACTTCAACATGCTTATAAATTCAAGTATGCAAATAAATCCACTGAAGTTAATGAATAAGAACATTTCACAGTTCTTAAACATTTTCTTCAGTCATCCTCTGAGTGGAACCCTAGAGTGTACGGTGCCAAATCACTGTCTCAGCTCATGTGTTTGTTAATATTTTGACCTGAATCATCCAGTGGCCTGCACTGTGAATTTTTCTTGCTAAGAAAGATTCTTAGCTTGCTGCTCAGGCTGCTTAGGCTTAAGGAGCATTAGCAATGCAGTGAAACCATAATCCATTCCAGTCCTATTCTCTACTTTGCTTCTAAAATAAAGCATAAGACTCTGTACAGCTCTTGGTACGGCAACTCATGAACTGATAGTTCCTTAAAATCTCAATAGAATTTACATCCACATCTGTAAATGACCGTGTGGGACTTTATGATAGAATATCCCGGGCCAGACTGGTTGATACGCTCTAGTTGCTGATGTTGCTTTAACAATGCAAAGCAGTCATAAACTCACCTTAAGTGGTTGGTTAAATCAAGTCTACAGTCACCCTGAGTCACTGCACTGCTGAAGCCACCTCTTGCACTCCATAGTTAGGTTGTTTAGAAAAGTGCTTTCTTGAAATGACAAATTTGCTGTGAAATAACATTGTCTTCTACTTGGTATAACCTGACAAATTATAATTCCTGAAGCTGCTACTGACTAAAATGATTCCAATAGAAGGAAACGTTCTGCTTGCTGTTCTGTTCAGCAATTAAGTGTGAACTATAGTAATAGTCAGAGACCATTTACCTAAAATAGGATTCATTTAGCTCAATGATTGCCAGGCTATTTATTGTTTGCTGAGTAAATCTCAGAATAATAACTGGTGTTAGGAAAATTGTTTAATAGATTCAGTTAAAGAATATAAAGGATCCAGAATCTGAAAATGAAAGTCCATCCTGATGGTTCTCAGTTTGCATGAATTGGCACAACCATGTCTCTGGTCTGTTGCACAACATGGAGGGAGAAGGGAAAGAGCATTTCAAGTACAGCCATATAGTTCCTCAAAGTATTCTTTCAGAGAAACAACAAATATGAGTACTTCATATCAATCTACAAAAAATTATACCTACCTATTGTTGCGTGATACAAAATCTCTGCTTATGCATCCCCTCCAGCCATAGAACAGAGTCTGGTGGGCTGAAGGCAGCTGATATATGAGTTTCATCCTGTTTCCAGTGGGGACGTCCAGGGCTGCAGCCATTTAACAGACAAATGAATACACAGAGCCATTGAAACAAATTAAATACTCATGCATGTGTTTAACTGCAAGTACGTGACTAATCTTTTTGACTCCGGAGGCAGCAAGGCATACATCTTAAGCAGGTACTTAGGGAATGTGGTTGAATGGTGATCATAGAACATTATTTCTTTCATTGGAGTGTTAGGTGGTGTAATTGTCACGGGGATTATCACTCCTATGTGGAAAGCAGAAGAGCGGGGCTGCGGTCACACTGCCTTCCTTGTGCACTGTCATCGTATTCACCACATAGTGGTATTATTCTCTGTGACCAGTTTGGACCACCCATAGGAGAGACCATACATAGAATAAATAATATGATGACTCTTGTGAGTTGCCAGAGTTGGCCTGACACTGGGAATGAGAAAGCTTGACTAAATGGAAATCAGGGAAAACAAAAGGATTTGATAGCTGGGGGCCCTGCAAGTAGAAGCAACACTGGGTTTTTGTGCCGTATTTCACCATAAGGAGGAACTTCCATCCCTGCACACAAGTCAGGGTGCAGTGAGCACCAGGTCAGAGCTAAGTTGGCAGTGTGGCTACTGCTGGATCAATACATACCCTGTGGCTGCTGCCACTCAAAGTACTCAAATTCCTTGTAAGCCAGGACAGATCTGCAGGTACTGGGTTGAATCAATGGAGGCGTTGCCTGGCACACATGGATGGCCCTTGGCTCCTGACATAACCAGGGAGCTAGTGCTGCAAAGGCAAAGAACTTTGCTAGGCAAAAAGTTACACCATAATTTACAGAGTAACCTTTACACTATGAGGAAAAGGATTTTTCATAGAGACAAAAGGCAAAGACCTGGATCTCATCATGGAACTTTCCATTCCTTTAACTTCTGTCCCCATTTAAATGAAATAGGGGGACCCATTTGCAGCCAACAAAATTAGCTAAAAGCTACTCACATAAAGACAGAGATTTCAACAAAATCGAATCCATATATTATCTCATAGGAACAGTTGTCTAAAGTTAATTTCCAGGTTAATAGACTGTTATTGCCATTTTCAAATAAAGCAATTAAAAGTAATATTCTTACATTACTGATAAGGAGGATCACACTGCATTGGGTTGTCAGCTTATTCTGTTCAATTTTCTTAGTCAAAGACTATCTAGTACAAGTTATTTTAGACAAAGGTGGAAGAAGTCTGCCCATAAAAAACCCCAAAACTCTCTGACGTGAAAAATGGATTTTTTATTAAATTTTGTGGCACTAAACTCTACTCATTAATTTTTGAGATGTGTAAAAAGTATTTTTTATCTAAATATACTTTGCTTTTATCAGTCTTTCTGAACTAAAAAGCAGAGGTAAAATGAGACGTTAATTATACACCAAATGTGTTTTGCTGTAGATGTTGAATGCTCTCAGTAGAGCATGTGTAATACCTTAAACCATAATCTCTTTCACAAAAGCTTTTAGTAGAAACTCCTTGTTCTTTACTGCAAGAAGATCTACATCATATACACAAAAATCTGATCTAGAAGAAACAATATAATTTCTCAGGGGGAATTACCATAACATGCGAACTATAAAACGTTACTCTCCCCTTGTAAAATGGCATGACTGTAACATATGTCCCACTCCAATTAGAAATTGTCTTTTTCAGATTATCATCATGTCAGCCTATACTTCTGAAAGCAAATTTGACAGATCTGGGACAAATTTAAAAGGAAAGGAGACATCTAGCCCTAGAATTTATAAGCAGGCATTAATTTTTCAGAGAGGATATTTTTTATCTGTTTGAAGAAGACAAAGAGCTAAGCAAATCCCCCTTACTCATGCTACTTTGGTGGATAAATGCAGATGTGTTTCATCGCAGCAAAATAACTGTATTCAGCTACTCTGAGGGACTTACTAGACTAGAGCAACGCAAAATTTCTGACTTGACGTTGTTTCTGTCTGGTGAAGTTTCCTTCTCATTTACTATTTCTCTAAGGTGACTGATCCAGCAGAAGAGCATGTAATTGTCACTGTGCTGGAAAAGTTTTACTGAACAGGGTGATTTGATCTTGGCTGCAGCCGGCCATCAGTCACGGGCCACGCAGGGAATCCTGACCTAGGAATGGACCTTGTGGTGATGAGAACCTGATGTTTCTGTGTCTTCATGGATCTACAGCACAGGTTTGGAGTGAAGCAAGAGGGAGTCAGTTCCTGACATTCCTGTTCACAGGCCTCCAGACAGTCTTTGGATTTATGGGAGACATTGCTCAAACATCCCCCATGCCAGCAAACCTTTTCATCCCTGAGAAAACACCTGTGGCTCATGTTTAATCCTTAAGACCTGTGAACATTTTGACACGTGCCTAAATAATGCTTCACTTTGAAAGGTATAAAAAATGACCTTATAGTGCAGCCTTCCCAGTCATTGGCATGTATTCACCAAGTGGGGCAACATAAATAAGAAAGTGCCAAAGGTCTCTGTTGATTTCAATCATTCTAAGATATTAAGTCCTTGATAAAATTCATCCTCTGGGATCTGATTCAAAGACTCAGATGCGAAATACACCTGTCTTTAGAGGATCCTGGGCCCAGCCCATACCAAGCAAAAATAATAGCAAAGCCAGACTAAGGACTGCTGATTTAAAGCACATGCTACGCTGCTCAGTGGCACTGGGGAGGGACATAAGAGAGTGAATTTCCCAGTCCCAGTGAAGTTGTGTTTGAAGGGCACAGGGTAATTTCAGGTTGTGCTGTACTCAAGGAGGTGGCATTCCTTCATCCTCAAAGGTCAGCTCAAGACCTATGCTCTTCTTAGCTCTTACATCAAACTTGTGTAAATTGGAGGTTTGTCTTTGGGCAGGGTCTTGCCAGAGGGACAGGACGATGCTGGACAGGACATAGACTGACTTCTACTCCTCACAAGGCCTCAAAAGCACATGAGGAGCATGAACGAGTACTTCTTGCTGTCAGCAAGTGACACTTTGTCTTTCAGATTAACATTTTTAATTAAAATGGGCATTTCTGATCCGAATATTGGCAGCCACAGGACTGCTGAAATGTGACATCATTTATGACTCCAGCAGTAAAGAGTTCACTGTCCATGATCGTAAAACAGATTCCAGTCTTGATTTGATATTGATTTAACAGTCAGCATAAATTTGCCCTTTAAGATTAAACAAAATATGTCGGGC
Organism: Tringa solitaria; assembly: GCA_026413425.1. NCBI lineage: Eukaryota > Metazoa > Chordata > Aves > Charadriiformes > Scolopacidae > Tringa > Tringa solitaria. The sequence goes on from JAOXJM010000012.1 coordinate 33,909,843, forward strand.
TGAAGCATTAACAGTATTCTTCCTCTGGGTTTCTCCATGGATATTTCCTCCAGTTCTTCCAAGCAACGGTGCCCGGCAGAGAGTGAACTTCAGACCTTCATCCTGTAACACCGCTTTTCTGGAGCAGCTGTTCCTGTTATCACGCACTGCCCCATGCAGTGCAATCCCCTTCAACACCCGTTTGTCCCTAACACAGACAAAGGCTATTTCTGCCAGAAGTCTTCTGTTACAGTAATTGCCCAACATCAGCGAATCCAGTCTTAATTTCTTTCTGCAGATGCGCCACTAGTTTCTAGCCCTCTGTTCAGCCCTTCCTCCCCAGCCATCCCTGTTCTAATGGCTTTAGTCTGTTCTTGTAAGTCTCATTTATTTTCTTGCTTCTTTTTGACACGGGTGATACAACGCATGACCTCTGATTTGTCTGTCTCCTGCCCCCATGTTTCTGATATTCATTAAGGAGATGTTCACTTTTCCAGCTATGCTTTTCCCCCTAGTGAGCTACACTCAGAGACTCACATCAATGTCTCTTTTAATGGAAGTTTCTTACTCCCGTATCTGAATTTAATCTCCAGTGTTTTTCTTCCATTCTGTAGCCGTAATTTTCCTACCATCTTTTGTCCCTTTGTTTAAAAAGTGACTAAACCCATGCAATAACCATTGTTCTTTGAGGCATCAGGAGGCACCTTGTCTTTTCAGGAAAGCAGCTGATCCCATGAGAACTCCAGAATTACACTCGAGATGACTTTCCTGAGATCGAGTGAGGTCAGATTTGACAATTTACTGCTGTTGTGAGCTAAAATATCCTCATAGCAGCATACAAGATTTTTCTCAGGGCCACCTCCAAGCCTAAATCCTTACTTAGCATAAAAGACAGAGGCAACACCGTGACCTGACATAAAGCTTGAATACCCCTCTCTGTACTGTTCTTTGCGAGGCTGCTTTGGGAGAGCTGAGGAGGAAAGGATCTTTTAATTGTAAGGATGTGGCAGTTTGCAAAATTTGTGTTCATACTGTATTGTGCAGGTGGGATGGGGAGACTCCTGGGACGTATAATGCACTTCGAATGCTTTTATTTTAGCTTTTCATTAAATATCAGGGCTGCTGAAAATACAAGATAATATTACGGTACATCTATAATATAAATGGAAGTAAATGAATACATTAGCAAACTGTCTACTTAAACATATCTTGCCCTTGCATATACCCATCCTTGCTACCATTTTCTTTGTTTACCACAGTGAACTGGGATTAATTTGGTCAGACATTTTAAATCCAGGCCTGGTAAGTCCCGTAAGAGTCCCGTAGTATTCTGAACAGAAATCCATGGCTTTCTGAAGACAAAAAAGTAGTTGCCTCTGGGTCAGCATGCAGAAGCTTATGGGTGAGAGATGTGTAAACTCCATTTTGGTCCTCTGCTTATTCTCATTTTAAAGTCATAGGTGAAAGCAGCTGTTTTGGAATATTTTCCTGCCACATGTGTTACAGATTTTGGAAGCAAAGCTGACTTTAAATAAAAGCTTTGTGAAAATTTGGTTGATTTTCACTGGTCAGGGTGGAAAGTATGGAAGGGGCAAAGAAACAATATAATTAGAGACAGAGGGGAACTACTTGACTGTAAAATTATTTCTACTTTAATTCCCTCTGCTGTTTAGACTCCAGAAAAATCCCTGTTGGTGATTGCAGTTCAGGGGCTTTGACCCCAGCAGTCAGTGTGTTTGCTCCCTGTGGCTCAAGACCTTTGGTCCTCATTGCTTTCAGTGGCATTTGGTTGTGTGCTTGTTTATGCCACTGCTAATGTCCAGTCCATAGTCACTGCTGTTAAAGCTGGGGGCCAGAAAAAGCAAATTGCACTTAGAAATTTCATCCCAGACAAGGTTTAAATCCATTTAGATTAATTAGGCTTCTGTGCCCAGAAGTGATACCTTACCCCTGCTACCTGAAAGCAAACCAGGTGCCATTCCACATCATCTACGTATTCCCCAACTGGTGAATAAGTTTAATTTTGTCCCATGATTACCCAAAAGTGATTTGCAGAAGCGGGGGTCAATACTGATACTTCTGTCATCTTGGACTGATGACAGCCCGTGATTTACATGCAGCAATGTGGTTCTGAGGGATCTCAGGACCAGTTGAAAATAAAGGTTTAATGATTGAATTATATATTCTTTCTCTATGATAGAAAATAATATAAGACAACTGACTCGGCTATCAGACAGATTACATAAGCCCAAGTTAAGTGGTAGAATAAAAATGAGTGATATTCCTCCTTGACTTAAATACAGCACTAAGTAGTATGCCCTTGAATTCAGCATAAAGCAATTTCCTCCTCCTTGGTAACAGCTAGGGGGCATTCCGAATGCAAATAGAGTCAGCTTTGCATTTTTAATATTTCTTATATACATAATTCACTGCCTCAGTTTAGAAACGTTATTGCTACCTCTTCTGTGCATTTAAATTATTTTGCACCTCTGAACTTTCATATTAACTTTAATGTCAGCTCTTAAAATGCATTTTGTACCAGCGGGCTTGTGCTTTTTGCTCTTGAAATTCACAGATTGCACAAATGTGCATCCAGGCACAAATACACTGTACTGTTTAACTTGTGTCCTTCCACTGGGACACGGGGGTTTTTACTAACTGCAGGGTTATACCAAAGCCCTGCAAATCAATAGGTAACAAATGGGAGCAAACCAAGTGCAATCAGCATTAGAATATCACATTTGTGTGCTGTCTACTCTACATACATAACCCATGGGCATAATGAAAATTCTAGTCAATCAATAGGAAACAACACTTTTTCTAGGAGGCTTTGAAGAAAACAGAGCTTACAGATGGAAGCAGATACCCACAATGGGAGGAAATCCATCCCCGCGATAATGCGGGATTAATTAATGCATTGCATAAAGCCAAGAAGGGTGAGATGGTTTTGAGGAAGTTTTACTTCACTGCATGTTTCAGAAGAGAGAAAAGGTCCTGGCTATCTCCTGTGGCCATGAGTGCTCTTGAGAAATTTTTCTCTCTGCAGGAAATGGAGATGAAGGTTTACAGCATCTTGCTTGACTAGTCAAACTTCCTCAGTCGCAGCCTGAAATTGTCAACTACTTGAAACCACAGATCTCAAGAAGGTAGCTGGGTGACAGCTTTGCTCATCTCTGCTCAAACTGTTTGTGAGGGCACAGCTCTGTCTCTCTCCCCAGCTCCATGTAGGAAATGGTGCCAGAAATGTTGTCCTATTGATGGGGAATGAACAGTGTGATCTCATCTCTTTCTCTACCCAATCCCTACCAGACCAGGATGATCACATGGGAAAAATATATGAAACCTGTACTGTTTCCCTGGAGGCTTCTCCTAAGGGTGGCAAAACTGAACCCGGACTGAGTAAGTGACAGTGTTTTGAGTGCTGGCAGCTGTACAGTCAGCATGGCTGGTACTCAGACTATAAACTGCACTTTCTAACCAAGAGAGACTATAAACAAAAGATATGGCCAAGTTGTCTGCTGTTTTGATTCCACTGACTGTTTCTCAAAGAAAATTCAATTTGGAAACTGAAAATCAAGACTGCTGCCTTCTGCATTGCAATCGATAGTAGATGTCCTGCCTCTAACTATAATTTCCCATCAATTTACACCAGAAAAATCCATTGGGATTGATGGAAAATCCACTCCCAGCTTGCACAGATTTTGTGTACTTCACAGGGGCTGCTGTAGCTCTGCAAAGTCAATGCAGGGGTCATTGCACAGTCACAGGGATGCCGGCAAGAGCCTGAAAGTGTTTCCTGGCTGCAGATGAGAGCCATGTACCAAAGCTGGTGACTGCTGCTACTGAAACGGAGATTGGTTCTGGGCTTGTAGTGCCCTGGCAGTCATAGAATCATAGAATCATTTAGGTTGGAAGAGACCCTTGGGATCATCGAG
>JAOXJM010000012.1:33931504-33954694 GCA_026413425.1 Tringa solitaria
GAATTTCACGGTTCAAGATCCAAATGTGACTCCAGTTTCTATGCTGACAGGTTATTTTCTTTCCAGTGTGCTGATGAGAAAGATCCTTTAAAACCATCTGTACGAACAGGAGAATATATGTGCTGTTAAATGCTTTCCTTTCAAATATAAGAAAAGGCAGTGCTGAAAGTCCTGGGAGATTTCAGGGTTTCTCTATCTCAGTATAATTGACTTTCAGTAGCATGCACTTTTGGTAGACCCAGGCTGCAAGTCAGTGCAATATACATGATGTACAACCATCACTCGTTACTGGAATTGCCCTTTGATATGTTAGCAGACCTGTGACCCTTCTGAAAACATTCATTTACACAGCAACTGCTGGCACAGATAGCCGACAGGAAGGGTTGGATTGAATAACATTTGCATTACACATGATCATTCTTTAAAACAGGAAGTTTGATGGTAAATCATGGAAAGATAGTGTGTATGTGCGTGAGTTTGGATCCGTAAAAAAACCAAAACACGAAGAGATCTGTCAAATAAGTTTAAATTCATAAGCATTTTTCAAATGCATTTCCAAGAAGAGCGTGCAGTCGCCAGTGTGGAGCACGCTGCTGCAGCAGTCATTTAAAATTCTGCTAAATCATTCTGCGTCTCTCTAACCAGTACTAATAGCTTTTAGGCTGGCTGGCAATCTCACGCCAATAGGAAGCCTTGCATAGGCTTCCAGATCATTTATGTGTGTGGGTGAGTGAGAGAGAGCACCACAGATTTAATTTAGTGCCCTTGGTGGCTTTCAGTAGAATATATATATATTAATCACTTGTGACTTCTGATTCAGGGGATGGGAGTTCATCTGGAGTCCAGGAAAATCAAATGAAACTCATAAAGATGAAAGCTGTCTTGATTTCATTTGCTGTTTTTAAGCAGCAAATTGTTTCTTACCCATCCTTGCATGATAATTGGTAAATGTACTGAAATGGGTTATTTGAGTTTCAATGGACTCTCTGGGCAATCACACAGTAACTGGAGTTCAGAATGTGCCCTATAGGTACCATTACTAATCGCACTGCTCAGATAATTTCTGTCTGGGAGAAACACATTGCTGGCATCTTGCAACGAGGAGGCAGGGCCACCTTTAGCTGTGTCTGGCACAGGGTCCCCAAGCAGGCGAGAGGCCGTAGCACAGCTCTGAAAATGTGAGCCATTGACTCAGCTGCAGGGAGCAAGAAAAGGGAGCAAATTGTGTGAGATGAATGAGACTCAGTAGGTCTGTAGGCAACATTACTCTGCAGATGGGAGTCACTTCATCAGACATTAAGCTTTGAATATTACACTTTAATTTGGTTGAGTAGTGGCTCTCTGTTGCCCTTAGAGGGCAATTTATCCTATCTGGTGCTAAGGACTTGCACTTGCAGAACATGAGTCATCTCCTTATCTGTGGATAAGATAACTCACCTTCTGCAGGTGCCTTTGAGAGTGGATGGAGCCTGGCTTAGACTTGCACACTGAACTCCTAGGTGATCATGCCAAGGGCTGAGTTTAATCCAGGAAGCTCCAGGGCAGAACAGTCTCGGGGGGGGGGGGGGGTTAGTTATAAAAAACTAAATCTGGAGTGGGGACGAAGCTACAGGTGTCTGTGCTGGTGCGGCCGAGAGCAGGCCATGCCCATGGTTTGCAGAGTACATCTGTGGGAATGCTTTAGTGATTCTTTTTATCTCACTTTTACAGAAAGCAAGGAAGAATTGTGTTAAACAAGTGAAAAGAGTGCAAGGGGGCTCTGGGACTAGTAGGGACGGGGAGTGTTCTGTGCTTAGAGTGGCGTTGCTGGTACCCACAGCCAGAGCTGCCCAGGCAGCACCACTGGCAGAGGGGCATCTGCCCTTTTGTCCTTCTAACCCAGCAAAACAGTACTATGTTTGAGCAGCTCTGCTGCAAAAAAAGGTAAAAACCAATCACCCGACCACAGCTGGTGCCTCTCTCCTCCTCATCCATGAAGCTGCTGTTGCCATGGCAGCAGTCATCACCCTCGGAGGATGCTCTGGAGGGCCTCCTCCTCCTCGCCTGCTGTTCCCACTGCCCCAGGAGCATCATGCTGCTCCCATGGAGGCATTAGTAGCAGGTTCTTTCACTGCCTTCCCTGGGGAGCACTTGGTCTCTCCTCACCCAGGACTGTTGACAGTGGTACAGCCGTTTTGCTGGCCATTGGCAGCACCACACAACGGTGGCACAATGGGCTGCTCTTACTGCACCAGGGACAGAGTTACTTCCCGACCTCTCGGTACAGTCTTGTGCGTGTCATTGCAAAACATGTTCTTGCCCTTAGCATGTATAGGAGCATTTTGCTGGGTGGCAGCGTTTCTTTGATCCTTTCAGCTTCAGAGAACAAATTTTCTATTCCGCTTTGTATGACAGTGTTGAAATCTGTTTGCCTTTGCCCATTTTTGTGCCTTCATCAGACAGTGGGAGTCAGTAAGGGTTGTACACTTAATTTCCCAAACGGACTGCAGTGACTGTTTCCTCTTTGAATTTCTAAGCTGTACTACTGAATTTGGGAGCCCTGACAACTCTCAGATACCAACAGGCACATACAGGAAACGTTTTGGTGGGCTCTTTTTCTCAGAATTCAGAGCATGTGGGATGGATGTATCTTGTGAACCGGCCGGTCCATGCCCTGCTTGATGTTAAGTAGTGCAAACCAAAGTATGTTGAGGCTTTTTCTGCAATTCAGTTCCAACTTTTCTCACTTCTTTTAACTTCTTTTCTAACTAGCTGAAGGCCTGGATCAGACCAAAGTATAAGTTTAAAGCAGGCTTACAGTTGTAGCTATCCAGGGCCTCAAGGGGGTTTTGTGGCAGGCAGACATCCTGGTGTAGGTATTGTTTTCTTACTCCCCTCTCCTATGGGTGGTTCTTATGCATAGGAGATGAGAAAAGGATGACCTAAAAGTAATAATGGCAGCTGTACAGCAACAGATGATTTCTCCATACAGGAGAAATTCTTGGACTTCTTGTCTTCATATTCGAGTGTATTTGTTCTCTCTCTGCCCCCATGGAAATTTTCAGCTTTAATTGAAATAGAATAATTATAGAAGCTGACATTATAGACTTTGACTTGGTTTAAAATGAAAAAAATGCTTTGAAAAAATATTTTGCCATTTGAATCCAGACTAGAGCTTGGCTGTCCATTCTCCACGAAATTCAGACTGAAAAAAACCCCAACCCAAATAACTTCTGAAATTCCCCTCAGCAGGGATTTTCTTAAAGGAAACAATTATAAAACTATCAAAAATTTCTCACTTCAAGGCTTTCAGAAGGAAACATCACTGGGGGAGTTCAAGCTCTGATATCCATGGGTCACCTCTTACCCTGCTTCCCTACTGTGGGACTCCCTTTTGCCCTTGGGCCCCAGCAGCCCTGCAAATTCTGGTTGATGACCTGCAGCCACAAGGGCTTTAGAGCTCATGGTCCCCATCTGGGAAACCTGATGGTTTTCAGCCTCCAGGATTTTGATGATTGCTAAGTTTAGCAGAGAGAGGAGGGGAGAGGGTGAGCTGGCAGGAAAGCAGACAGAGCTCTGCTGGAGCCCCTGCAAGGTGAGTGAAAATCACCATCCCTTTTTGCTGAATGGGCATTTTCAGTGGAAAAATTGTTTTTGTCAGAACTTTTCTGCCCAGCTGTTCTCTGTGGGCTTTTAGTGCCGGTTCTTCATGCCCCTGCCCTTCCCTGCAGGCCTGGCATCCTGCTCAGCCCGAGAGGCCCATGGAGAGTAAAGTCTCCTGACTGGTGGACCCACTGCATTGCAGAAGTCTGTGAAGGTGGTCCTCCAGGCAGAAATAGGGCCAGCAGCTGAGGGCTTTCTAATGGGAAGTGGGAGCCTCGGGTTACAGAGAGTTATTTTTCATTGCTATTTCTGTGGAACTCAGAATTGGACTTTCAAAAAGAAAACCAAAACTTTTGGGATTAAAATTGGATTAAAATGAAAATGTGGATGTGGACTGGGCTTAACTTTTACAAAACAGACAGTGAATCACTAATGAAAACCTTTGTGTTTCCTGCAGCCAAAGTTTTGTCTCAATAATATTGTCTTGTATTGAGGCTTAATAGGATTTAGATGTTATCTGTACTGTGATTTCTGCTGCCAGTTTTTCAAATTGAAATAAACCATATTGGTGCAAGCCATACTTAGAATTAACACTTTTTTTTCATACTGGGCACTCCATTAGTGCTGCTACATCAATTTAGTAAAGAATGCACTGCGAGCAAGTAGTCATTTAATAGGAAACCCAGAAATATTCAGAGATGGCTTAAGCCAGAAATTGTATTGCTGCTGCTGACTGTGTCATCTCTAAAAGGAAAGAGACATAATGAAATGCCCGTGATCACTTAGTGTTGTGCCACAGTTCTCATGGTATGGTTTAAACCCTGCTATTGTCTAGAAAATCTCATGGCAGTTCCAGTCTACTTTGTTCTGTGTATCATGCCACATGCTGTTAGGGAGTGGTTTTACCCCAGAAGTGGAAAGGATGATAGTGGCCTGAATGGTGCAGGTATATCCCATGCCTCTGTCAGGCAGGAGCAATTGGTTGATTCTTGAAGGAATTATCTGATGTTTCTAGGGTGCTCCACGTTCTTTGGATGGGCAGCGTTGGAAAGTTAAAACTAATAAATCCTAAAGCACATGTCCTCTCATGTCAACACATGAGACATCAACATTATCGTGGTGCACTTGAGAAAAATCAACAGTTTTATTAAAAAAATGCTGATCCTGGAAACTGCTAAGATATATGGCAAGGTAGATATAGATTAAATTCATCAATTGTACATATTAACCATTTTATGAATAATTTTAAATGAGCACGATACTAGCCAAATTAAAGAGTAACCCATTTCAAGTGATGTTTATAATTCTGAAGCTGAAGGGCTGGTGACATTATCATTATTATTAGAACACTTCCTGCAGCCCTTCTGCTCTGGAGGGGAAAAAGGGGGGAAGCGGTCCAGCATATCATCGATAGTTAAGGAATTTCCTCCTCCTTTATCAGCCATCTTGAGCTGCAAATTTAGATCTGTCTGGGGAAAAAGACTGGAATATCTCAGATCAGCTGGGAATCAATAAAAAGGAAAAGACTTTCAGTAACCTAGTGAAAAGAAAAATCATCATCTCAAAGAAAAGAAACCTAGTCAAAAAGTCACAGCTAAGGCAGGAGTGCTCATGCACAAGTGTGGAAGCACAGGAGGTCTCAGAAGAATTACCCCAGAGTGAAGAAAATACGTATATGAGGTATTAACATGAAGTATTCTCTTCTGGATCAGGCTTTCAAGCAGTTACACTTTAAAATAATAATTGAAAAACCATGCCTCATAAAAATTAGGCCTCCTGCTTGCAAACACAATATTAAGACTTAACTGATTTACTTTGTTTGCTTAACTTTGTTGCATTAATTGGTTGCTAATAGTCTGCTAAAGTGAATAACAAGCCACTTGATGAGAATAAAGTATATTTTCAGATGTGTAAACCATTAGCCATCATTTAGTCACTAAGATCAAGTCAACCTAGGCAGATTACACTGGAGAATGGAACATTCAGGTGTTTGAGACCAAAGCCTGGACTGTGGGTAATAATAATAATAATAATAATAATAAAACAGTCCCTGGACTGTGGGACTGTGGGCATGATAAGTAAACCTCTGCAGGAACCCAGTCAGATATCTGGGAAGGAGCAATGGTGATGGGGTGGGAGACCAGGCAGGGAAGGGAAAAATAGAAGTCACTATAAATGTTTAATTTCTCACCTGAAATGTTTCACTCTGATGATGCTGAACAACACTGGACATGGCAAAAGTTCTGTTCTGAGCCCCTGAACTGTGATTTAGGTTTTAGACATTACCATTAATTATTGAAACTCAGAAGGCTGCAAAAACATCTTGATTCATTGGCAAACTGACAAACATATGGTGTGTTTTGCAAACCTCTAGGTTTCTGTTCAGAGAAGGAGAACATTAATTGCATACAAATTCTACTGGGAGTTCTGAAACCAGCCGTCATTAACATTGTTAGACATCGTATCTGGGAAGCTCAGTGCATTTTAAAATCTGAGTTAAAAATTCAGAGCGTTTGTAAAACTTTTGAGAAGGAAAGTGCTGAAGTATAATAAACTCAAAGAAGAGCATAAAAGTATCTGGCACTCTTTGGTATCTGTTGTTGGTGCATCAACAGCTTTACCTCTTGATTGATAGTCTGGACAGGAGGTTAATATTTGTCTTGGTAGGCTAATACTTGTCAGCAATTGGAAACTGGCATCAGAATCTGTTCTGTGTTGCCTGTGGCCTCCTACCAATTCTGCTTTGGCTACTTGATTGCCAGTTAGACATCTGAAATCCTATGAATGTCAAAACTTCACGTCTAGATTCACTGTACACAGAGTTTAATCAGCATTGGCAATGGGCTTTAGATGAAGGGGATTGTGCTGTGATTATTGACACAACCCAGAAAGCCTCACCAGAGAATGCTGCAACGCATCGTGTAGAAAATAAATTACCCTCTTTTTCATCTAGGCTGTGGTATGGCAGCTGCTCTTCACCTGCTGAAGCATGCTGTCCAGCCACCTCTCTGGCTGAGGATGGGTACATAGATATGGCGCTACAGATAGACACAGAGGGACAAAACCATATGGGATGTTTTGACCAAGGGCTGTAGGTTCATCGTGCTTGCCCAGCCGGTTTGCTGCACTTGCATTAAAGAAGCTAGTAGAGCACTCACCACAGCCCACAACTGGTTATTCTGTTGTGGCATGACTTCAGAATCTGGAGTGATGGGAGTTGTGATGTCCCCGAATTGAAGGTCCAGCTGAGTGGCCCCTGAGCTTGTCCTGTAGCCCCAGCAGGCAGAGCAGAAACTAGCTCTGCCTAGGAAGTATCTGGGACACTGCAGAAAAATCCCGGTACGTGCTGTGACACAAAGGACCTGTCTCATTCACCAGGTCATTCCCCCACATCGATTCTTGTTTCTTTCCCACTTCTAAATGCCTTTAGTGGCTCCTCTTTCAGAGAGCTAAATTCCTCATCGTTTAGCAACTTGTGCATAGCCCTAATGATTTCCCTGTTAAGGGCTATCACTGTTCTATTCAAGCCTCCTATTTCAGTGCCAGTGGTCGGACTCCAGAAGCAAAGCAAATCTCATTGTACTTATGTGCGCACCCTGGAGAACACTCTTCTGCAGCAACCTTTGAAGCTGCGACTGCTGGGTGGATTTCCTTGCTTTCATCTTCCATCTCACATTCTTTATGTGTGTAAAATAGCTTAAAACTGAGCCCCAGTGTGCTTATAAAATGCCAGGTCATTGACAATAGTGGCACTCATTTGCTGTGGTCAATTTAGTACTAATAAGCTGAAACTGTTCTGCGGGGATTCTTTTACATGGAACATAAACTCCTTTTCCCTCACTTAAGAACACTTTCCTATAAAATGATTGCAACCTAATAGTTTTTCTCCTCATTTTAGTAACCAGTCTCAGCCTATATTAGCGCTATTTCCCCCAGCAGCTTTCCCTGTAAGCTCTGTTTCAAGGCACCGAATCAATGATTACATGGTATGCAGCCCATTGAACTGTCCGTCCTGGGAACCCAGTGTGTAATACAGTCCTTAATGTCCTAGTGCCACAGTAAAAGTAGAATTTACTGCAACGGGCTAAATTCAATGCTCAGGCTCTTTTGGTTTTTAGTTTTCTTTCTTTTCATCCAGATATCTTAAAGCAGGTGGGACATCTTCTCAGGTGCCTCTCAGAAATGCTGAGTCTGCACGTGGGTTTTCTGACCCTCTGTAAATGCAATAGCAGCAGCGAAAAGGAGGTTTCATACCTTCCTAAAGTCATTATTCACTCAGCTCTGAAGACTGCACTCTGCATATATTAATCACACTGATAACTGCATCTCTTTTCCTTTTTTTTTCTTGTCCTGTCCCTTTATCCAACTGATTTCCCAAATTCACACTCCTTTTGCTCTTTTCCTCTTTTGCTCTCCCTGTGGTTCTGGTGCTTCATATTGCAGTAAATCGTCCTTCCATCCATCCACATTACTCTGATTCTCTTTCAAGAATTCCCTCTGTGCTTATTCCTACACTGATTTGCTGAAATGTGTAATAAAGTAATCCAAACAGAACTGTAAACAGAACCCAGACATGAATCATTCCCTATCTTCTTCTGGTACCTTGTTTTCATAAGGCTTTGCTTTCTTCTCTGAGCAAGTTGTGTGACTGGTACAACTTCATATATACCTTTGATACTATATGTATTTTCACCAACTGCTGATCAGATCTCTGTGATCATATATTTTGTGTGTGTGAAGTCACAGCTTAATGGGGCTAGAACTTCTGATTTAATGGAATCATTATTAATAATCCAGTGTAAAGCTTTCTAGCAATGAAGTTACCTTGTCTGATCTCTCTTTTACAGCGTAAGTGGGGTCTCTTGTCTACTTATACTCTAGGAAGAGAACTATATAATTCCCTGATAAAATGACTCATGTAATTTTATCCCCAATAAATTGACTGTGTGACATCATTAACTTCCCGCACATTCTGTGTGGCCATAAATAACCAGCACTTCCACATGGAAAATGGAGGAAGCACCATCTTTCTGGCAGGCTATGCATTGCTTTGAATTATTTTTTTATTTAAACAAGTTATTAATTTTATATTAATTAAACTAGTATTTTAACAATAACATCATAGTCCTTCTGTTTTTCTCAGCAGTAATCGAATTCCTTCATTGTGATAAACTACCCAGCCTTCGGCCTCATAGCTTACCCACTTGGGAATTGAATTATTGCTTCATAAAACAGAGGGTTGATTATATAATCACTTAATTAAATGTTGTACTCAGTCATTGCCGAGCTATTCCTGAAATGCATTTGGCATCTGTACTCACCAGGCAAATTTAAACATTGGAAGAGTTATTTTTTTCAGATGTGCTTCTTTAAAGGTTATTATTTCCAGTGTTCCATTGTCTGTGTGGTCTGGTTGTTTTCCATGTGTCAAGCTCACTCTTAATCACAAAGGAGATGAAATGCTCTTTGTGTTCCTATCTGACTTGCAGATTGCAGTCAGATCCTCGCTGTTATCATTTTGGAAGCATTTTTCTTGCTTCTGTTTGCAAAAGCACTCAGAGGTAAAGAGCCCACAGTCACCTATACGGCAACTGAGTTCTGAGCAGATATTCAGGACCTCACCGGTGACCACTGAAATTTCTGTAATGAGCTGGGCATCAGACCTTGGAATGGGAAAAATCCAGCATTAGCCAAAGCCCCTGGTGAATCTCCCCTGCAGAGAAGCACCAGCGAGATGCTGTGGATGAGACAAAACCTTTGGTTCTGCTGCACCCAGCCTGCACCCAGACCTGGCTCTGCATGTGACTTCCCAGCTCCTAAGGGAGAAATACCAACGCCATCACGCTTTCATAGGGTACAGTCCAGCTGATGGAGGTCCCAAGACCACAGGGGACATCATATATCTCCCATGGAACTCCTCCAGCCTTGCCCCAGAGCTTCACCCTGACAGGTTATGTGGTTTCCCCCTTCAGGGACTTAGTGATGGGAGGGTAAGTAAAACACTGGCCGTGACACTATGCTTCTAAACTACATGAACACACACAGACTACGAAGCGACAGGCAGATTTGCAAGGACAAAAACTGAACATATCTATGTATGAAACTTCTCAGTTTCTTTGCTTTACCTGGAGTTTTCTTCAAGCCCTGGATGTTAGGTGCAGAGCAGAGTTCATCAGCAAGCTGTCTCTGCTTCAGTATTTCCATCTTCCTGTCTGTTCCTGCCTCCACCACACTCAAGAGCCGCCCCTTACTTTTAAACCTGGTTTCATCACAGGTTAGTGGGAATGCACGCATTGGCCATATGGTACAGATGCTTAACTACCAGAGCAGGACAGTGGACAAGAAGAGCCATCAGCAATCAATGCTTCTTGCAGGGTAGTCCCATATCTCACCAGTGTGGGTTCGGTTGTTCATTTTCCCTAAGGCCTGTCCCTAAAACACAGCTGTCAGTTCTTTCCTACCAGGAAAGAGAAGACACTCAACCTGTCAGAGTTTATAAGATTTTCTGCTCTGTCCTATTCCAGCTTGGATTTTACTCTTTGTTGCCTATGGGTTGAGTGGCACAGACCAGGCAATCTTACCTCTTTTCTTCATTACTGTCCCACTTTTCTGTATATAACTCCAGGGTCTGACTCGGTCTCCTGCCAGCTTTAATAGAACTCTTTCTGTTAACATCCAGGGGAGCAAGATCTGATCGGTGCAAGGAAATAGGGCAGAAAGCACAAGGTGACTTCAACTTCATTTGTTTTACTGGTATAAAAAGTGAATGCAAGAGCCTTTGCTCTCTCTGTTCCCATCCCTCTCAGAAACAGGGATATCTAGGACAGGAAGGCAGTAATACCATTTATTCAGAAATAAAACCAGAATTTCCCTGCACGTGTTCATTTTACTTGACTATAGGCACGTACAACCACTGAAATAGCATGATTTCATCACTGAATTAGATTCAGTATTCCTCTCTCTATTTCTTAATTTAAATGATTTTTCTAGAATGCAAGGCTCGGTGACCAGGAGGACAAACTCCCTTTTCATTAAGCTGAATCAGACATGTTTTGGCTCAGCATTGTGTATTTTCAAATATATTTTCCCCTTGATCTTGTTTAATTATTTCCACAGGATTAACTACTTTCTATTGTGTGTCACTTTCCTCTGCAGGAAGCTCTGTGCTGGGTAGTATGTCTTCTCTTATTATGCATTTGCTTGGAATATAAATTGCTTTTCAATCAGATCTTTGCATTTCTAACAACATCTTCTGTATTGCAGCAGGTGCTTTCCCTAGCGGTTACTTATATGGACTCTAATGGCATGTCATCTGTCTATGCAGCCACTTCACTGCCAAATATGTAATAGAGGAATTTTCTACTAGCAGAAGCTTCTGGCAATTTTGGTTCTTTAAAGGCTGAGGCTTTTTATGTATTTTTGCATAGCTCATTTCACTGGGCTTAAACACACTCAATTAGGAAGGTTTAAAAAGTCCTTCTGGAAGCCTGATCTCATCTCAAATAAAACTGCTTCCTTTTCTTCAACTTGGCTTCCTGAGAGGGTTAAGAAGTAGGTTTTTTTTTCTCTCCTTTTTTTTTTTTTAAATGATAGATTGAGAGGCAAGAGATGAAAACAAAATAAAATAACTACACAACACAATAGTTAAGAGTAGTTAAGAGTTTAATGGTTTATCATACGGTGGGTACTTTCTGGAATTCCAGGTGTCTGTTCTGCCAAAGAAAAGCTGCTGCCTTGGTGGACCAAGCGTGGCTACTGAATGAAAGCTGGGGTCTGCTCTCCTCCAAGCAAAACCAGGGGAAATACTGAGGGCATCGCTATCCAAGAGGAATAAATGGCGTGTCTGTTGTTGCACTACTTCTTTCTCTCATCAGCTTGAGTTTCATTGATTTCAGGACATAAACTTACTGGACCTTCAGTTAATCAAAGCAGTGAGATGATCACTGCAGCAATGCTGAGGTCATGTACTCTGTGACAGTTTATTTGTATGACTGGAGGCAATGGGACAGCCGCTCATGGTCAGCAGTGTAAAACCCATTTCCTCACCAACCACCAAAGGTCTACAGTCCCTCAAAATTCCCAAATGATCCTGTTAAAAATATTGTTGCTTCTTTTACAGTTTCTGTAAATGAGGAGATTAATTTTTTCTCTATTGGGAGTGCTTGCTTCTCATCCTAAAGAGTGCTACAAAAGACAGCAACAAAAAAAAAAAAAAAAAGAAAAGCAGAGGTTTCTAAGGAGGATGGGAGTAAGGCTGAGGGAGGAACAGAACTAACAGAATAACAGAACCGTGAGTGCCCATACGCATCTATACTACCTCCTGTGTAAGACAGGGAGTGAGTCTATTTGTTTGTGGCATGATGTCAGCAATGACTATTGCCCTCTTTCAACTCTTTGCTCTGATGCCAATCTCCTACTGTGCCCAGTAAAACACTTGCAAAGTAGATTTGGGCCCTAAGTGGGATTTTAGCTGCTGCAGGTAAGTTCACAAACAGGAAAACCAAACATCACTTCCCTGCAGCACTAGGTATGCTCTTTTTAAGCCACATGTGACAGAGAAAATAAACATTTTCTGTGCATAGTGGAACTTAAAACTAGAACAGTTGGGGTTCAAAAAAATATCCTCACTCCACCCAGGGCACTGCTATCTCTCTCCCTCTCTCCCTGTGGAGCTTCCAGAGGTCGGAGGCTGCTCATACACATCTCCACCGGCAGAGAGTCCTGAGCAGTGCCAGCAGGAGCCCTCAGATCTCCTAAAGAGCTCTGAAAAGTTCATGTCTTCACTCAGTTTTCTCACCTGCATTAAATTGTATATGTGTGTGCATTCCCAGTTAATTCATATCCACTAATTCGTAGCTAATGGGTCCAGGGAAATAGGGAGGGATGTGAAAAAATAAAGACTTTGGGAGCATAACATGAGGCCCAAATACACTAACATGGGAGCAACTGGGAAAAGCCACACCACGGGAAAGGTTTGGGTTTGATTATACTCTTCTGCTACTTTGAATTTCCTACTGCTTGAAATGTACGCTTACATACTGGATTTTTACTTGAAACCAAGGTGTGAGGAGCTAGGACTGAGGGTCTTAGCAATAAAAACAAGGGACAACAGATATGAGGCACTGACTCTATTAATTCTTTCACCAAACCTTAGACTTTTCTGCTCATGATCTGCCTTTTTTCATACCCATGTCTTTCAGGAATAACTCCGCTTGTTCTTAACAGACATAAATACATACAATATGTCTCAGAAAAATATTTTGGAATAAATCCTCTTCCATTTCACTGTTAACTCTCAGGACAGTGACTTCTAAAGATTTTAGTGAGCTGTAACACAACAGAGTACAATGGGATGCTTGTAAAACAAAGATTCCTCTTAGATCACAGAAGTTCTTGCTGGATGGCCCACAAGGACAAGCTGAATGTTATCACTTACCTGCGTTTACAGCGTTACCTTATAATGAGTGTTATTTCAAGTAAGTGTTCTTAGCTATAAAAAAGAAGGGAAGCAAACCAAAAAATATGTATATAAGTCAGTGTAATCGAGGAAGACGGGCAATTCCAAAAAAACCCCAGATGGTGGAGCTACTTCATTGCTGCTGACAGTACAGCGCTGCGCAAGTTTTGCTTCTCAAGCTCTGCAGAAAAGAATCAGCAGCAGCATAGAAAAAGTCCCCAAATGCCTCTGCCACCACATCCCAGGCCTCGTCTTTCCTGACTAAAGAGTATAAATCAGTGTGCACAACTTTCTGCAAGTCTTTCCCAGGCAAAAGTTTTGGCTCTTCAGTGTATGTTCTCTCTCCTTTCCAGAAAAGATACTGTTTTCCTCTTCTTTTACCAGCAATTCTTTAATGAACTATGTGCCGTACACAGTGGTAAGCAATTTATTACAAATTCTGTAATGACAACATCGTTATTGCATCAGAACTTTTCCAAATAGCAGATTTTAATATTTTTGGTGCAAAGAGGATGCTATAATTTGGCTCTTTTTTTTTTTTAATGCAAAAATGCTAAGATCCATGAAAGTATATATTGAATTATGCTTTAAAATGCACCATATCAGGATTTTTTGAAGGGAAATCTTTCCTTGAAATAGTTTCTGGCTGTAATTCTAGGAGACAATGATAATAAAATGGCAAATTGGCTACTCTCACTGTGAATTCCCTCAGTTTTAGCCTTAAAAAGCCCAGCTACCTGTATCTGCTTGTAAATGTGCAGCACACGTACTACTGTGAGCTACAGGCTCTGCTCCCATCATGGCAAGTTAACTGCAGATGTTCCTTGTGAACCAAAAAGAGATTAAGTCCTTAAGACAACATGGGTCGAGGCAGGCTTTCCACATGGTCCAAAGGTCCTGCTTAGCTGAGTGTAGGCTTTTTACTGGGTGCTGTGATTTAAACACTTGCAAAGCAAACAGAGGAGCAAAACCACTTTACAAGGGCTGGATGGTGAGGAGCTGGGTGCAGGTGAGCAAGAACCTGGGAGCGCATAGTCCTCCTGCTCCTGATGTGCCAGGAGCCCTGAAACCCGTGTCCTGCCAGCAAGGGTCATACCAGCCACCCACTGTGCCTTGCAGGGACCTTCCTGGGGTGACCAGGAAAGATGGGCCATTTTCCCTTCTTCAGTTACCTGTCATCAGGAGCAGAGGATGGGGAGCCATCCCTCCAGCCACTGTCCCTCCTCCCCTGTCCCGAGAGGCACGTCCTCTGTGGTCGGATGGGGTGGAGGCAAACTCCATATCGTGTGGTTTTCCGGAGGACCAGCTGAGATATTGCATCACTGTGATAGCTCCCTGGGGACAGCAGGAAAGCCTGGGGTACCTGCCGACACCGTCTTTAGCTGTTATTAGAATTTATATAGTCATTTAGGGGATGAGCCCAGCTGGCTCCGGGGATTAGATAAGCTTTTCATCTCCAGGTCACCTCACAGCTGTTGGATGGGTCTATGGCATGTGTGACATGAGTGATGGTCTGAAGAGGAGACATGGGTCCACATTATATGCACGCGTCCGTACCGGAAAACGCCTGTGCAATTAGCACTAATTGGCACTTGCCTTGGAAACGACTGCCGAGCAGCCGGGGACTGAGCAGCCATATACGCAAGCCCAAACTGCTGTACATTTCTTAATAAAACTTGTGCATTTGGCCTGAAAAATCCATTTTGGAGCTCTTGGACTGAAAAGGTTAAGCCTGCCCTGGAGCCAATTTTATGTTTTCCTTTAGTATCAACATTTGGAGAATCAAATAATTGGGAAAGGAGGACCAGGTAATTTCCAGTGAGTTCATAGGACAGATGATCTGAAAGCCATCTGCCTGCCCCTCAGGCTCCCTGCCATGTGTATAAAAATGAACAGATATTAATGCCAATTTAAAAAAAGACGACACAAAGAAACGAGCAAAAAAACCCAAGCAAGTTACCATCATCTTGTGGTAGATATCTGGAGACACAGAGGATAAACTGTGTATTAACTTTTAAAATGCCATCCCTTAAAGTGGATTCTTTATACTTATTTCTAGACTATATATCTCCACATCCTGAAGAAGCAGCCAAAGCCATCAGGCTCTTTTCTTTCCATCTCAAATCTCATGAGCCCACCAGCTGGTCAAACAGAAATGTCTCCTGCCCAGCCCCAGCCAGACCCAACTCCTCTCTGCTCAGGTTCCCACGGCTTCGCTGGTCCCTTCAGCCCAGAAGAGTGCCCTTCATTTCAAAGGCATCACGGCCAATTTATAAATATTTTGCTGGCACTGAGGGTCAGGAAAAACCAGGTCTCACAATCTTGTGCTCAGCACAGCAGGCACTCTGCCCTGGTCTCACTATGTTGCAGGAGATGCATTTTCTTGGGTGTTGCTTTGCTGACCAAACATACCTGGTGCTCACCTGGAGCAAACACCCACCACCATCGCTGTGGCTCCCTGCTGTCTCCGGTGAGGCTTGGCCCCGAATCCTCTCAGAGAGAAGCAAAACAGGTCTCATGCATAGAACTGCCCCAGGCTGACTTTGGTGGTGCCTGGATTCAAGCTCTCCCACCTCTTGTTGAGTTTATTGTGTCCCGGTAGAAGAAGGACTGTGTGAAATACAGAGTCATTCATGGATAGATTACCTGTCGGGGACTCCCAAGTCCTGTGTTTTATCTGCTGCCCCTCTTGTGCCTGACAGCACGCCTTGGTCAGGTCACTTCATTTTGCAGTGCCTTTAATCCCCATCCTATTCCATACCAACGTCAGGTATAGCTTTTTGCTGCCTACAGCATCCTCCTAAAGCCTCTGACACAACTGCACGCCAGGACCAGGGGAACTTCTGACTACTACTTTTATGTATACATTCTTTTAAAATATTTATTATTATTGCATTTGATATCATTTCAGTTTCCATTATGTTGCTTTTCAAAGAAAATTGAAATATATTTGAAATCAATACCATTAGTACCAGCAACTCACAATCTTATACAATGTTACATACGGATGTAGTTATGAAATTTCCTTAGTTCATGTAAGGTGAAGGTTAATTTTAGAATGCAGTAAGAGTACCAGAGCCATTAAAATAGTATGGAAAAATGTTACCAGATGAGAAATTGTTCAAAATAAATTAAAACCATGATTTCAGTCATGTCTTTCCAGATCACTTTGATACTAGGCTATATTTTTCTTGTGTGTATTCCTGCCAGAGATTTTCATAGCAATCACGCTCATTTCCAGGGAAATCATTCCTTCTTAGGTTAACAAGAAGGACTCTTTCTCAAGGTACATGAAGGTACTTTGCAAAATATATCTGATCCTCTGAAAAAAAACGTACCAACCTTAAGTTTTCCTTTTCTTTTGCGTCGGTGTAACTACTGGTAAGCCACTATATTATAACGTTAGTACAAACACAGTATGCTGCATTATTTTGACACTTCTGGATGTGTTTCTTCATTCCCTTCTGAGCTTTATTATGCCACTGTCAAAATAGCTACTGGTAGGATATTTTATGACTTGTGTGGCAAAGGATGTGGTGCCACAGAGATGAACAAAGAACGGGTCAGCTACAAGATAATCCATCTTCCCCCCTCTGGACTGTTCTCCCCCTTCCTCCTCAACGAACTTCAAGGCTCTGCCACAGCACAGAGCGCTGCTGCGAGACTCGGAGTCACATTAATACTGTGCTGGATACATTCCCACACCTTCATCCTTGTGAGGGTACTCCTGATGCAACCGTCGTTTGCCAGCTCTGATTTAGCACTGTCGGTGTATAGGGAATTGTGAAAATAAAGCTGGCTTTGTGTGAAAAATAAAGCTAGCTTTATGTTCCACCTTTGTTTTTCAAGAGTGCTCCCACTGGTTTAAAAAGGTTGGGTAAATGCTTTTGAAACCAGGGACCAGGCTCATCTGCCTGCATGTCCTTGTTACTGAGAAAAAGAAGAAAGAAAAGGTTATTTTTTTATCACCTCGGTATAAATGGTCATCATCACATATTTTCCTGCAATATTAAGCAAATTTGTTAAACAGTACCTGTTGCAAAACTGTGTCTCAGGATAGTTTTTCTTTTAGTACAGAGCCCGTGCACTTTGCCTGAGCAAGGCAGATTTTCATCTCCTGAAGTCTTGCCTTGCCTCCCTGGAGCAGCAGCAGCATCAACATCCTTCTAAAAGAGACTGTGCCTTTCCTTGGATCCCCTCCTGGAACACAGTTCAGAGGGGCAGATGCCCTTCCCAGCTCCTTTAGCCTCTCACAGAGGGTAAGGCATGTTTTACGAGGTAAGACGTAGAGCTGACGGTGAAATCGAGAGGTAGGACACGCAAATAAAGGCTCGTGTCATGAGATGTAAAGTGGGACGCTTTGCACGATGATTTTTAATGTGTTTGTCTTCTTGAGCTGAAAGTACATTAAATAGAGAGGTATAGAAAAGCCTTGTCAAGTATTGGCCAAGGACATTCATGCAAAACTCCAGCTTGTAAGAAATACTTCTAACGAGTCAGCAAAAAGTGCTTGTGTCTTGTAATACTTTCCTACCTCTCCCCTATTTACATATATCAACAAATAGCCCGTGTGGGAAAGCCAACCAGGTGTATCCATGCGATAATTACGGTCACATTAACTATCACCAGTGAAAGTGCACAAATGTGAGCAGCTAACTGAAAGCTGCCCCTTAACGCTCGCTTGGAGTCGCCAGGAGGGCAGCGTTTCGCATCCTACGCAGGAGAGTTCAGCAAAGCAGGAAGGACTCGACTCTCCTCCGCTTTCCAGCCCTAGACAGGTTTTGACCATGACATTAACTAGTTCATCTTCTGTATTTTCTCCTCGCTGTGCTCTGCCAAAATGCAATTAGACAAAGTCACTGCACACAGAGCCTTTTCCCTGCCAGAGGGCACTTCTGAGGAGACAGACAGCCTGTATCGGGGTTGCTTCAGGAGTTAAGACTCAAGCGATGCTTTAAAGGGAAACATGTTGCATTAAGAAGTGTTATGTGCTGCTTTGAATCCATCATTTTGCATGCGCTCAGTTATTCCCCGGGCGGCGTGAGCTTTGGCAGTTATTGCCTCCATTATTTTACCAAATTAAATTTGATCGCGGGGAGGAAAGTGAGGATGGGGGTGTAATGAGATTACAAATCCTTGTTCTCCCCTTTTACTCTCCCAGAGCTTTTTGGCTGCAAATTCCCAATTCAGGCAAAACCCATCTTTTGCCCAAGGCCCTGGTATTGCAGCAGCTGCGGGGCTGGTGCTCCCGGGAATGCGGGTGGGAGCGGTGCGGGAAGAGGCTGCAGCACTGAGCCCTAGCCCAGGCAGCGGGGATCTCATCGCTCCCATCCCCAGGCGCCGGGGGTAAAATTCCCTGTGACAGGTGATGGAAAACAAAGAGCTGTCACTGGGTGAACGGGATATGGCTAACTCTAAACGGCATTATGGAGTCTCTGTCAGCTTTGGGAACAGCAACTTCAATAGGTTACTGGAGACTGAGTCCTGAATAAAATGTCAGGAAGATTGAAACTTAGGTTTCATCTCAAAAGATGCAGACAATTTGCTGAGCGCATGAAACTCTCACTTATTTTATTTCTGCAGAGTACCAAAGAAGTCTTTATAGGCTCAAGTTTCAAATTAGTCAAGGTAACAACATTTGGTAAGTCAAAAATTAGGGTAGACAAATGGCAAACATAAAAAAAATATCGCACACTGGAACTAACTGTTCAATTCCTCACACATATTATTGATTCCGTATACACACAGGATGGAAAATCCAATATACAGGCAGGTCTCAAGGACATCAGATACTGGACCAGCAGTGTCAGTGAAGACCAGCTCCCGTACAAATGAAATCTTGCACTGAGCTGGGAGAGAGGATGGAGAATGGTGTTCACTCTACGGTAATATCATTGGATCATCTCACAAATCATATTCACTTTGACTTGTGCTGTCATGAAAAGGTATGTTAGCAGAAGTTCAAAACTTCTCAGTAAAACAAAGATGAGGTAGGAGTTAAAGGTTTAACAAGATAATTATTTTGTTTGGAGGCAGCTGAGAAAGAACAAGGCCAATGTGTGCAGAGAAGTTTGGTTCAAGGACCACCTTGTTTTTCCCTTTGTACTAAATGTTTCTAGTTTAGGATTCATATGCATTATTGTAAACACAAATAATTTATTTATCCTCATAGCACAGGAACAGGCACATATTCAATTACTTTAGAACATGAAAAATTAAAAGTGCAAATCCAATTTGCACTTATACTAAAGAAAATCTGAACTAACATTCCAGAAGTGCGAAAGGAAACACAAACTTGATATATTTAACTTATTGGGCATTCTAATATCCTACGACCTTATGCAAAAAGCTTAAGTATTTTTATTATTAAATATTTATGCAAACAGTAAAAAAGTAGATTCAGTTACTCTCTCTAGGCTATAAGTAGATGACAAAGAGAAAATATTTATTCTCGGTGTACATATCAATTGCTAGCTGTCTGCATTCATATAGATATATATAATTTCCAATTGTTCAGTGAAAAACTTAGAACTGTGAAGAATTTAAAAAGAATTAAATTCAGTGATCTAATGAAGTCTGTCTTAAGTCATCTGCTCATAACAGAATATAATAGAGAATAGACTCTCTGTAGCTTTTCTGGACCTAGAACTTCATGGTCAGATTGTAGTACACAAATTTCATTTGGTTGCTCAAAAGCCTGTAGAAGAGGTTGAAGATTTTATTAAATTCTAGAGGATTTAGCTGTAAGAGAAAATGAAATTGCACAGTATACAGTCCAATACTCCTATATATACTGGAATTGTCTTTCCATTGCTGGTGGCATCTTCAGTCTCCTGACCCTTGGACATATTTAGCACTTCATTTTCATCCATCCAAGCTCTGCTCCTAATAAGCAAGTTCAACAGTATCTGTGCACATGGATTAGGTAGACTGAATTTCTCTTCTTTAACACCCAATCCAACATCTGTTAAAGACAGCAGAGGGATGCCACTGATTTTACAGGAAGCTAAATCAGTTGCAAATCAGGATAAACTGGTGCAAGTGGGAAAGAGTTTTGCAGCCTCAGATGTATCAAAGCACTTGTAGCTGCAGGAGCTAAGTGAGTGCCCGAGTCCTTTTCTGAATAGGCATTTTAGACCCAGGTCCTCAGCAGTATTTAAACCTGCAAAGCATTTTGAGTATCTGAGACCTTTCTGAAGGCGAAGGAGTTGCCTAAAGGGTGAAATGTTATTTACCATCACAGAGGCAATTCTCTCCCTGCTTATGGGTTATCCTTTAGCCTTCAGCAAGGTGCCAGATCCTTCCCAAATGAAGGGGATTTAACATGTATCTAGAAAGCATAAATCCTGGCTATTCTTTTCTCTCTTCAGCATGGCCTTGTCCAAACTAACTTTTCAAGGAATCTGCAAGTACGCCATGCTACATATTATTCATAAAATGTCTAAGGTCATCTGCATAATGACTTGGTATGAACATTTTCACACCTTTTCTAAAATTAACTCGAGGATGATTCTCTGTATTTTAATATTCCCTGTAAATGTTCATGCCTGGAAAATCAGTGGATCTGTACAGTACACAATTTTGCTTCTGCCCTAACAGTGGGACAGTCTAATGGTTACACAAATAATTACATTGGAGCTGCAGAATGAGAATTGTATAAAACAGAAATGAAAGCAGATGGAAAGTATGACTCAGCTCCTCTCTGCTCCACTCCCACCACATCTTTGAATTACTGTTTTCCCCTAGAAGTGCTTTTGATCTGAAGTGCATCTGTAAAGAAAGGACAAAAGTTTTGATTAATATTCCTTCCCCTGTGAGCAGAGGTCTCTAAGCAGACTTTCCATCAGTAACTGCATGGGCAGAGTCAATAGCAGATCAGAACATGAGAGATATTTTCACAGATGTGGTTGCACGTGGATTCCTCACATCCTCCCATGGTTATATTCTGCTCTCAATCCCTTCAGTAGAGATCTACAGAACTGATTTGGGAACCACAGCAATATCTACGATTTACATCTCTAAATCAGAACAGGTTAAGGTCCATGCACACTCCATTAGCAATATTTTTGTGTGTGTGTGTGTTGCACAAAGAGATGGATCCTGTTCCAACCCCAATGTTAGTCCTCCACCAGTTTCTGTCTCCAAAGACTGTGGTATCTGTCGGGGAGGGCAAAAGCAGTTGTCAGACTTTAGGCTTTAGGTTTGGCCACAGCCTTGGCATTGCTTCAGAGTTGCACAAGGACTGGACCTATCTCTACAGCTGGCAGCAGTGTTACTGCCAAGCTAGCAAGAGGAGTGCTTCACTCTCCTGAAACTGGAAAGAAACTCCCATTCTAGCTGCTGTTGCCTCATGTACCAGAGAAATATCAGTACATAAGATCGGCTTCTGCTTTGGTGGTATCATTCAGCATCACGCTCCTACACCCTCACCTATTCTATGCAAGCTGAGGCATGTTCAGTGAAGAATTGGGGGACCAGGTCTGATGCCTCTATCCTCCAGTGCAAAGCAAAATGCATGTTCCCATGAAAAGCAAGTGCTAAACCTGTTTTTTCCCTGTCTGCTTTCCTAAAGCCAGCGGTATTTTCCTGGCCACCCAGTCCCAGCTCAGGACAGAAGGACTGTTCCCATCACATAACAGATCCATACCTTCTTTTTCATTCTGCTCTGTGCCCATCCTGTTTATCTCTTCTGAACTGCATATTGTTTCCACTTTAACAGCTCCTGCCAGCTGTTTTCTTTTGGTACCTTTTATTGCAGATAGAATTTCAAGGGCTTCCAGGGGGAAGCTGCTGAAAGCACTGTAGCTTTCGGACTCACTTCAAAGCAACTTTCATCATTTTTCACGCGCTCTTTTTAGGACTCCTCTTCTGTTCTTTCCCCAAAACAGATTCTCTCAAAGATCACACTGGGAGATAGCACTATTTATGGCACTTCAGCGGGAGACATCATGTTTTTTGTCTGATTTGGACACATCCACTGTCCTGTAAAGGTTAACAACAGAGAGGTTTCCTCCCCCTCTCACTTGTAGTTTGTTGTTGGTAGGATTTTTTGCAGAGGAACGGGTGGGAGGGAAGGTTACAGCTGGAATTTAGCTGCCAGAAGCCTGAGGGTCAACCTTAATTTAGTCGAACCTCCCATCATTAAAGAAATTGTAGCTTCTGCACTGGACCGGGCAGACTCATCTGTGGGAGGCCTTGGCTTCACACCAGTGCTAATTGTGGCTGAATTATTCTTACAAGCTGCAAAGCTTTGTTGCTGAACTTAGAGGAGAGATAGCCCATCAGTTTTGCAATTATCTGAGGCCAGAGAGCAGGATGGAAAAGAAAATTCCTGCTTAACTCGTGCCCTCAACCAGGCCAATGGCCGCAGGGCAGGGCTGCTGCTCTGAAGAACTGGAGGCTGCGTCCTGAAATGCGGTGGGAGAAAAAAAGGACAGAAAGTCTTGAAAATAAAGGGTTGAGTGGCTATGTTGGATGGGAAAGGCCAGATCCAGCCGTGACATGAAGGGCTGTGACCCTGCAAATTCAGTGCAGGTACACTCCTCCAACAGGGAGGAAGACTAAATACAAATAAGGAAGTGGTTGGAAGAGCAACTTGTGGCACCACATACTGTTGTGTGAATCTTCTTGAGTGGCATATCACAGTTTGAGTCACTCAAGTTAAAAAAAAAAAGAACAACAAAGCAGTATCTAGAAGTCTGTGTATTTAAATACTGGCTCTTCTCAAAACCCACCTGGACAAAGCCAACCTGATCTGTCAAGCTGGCCCTGCTCTGAACAGGAGGTTGAAGAGGTGAGCAAGGACATCCATTTCCTAGAAACCTCATTCAAACCAATAAAATTCTTCTTGAAGATTAGATGTTCAAAAGGATGAAGACTCATTTCCCCTGTTTTCTTTGTGAATAGGTATCTATTGCAAATCTCCCTTCCCTTTTTTCTCCAAACCACCTGTAACACCGCTGAAAAGAGAGGTAGGCTAAGGCTGGCTTGCTGTGCTGGTGAGGGCTAGCACACTGCAACCATTAGCATAGTACAGAAGGTGGCAATAGCAGTGAATGGTCAAAGTCCTTAGTCCTCCTCTCCTGTGGTGCATCCAGCATTTAACAAGGTGTTATGGTTTAAGAAAACCCATAACAATATATTGTCGTTTA
>JAOXJM010000012.1:33958082-33973277 GCA_026413425.1 Tringa solitaria
TGGACAAGATGATCTTGAAGGTCCCTTCCAACCTAGAGGATTCTGTGATTCTGTCCCCTGACACAGCTCATGGGCTCCCATATGGCTCTGTGTGGAGGCGTGTAACCACACGAGATCAATCCCAGTGCTTCTGGGATGACCTGTTGGATGCAAACATACCCCTCAAATTTCATAGCTGTTATTATGGGGTTTTTGTAATACATCCTGAGAAAAAATTGACCCAAGAACCTCACAAGAGGAATCTGAAATCATGTATGGATTCAATGGACCTTCACCCTCTCTTGAGAACACCAGCTTGATTGAATCCCCAGCCGTCTCCCTACACACTGGTACAGGGTGGGGGAGAACCGGGCTTGTCATCTGCACGCTCAGTCCCCTGATGCGACAAGACGTATTTGCCTTTAATCCAGGCAAAGGTTTCACCTGCTCCCACTGCTTCTTGATAAAACAGTCGGCGCATGAAACCGTCGCCGCCGATAGGAACAGATGCGGAGAGGAGAATGGGAACAACAGCAAACATTATGTTCCTCCCAGAGCGGTGCTCCTGTCGCTGCCCGTGCCACATCTGTGTTTTTGAAGGGAAATGTCATAACATTGCTAATCAATAAGGAGAGTGACAGGACCATTTGTCAAGAGCCAGCCAGCACTGCAGCTGTTGCAGTCATCCTCTCCCCGGGCTTTACCACGAGAAGCCGAGGGAAGGACCCGATTGTTTGCCTTGTGGGGCAGCCCCCTCGCGCTCAGGGGTGGCCACCATGCGAGGGCAGCTCCGGCCAAGCTCGCCGAGGCGCCGCGCCAGCCTTGCCAGCAGCGGGCAGAGAGCCTGGCAGGAAGCACAGAGCTCCGAACAATGGGATGTAAAAGACACCAGAAGCCCCGCGAGGGAGAGAGGGGTCCTGGGTGTTGGAGGAGCCCGTTGACCTTTAATCCCGGGACCGCTGTTGCATATGCATCACGTTTGAACTGCAGATGTTCCTCGCTGCTCCGCCGGTCAGGGCGAGGATCTTACAGAAAAGGAGGCAGGGACTCGGAGAGAACTTAATGAAGACTTTAAGCCGTGGGTTGCAATTAAAATGGCCCGGCGGTGTAAGCGTAGGGGTGGGGGGTCGCTAAAGCTCCTGCAGCTGCTCTGCCTGCAGTAACGGCTGGGAGCTAATGTCCCTGCTGATGGGCAGGGCTCCCCTCCACAATGAGAGCAGTCGTGCATGCTGGCGGGCTGTTGGCAGAGGTGACAAAACTGAGCTGCCCTTTCCCACCCCATCAAAATAATCCTTAAATTAGGAAATTTATCTTAATCTGATGGTCTATCTGTGGGTTGCGCTGCCACGGATAATGCTTCACCACTTTCCCCTAGACAGCTCTGGCCAGTAAATAGAAAAGGAATAAATATCGATATAGCGAGGCACGGAGAAACAGCCTTTCTTTTTCATGACCATGACCTGCTTTTTCATAGGGAGAGTTTGGTGCTCAACATGGTCCCCACAAGGAAAGAGAGCTGCCACCTGCAAAAGAGACCCCTGCTTCTCTGTTCCTGAAATCAGCCAATTAAAATAAAATCCCCATGTCACTTACGGTGTGGTGTCCGTACCCAACTGTCAGGGTGCCTACAGGCTTAAAATGATACAGGGTGAAGCTTTGTCTGGGCTTCTGAACTATATCCACCAAGGTATGAATATAATATCGATCCCACGTAAGGCTCCTGATTTCAACACGAAATGCTGTTTAACTAATAGCAAGGGCCAGGATCCTCACCCAGTGTCACCTTAGCATCACCTAATGTCACCTGAAGATTGTCTCTTCACACTCAGGTTCAGACCCTGATGCTGGAGCTCGGTGAAGTACAGCCAAACCATTTGTTTTGTAACCCAAATTTCTTCACAGTGAAAAGTGCTGTTTTTTCTTTTATTCACAGTGTTTTGAAAAAATTGTCAGTCCTGGCAGTATTTTGTTTCCAGAACTTCTTGTCCCAAAACAAAGCATTCCCATAAGGTTGAAGTGGCCCATGTGAACGTTTCTGGAATGGAACGTTTTCATTTTTCATTTGGAAATGATTTTTTTCCCACATGCAATTCATTGTTATTATTTTCGCACAAAAACACATCTACAAGCTTTCAAAGGGCAAACTTGGACAAAATGCTTTGATTTCATAACAGCAGAAAGTTTTGATTGACCCGAAGTTACATTTTATCGGACCTCCGTTTCGCACAGAATTTCGCTTGCACATACACGTTTCTGTTTTGTTGGGGAACCAGGAAAAATATTTCCACACATGGAAAGATCTGGTTTGCCTGGATTTTATGAGTCCTCCCCTGAGCTGGTTCTCCTTCCCTGGTTCTCCAGCTCGGGCCAGAAGCAGGCAAGGCTTTGGCACTGCCCACCCCAACAGCCACCACTGGATTTCACCCCCTTGAAAAACCATTAGTATTGCCCTCACAGCCTCCACCAAGGGCAAATTCATTAAAGCCGAGAGGTCTGATCAGAATGCATGAAGCGCTACAGAAATGGCCAGGCTTGAGAGATAATTCGTCAAAGTATTTGTCGTTTCTCATCTTTTTAAACATGCTGCAGATCTTCAGGCATCTGAATGCCGGCCCAGCGGTCCAAGAAGTGGTCATATAAAGAGATGAAATTTTGAAGAAAAGGGGTAGGTCAAGAAGGTTGAATTCATTTTAAGGAATGATATAGCTTTCATAACAATATATCTACTGCCTGTAATTTATAACCCAGGCTGCCATAATGCTCCCGTATCCCTTTTTGTTTCTGCGGTTCCAGTTCAGTGAAGAATTTCAGCATACACTGTGATTGACAGGGCAGATGGTAGCATTGTTTGCTGTTAATGTAAACCTATTATTTAATATATCTGTTAGTTTTATTTTTTAACAGAGTACTAGAGATTATAAAGTTGGATTGACCTTTTTTGCCAATAAATAAATTGTTGCAGGTTTCAGTGGGGATTCTACTTTTATCTGCCAATAAAAAAACTGAAAGAAAACTCTTATCTACACTCCTTCCTCTTTCCTTTCCTCTTTCATCTCCTTAAGTCTCTTCTTATGAACAGTGTCCTGGAAGGAAAAAAAAAAATCCATAGGTGGAACGAGCACCTCTATATGTGTGTAAGTCAGAGTTTACATCAGCGAAAGAAATGGGGCTTAAATTCACTGCGTGATAAATTCTGCCTCTCGAAGTCCTGACATCAGTGGAATTGGGATTTTATCCTGGGGGCACGTGGGCTTGGTTCCCATCTTACTTTCACTGGGCTTTGAAACTTCAGGTCCTTTGATGGCACGCTCATGCTTCAAGGAGGTGGAAGAAGGAGGACAGCAGAAACAGTCTGCATATATTAAAAAATGGGAAATCAAGAAAAACTGATCATGAATATGTTTGTAATAAGCTTGCCCCACTTAATTTGTGGTTTGGTGGTAAAAAGAGAATATGCCTTGCAGATTTACGTTTTTTACCAGGAGTACATCGTTAATACAGACACTAGAGCCCCACAGAGGCTCAGTGAGAGTTTGGAGGGTACACACAGCTGCACTTCACCAGAGTGGGCTGGTGTGGCTCCTGACTGCTTTTGGATGGCTTGCTTCCTCTCTGTTTTCTCGTTTCCCTGATTTAAGACCATCACCTGGCAGATTTTTATTCTCCCTCTAAGAACTTCAGGCTAAAGTCATTAGATGAGAAAGAGAAAACCTGGTCTCGTTATCTGAACCTTTTTGGTTGCTGCCTCTGGAGGTAAGTACCTCCAACCAGAGAAAGAGAAAAGCCTTTTTTTTCAAAACTGTGAACTCATTAAGGGAATTCATATGCAAGAAAAGCAGTGTAGTTGAAGAAAATGTAAATTTTGCTAGCTGAGAAACATTTCCACATGTTGCTGTAAGCCTCTGCAGCTAAGACACTGGATTTTCATCCGAGTTGGGTTTTTTTGCATCTGAATTCTTAACTATGCACCTTGGGTTTTCTAAGGGCTGGGGTTTGGGAAAGGAAATTTGTACTTTGGTAGGTAAGAGAAGTAATGAAAAGCCTGTGGATAGGCATACACAACGTGTGCCTTGCCACCATAAAATTATATGCTCCTCTGGGTAGAATTGCTGAGCTTTTTGCTCTGCCACACATCAGGCACAGTCCTGACTGCTTGAGAAGTAACAAGCTAACATGTATATATCACACATGCAGACCAAAGACACAAACAGCATAAGAAAAGCCAAAATGGGCAGTGGGATTTCCCTTTTTTTTTTGCAACAATCACCACAGCAGACAAGCACAGAGCAGAACCATCATTTCCCCTTTTCTTGTCCTATTCAGTGGAAGCAATTAAAATTGAGAGCAATGTCTTTGAAGGTGAATCTGGTGGCAGGCTAACTGCAGTGAATGGAGCCTAGTCCTGTTATTAATAAATTTCTGTGTACAGTAATCAGAACACCACATCTTTTATGTGCTGTGGGATTCAGGGTCAGGTGAGATCAGAGGGGCTCCTTCAAAAGCAGCGTTTTGGGGAGTTGGAATAGAAAGTTCCTGCTGCACCGAACCCTGGCTGTAACAGTGGTGGCTCCTTCAGAAACCCCTGGCTTTCCACCAGACAGCCGGAGGATGCTCCTTGACAGTACAGTCCAAAAGGGAGCAAGGCTCTGACCTGATGAAATGAAAAACCCTTTCAGAGGTGAGAACAGAATTATTAGTTTTTACACTGTGGCTGTGATGCTGTTTCTGGTAACAGCATCAGGCAAACAGGCAGGTGTTGTAGCTACACTGGTTTTATTGTGGACAATGTCTGAGATGAGTGGCAGGGAGGATGGATGAGTAGCCCACTTAGACCTGCATGCAGTAACTCCACTCCTGTGGCAGATTTCATGCTGTGTTTTGCCATCCAGTTAATGGTGTGGTGGAAGCAAATGTGGGCAATAATGGTCTGATAGCCTTGGGATGGGTTAGAGTCTCTTCTCAGCCGTATTTCTTCAAAACTATTTTCAGTGTTATTGGAATAATTTTTCTCCATCTGGGAGATGGGCTGGGAATAATTAATCCTAAATGTTGCTATAACCTAATTAATCAGGCTTGGGTAAGTATGGGAACTCCTTTCCTGTATGCAGCATTGCAGACTAAGTCCCTCATCTTAGCCTATTCGTAGAAAATCTTTTTTGCCCTTTTGCCTTGTCTGCAAACTTAAGGGATCACAGTCTGGTTTCTTTTCTGTGGACCTGGAAGGCCTCTTGCTCTTGGAGATCAAAAAAAAATAATATTTATTTCTCTGCCAGAAATGACTCATTGCCTAATATGCTTTAACACACATGCACTGTATTCTTTTGCCACTAGAGTCTGTGTGGAGGTGGTTGTGTCTTTCTTCAGATTAAAGCTTCCTCCTTTCATCATATTAGCTTTAAGGCATTGAGGTATTCCTAGGACAACTCATCTCTTCTTTAACATCTTATTATCCATGAAAAGAGCCTCTGCTAAGCAGAGATGACAACTTTTGAGAGCTTTTTCTCATGCCAAGGGAGCCAAATTAGAGGAGGAAACTTCTTCAAGATTTTTCAGGAAGGTGGCCTTGCTGGCCTTGATCTGCTAAGACAGGAGAGCAGTGTTTTAACTTCAAGCAGACAAGTATTTGACTTCAGTGGGACTATGCAAGCCTGTAATATCTACGTGTAGGTGAAGACTCTCTGGTTCTCGGAAACTGCAACAGCAGCAAGAACAAAAAAATTCCTCTGTGATTTCCTTTTCTTTCAGGCTACCTACCAAAATCTCAGTTCATTAAACAAATTCTTGCTGTTCTGGCAAGTGACATGATGTACAGCTTGAGCCCCAGAGTCTTGAATCTGTGTCTGAACTTGAAAGTATTTCTATTCCTGTACTCAGCTCCACTTCACCTCTGGAGATCCATTCTTCTTGTTTGCTCTTTTTCTGTGCTTCTCCTTTTTAGGAGCAGCTCTGAGACTTGCAGAAACAACGCACAACACCGACAGAGTTCCTGTAAAATTCAGGTTTTCCACCTTGACATAGCACAGCATTTTGCAAAATAGCCTGTAAAACTTACATCAAATATATTTTTTTTAGTTTATAGTAATGGGGAAGAGGGACAAAAACATTAAAAGACTAAGCAGATCCTAGGAACAGCCTGTCCTGACATGTCAGCTGGTTTGAAAGAAGTGGGACCGGCGACCTCATGCCATTTATTTAAGTGAGATTCTGCCTGAATCTATCACTACATCTCATTAACGCTGCACTAAAATGCGTGAAACATTTTACCATCCTCACACCCACCTTTCACAGATTAGAAAATCTGTTTCATGTGACTGAGGAGCAGTTCAGTATTTTGCTGCCATGCGCTGACAAATGTCATTCTAGATATAAATTGCCAGAAGATAATTGCAATAACTTCCATTTTGTCCCTCTCCTGTGACTGGACAGTCTTTAGGACAACACTGAATTTATCTGTGTTCAGAACACTATCCTGGGCAGTTTTCCTGTGTCAGCTAGAATGATTTGAAAACAACACGTCAGCTTTACCAGTTTGCTCTGAACAGCGATGGCAGCAACTCTCTACAGACCAGTTACAGTTTTGGGCCTGTGTCCCGAATGTTTCTGCACCAGGCAGCTATTTAGGGAGCTACAGAAAGGTTTACTGGATGTTTTTGTCAGTGTGGGCTTTCCATGGGATGAGAATGTAGTGGATAAGTTACTCTGAGAAGACGACTGAGATAACCACATTTAAAATAAAACACATATGAAAATTTTGGGCCACAGTATTTTCAGTCTTGTTAAAAAGAGAATAAAGCCTTATATCCGAGAACCGCGGGGATTTGCGAGCACCAATGTAGGACTTTTCCTGGGGATGGGAGCTCTGGTTTTTAACTCATTGCTGCTCACTTACTGTTTTGTCTGTGCCTGCCGAAACAGGGAAAGCTCCAGGGACAGAAATGGTGAACACACGAGCACCTCCTGCCTGTGGTCCTTCCTCTATTATCCTGTATGGCAGGGAAGGGCTCTCCCATCCTGCAGAGAGCCCTGCTGTGAGCTCATCTGCTGCCTCTTCCAGACAGTCTTGGAGAAGTCCTAACTCTGCACCTGCAGAGGTCCAAGGAGAAGAGTCCAGGGCACAGTAAGTAAATGTTCACAAAAAATGAAAATATTGAAGTATTTCTTTAACAACTGTCGTGGTTTTGACCGAATTGACCAACCAGAATGACCCCTCCTTCCTCCCCCCAAGGAAATGAGAGGAGAGGAAAAGGTAAAAAAAAAATTTATCAGTTTAGAAAAAAATTAAATTACTTTAATGAAAGTATAAATAAATAAAGAAATAATAAATAATAAGAAGAAAAGGAAAAAAAAGGAAAAAAAAAGTATACAGTATATACAGAACCCTATCAAGCTCCCAGGATGGTCATCATGTCACCAGGAAGCACAGGGGAAAGTTCCAAGCTGGACTCGGTGATGGACAGGAGCTGGATTCCGGATCTGGAATCAGGAATGCTCAGATGGGGATCAAAGGCAGACGAACAGACAGGGTCCTCCTCAGACATTGGCCATTGAAGGAAGAGGAGTTGACCCTCAGCTTTTATACTGAGCATGATGCAGATGGGATGGAATACCCAGTTGGTCAGTTTTGGGTCACCTGTCCTGTCCACTCCTCCCTACAGGTGTGACCCCTCTGCGCTTTTCTGCTTCTGACCCTCCAACGGGGCAAATGACAAATTTACCTGACCTTGGTTGTTATAGCAATAAGTATAAGCAAGACCCTGTCTGCTTACCATTCTTCGGTATAATCGGGTCTTATCACTGTAAGACTAAACAGTTTCTGAACAATATGTTGTTAATTTCAGAGTTTTAGTTCCTTAGAAGAGGCCCAGCTAAAGAAGTAAAATTACTGAACAGAAAATTAGTTCTGTTTTACCTTAAACCAGAAGAGCTATAGTAACTCTTCCCATGACTTATATTGCCTCGTTCCTTACTTCCAATGTATACCACTCTCAACAGTTGAAGTGATGAGATGCTTGACATTCATCGTGGGTGAATTCAAGGCTAAACCTGATGAGTATTACCCCTCTGTCACAGAGGAAAAATGGACAGTGAGACTAGCCCATAGTCACAGAACACTTTCCTGGCATTTGTCTGCTCGATCTTGACCCATGGTACTTTTAACAGATGTAAGTTGTTGACGCAAAGATACAAGAATAAAAGTTTGCAGCAGTCTGCTGGCTTTAGCCATCACTGGCATTTGCCATATCTGTATCCCTTTTTGAAGGGTGAAATGAGGCTGTGAGGACTGGAAAAGGCATTCCGGGGCCTTTGAGAGGCTGTATCACAGGCCCACAGGGACACCCTGCAGCCATGGCAGTGGGCATCAGCATCCCAGAAACCATTTTCCCTGTCATGGCACAGTCTAACAGCTGAAATCAGGCCCACCATCTTTGGTAGTTCTTTGACAAGTAATTTTCTTGCCTTCCCTCTCTCCAAGGTCTTTGAGACAAAACAGCCTAATCCTCTAAGTTAACATGTGAGCAACTTAACCAACCAACCTCTAAGCTCCCAAGAACACTATAATATTGCTACAAAGCTCAGAAAAATATTCCCCAAGGTTTCTGAGATGGGTTTCAGGAGAAATCATTTTCTCGAACTGTCTTCCCTTTTTCTGGCAGACTCCGCTCAACCATGAGTCCAAACAGAGATATCAGACTAATCACCAGCTCCTGGGAACAGAAACCTTCTCCCTGTTCCAAATACACCAATTCCTATTTGCCTACCAGCCTTTTCTCTTACACAGGAATCTCAGCTGGAAATAATTGGTAACCTACTCTGCTTGCTGCAGCTTTTAACCCTGAACCTTCCTGATCAGACTTTGTGAAGTATTCATCTCATCTCCAATCCAAGTAGTATTTAAAATCATCAAATGCATATTTAAATTCCAGAGAAAGGTGTGGGTTTGGGTTCCAGATCATGTTTTTTCTGCTGTAGATCTTCTTACACTTTCAGAGTTATGTGAATCTGGCATGACCTGTGTATGGTCTTCTTTAGGAGAGATATAAGAAGCCCAGGGCTGTACAAAGGACTAATCCAATTGGGCACTACATTAGAGAAAACACAGGAATATATACTGTCAGTGAACAGGACAGAGACAGCATAAAATCCATCCTGGTAGCAGAAATATTGCCAATGCTGCTGATAGGCAAGAGAATCAATATAGACTGACGTATGAGCATTATATTACTTCTGCTTTAGGTAGGAGTAATATCGCCTCCTAAATCACCTCCCCATCAGGAGTGAATGCTGAAAGGGAATGGGAGCAAGGAAGGGAATAGAGCATTGGAAGGACTGAATGAGTCTGTTTTTCTGCACACGAGGTCTGTGGGTCTACCCTGCACAGACTCATCCCATGCTCTCCATTTGCCTCAAACTCCTGCTGATTAAAAGACAACTTTTTGCACTTTTATTTATATTTTCAGAAGTTTTTAATTTGGGAGACCCACTATTTAATTTGCTTCATCACTATCATCACCCCTATTACTCTTAAAGCTCTGAGTTGTTAAGGGAAACAAAGCCTTATGTTTGAAAACAGGCTGTGCCCTTCTGAAATGTGGTGGTATAATTGATCCAAAAATGGAAAAAAAATAGTAAAATGATAAAAGGATAGTCAGTCATAAAGTCTGCAAAGCAGAGATGGTACTAGTCCTCAGTTAAATTCGGAAAGAATTCCTTGGGTCCAGTAAAAAAATAGTAGACAAAGAAAAACACTTCACGCTTTTACAGACGTATTTCACAAAGTGTGGTTTTGTTCCTAAAGTTTCTGGATAAAGTTTGAGCTCACAGCTCGGATGAACTGCCCTTATGTTCCCAAAGGCAGAATTTCTTTTTCCCTTGAGGGAAGTAAAAAGTCAACAGAAGACACTATTGAACCAGTAGATCAGTGCCCAGATCTAGCCAGGCTTTGAAAAAGGAAACTATGCAGCAACACTAGCCTTTAAAGGCTCCTGTTTAAAAAATTTCTGATATAACAGGATAAGGATAAGGGTAATGATGTGAAAAGATTTCAATAGAGAGAAAAGAATCAAATGTCTGAGAGCAAAATACTACTTAAAAATAAAGATAATCATGGAAAGATAATTAGGATGCTGCAAAAAAAAATTATACACGCCAATTTGAAAAGGAAAAGCAATTCTTACTCTATTAAACTGTGGGCTTATAACATTTCAGTGCTTCTAGATTTGCAGAAATATTTCTGTACAATTCAAATCCCTAGCTATTCATTGTCTTCTATGCTTGATGAAAATTGAAAAGACCATATAAACCTATGAGTAGGGATGTTTGCATGAATTTCCTATTTCTCATTTCACTCTATGTTGATGATTGTATAATCAGGATATTTAATCTGAATTTTTTTTTCCCAGTCAGTACAATAAGTACATTTCAAATCAAGTTTGGTATGCACTTCCTGATTTTCTTTTGGAGGTCATTCAAAGACAATATCTACATTGTCATCTCATTTCATTCTTTGAGGAGAATCTATTTTGTTTGAGCCAACAGAGATCTCCCACTAAGGTACAATAGAGAAGAACATTGTCCTACTGTGATTAAAGCTGTGTTCAGGGCAGCAGTTCCATTTGGCAAAGGATTTTGAGACTTTGACCTTTATCTTCCGCTCAAATTGCAGTTGCCTCCTCCACCGTGCCCAAATGCGTGAGTTATCTTTGAAATAAGAGAAAAGCAAAATAAAAAAATGTTTTCAGGTAGGTTAATAATGTAAATTTGTTTTTTGCTTTTTTTGTTTTAAGATGTAGTTAGCGTCAAATGAGACTTTTGGCTCATGAAACCAAGCAATGTCCCAGACAGGTGTCACCAGGAGGGGACCTCCACTATGGCCTCTGCTTTCCTCCTTTCCCACCAGCTTATTGGCATGGCTGGTGGGATGCTGAGTCTTCCCATTCCCTTAGGGCGGTGTTACATTTCAGGCTGAGAATTGCAGTTTCTGTGCTCTGCATCTTCCTTCAATCCAGGATGGGAGCCCTCGGGGCACTCGTCCTCCTTTTGGAAACCCCAGGGAAGCTGCTTCAGCTCTGCAGCTGAGTATCTGGACACTGTTAAATCCTTGGCTTGTGCAAGAGCTATCAGGGCTCCCAGGGTCTCTGCCTGAAAGAGTTTCCTCCAGACAGAGGTGAGATGGAATGGGGAGCCTGGGAGCCCTGGACACTGAGCAAGTGATTCAGCTGCCTTGGGAAATGCATTCTCTCAAGTGTACATGCTCTCTGAATATACGTAACAAAATGTTTGAATTATACCTAAATTAAACCCTGCCTGATTTGCTGTAGGTAAATTGAATGACTGTATCTTTCACTCTGAAACAGATTCCCTTCTTTTCCCAAGGTGGCTATATTTATCATGGAATAGATGCTCTGACTTTTCAATAGAGATATTTGTAACTTAAAGCTCGCGTTTTTGATTTGTTTTTTTTAATTGAGACATCAAAAAATCTCATCTAAAATATTGCAAATGTAGTGAAAAAATATTCCCCATTTCTCTTCCAAAACCTTACTTTGGCCAAGTCAGATCAGTTTTGCAACACGTTTCCTATTTGATGAAACTGCATATTCTGAGGGAATGACAGCCTGCCAAAGTTTTGGGGTCCAGCTTTAACTGCAGCTCTGACAGCCACAGACAGGCTGGGATTTAAGAAGGGCTGAGCTGGGCAAAACGCCATGGGTGGAAAATCCCGTCGATTCCTCTTTCTTCCATGGGATTTGTCTGGCTGATGAGAAGAAAATGGAGCTCACTTTGTATCCAAGTCTAGGGGTTTGATTTACCTCTACAGAACCCTTGCAAATGTCTTTGGAGCCGGGTGGGTTTAAGTCAGTCCGGCAGGACGCAGATGGTTCTGGCCCCTGCCCAGGAAAGCGTTTAAGCACATGCTTAACTGAATCCATGCCATTAGTCCCCCTGGCGGGCTGCGCAGCCCAGGCGGCTGAATGGGACTTTTCTGCAAGGTCTGGTCCTGGGGAGCACATCTGGGGAACACATTGGGCCGCGGGAACGGTTGCGCTGGGTGCAGGTAGGGCTGCGGAGCAGTCTCAGTCGGGGTTGTCTCTAATGATGTACGTGTATATCATCCAGCGTAATGGGGCCACGACCTGCCCTAATAGCTACACACAGGCACACAGAGCCTGCATAAGAAGGACGTTGTTTGAGCCGCGGCGTAAAAGCGCAGAGAAATAACTTGCGGCGTACCCTGACTGGAGTTACTTAATCCGCTGCCAGAGGGCAGAGGAGGTGTAGCGTAATGGGGTAATTTATCTTTAGCCAGGGCAAATGAGCCACTAATACTAGGAGTCAGTCTGCCTCGAGGAAGCTGAGAAAGGCTTTTCTTTGCTCTTTTTTCATAAGCAACTAAGAACATCAAGCCGTTCGTGAATTATGCCACGTTTTGTCCAGAAGAACGTCAGATAAGTTATTGTTTTATTGTCTATTTGCTGTACCACTTACAGGCTGTACCACTTACACTCATGGGTTTTTTCAACCTCAGATTACTAGGCAGATGGACACTGCAGCTGGCAATGTCCTTTTCTCAACTTCATGGTCTTCCAATAAAAAACTACATTGCTACTTTGCCCCCAACTGCAGCAACACAGATAAAATCAAAGGTCAAGTCACAGTGATCCTGTTCAGATCTAAAATTAATGAACTCCAAATTCACAACTGGTTCTCAATCCAAAGATTCTTGGAGTGAAAAGGGCTGGTTTTTCTTAATGTCATAATGATATCCCTTGTACCCCTGTAGGACTAAAAACTGTCATGGACTTGTGGGTCATTGAGGCCCTCCTGGCTCCTAATTGTCACACGGACCAATGGACAGCACGTGCTCTTTGATGAAGGAACTTGTTTGGAAAATGAGTAATTGGCCAATGGGAGCTGATGCCAGGAGCTGATTGGAAGCAAGTGATAAGTTTTGGATACCACTCCAATGTATGGTCGTGACCTGCTTGGGTTGGAGAGTCATCTGAGTTATAAAGCCCTTATGTTCAAATAACGCTAGCTATCATTCAGAGATGCTCTCGCTGTCCACAAATACATACAGCTGGAAAGCAACATTTTAAAATGTCACTAAACCAGATCGAGGTGACGTGCTTTTTGTTTTGTTGTAAGGGCTTTGCAACACAATGGGCAGGATCACCAGAATAGTTTTTGACAGAGTATGGAGTCCTGCTTTCCTCAAGTGCAATCGTCCAGCCAAACCTGGAACCTCCATGCTAGTAAAAGTGGAATCTAGAGACCAGGATGGAAGTGTTAAAGGCTCGATATTTTTTCATAGTTTGACTTGAACATGAGACACGGGTGCCCCCTTACTCTCCTGGGATCCGCCCCATTGTATTTTAATATTCAGTAGGTGGCTTGTAGAGTTAGGGTTGTCATCTTGGCTGTTACAATGAAATGTCAGCGGAGAGCCTGTGAGAAAAGCCCTGTTAGCTCGCTGAGTCTCACACCCAGCTGCTGGGAATTGGCTGGAGATGTTTTTAGGTTTTGAAATTAATAATTTGAAAATGATGCTCTCCCTGCTCGTAACGACGTCATTCTGTCTTCAGAAGTAAGAGAAACTGTTCAAAACAGCAGTTGCTACATCAAAGGAGGTCTCATTAAGTGATATTGTAATGCACGAGCACAGGTAGTGGTGTCACGGATGCTATTTTATAACTACTTAACTGCAAAAGTAATGATACAGCAGAAGGTGGGAGTGAACATTGGAAGTGATCTTTATTCTGCTGGATGTTCCCAGGTTATACCAGATTTTCTCTTTGTTTTACATTTGCAGCAATGTGTTACGTTAAACCTCAAGAGCAAAAATTAAGAGCAACTACTGTCACATGCATAAAATATAGAACAGATTTATTTTTGACAAGGACAAGTTTCTAAAAAGGATATTATGCTGTGCCTACAAAAAAGTAGTGACCTCTCAAACCAGATTCAAGCCAATCTCTTCAGTAAAGCCCTGGTCAAGAGAAAGAATTGAGGTTGCCATGTTAAGAAATAATTGCCTTAAATTAGGAGGTAGTGTTGAAAAGAACGTTTCACATTTAACTCATTCTTTGTGCAGATACAGTAACTCCTTGCCAATGCACTGTATTAAAGACGTCATCTTATAATGAGATGTGAAGCAAAGGGAAAGACATTTGCAGAGGTTATGGGAAGAAGACCTGGAAGGCTCACATGGAATTTCAGATCCACATCAAACACTGCAAGCAATAGAAAAGTTCTCTATGCATATTTCACAACCAGCCAGTAGCTCCAGTTTTCCAGTGCCCTGGGTTACGTTTTAATCCAAAGGCATAACACTCTCACTGTTTAAATAGATGATCAATCAGAAAGGCCATTCTTGGGTTCACTTACACTCCACATAGCCATGGTCAACCATTCAGTACCTTTGACCCGACCTTTGAACGGAAAAATGCAAAGACAGCAACAGCCGGCTTTAGAAAGAAAAGCACCTAACAAAAAGGCAGAGAAACATTTTCATAACAATAGGAACTGTTTCATAAAATGCTGACTACAAGCTAGACCTAGAAATTTGCCTTTTACGAGATGAAAATGCTCAAAGGGTTAGTCAAACTCAAGGAAATTTTTAATATGCAGCAGCTACTGAACGCAAAAGCTTGCAGGGGTTAACTTACGACCATGAAAAAATTATTAGGTTAATGACTCTGGCATGTGATAGAGACTCTCTTTCTGTTGTGACTATGCTAGGATATTGCATTTGCAATTTTTAAAGGCAATGCTCTTGATCTGAAATTGAAAATCCTACATATATGCGGCACAGAAATATGGAGGTAATTCAATCAGTCACACACCAGCCAGCTTTTCTTAAATCAGCACTTTGAAATGAATGTGTCTTTCAGGTCTGGCATGTGTTTGTTATTTGTGTGGTTTTCTAGAGGTATTGTGATTAAAATACCTGTTTGCCAATTGCCTCATTTGTCTTGGTTTATCAGATTACAAGATTAAATTACAGTCTTCCAACCTTTAAGGGAGTTTGGATGTAATTCACTTCTCTCTGCTTCTCTCTCACTGAGATTACATTAATTTCTAATTCTGTGAATAAACTTTAAATTTATTCCACGGAAAAGTAATCGAACTGCTGTTCTCAAATGAAATATCTAGGAAATTATACAGTAGATGTTTTTGGTTATATGGGTCTTGGTATGGATTTGCAAACTAGTACAT
>JAOXJM010000012.1:33984795-34000451 GCA_026413425.1 Tringa solitaria
GGACATAGACATAATTTAGGGAGAATAAGATGTATTGATCACAGAACTGGTATTGAATTCATCTTACTTGGTTTCATTTTTAAAATAGCACCTAATGTACTTATGCCTTATCTAAACTAGACATCTCAGCTCCTTTTACAGTCAACGGGTGGAGCTAGGTATCTCCTGGAGATGATTTATCCTGTCCTAAGAGAGGTATGCAAGCTACAAGGGATGAATTCCCTCTGGTATGACCAACTCTTTTAGACCAACTATTGGCAGAGCTGTTCAACTTGTTAGGCACACCCAGTCTTCAGAAGGCAAAATCTGGAGGAGGTAAATCCCATTCAAACAGACCCCAGTGCACCTATTGCTGGTGGGACTTCGTCAGGATTCAGTTTAAATCCTGCTAAGACAAAATCTAATATCTTTAGTGACTATTTTCCCTCTTTCTTTTGGCTGACAGGCGACTTTGGTCTCCTCCTTCATGTAAGGGAGGGTGACAGATGATAGTTATAGCAGCTAAGTTAACAGTAACCCCAAGAGCACACAACGTAGGAATACAATTTAAGAATAACAGATTTCTTGTAGCTCTCTGGAAATATGTTGGGGTTTTTTCTTATCAGCAAAGACAATTTTGCTGCGTGGTGTTCTTTTTAATTTTTACAAAATCCCAAACGTCTTTTCTGTGGTCTGATGTTTTACTGACAAAGTAGTGCATTTTTTTCAGAAATCTTCACAGATATGTCACAGTAACTTTTGGTTCTCTGGTTTTAGCATTTGGCAAAGCCTTTTACCCAGGGCAAGTCACACTATGCAGGAGGGACTGCCTGGTGGCACACACCTTTCAGAGAGCCTTGGGATCTTCCCGTTCCTTACTGGTGGTATCTCAGGGCAAAGTGAGAAGGGTTAATGCTCTTCTATTCTGTGATGCTTTTTAGATGCTGCTTTGGCCCCTTGTTTCAAGCAAGTCAGCAGCAGGACAGCAGGGAGATAGCTCTCATGAAGGGCTGTGGGGGAAGCAGGGGAGAGCTAAGATGAGGTTTATCCTGTATTTATATGCCATCTCGCTGGTCCAGATCAGGTGTTTCCCAGGGTCTATCCTGAGGGAGCACAGAATCATAGAACGTTTTGGGTTGGAAGGAACCTTAAATATCCTGCAGTTCCAAGCCCCTGCCATGGGCAGGGACACCTCCCACCAGACCAGGTTGCTCAAAGCAGCCAGCATTCAGTCACAGCGGACTCTCAAATGGATGCTTAATTTTCCATTCCCTTTCATCTTTACATGTTTAATTATCTACCATTCCACCAGTCTGCTTTATTTTTGCTTGCTTTAAGAGAAACAGGAAACAAACATAAAAGTGCACATGTAATTGGTATAAAAGGAGGAAAATGGGATTCAGTTCTCATAAACTTTTGTTTGTTTTGAGGACTGAAATAAGATAGACCTTTTACAGATGGGGCAATGGACCTGCACGTCCGCAGAACCTCACTCCCCAACCCCAAAAAGAATGAAGATTTTATTTTCGTGACGGGGGAAAATTCAAACACGCACCTGGTCCCACACTTATCTGATGAGCCAAACCAAGACACGACTCGTCTTTCCATCTGGACTTTCATCTCGACTTTCATCTGGACATTTCAATTTCCCTTTGAAGTTGAGTCTGTGTCTTTTGATTTGTAGTGTTTGAAGAGGAACGCCACTGTTGTATCAAATGATTTCAGGGAGGGAACAGCACAGCGCTTGGGCTTACCATCAGTTCAATAATAGCAA
The DNA here is from genome assembly GCA_026413425.1 of Tringa solitaria. Classification (NCBI taxonomy): domain Eukaryota; kingdom Metazoa; phylum Chordata; class Aves; order Charadriiformes; family Scolopacidae; genus Tringa; species Tringa solitaria. Next base: position 33,986,549 of record JAOXJM010000012.1, read on the forward strand.
CATCACTCACGTATAACTTTGTTTCGCTGGCTGATATTAAGAAAAATGGTTGCTTGCAGAATGATGCACAGGTCTGTCAAGTATACACACACATGCCCTTTGGACTGAAAATGATTTTGTTTTATAGCACCAATTTGATGATACAAAGTTCATAAATTTGTATTAGGAATGTGATTGCATCATTCTGATCCTGTGGTGCAAAATCACAAGAGGAAAGAACCCAATTACTGCAAAAAACACTGGAAGTTTTGCGTAAAAATCAATGGCAGGATATGACCCATAGTTTGAAAACTTTAAGCATGTAAAAAGGACTTAAATCTTTATGGTGAAGATTATGGTTCTGGCCTCTAAAATAATAGCAAGTATTAACTGCACCATCTCAACAGTTTTATGAGACAATAATCTGGTTCTGAAGTGGATAAACTACGAGGTCGAAGACTGAGCAGTTTATCTCAATGAGAGACCTGGAATATTGCCCACTAAAACAGAAGGATTGGTAGTGTTATCAGCTGACCGTAATAAGTAATATATATTAAACTAAAATTTCTAACTAAAGTAATTCAGCAGGAGCCGCCGTAGGAAAAGTAGCTATAATCATTAGAGTAGCCAGAAGGACAGGTTTCTGGTTTTGGACTCAAAGCTGGAAGAATATTAAATTTGTAAATAACCAGTAGGCAAGAGGCCACACCAGAGAGCTGATTTATCTGGGGCTGCTACAATGCCCCAAGTTTGTCTTAGCCTCCAGAAAATATTGGGGGGGGTGTGATGGATATACTCTATGTAAATAGAGGGTTCTATGAAAGGAAACCAGTAAATGATACCTATGTGACTAATTTTCTTTGTCATGCTGCAGACAACGCACTGCTTTTTTTCCCCCTTTGAGTAACAGGCCCCCTCGTGTCCTGAAGCAAGCAGGATTCAATCACTGAAATGACTTCAACAGAAATTCCCAAGGAAATGGAAACCTTAAAAATGAATTTGAGGTAGCAAGTGGTTAAGTGCTGTGTGATAAGTCTCTTAGAACGTTTCTCTTTTGTGGCTTGAAAATATAGCAAGCATTAAAAAAAGAAAAAGAAATGACTGTAGAAATGGTCAAAATGGAACAAAACTTCTTGAACGTGAACTTCCTAAGACTTTTTACTTGTTGCTACATTCTGCCTTTGTGTTTATTTGCCTGCAGACATGTTCTTTACATAAGAAATGCAGTAAAAATAAGTTCAATGGAAAGGAGCAGTAAAATTCCTGAGAATGCTGAATGTGCAGCAATACTCAGATACAACAAAACCACAAAACCCTCCTAAGGTGTGAGAAGGGCTGTGATTTCTCTTTCTAGTATGTTGAAATAAACCAGTCTTATTTTATTGCAGGATGAGAATACCATTTTAAATGGATTAATGTTGCTCTTCAACTGAAAGAAAACGATGAGGCGCTGAAACAAAAGGCGACAGGACTTGGTTCTGTCATATCCATGCCACAGTACTCAATGGGAGAAAAGACATTTTCACCATGTCCTTTGCCGGAGTGGGTAAACTTGCTTATCAGAGTAACGAACAGCAAAGGTTCAGGATCCCACTCTCCATCTCCTGCACCCTCTGAAAATGCTACCGTGCCATCAGGGACCTTGGGCACAGTCCTGCCGAACTCAGATTTCCTTCCCCTGCAAAGATCTGCAGTTAAATACACTCTTTTACTGCCTGTTACACAAAGTTGTGAATTGAGAGGTGTTTTGAGCAACCTTCTCTTTTTTCTCCGAGCCGGGCACTGCCTCTCCTCAGCTGCGCTCCACGGCCCCGGAGGCAAACCGGGATGCTGGTTTTCACTATTAATAGCATCATTTGTGTGCAAGCAGGAGAAACGAGGCGTGGAGCAGCAGTACAACTCTCTTTTGCCATGCCTACTAATTAGCTCCAGTGGTGGATTAAATGGTTATCATTAAAAAATATAAAGTAAAAATTAAAAAAAAAAGAGACCTTGCTGCTTTCTGTGACGGTTCGTGCCAGATAACTTATTACAGGAGCACCTGCTGGCATAGGCGTTCCTTGGCATGAACATGGATAATTAAGCCCGATACCAGCCTACCTCGTTATGAGTTTGTTAGGGTATTTATTATTTTCTCCATTAATGTTGGTGGGAGTCCCATCTGCATATGGAGAGGAGAACAGACCCTGGCTTGAGTCTACCGCTTGGCAAGCCTCCAGTTAAGTTAAACTTCAGAATTTGTCTTCAGGCTGATATGCGACAACACGGTCGATAATGACCAGTTTCAGCTTCAGAGTGAAGCTGAAGTTGTACAGCTGCATTCCCGGCATCCAAAGAGCAGCTCACATGTGCAAAATATATTAGCTGCAATAATAGGAGCTACTTACATTAAAGCCTTATAGGAAACCCTTCCTCTTATGTTAGCAAGATGATTTATATACATATCTGCAATGTGTCCCTAAGTTCTCTTTTCAGGAATCAAAGTGTACTAAAGTTTCACGTTCCCAAGCTCCTTTTATTTCAACATGAAAGTGATTAAAGATGTTTATCTGAGTTAGAGAACCTTAAGACGGTACCGTTTTCATTGTAGGAACAATTAGATCGATCCCAGAGGGACCTCAGCCACACAAGAGAAGTATTTGAGAACTCTCCATTAACCCACTTGCCATTTTCTTAACAAGAGCCCCTAATGCATAAACAAATAGCATAAGTGTGACAGGAAACACAACTGAAGGAATGAGATTTGCTAGAGGAATTGCTTTCCTGATTTTAATGACTGTGCAGGACTTTATAAGGAAGCTTTCCCCCCCTTCTTATGATACGGAGCAGGAATTCAGCTTCTTTGCTTTAATATGAAATATGATTTAGTGCAAATTAAAGACACTGGTTTTGCATGCAGAAAGAAAATATGTATTTGTAGCTAAATTACTTGTTGTGCATTTTCGAGAACAGAACATGTTAATTTTTGCTGTAAGAGTCCAAAGGCCAAATCTTACCGACTGACCGAGGTTTTTGGAGGAAAGCCATAGCTCCACTCTGCTGGATTTACAAACAAAAGTCATATTAACCAAAAAGAAAGGGTTAGGATTACAAGTGCTAAGCCTCATTTCAGAAATCTGCATGCCCGAAACCCCCCTCCGTGGCACAACAGCTACGTCCCTGCATGCCGGATGCACAACTGCCTGCTCCTGTTTTCCATAAAACCTCTTCCCGGGGTTTACAGAGGGACGCACGGGAGAGGCCAAGCACAAAGTTGAATCCCACGTCCTGCACTAAAATGGACAGTAGAAAAGAGCCTTGGAAGGAGCTGGCGAGCCGAGAGCTGGCAGAGGCTGCATTGCTGCGAGAGAGCAGCAGCCCTGGGACTGCTGCAGCCCAAAGGCTCCATTTGTAATCGCTCCGCTGCCTGAGCGTCAAAACCATTTGGCCCTCCAGGGTTTATAGAGTGATAAACAACTCTGTTTTGTCATTTCCTGCCAAATTCATTGTATTTCTACGGCGGAGGCTATAACTAATACGTAGTTAGAGGAGATGGAGACGCTCTGGTCCCTGGAGCTGGCGGCAGGAGGGGTTTGGCCAGCAGCCGGCTCAGCTGGGTGGGAGGGTGAGCTGGGACCTCTCCAGCTGCCAAGGGAACAGGGATAATGGGGTCTCTGGAAAGCCCCTGGGAATCACAGCTGCAGAGAGGGTGAAACTCAGGCGGATCTAGGCAAGGAAATATCGAGGCTCTCTCTTCATCGCGCAGCAATTGGCAGGGACCTGGAAGGCAAGCAAAGGAAAGTAAGGCAGTTTGGGCAGTGTGGGGTTGCCTGAAAGCTGGGACAAGGGGTGCACTAAAGTGAGTTCACTGCACCAGGCTGAAAGTCAATGCCATGCTTGGAAAGGTTACCAGAATTAGAGATGAGACAAGCAGCAGGTGTTTATACCATCTGCAGTGGTCATTATAGGACAGCCCAGCTGATGAAAGGTTTCCAAGGCTAGGTTTTTGAAGGTGCATCATCTCTACTGGTCTAACACAGTCACTGAGGCTGGTGCTCATTTTATGGGATTTTACCAAGTTTCCAGAGCAGGATAGGTGCCTAATTCCTATTGATTTTAAATCATATCTACTTCCAGGGGGTTAAATACTTGTCTTACACTGGTGTTTGTATAAATTCCACCAGTGACCTGTCTGCCAAGTGGAAAGGAGATTTTACTAGTCTATCCTCCCTTGATACAGCTCCAACACGGTGACTGCTATGGCCTCTGGGAAGCTGGCCCCATGCTACCATCTCACTTCATGGACACTGCTGCATAACAATGCCTGGTAAGGGGAAGTGCTTGTGACCTCTGCATCCCAGCCCCTGCTGCTCACTGATTTTTAGGTCTTGCCAGGCTTACAAGGTTGGTAGATTCTATTTTTGTCTGTAGGAATCTGTTTCTTTCATCAGGTTTCTTCAAAGCTCTTACAGCTGTAGTTTGTTTCCTAACTCTTAATCTCACTGTGGTGTCTGTAACTTTACATTTAGAAAATAATGACACAGCATTCAGCTGTTATTGCATAGGTCTTAATTATTTTGCATGAAAGAAGTTGAATGCTCCACACCATAGGATAAGAAATTTTGCTGATGCTCTGTGTAGCATGACACTAATACTTAGCGATTTGGGGGCAAGTAATAATCCAAACATTCATTTAGACTCTTTTATAAAGCATTACAAAATTTGGATCAGTAGGCTAAACTCCAAAAGGGCCACAGGCTTTGAACAAGTATAATTCACTTGCATTTCAGGGACTTTAAGATTTGCCTCAGCGTGACTAGTAGCAAATGTAATCAGCTCCCCATCCAACCCGTTCACTATGTCGGTAATAAAGACAAATACATTTGATCAGATTCCCAGCTGGATCAATAGCAATTTGAGCAGCTGGGAGATCTCACCCACCTTGTTACTCTGAGCCCAATTTCCATGGGGATTGCAGTCCAGCTTCCCTCAACCACGTGTGGTTCTGTGTGCCCAGAAACCTGCTTCTTCATGTCTGCGAGCGGCAAAATCACGTGCTTGAAAATTAATTCCTGAAAAGTTATTCAGATTATATAGGGTGGATTTTCACAAGGACCAAGCAGATACGATTTCCTGCAAATCAGTATTGTGGCAACCATTTGAGCCACTTAAAGTGAAATTGCTACTGACCTGTGGGTAAAGGCTGTATCTGTACCAGGATGTCAGCTTGGCATGCAAATTCAGGTCGGGGCCCAAACTCCCTGATTATCCACACTGCCTGCGGGCTGGCAATTACCCTTCCTCTAGCCACAAGTGGATAAATTGGCTTCCCAGGCAGGAAAAGACCATCACACTGGGGAAAATGGGTTCACCTTTGAGCTCTGCCTTTACAGGCAGAATGGCTGCAATTGCCCCAATTGCAAATTTCAGCACAACTTCCCCCCAAAATGTGGGCATGAACTCAGGATCCAAAATCATGCTTATCAACAGTTCTATATTCCTAGTCTCCTGTACACACCAGAAACCCTTCCAATTAACTTTAGTATCAGTCATGGGTAAAATAAAAGCAAACATAACTGATCCAAACCCCTGTCAGACAGATGATAGCAATCAGAGGAGGTATAGGGGGCTCTCTTTCGTTAAATTCTCACTGGCTAGTTTGTTGGTTTGAATGGGGGGAAGGGAGAAAGAGGGAATGTGTTTTGCCCAAAGTGCAGAATTGCTGTATGATTAAACAAGTGATCTGCGAAGGGACCCTGAAGCCTGGAGCGTACATAAGATATTGGTCATGTCTATTGGCCTCTGCCCTGGGGCTTACACGGGTTTTGACTTTGGGACCAGCAAGTATGAGACACCTCTTGCCCTCATGTGAAAGAAGTGAAAGAAAATTCTTTTGTCGAGGAGTTGAAGAAGCAGAAATGAGTGGGTTTACACAAACACAAGTGTCCTTTGTGAAGAAGAAATGGCGGGCAACTTTATGTTGCTTTTACGACAGGCTCAGCACATCCATACAAGCTGGGATGCCTCGAAGGCTCGGTTCTTTTGAGCATCTGTATCACGCTCACGTTAAGGGAAATGGCACTTTACAAGTGACCACTTGCGCAGGCTGCTTGGCCGTTCCAGCACACTGAGCCTGCCCTCGAGCCCGCTCCCTGCCAGGCTGCAGAAGGGGAATGGCCTCGCCAAGCAAAGCTGCCCGAATTACTCTCCTCGGTGCATCACAGGATTCGACCATCAAAAAGATGTGGGGGTGGCAGAAGGTCAGCTATGCAGCATTGCAAAGTCTCCGTGCTGCTGCTTCATGCCGGCTCTGTCGGTGGGCAGCGAGTGGGTGCCTCGCAATGTTTAGTCATATAAAAATAATATTATAAAATATATAATAATATTAGTACAAGACTATAAAGTAATTTTTATCATTTTCTAAAGTATCAAGCAAAGGTCAACGTTACAGTAAGTTTTCACAAAATATTTTTATTGAATTTTCAATCAGCTTGCTGGAGAGGGAGACCAAGGGATTTCTGCTGTCATCTACAGGTCACAATACAAAAAGAAAATATTTGTGTTTTCTCCAGATGTTTTTGGTGCCTGCACTTCTTTTCATTCCCAAAGCAATCGCTTTGTTTTCCAGCTGGGTATTTTGAAGACTGTCATCATTTGTTAATGTAAAAAGCTCGAATAGCCTGCCCTTGTCACCATCACTGTCACTGGCATTTTGATGTGTCAATATTGTATGCTGCAGATGATTGTCCTTAAGAGACAGTTGTAGTTTTACTCTGTACTGAACGTAAGCTACTCCAAGGACATCTTTACGAAATGGCACTTAACTGAAATTGTTCCCAAGTGATGCTCCATCTAGAGCAAAAACACCTTTAAACACTTTCTTTGAAACTTTTCCAGAGCCCAGCTTTTCCCAAGCTTCCTATTAAAATCTTTACCTGAAAGGGATGAATTGCTTAGCCTGTGTTCTGGCTGCTATAGTATACAGAGCAGTGTTTACATCTCTACTTGCACTGAGTCTAATTTATAATTTAACACTGTTGAGACCAGCCTGACAATGTAAACATGGTATATTGATGACCTGCAAAAAAGAGAAGCTGTCTTCTATGCCAAGTGCCTGTGGCTCTGTTTATGTTGGAAATGCATTATTAAAGAATGTGTGTGGTCAAGCTATAACCTTTCTAGTACTGAGGTATCCATTTTACTCTGGGTCATTGTTTCTCCTCACATAGTCTCCTAATCCAACAACTGATCAAGTTTCAGCCTTTCACTTTGACTCCCTCAATTAAGATAGCATGATACACGGTGTGACAGCCTTTTCGGGCTCCATGAACCATGTGTGGTGAGCCTTGTACTCGACAACTGAATTAGACTAATTCTGGGAGCAAATATACTACCCAGGTAGTACTGAGCAATTTATTATCAAAGCAGCAATTTATTGTCATTCCAGCCTCTGTAAAACAAAAAATCTGGAACATTTATTCTTCATTAAAATTGACATGACAACTGCCTGAGGACATAATGTCAGTCACACTTGGACTTCTAGGTAGAAAGAGACGGGGGAAATTAAGATGTTATCTCCGTCCTGGCCAGACCATCCACTTCTCTGTACTTGGTCCTGGGTCACCTGGTTTTCTGAGCATCTGTGGCAATCAGTGGGCTCGGTAAGCTATGGAGTTTTCTATGAGTGTGCTTACTCCCAAAGCCTGGGTGAAAGCTAGAGTGGTCTTTGGTCACAGATATATACTTAAGGGATTTCCTAAATAACTTCTTTCCTTTTATAGTCCTCAGAAGATATATTTATGGTGTGATTATCCACCACAGATGCTCAGGGATAAGGAGATGCTACAGTAAGAGCACTAAAACTGGGCTCTGAACGTCAGGAACAGCAACCTAAAAGCCTTTGGCAGCATTATGCCATAACTAGGCTGGTGAAGAAGAAGAGTTATTCATCCTGCCTTGGGAATCTCATGCAAGGAACCATCCTGCAAAACAAGCAGGATGCTTCCCAAAAATGCACAAAACATCCCATCTGACCTTTCTTTCCAAGCTAAGGTTTTTGCCATGCCAGTGTGTTGGTGACAACATGAGGATGCATTATCCTGCAAGTATTCCTAAGAGAGCCTACCAGATGTTTCACCATCAGCTGAAACAGCTTCTCCTTGTTTTTCTGTAGAGGGACTGGCCTGATGACTGAGAGGAAAGAGTGAGAGGATGAGGGAACTGGTGTCTTCCCCAACAGCTGCTGAGGTTGCCTGGCTTTTCATTAGAAACAGCTACATGTCACTGTGCTCCTGTACCTGTGGCACCCAAAGGGCCTTCCTCCCTTCAAGAGGTTGACAACTGCCTGCAGTACTGATGGGGCGTGGTGATCCTACCTCCAACATTATATAATTCACTATTTTGATGCACATATTTTATAATATAAAGAGATCTATTTGTTTTTAAAGGAAGCCCAATGTATACCAAGAGATGTATGGTGTAACAGGAGGGCCCAGCCACACGTAAGTGGAGCCATCTGTTTTGTTTGCCCAGCTCCAGTGTTGCACGCTCTCCATTTTGATCAGTCATGCAACAAACAGGCTTCAGTTTACAGCTCTGAGCCATGGAAATTAAATGTGTTTCTACACTCCTTTATTTTTAAAGAAATGTCTACACCTCAACAAATTTACCCAGTGACACAAATAAGATTACAAGGAGAAGAATGATCATTTTCAGTTTTGCAACGGCATTTGCAAGCAATAATAGAAATGTAGGTGATTAATGCAAAATGCACTTTTTCTCTGTGTGCATGCAGGCAGTAAACATATTTAAGTCTTCTGACAGAAAGATAAAATACCAACAGTGAACCAACCTTACTAGCACATACCCAGGTTCCCAGGCATCTAAATTAGTAGCAACCTATTCAGCAGTAAGGGTGTCTTTTTGGTGAGGCTGCAATATAACAGCATCCTGGTTTTGCTGTTGTTTACTCTGTGTGACACCTATTGACTCAAATGAGCCATTTTTTATTCCTTTGTAGACACGAGAGTGAATTTAGCACAGTATGTTATCACAGAGCTCCTCACAGACAGTGCTGACAAATAGCTGTGTGGACAACCCATTCAGGCTGTAGTACTATCCATCAGCAGTGACAGTAGCTGGCAAACCAGGGCTGTTTATATCAATTTGTTATTTTCTAGGAAGTTACCCAGCTTCATTATTATTGGGGGAGATAAAACTAAGATGAGAGGCCAAGACCCTCATTTGGTTCTTAATGCACTCCCATTGCTTTGATGTATTACAGAGAACAAAATTGACCGATGTGGTAGCTCATTACACAGGGAAAAACATACACTGAAATAACATATTTTCTTTACCATCAGTTCAGCGACAACTAACAGTGCTCTAGGAAGGATCCAGGGCCAGTTATGTAAAATATACCCTCCCTACTTGGTCCTGCAAAAAAAAAAAAAAAGCCTGGGTTTTGTGATGTGCCTTAGTCTTTAGGTGCAGAAAATTCTGCAAGATATTTTCTTAAATAACTAGTATATAATCTTAGCACCCCTTGTGAATCAAAGCATTTCACTGACTTTTTTTTGCACAGCATTGCGCAGTACTGCTGTCACAGCACTTCTTCAGGACATTCTTCCTGGCAGTCTGTGATACTTGAGCAACAAACCCTTCCCATCTCTTGCACAGTAGGCGGAAACCATAATTGCTACACCAGAGATGGGGAACACGAGTCACGGAGAGGTTAAGTGACTTTCCTGGGGACCCGTGAGTCAAAAAGAAGTATCTGGAAACCCAAGATTACAAGACTGAATGCAGATTCTGACCCAAGTTACACTCTGGCTTGATGGGGGTTGTAAATCAGGGCATAATTTATTTGTTATTAGTATGTCTTATCACTCGCATGGTAATATCTAGGCAAAAGAGGCTACCACTCTGTGACAGGACTTGGAGCCCAAGCAGACGGGGGTATGCAGCCAGGTAGTGAGGAGAGATGGTTGGGGTGTCCGGGGGATACTCGGAAGACTGCAGTCGCTCACAGTGGCTATGGCAGTAATGAACAGAGATCCGTTCATGGGCTGTTTACACTGTACATAAAATGGCAGTTATAGTGCATAAAAAAGGCCCCAGACAATTAAAACTAAAGTTAAAAGCAGTCTAAATCCTTATTAGCTCACTTCAGATTTAGCCCTCAAAACCCATGTTGTGTCCATCACGTGCCCATGTTGTCAGACTACCAGTATTACTCTCTTCTAGCCGTGATGGGTGACAGAATAAACAAGCAAATATGGTATTTGATTCCCTAGGACTTTCCTAGCGTACGTGTAGATTCAGCTTTGGCCTACATGCCCTCAGAAGCAAAAGGTTCTTCTCACTCATTCGATTCCTATGTTGGAATACTAGATTTTGAGTCCTTGTGAGTGGGATTCGTCTTGTCTAACTTTAGGCTTGGAAAGAACTGGGACAACATTTAGAAACATAAGCTATCATTCCTCTCTCCTACTTCAGATGTCTGCCATGGGATGCGTTTAGTCTGTTGAACCCCATCTCATTTTATCTGTACTCAAACCCACCATTACCAATCTCTCCATTTGGGAGCCAGAACCAGGATTTGACTTCACTGATGTTATAAATAATGTCATATCGTCACTAACAACCAGAAGTACACAGAGCCTTGAGTTTGTCTCCGATTCCAAAGTCACCCTCCTTGGCAGAATGAAGTCCTAAAATTCTTGATTCACTGCTGACTCAAAGAAGGAAGAGCTGCCTATTAAATCACACACATCAATCCCTCATGGAATGGATGTTTCTCAAACTCTTACGTTCATGCTGGGACTCGCTCTGTACCTGCTTATTTGTAAGAGACAAGAAGCTCGGAGTCCAAGGTTAGATAGCAGCTTACACGCACAGGTGCTGCTGCTTCCCTCAGCTGTAATTAGGCAGCTCTCCTAATGTGGGGACAGAACCATCCTTTGAGCTGCAAAATATTCGTCTTTCATTAGCTGTCACCCTCTGACTTTTAGTTAAAGAGATGCTCCTTTTCCTGGAACATGCGCATAGTTAGGATCAATATCATAATCCTGTCTGACAGCTACTCGAAGGCTCCTTTGTGTTGATGAGGTTTTGGCAGCTGAAGGGAGCTGCCACTGCATTTTCTTTTAATACTGACTAAACGATAGGCTTGACAAGAAGTAAAAAAAGAAAATAAAACTCTCCTAAAAACAAAAACCAATTAGCCCCTTTTGTTATCCTGGTGAAGTGGAACAGATACTTCAGCTGCTGGTGGCAGGTACAAGCAGAAACCAACTCCTAGTCCCCTGCCACCCTCCAAGGACAGATGGATGAATGGTAGTGGCTGGCTTAAAGATGTCTTCATCTGTTCTGTTAGGAAGGAAAGCAGGATTTTGGCACTAGCTTTTAAAGAAATTAGAAGATGCTAAATTCACAAAACTTTATTGGTTTGAATGTATAATAATGATAGTTTAATGGCAGGAAAGAGGCAGATAATTAGAAGTCAGTAGCTCTGATTGCCCTTGTACACCGCTCCAGATAGCTTCTCAACACTCCTGAATCCTTGTTTGCTTTGTCTGAAGCTGAAATCCCACAAGGTCTGGATGTTACCAGCTGTCTAGCTAACTAACTGCCAGCACTTTCCCTAAATGCAAGCTATCAGCTTCCACAACATCAGCCTCCTCCCTTGAGCTCTTCCTTGCTGTCTCTCCCGGTGTGATTGCTTTTATCTATTGCTTGCAGGAGCTTCTTCTAATCATATTGCTTCTTGCCTCCGAGGGTCAAACACAAGACCATTGCTACCTACACAAATGGGGAAAACTGTCACCTTCGCTAGACTGATAAGCATTTGGCAGGCAGGACACTGTGAAGTAGAAGAGCAAACAGCCAGCAATCTGCAAACACCATAAATATGTTACAATCTCAGCAGGAAGATGGGCACTATATGTACCAAGAGGCCTTTGTTTAATGAGCTGTCAGAAAGCAGGCATGAAATTATGTTTGAAAACATGTGCAAGCTGCAGAGACAGAGCCGGGGCACTAAAAAACCTCTTTGCCTTTTCTGTGGATGTTTGGAACGTCTTATCAGTTTGAGAACTGTCATGCGATGAGCGCTATCATTAGCAAGGTAATAGCGTTTGAAAGCTACTGATTTTTCTCTCTCAGCTCCATTTTGTGACCTAAATGAGTGAGAGAAAAACTTAATGCTTCTTTTCCACAGAATTTTTTGTCCTGAAAATGTAGCCAGAAACCCCAAAGTGAGCATACCAGTAGGAGATGAATCAAAATCACTGGAAATCATAAAGGACTAACCATGGAAGGCAAGAATATTGTTGCTAATCTTGTGAAGATTGTGTTCGTATTACCCTAATGCATCTCCCGCCACTCATTTATTTCAATCACACCCACAAAAAGCATAGCAACGCAGGTGACTGCTATGTGTGATGGTTCTACGAGGGCTACCGGGGGTCAGGGCAACAGTCGGCAATTCGCTGGTAGTCAATAGCGGTAAAACTCTGCAAAAAATATGATCGCTGAAGTATATTAACAGTGTCAGGGTCACTTTGGGTAGGTGTAATAGGGTGTGCAACAAAACAGAGCTTCCATTGCTGTTAAATCATGCAGAACAAGTTGCTAAAGATTTAAAACAAATCCTCAAATATCCTTCGGGGTCACAAAGCTCTTTCTTTCTAAGATAAATTGAATGGTTTTCTCCATGCCCAAGCATCTGTGTTTTCTTTGCTTTTGAGAAAACTTTTTGCTGATTCTTTGGCTGCTTGAGCATTTGTGGTCCACCCCAGAGCTGAAAGAAGACTGTGAACACTGAACTGAATCAGTGTCAGTCAGGGAGGTATTAATTCTCAAAAATGGCTTCTTTTTCTTTCTTTTCTTTTCTTCTTGGTAGGAATCCAAAGCTTCGTGGTTGTTTCGAGTTGTAAGTAAAGAGAATATTTTGCAGAAGGGATTTATGCTCTTTGGAGTATGCCTATTCAATAATTAAAACTGAAAAAATATCGGGTTTTGGTCAACAAACAAAGAAAAAAATGTTTCTGCCGTGAAACGCCTCTCTGAGTGTCATAATGTTTGTGGTTTGGTGAGTTTTTTGTATGTGGTCTACATTTATCCATGTGTCCCACGATCTGCCCTCCCCTTCTTCCTGAGCCTTCCCATTGCACCACGGAAGATGTAGCCAAGCAGGGAACCATATTCTTGAAGGATAATACAGATGTAACCCTCCTGCACTTCACCTATCACAACCCTGAGTGTTTCCAGATAGGGGGATTCAAGCCATAAATCTCTGGGCTTGGATTTTTCCCTTCACAGTCAAATATATCTGTGCAGAAATGTTTAATGTTTTCCAAGCAACCTTTTCAATGTTAATGTTTTGCCAGTGTAGAGCAGATGAGGGCCATAGAAACAACAGATAAACCTTCCTTCCTCTGCTTTCTATTTGGTCACCTGAAATAGTCAAGTTCTTCAAACATGTTTCATTTTACCTCTGCTAATGTGCTTCAGCGCATAAGCCTACTAAAGCAGTGTTTGATTATACTAAGATCATAAAAGCATGGATACCATAGAAACTGAAAATATCTTGTTAATTCATACAAGAAACTGTTCTGCCTGACTTTGAATAGATCATATACTACACACAGGAAATACTTTGGTACTGTGGCCTTCTCAATGATGCACATTTTCATAAAAGACCACACCATTTCTTTCCTTCTCCAGAGAGGGCGTCTGGCTTCCAAAGAGTTCATGCATTGTTTGAATCAGATAGGTGCTGAGTTGCAAGGAGATGGGCAAACAACTCGTAGGACCAAAGGAAAACCAAAGACCTTTTGAAATGGAAGCATTTTACATTGGTTCATAAGCTGTTCTTCTCTCACGTTATGTCCAGTTTTGGGCCCCCTACCACAAAAAAGACATTGAGGTGCTGGAGTGGGTC
>JAOXJM010000012.1:34003771-34034235 GCA_026413425.1 Tringa solitaria
AGGAAAGGAAAGGAAAGGAAAGGAAAGGAAAGGAAAGGAAAGGAAAGGAAAGGAGTAATTTCTGAATGCTATTCATGACTATTCTCAGGCCATTTGCAAGTCTGCTTTAAGTCTAGAGCCACAGATAGGTTTTCCATCTCGTCAGTATCTCTGGTTGACCTTTCAGGTTAATATTAATATTCAATTTATTTGGATGATTTGAGCAGGAGCTTGGACTAGGTTATCTCTAGAGGTGCCTACAATTTTCACATTACCCAATGACCTTGCAACATATTACCTACCCTCCAGTCATTCAACACATTCATCTGAATGCCCAAGTTGGATGTTATATTGGTTTTGTTATATTTAATTGCATGTGCATTCTTCCACGTACAACTTTGAAAACAGAGCTCAAATAGATGAAAATGTTCCCTATCCCTAGACAAGCGTAAAGCCTCCCCACTGCTTTCTCACCCATAAAAATAGCCTGGATATGTTGTGTCAGACTGCACCGGTTGTGTTTTCAGAGTGGGTTCAAGTCTGTGTCCTCGCTGCTGGCCAAACTGGGGGACTATCCTGACTGCTAAAACATCTGATAGTGAGGTCAGTAACAAACCTGTCATCAACCTGAGTGGGGCTAGGCTCTGGGGCATTTTTTTGTACACACGTACCATAAAGCTACCCACCTTTCTGTTGTAGTGTCAGCAGAGTTACCCCTCAGTTTCTGTCTGAAATAGCTGCATGCCAGCTTGGCAGTTCCTACCACTGAAAAAGTTGATTTACCCACAAGAGGTGCACAGATTTCAGAGTAACACAAAATGATCCCTCCACAACATAATCTTTTAAGCTTTGGTTAAGTCTATCAAATTTCTCTGTTTTAAAACCAACACTACTTTAAAAGGACTTGATTCATAAGGCGTATATTTGTGCCAGAGTCAGGACCTTTTCCTCTCGGGGCAGGTCAGGTCCAGGTCTTGCTCTTAGACCCACATATGCATTTCCCATTTCCTTGCATTTACCTATCCGTTGCATTCAAGCAGATGCATACAACACTTTCACTCAGATTTGCTGGGGTGTATTTCATTTCACCACTTTGGAAGTTTCCATTAGATACTTGTTGGTTGCAGGCAAGCAAATGCAATTGATCACTTTACATTAAAAATTACAGTGTGTGCAGGAACACGTATGTGAAAGGTTGCCTTACCATGTATTTAGAAGAGACCTTTTTTTAGGCAAGAATAATGCTTGTGAAGCTAAAAACTACAAAACAAAAACCCATCTGCTTGCTACCGCTGTGTTAAAGGACTTACTACATGGTCTTCTAGGCAAATCTCTGGTTATATGCTGTAAAGCACAGTTACCAAACCAACACGAGCCATTTTCCGCATGCTACCAGCCCACCTTGCTGCTCATCCTCCCTGTGGCAGTTCTGCACTGGTTAGATGCTCATGGCAGAGGGTGAGCTTAGGGTGGGCTTAGCCCCTGCCTCCAGTCTCCTGCCCCAGGTTTCCCACCTGACGTCCCTCATCCCTCCTCTCCCCAGCTGCCTCCTTGGTGTTGGGAGGAGGACTGAAGGGAGGATGCACTCAGGCAGTGGTGAAAGTCCCCAGCCCTTGGGAGGCATCCATCCCCCAACCCTTCCCAGCTGTCTCCTTGCTCCCACCCATGGGATCTCTTGGATCTCCTCCTCCATGCATCCCTGTATGCAAACTTATCTAGCCAGAAACATATTCAACATACATACACTCGCTGTGTAGGTGTGCATGTGATAGCATCCTTTGCTCTTAGGAACTCTGAGCATCTTTGGTGGTTGTTGGTTTATACCAGACATGGGTTAGACAAAGTTCCCATTAAAATCTTTCTGTAAAGGATGTGCCAGTCATTCAAGCCCTAAAATTTTCAGAAGTGACTTACGGTTCCTGATGCCTACAATGTTTTGGTGTGTGGCTTGAGACACATCGTAAGAATCTAGTTTTCTGAGGAGAGGTGTCGGTGTTCTCTAACAATTAGCTTCCAAGAAGAAGCAAACCCAAAATTAACAGCTATTTTCCAAAATATAAGTCTCCAACATTTATAGAGCCTTCAAGTGGTGAAACGGAAGATCTTAACCTTATGCTGAGATTATAGCCCACATACTGGTGAGAAACTCAAATACATCCTGGTAAACATTCCATGTATAAGCAACATTTTCCAGAGTCTTTCATTCACTGTATAAAAGCCCCACTACAAGACAGCTAACATATCTAAAATATACTCCCAGCTCTCCAAGACTTACTCACAAATCATCTGGTTTAAAAGAGCACTCTCTCAGTGTACTTCACAAAGTTTTCCATTTTGCCCTCCCAGGCAGCCTAGCAACATCGCCGGCAATAAATAACGCTGCAAAGGAAATTCTGTGTCAACTAGGAGGGTTAAAAAAACCAACTGAAGAAAATGTACAAAAAAGTATAATTTATTGCCCCTTAGCATCTGCTTTTATCTGTATCCTTTTGAGAACAAATTAACCAGTGGTGTGTATCTCCATATGTTTCTTTCTGTGGAGCATCGTGGTTGTGAAGGTACATGTTCATTCCATAATAGCAAACACGTATGTTTGTTATACACTGGAGAATGTGAGACTTATATGTTGGTGATACTTTTATAATATGATAAATCACTGCAAGAAAAAAAAAGAAATATTTTTAAAGCCATAGGGATTTTTTTTTCTTTTTTGTCTACAGGAAGCAGCCCAAATCCCAGTGTTTCATGTATACTCTTCAGGTCATAAAAACGGCTGCTTTCAAAATGTACATGATCCCCATATGCTTAATGAAATCACCCTTTGAAGGTCAGTAATGAATTTACATTGTTTTTTAACAATTGTAAAATTAAATTTTAGTGTCAGAAACAGAATGAAAGTGACCTTTATTCTGAATAATTTTTTTTCTTTTTTTCTTTTTTTTTTTTCCCTGAATATAGCCTGTGTGTATGTATCTATGAATATAAAAGATTTGGGCAATTCAGCTGTAAATCCACCTAAATTTTTGAACTAAGTTCTCAGTAAATATAGGGAATACTAAAATCTGATCTGTATTTCGGGTGCAAAAAACCAGTATTGAAAATAACATATATTTCCCCCTAAATTAATAGTGAAAAAATTTAGGCCAAGCAAAATTTCCAGAGTATATTTTTTTTTCTAAAAATATCTTTGCTTTAACTTTACATTCTAATACTGATATAATTTCTAAACTAAAAAGAGGGGAAAACAATAATATGCTTAGCCAGGATTTTACAGTCAATTCACTTGTCTTAAGTCAAGAGCAAAGCATTGTTGAAACATGGCTATAAATGACTCATTTTATGGGAGAAGAAAATACGTATCTGTATTTAAAAATGTGGATTATATCTGCCAGAATCACAGCTCAGAAGTGCTGGCAAAGTCAGCGTGACTGTATTGAATTATGCCAGCTTGGGATCCGCATCTGAACAGTGTCGGGGGGATCATTTACTTGAGCCAGACACCAGTGACAATTGCAGAGATAACATTTTCCCAATTGCAAGGGGGGGCTCTAATCATCCAAGACCTGTTTATGAGATTTTGTTAACAACCATTACTCCCGCTTGGTGCTTTTAGGCACTTAAGCATATTTCTGTAAAACTATTAACATATGAAATGAATATACAGTGGTAGTGCCAATACCAATCACGCAGAAAGCAGTATTAAGACCATCAAACTTAAAAGATTGCTTTAAAAATCAGAAAACTGGATAAAAAAACCATACACAATTCACCAATTCTTTTATTTGTCTTCTGGTTTCTGGGGCTTAACGGAACATTCAACTATTCTGTCTTTTTTTTCTTGGTAAAAGTAAGGTTTAGAAATGGGGGGTGGGGAGTGTTTTCCTTTGTTTTTTCCCATAATGAAATCTGCCGTCCTCAAACATTCAGATCCTTCCAAGAGTATGATAATTAAGAGGAAAAAATAGCACGTGTTGACAATAATTGCTTGTAGATACCCCAGGTCAGTTTGATTGAGTTCTGTGACAAGACTGTTGAATACGGAATGATAGCCAGCAAATTATTTTTATTATGGAGAAGGAAATCTGTCATGCTCAGAAAAGGCATCATAAGTGCTAAGTAAAGTTTGATCATGCATTCATTGGAAACCACAGCAATGTCTCCTGTCATTAGTGATTCGAAATCAAGAATTACTTCAGCAGCTCTAAGAATTATATGCTTCAAGCTTTAAAACACATGTGATGCTTTCACTAAAGCAGATGAGTTAGGAATACCATTAGAAAATTAGCCTAATACTTTGGTACTTTAACTTCCTCCAACATGGGGCTTTGAATTAAATTGAATCAGTTTAGTTCAGCCAAAATTTTCTACTCTGGATTGGTATCTCAGAATGATTTTTTTTCTGGATATTTAGATGGTCCAGGTGCCTGCATCAGCGCGAGGTTAATTGAAAATATAACTTTTGCCTATGTTAAAAAAGAAAACCTTTCAGCCACTCAGCTGAGAAGTTTCAGCAGGATGACACCCTCCACCCCATGGCTGGGACCTGCTCCCACCTCACAGTCAGGCATTTTCTCCAAGCCTGCCCAAATCTGCCCAATTTATTAAGCCTTTGAGAAAAAAAAAAAAAAAGAAAAAAAAAACAAAAAAACCCAAACAATCTCACTCAGCACGTGTTCGGTGTGGACTCGTTAGGTTTGGCAGCCACACGCCGGCCAAGCTCCATCTGTGCTGAGCCCATGCCAGCCACTCGCCCGGGCTGGTGGCCAGGAGGCTGCACGCCTTGCCACCCTCCCCGGGCTGCCCCAGTGCCAGCTCTCTGCTGCTCCTGCTAGTCCCACGTCTGCTGCAAGGACAGATAAATAAAAATTGGTGGTGTTTTTAAGGGAATATAAATACATTAAATGCGGAAATGTTTGTATGCAACCTCCAGGTGAACATCTGGAAGCAGAGGTTTAGGCTCCCTGAAAATTGGATGTGCGTGGCAGGGGGAGAGGGCAACTGGGATCCCGCAAAAGTGTGTAATCCAAAGACAGACAGACAGACAGAAGCTTCTGTGCACTCAACCTGCACTGGGATGGCCACTGAGCAGACTGGTCAGAGAGGCCGGAGCAGCTCCTTCCCAGGTGTGTTCAGCATCATGCAGCCTGATGGGCCCAGAATAAAAAATACACGGTATCCCAGAATGAAGCAAACTATACTAGAAGGGGGAATATGTTTTATTTAACCATACATTAACACTGACAACAAAACCATACAAAGCCAAGAGAACTTCCAGGCTTTCAAGAGCTTCTACACATCTGATGGAAAGGTGACAGGCTCACAGTACAAGCTGGGAAGGACTATGCTAACTTGATTATTTTAATCAATAAGTTGAAAAGGGGTGCTGTTCCTACCTCTCCCTACACAGTCTACAATTTAAAGAACTGTGACTACAACACGGTATATAACATGCTGTGCATTTAAAATGCATTTATATGAGGTTCCCACAGAACTGGGAAGCATCATGCAGTGGGGAACAGGGAGTTTTTACACACATCTCATGGGCAACGGCTGGCTTGGGGAAATGGACAACGTCTGAGCGTATAGGTGTGTGGTTTTCACCCAGGTACTGTCCTGCAAACACTGCAAGTTGTCCCATACAAAATCAGTCAATGGAGTTTCCAGCTACAGCGTTCTTTTTTCCCCCTGCTCTGCTTTTCCTTGCGATATTGAGACACCCAGGGCAGCAATAGACTCTTTACACCCAGCCGACTTCAAAACAGTTTCTATCTCAGATTACCAGAGTCTGCAGAATTCAGCTGTTTTGAGAGCAGTCAGAGGTCACTGCAAATCAGCAGTCTTTGAAAAGTAACCTGTCAAGGCATCCACTTCTCATGGCTTACCACATCTATCTAAACATATCTATACACAAAATGGATGACGTCTCCTGCTGCCCTTTCGAATGGTTTAGTGTAAGACCTCTCTGTTTTCTCAGCCTTTGTACTTCTCTGATACAGAGGGCCAGCCAGCAGTTCCAATTAAAAGAGCAGCGGAAAAAAAGAGTGGGTAGATCTTCTTCCAGATGGCTTTAAGGAGGCATCAATCTGCTATAGAGAGTCACAAGACTCCAGACAAGTAGTTAGATAAGCCAAAACTATGCATTAAGGCTAAAATCACAGCGTTACATCAAACCCAAATGTTTTTTCAATATATTAATTACCACAGCAATTTGGCTGACTGGAGAAGGTGAAAGAGTAAACTTAAACTAAGGAAAGTCAAGGACAATACCAGTAAGTTTTAATACCTTTTTATTGTTCCTGTTGTATGCTAGTTCATTTTATCCTCATTACCCCCCATAATATTACCCAGCAAGTGTGCACTTCTACACACACACATGCGTGTGTTGCTCCATCCAGGAGAAAGGCAGGGCAAAGAGCACAACCCATTGTGCTCCACCACCTTGTGCAGTAGTCAAACAGCCTCACAGCCTCCTCCCTACAACGGCTGTATCCTCTCCTCTCTGATCAGTTGGTGCTAAGGCAGGGATGCCTCTTTTGGCTCTGGGTTTTGCAGGTTAGACCTTTACATGACCCAGAAATCAACAGCATCCTGCATCAACGTCTTCTGAGAAGGCTGTTCTTGCCACGGTCATGGATAGGCTAGACTGGAAGTTTGTGAAATTCCCCTGCACAAGACAAGTGATTTCTTATGGTACTATTTCTTATGGTACCATGGTTCTTATGGTACCATGAGCACCTTAAAAAAGAAAAAAAAAAAAAAGTTAGTTCTGTAAAAACACACATACCAGTCTGTGCATTTCCATATACATGCACTGCATAGTGCAAATGCAGAGACAAATTTGTGCGCTTGGACAGACAGCAGGTTCTTTACCATCCAAACACCTCTCTCTATGCAGAACTAGACACTTGACTTCAGAACACGTGGTCCTGCCAGTGATTTTGCGTGCTGGAATGACGAGGTGCTGGGGCAACCCCACGCCATAACTTCTCGGAGGCTTTGGGAGAGAGTTGCCCAGGTCGCCCCATCCAAGCATCGTGTTTCCCACAGGCGGTTACACCAGCAGGAGAAAGCCCTCAGCTCGGAAACAGCACAGATTGGTTTTTGTGACCATCAACACTGGTCAGTGAAAACGTAAACGGGGAACGTGGGGGCAGGAGGGAGGAATTTGCCGACCTCAGCGCTTCCCAAGCCACGTCTGCACCCGCTGCTTTGGCGAGAGCAGCAGCAGCAACCGCACGAGCAGTGGGAGCCCGAGAGGCCGTGCCTGCCCCTGGGTTGCCCTCGGGGAGCTCGGGGGGTGGAGGAGGAGGCTGATGCTGCTCTCCCCCCCTCCACGGTGAGATGATTTCCCTGCTCTGTGCAGGCTGCTGCAGCCGCCGGGGAGTTCCTGCTCCAGCGGTGAGGGCAAGGGGTGAAGGGGGCTGGTTGCTTTTGCAAACACGGTTAACAAAATGTTGATATTATGCTTAGCCGTTGTCTCCTTGTCACTAGTCACTTGCAGTTATAGGTCCGGATGTTAAAAATCCCGTCATGAGGTGGAGCTGATGAACTCCGGTGTAATGATCTTCTTCATTTTCAAGGCGCTCTCTGGGCTCACGGGACTGTGGGTGAGTGTCTAGAGAGGGGAAGGGGACAGCTTTAGGTTTTATACAAAGTGGGTTGAGTTCATTGCAGGCTACTTGCTTCATTCGAGACATCCAAGGGTATCCAAAATATCCCCAAGAAGATCAAAGGTCTCCCACAGGTCTTGTGCTGTTTCTGCCAGCCCTGTGGGGACGTCCCATTTACCACAGGGCATTTCAAATTGCCCTGAGCATCTGTGCTTGAGCAACACTGAGTTCACAACATCCTCCTCCTGTCAGCTAGCTGTCAGATGGCGGTAGAGATGGTTGGGCACAGGCACAGCAAAACTTACAGCGAAAAACTTAATGATTTTATCACAAGACATAAATGGAAAGAGTGTGATTCTTCTGGAAAGTATGCCATTATATCACATTCGGTGCCTGAATGACAGGTGAGAAAAGTTGTCCACTATCAACCCACTGAAAGATGGGCACCTCCCCTCAGGATATTCTGACTCAGGTACCCTGAAACATTTATTTCTTCTTACTGATACCTTTAAAAAAATTGAGAATCCAGATTATAAGAATAAGAATTGAAGGCCTCCTTTTAGGCAAGAATAGAGATTATGTACTGTTTATTGCAGAGTATTTTAAAACCACTGAAGAAATTTAGTAATTTAAAATCACATGAGGAAAAATATATTTTCCCAGTACCCAAATTAGACCTGAAGGAAAATACTTATTTTTTGCACTTCAAGAAGTGCCTTGTAGCTCTCACTAAAGCTCTCATTAAGTTCTTGTCTAAGAAAAATTACTTGGAGAAAGTGTATAAACTGATAAATCAAATGTGTTATGGAAAGAAATGTTCATGTTTAAAAATGAAGTTAGTTGTCTTTTGTGACTTTATCAAAGAAGTGAATGACTCCAGATGAAATCTCATCAGAGGCAATTATTTCCTGGAAAGAATAATAGAGTCAAAGTTTCCCAATAAGGATGGAGCTTCATCATGAGATTAAAATCTCCAATCTGATCAAAGTCCTCTACTAGACATCACACTGGATTCACAAGTCCTCCAATTCCTCTTTGGTCCATGTAGGCTCAAAGTGCCCCTAGAAAGCTCTGAGGCTCACTCCTTGACTGCCTATTCTTTTGTCTGAAGAGTGGAAGAGCTTGGATCAGCCACCAACAACCCAACATGCCCTCCATAGCTGAAGGCTGGTTTCCCAGCTCCACTCTCAGGGACATTCTGGTTAACAGTGCTACCCCTCAGACAGCCACAACTATTCAAGAGGCCGAGGCATAGTCCTATGAAGGACATCTATGACTCTCGTTGTTTGTCTTAAACACCACAAAATATAGGCAACCCTACAAATACTATTCTCAAGAAATGAAATTGATAAAAATAATGGTGAGAATCCATTCACAGGATGTTTACAGACCCCTTAAATTATACAGGCTATGGAGGGAATCTTCTCTTGGGTTCGGTTCCCAGGCTAGGGCCAATTTCACACCCAGGGGAGGTTGGCCAATTCTGACAGCCATATTGACACTTCAGCCTTGACAGTGTTTCAATCCTCTCAGACAGGCCATTTTCATCCCAGAGTAACAGTGTCTGAGAATTAAAGACACCTAGATAGATTTACCAGATGTGTGGCTCCACTGGGCTTTGTGGCTGATATAAGGAGCCCTTATATCTGCTTCCCTTTGTTTTTCCATTTACTTGCCTAATAATCTGTCTGTGAGAAAGGAGATATTATGAAGATACAAGTAACAGAGCGAAAGTTATGGCCTGTGTTATTCAAGAAGTTATACTCAGTGATCTAGTGGCCCCTCCTGGCGCAGAAATCTGGGGTCTCTTCTGACTGTCACCACCAATCCACTTGCTGGAGAAGCCTCAGGGCCCAGGCAATTGACTCATCTTTCATACTATCTTGCACTAATTGGCAATAATGAAGGTATGTGTCAGTCTCCGCTGGATCATGTGTTTTAAGCCAGCCTCAGAGTCATTCTAGCAGTATAGACGCCGCCAGCCCACAGACTCACAGTCAAAACTGAAACGAGAGACCAGCTTTATGCCATTTTGCCTCATTGTCAGTGAAGGATTTTCTGGATGAAAATTTCCTTCTGTAAAGAAGTTATCTTCCATAGCAAGTTGAGGGTCAAAACGCTCCTATGTACATATGCAAGATTCAGCTTGACAGAAAAGCCATGAAGTCCTCTGATAGCTTATTATCAAACCAAAATTATGGTTGTCATGTTTTGCAGGCATTAATTGATGCTAGATTGAACGCATATAGTAAGAAATAGAATGTCAGCTAATCCTTCCTCACCCGGTTCTCCATTGCCACATTTATTCCACCAGGAGTAACTTTTCTGGGGGAAATATTTGCAGCACGGGAAATTTCCTTTGCAGGATGAGACTGGGGTGCAATGGCCAACCGCCATAAACCTCTGTGTAAGGTCCCTGTCACCAAGTATCAGTGGACAGGGCATGTTGGCTGGGGATATGGAGAGTATGAAATTAAATTAGAACTGCCTTCAGGCTATTCTCCAACTTGTGTGAATGCTTAGTTTTCTAGCCAGAATTGGAGTAACAGAGAACACAAGAGTGTTTTAAACAAAGAAATACTACTAATCAGCCAATGAATTTCTTTACAAAGTGTGTACAACACTTCTTCCCCCACCTCACATACTTTCAGTACTCTAAAGGAAAGGCCAAAAGGGGATTAATAAAAACACCCTCGGGTATTAAGAAATTGGCTCATAAAATAACTACAATAACAATGTCAATTATTAGCTTTACAGTACAAGATAAATATAAATGGACTATATCCCCAAACTAGCAAAATATGGGGAATCAATCTCAATAAAAAGAACTGTTAGGGTAAGCTATTTGGGAAGAAGATACAAGCCTGTCTGGCTTAGAAACATTAGCCTGCCCTTCTCTGTAGTGATTAATGTCTTCTGCTGCCGGATGACACTGAACTTCGCAGTGAGTGAGGCTTGGAGGGAGGTATTTGTAATATGTGCCTGTAAACTCCAGAAGCATTATGGCTTCTGTGAAGGATAAATGCACAAATCTCTGTGTTTCTGCTAGAAGATAGACTCTGCTAAAACAGAAATTAAACATATTTACAAGACCATGAGTTATGATAGAAACCTGACCAGGCATTTTTCAAACTGGCTGAAGTCATCCTCTGCAGACAGTACCACACTTGGAGACCTTGTCTCCAAGCCAGTTGTGAGAAGCACAGACGTTATCACAGCACAGAAGTGTGGGCATTCTGATGTTTTCCTAATCTTTTTCCTCTGGAAAAATTAAAATTACTTTTTTATTCTTTTCTTTTTGGAACAACGCTAACGAGCATATTTTTGGAAGAGGGAGGTAATGGCAGATTTGTACAAGACCTGGTTTCATTGCAGGTCAACTCCTCATTGATCTGTGTTTGCTTGGGCTGCTATGGCACCTCACTGGTCTTGTCACACGAATGTCTCATCCCTTTACTCACCTCCCCATCCAGACTAGCTGTAGTCTCCTTTCCGCTCGATCTGCTGTGGAGTGGCTTGAAAGGTGACTCACCAGAGTGCAGCAGGGGACACAAATGCCCTCTGGGAGACCTGTTGAACGATGACATGAGTCACCTCATTTCTTGTTCCTTATGACATAGTGAAAAGTCCATAAGCTTCTGCTTGAGTTCACATCCCAGTTATAATTTTCTAATCACTTCAGGGAGATGTCATGGGTAAAAAATCCATGAGTGACTGAAATTAAAGTGAAAACTAGACTGTTCCTTGGGGCATTACTGTATTACTAGAGAGGGAGAGGACATGGAGGGTTTTTTCTTTTATCACTTGTGGTATCCTTATTTCTCAAGAAAGGAAGGTCAGCTTTTCCACAGCATCCTGCTGTGCTGCTCTCTCTCAAGGCATTAAAATACACCTAGCAGTGTACCCTCTGAGCCTGTCTGGTGAGCTCTTCCCTGGCTCCCAAGGTCCTTGGAACAGAGATTCATTAGCCAACATCCCAACGCTGCATGAAAATGGTCACCACAGGCTCGATTCAAATAGTTCATTGCCCGGTGCAGCTATTAAAAAGCAATTTGTTAAATTGTATGACTAGGAAAATGCTTAAACATGCCAGTTGTTCTAATTTTTCGGGGGAGAAGGAAGAATATGTTTTAAAGAAGGTACATAAAGCACATAAGAAGACATGATTTTAACCAGATGGCTTTTCATTCTCAGGTAATTGTTATGATCAAGAGAGTACATTTCTGAGGCACCTCAAGGACAATTTCTGTTCCAAGCACAAGCAAATTATGTAGAAACAGAAGGCACTACCCGTGGCAGGTGAGATTCACAACTCTTTTGCGTCATTACTAAGATCACTAAATGTAATGCTATGCTGACTTAAGGAAAGTATAACGATGACAATTATGATTTAAGAACATAACCGTAATTACATTAAAATAAAATAATAATAATAATAGTATCATTAACAAAGAGCCACTTCTGAAGAGCAATTTTAATTCAGAACCAATTTTTCTGTTCTGGGCAAAAGTCCATCCTAATCACATTGAGAGTCAATATATTACTCTTTGACTTGAGGCAAAAGCACATCAATTCTTGGCAGCTTCTGTAGATGCTCTGTCCTTCTGCAAAAAAGCCCTTCAGTGTTTGGACAGGGTGGTTTGCAAAAGGGTTTCATGTCACAGCTATTAGGTAAAGTATAAATTCACTCAGTGGAAAATGCAGTCATCCTCTATAGCAATGTAGTTCTCCCTTTTATGCATGAAATGTATCTCTAACTTGGTCCGAAACAGTCAATGGCTTGAGGGAGTGCTCTGTATGTGGCAGAAGCTTTCCATTTTCTGTGTTGCATTTTTAAAGCTCTGCAGACATTTTACCACAGGGCTCTGGCACACGAAGAGGGTTTGTGGCTTCGCTGGGTTTGTTATTTCAAGCACTTACAGCAAAGCTAAACAAAGTCACCAGTGTCTCCCCTTGAGAAGAAAACTCTGATGAGACCCTCATTCTTGTATATGCCATTTCCCTGAACCAACAATCCAGAAAAAAAGCAGCTACAGGGAAAAAGCAAAAGTTTCATCTTATCTACAGCCAGTGGTCTGTGCAAACCGCAGGGTGCTGGGCAGTGCTCTCCAGAGGACCATGTTTTGTCTGTCCTGTCCTCACATGTGGCTCTTGGCCATGCTCAGAGGCAGACCACCAGACAGGGTAGACTTTGGTGTGTCCTTGTTCCTGTGTTCCTGTGTTCCAGTGGTGACTAAGTTTATTCAGAGCACATCACTAAGTACTGGTACAGGGTGGTCATAGCGTGTCTGTATGTCCCAGCTCCACAGGTCACAGGAACAAAAAAGATAGAGAGGTTTCTGAATGCGTTTCTCCTCTCCTGTCTCTCTGTCAGCTTCATCCCTTCATCTTCCTTTTTTTTTTTACTAACATCGAGAATGTTTCATTAACATCTTGCCATGGCAGGGGGTTGGAATTTGATGATCTTTAAGGTCCCTTCTAACCCAAACAATTCTATGATTCTATGATTCTATAATCTCTCATACGTTTTCTCCTGGCCCCAGCCATGGTAACAAAGTGATTTGCCTTGGCAAAGTGGCCCCAGAGATGAATGTCATAGGGACTTGAAGCCCCGTGGCTCCCAACATCAGCCAGACCTGATGAGATGGCTGGCTAAATCTGATCCATGTTAGTAAAACGCTAACTCCATCCTGAAAGCACATTTGTTAAAACACAAGCTGCTTTCCAAATCAGGCAAGCCAGGTTCTGTTCTCAGCACACAGAGACAAAAGAGAGTCTGGAGTCTCAAGGTACAACGTTTCTATGAGAAAAATTGGGAATAGTGCTGGGAGTTCACATCTGTGACTGTTTGCTCGACTATTTTGCTAACAAACCTCACACAGAATACAAACAATACAAGCTTCAGCCCATATTCATAGCACCCATCCTAGAAAACAACTTTTCACTAAAAAAACCTAAAGTTACAATTCTCTTTGGTAAGAACACTCTTGGAAGCTACCAGAGCTAAATCTGAGACATGGCTGTAGCATGGCTTCATTTTTTGTGTTGTATGGGTAGGAAATTATTCCTTCTACTTTGAAACACAGATTTATTGGCTAAATATCTTCATATCCATTCAAGTCACACACCACCCCAAGGCTTTTAAACATAACAAATATTTACAATTTAAGTCACATCCCACAATCTAGATTATATTGCTTTTATGTCTAAGCATGAATAAAAGAGACAAAAATACTCTTATGAAATAAAAGTAACAGGGATGCAGTGAGGATTCTGGAGTTTTATAAATTTAAAAAGAAAGAGAAAAAAGACTCAAAGTAGAAAAACATCTTGTCGATAGAGTAGCCAAGTTAAACCAGACGCTGCAAGGGTAACTTACCATTAGAGATCCCAGAGGTGGTTCTATTTACCAGGGAAGGGATGGAAAGGGTAAGGGAAATTAATATTAATTGGGTTTATTTAACTTGGCCATTGGCCACGAAGTTCAGATAAAGTGCATTTCCCAGCCAAATCTTGTACATGTAAAATTTCACCAAGTCAGATGTAACTTGTTATGTGTTTTGTCACTTCAACACGAAAAAGAAAGAAATACAAAGCTGTACAAAGGAGAAATTTCCCTACTTCTTTTGGCCATATTACCATATTAAATGCTTTCATTGTGCAAACATACTTGTAAGAAATATTTTTGTAACAATCCTGCCATTAGCCATCCAAGATTAAAACTGCAAACATGACATTCTGCCTCCCCTTCTCTGCAACTAAAGGATCTGAGCAAAAGCAAATTCTCCAGATACCTTAATACAGCAGAACCAAGCTTCTTTCCAGTATACTATTTTTAAAACTGTCTTTGATTGCTGGGGAAAGAAGGTTTAAAGGTGAAGTGGATTTCTGTGAGCAGGGCACTCACTGGGGCTTCCTTTAGACTCGTGAATTGTTGCTGGGCTTAGGCACATTTCTTGCAGTCAATCAGGCAAAGCTGGGCTGGCTCCTGTGAGACATTCTAGATCATGAGAAAATTGTAAGCTAAAATCCTGACCTCTCATCGCGACAGAGGAGGCAGCAAATTTCCAGTACAGCATAAGGATGGGATGGGATGGGATGGGATGGGATGGGATGGGATGGGATGGGATGGGACAGGTGCTCATGATTCCGCCAGCCCTGTAGCTGGCATCAATACCCTGTCTGCTGCATTAGTACTCTTGCTAAACAAAAAATGGGTAATTTGTCTCCAAGCCTTGTGCTATAGACTTCTTGCTAAGCTGTGTGCTGGCAAGAGGACACAGCTTTGGGGGAGCTGCTTATTTTTATTGCAGTTTTCAGAACGCATATAGCAGTGACTCATGCTGAAACTTTCTTCCCTTCTCTTTAAATTGGTTTCTTGTCACTTTTATTGAACAAAATTTATTTGGCACTTTTAAAAAAATGCAAAAATGTCTCCACGCTGGTGCCCTCATTATACTGCACTGTGTGTTATCTCCTGACTTCATTTCTCTGTGTCTGTTCTTGAAGTGTGGTGCCAGTGGGAAGCTGCACTCGTGACATAAAAGACTTTTTAGGGGTGAAAAAGCCCCTGTGTAAGAGAACGAACTGCTGTTTGTTGTCTGAGAGCACTCTTGAGAAAACGTTGGCAAGAAACTTGCTCAGAGAGCAAGAGAAGAGCAGGTCAAGCTGGAGGAACATCCGAGCAGTAGTGGAATGCATGGGGTGAAGTCACATCTCTGCCAAGCTGGGCTTCGGCACGGAGCTGCAGTACACTCATCTGTGACAGCTTCTCTGCCTGTCACCTACTGCAGGAGCCTTTTTCCTTTGCCATTTCCTGAAAAGGAGAGCAACCCAGCTGCCTCATTTACTCAGTGAATACATTTGGCATCTGAAGAGGCTGGACACCAAAGTTTCACTAGCTGCATTTGCTCAGGCAAGGGCATTTGGCCGTCGGTCCACCCCCACCCCACATGGCCTTCTGCTAGCCTGTTTGTTGATCTGGCCATCGGTGATGTTATGTTTCAGATTGCTGGAACCATGACTCACAATTTCCTTTCAAAAGGGAGGATAAAAGAAAAACAAAACCCAGCAAGTTTGCTGCTCTTGTACTTGATATACAAGTACTAAGCTGCCCTTTCTCAAGAAAGAGATATATCTTTTGCGCATGGGTCTTGATCTAGTTTTTGGTTAACAAGTGGCCGGATAACAAAACATCATGGTAGCTGGCAGCGCCTGGCAGCTTTGCTGGCAGCAGCAGCTACCCTCTAGCTTCCAAAGGCAACTTTGGCTGGAAGCAGTACGTGGGGCTCTTCTGCAAAACATTTTCCACCCAAAGCTTACCTAAAACTTTCCCAAAACAAAACCACTGTTTTCAAAGCAGGAAGGGGGAAAGAAAAGGTCTAAACTTAGGTTCCTGTGTCCTTGGTTGGGTGTCTGAGTAGGTGTATGGCTTTCTAAGTGGACTGAACAAACCGTGCTTCCAGATCCAGAGAGACCTGTTCAGTCCCAAGAAGCCCATCTGTTAATCCGGGGACTCTTCAGGTGACTGGAGGAGAGATGGAGATGTTTTGCTGGGCATCTCCTGGAAATGAGATGAAGGATGTGACCTGGGGAAGGTGGCTAGTGCAGACCAAAACCAGGGAATGGATTATGACTAAGACTCCTGCTGAGGCAGGAGGCAGAGGACCTGGTGGAAATCGCTGCCTGTCAGCACTTGCCATGGTAGCTGTCAACTGTCCTGAGGCCTCTTCCCACTTCATCCTCCCTGAACCTCCTCAGCTGTGGTTCCGCTCCCCATTGGGCACTGGGACAAGGTCCTCATGTCCCAGCAGAGGCACAAGGAGGAAAGCTTGAGAGGCATTGCTCATCATGAAGGGCAGAAAAGAACGGTTTTAGACATCATCTGAGTCTAAATGCAGGTACATGAGGGACAGACAGTATCTGCATACTCATTCCACAGGCAGGACATGGAAATACCAATGAGAAATGTCCAGGCCACATGCAGCGAGAGTCCAGGAGAACCCAGCTCTGTTCCATGCTGCAGCCACGAGGGACGACATGGGAAATGGACACTCTTGTTGCCTAGCCTTCCCTGTGACCAGCAAATTGCAATGTACAGCAGTATCATCCTGGCACCTTTCACCCCTGCTGACTCCTCAGGTTCAGCAAGAAATTTAAGCACGTGCTCCTTCCTAAGCACAGTAACTGAAACCAACTGGACTATCCATGTTCTTCCAGTTAAGCATGATTCCCTCGAAGTACCTCAGGCAACACTTGCTGCAAATGTACTTCACACTAGGAAAGAAAATGTCTGGACCAATATTGACCCATGAGGCAAATTGCTGCACACTAATCCTAGCCTGCATGCTTCCTCATGCCCACTGAAAAAGAGTTATTAAAAGCACAGGGTTCAATAAGTTGTCTGTGACCCACACATTGCTCAGTATTTTGCCCTGAGATGATATCCATAAAATGAGCACAAGGAAAAAAAAACAAAAGGAAAGGAATTCTGCATCCCACCACGTTCACCCAAATCTTTGCCAGCATCTCCAAAGAGGAGAGTTTGTTTCACAGAGATTTAAGTTACGAGTAAATTGGCCTGGAGGAAAACAGAGGATCTTCTGTCCGGTCTTTGGACAATGTTTTGTAAGGTCCTGTGGCAGAGCCGAGATTTCAGAGGCACTGCCTGAGGAGTTAAAGGAAAGGAAAGCAGCAACCTCTTCACTGAGCCTCCGAGTGAGTCAGTCGAAGGATTTATTACTCCACTGTATACACTGCTTGTAAGTAGTTCATCTTTCTCCCTCTCTCTGTTTATTTGTCTCTTTTACTGTCCCTAATGAAGAATCCCAATGCTATCAAGTCTGAATTACAGACACTTTATGCTTCTAACATTTATTCTGCTGATCTGCCTTCTTTTCTGGCGGTTTTGGCTGCTGAGATGCGTTTGACCTGCTGTTGGGAGGAGATACAGCTGCTAACTGCATTCTTCACTTCCATCTGTTTTCACCGATTGGTATAACTCCACTAAAATCAGCGAGACAGCACTCACAACAAGCTGGCATTACAGTTTTGAATTGGGACTATAAACTCTGGACAATTTGGATTTTTGCAATTAATTGAAAATCCACCACCCAAGTTTTTCCACCGCACTTCAAAATCGACCAGAAAGTGCTAAGCATTATGTAGGCATAATTTCTTGGGCAGATGGAAAACTGCCTATAGAAGCATTCGGAGCAGGTTTGCAGGCAAGCAGTGCGTTTTGATATACAGCTGGCTCTCGAAATCCAGTACCTACATCATCTTTGCACTGAGAGAAAGCGGGGATCTGAAAAAGCATGTTTCTGGAGCTTCTCTGGATGCTCAAACTTGATGGGAGAGTTCCCGTGACAGAAGACACTTTGTGGAGCCAGCAGTAAACGATCCACAAGTTTCTTCAAAGTCAGCAGGACCCCACAGGGCAGTGTCTGTCCCGTCCTGGATGGCGGTTGTCTTGCTCCCCTCATTTTTATGGTTTCTAATCTATTTCCATCCCATCCCTTATTTTATGGTTGTGGCTGATAAGATAAATTAGTCTCTTTTTTTGGAAGTGTCACAGTTCAGAGAGCACTCGGCTGTCAACCGGAGCTCGCTCTTCTGTAGGCGTGTCCACTCCGCGACCACATGTAGCATAAAATAGAAATTAAAATTATTTTAGGACTTGAAAACGCACATGCATCCCCATCAGACATTCCTTCAGAGACTCGTGTGAGATCAGAGCGATTGTTTTTTTGCTCAGCATCCCACCCCCCACCGTGCTCGCTGGCTGGGGCCTGTCCGCATATCGCCAGCACATGTGCACACACGTGGAAATGTGGCGAGGGGCAGGTAATTAGCCCTTCTGGAGGGGACATGCCTTTCTCCTGAGAGCAAAACAAGAGAGGTCTGAGGAGGGGAGGAGAGCAGATGTAAGCTATCAAGGAGGGAAGCTCGCAAACAGGGCACGAGAGGTGACATCTGACCAGCCTGAAGCTGGAGAGACTGGTACTTGCTTCATCTGAGAATACCAAAATGCCAAAGGCAACTGATGGATCAACTGAACTTTCATAAACAGAAAACTTTTCAGATCAGATAGACTATCTGAATGTCTCCGCGGGGCAGGATTTCTGTCATATGTGCCGTTCTGTTCTGCTCGTGCCCTCTAATATCACAAAAACATCCCTCCCCAGGGTGATTTGGTGGGGCTTGGGGATGTAGGAGCTTGCAGGGGATGAAGGCTCGCTGGGCACTCCCAGGACAAACCAAGAGCATAACTGACAGCCCTTCCCAACACACTCACCCCAAGCCACAGTCTTGTCACACAGAGATGGTCCCGAGCGATGGTCGGCAGGGTTTTTCCCAGCCTGTTCACCCACCCCTAATGAAAACGGTAAGTCGAGGACAGTAGTTTTCTGTATAACACGACCATTTTTTTCCCTTTTCCCCCACAGGGTTAGCACTTGTGCTGACTGTTGAAAAATCAGTCATTAACAGCCAGGAAATTACTTTGCCATCAATCAGAATATTGCTCAGCCATGTTTCAGCTTTTTTCCCCTTTCTCTGCGTAATTATTCTCATCCTCTGCTGATTACAGTTTATAATAGCTATAATTCTCTCAAAATCAATCATTACTTGACTTAACCACAGGGTTACCAGTAGAAACATGAAGGAATACAGATATTCTGGACTGTTTTTTAATTATTATTCTTATTTAACAACACACGAGCTTTTAGGTAGATCACATTTAACCTTCCTCTTGGCAGTATTAAGCAGCAATTATTTTATTTTAATTTTGTTTTAAATCATGAAGTGTTTGATTACATGGTCATTCCAGCCACACCAGGTGTTTTGATGACATGTTAGTAGCATGTTATTTTGACATGAAATCTCAGTGGTTGTCCTAAATTAAACTGCCATAAAAGGACAAATATGTCTTGTTTGCCAGCACAGACTCCACAATCAAAGTAAAACCCAAGTACCTGGGTTTTTTTTATTAGGATTATAGGTAAACACAGTTAAATCAAAGGTTGGCTAACTTTCCTGTATGGCAAATTTTGAGTATACTAAATCACAAGCAACACTTAGATTTAAAAACCACGTTTTTCCTGAACAGAGTGGAAATTTGTAGCTTACTGCACACAATCATATTCCTACTGCAGCTGAACAATGGGTTTCTGTTATTCCACTTGCGCCATGTGCTAAGTTGACACCACTTTGCCTCCAATCATTTTCTCTCGCCCATATATTCAGTCAGTTTCCCTTACTGATTATGTGGGTCTCTCATGCAGAAAAAGGAAATATTTAAAAATTGAAGGAAATAATTATATGGAATAACCACAATTGAGAGTTGGACTGAAGAGCAGGTGTAGAGTTTGAATTCACTCCTAAGCTAAAATAAAGCCTTAAATTAAAATGGACCTTGCTTAGTTTTGGTTGGGTTTTTTTTTTTTGGTTGGTTTTTTTTTAATTTGTGTGAGGAAAAGTAATATGAGATTATAGCATTTGATAGGGAATAGGAACTAAGTCAAGTGTTTTGAGCCTCCCCTGTGTAAGGGTATGACATAGAAATACACAAAGGTAGCCATTTTCCACACAGAACATTATGATCCTACAATTCTATATATATTCTTGCACAAAACCTCTTCATATATTTTTTGTGAACTACTTACGTATCAGTTTCCATGGTCAAGGCCATGTCATCCCTCTGTCTCCTCTATATTTACCAGGTTGCGATGAGCAGCATATTATTGTTGTTAATTTTGACCTGATGAACGGGACATCCACAAGTTTTGTTCACAAGGGCAAATCTGGGGGAAAACTGACAGAGTTACCATATAAGTATGGTATACACATAAATCATGCCCTTTATAACTATCTGCACTAAGGAAATCAACTGCTCTGGTGTGCTGAAGTAGAGTATGTGCATTATTGGAGACAGTTTGCCAGTCTCAGATTTTGAATAGCAAATTCTGATATTAAATAGCTAATTATGCCAGTACTAATGTTCCCCTGTAAAACTGCAGACTTGTTCATAAGATTGGTAGGAAATTCTGGAGCAGGAACTAAATGAAAATGTTCCTTTTTTATATCCACCCTTTCTTTATAATCGTTTGATCTTGCATTTCACTGAAACCTGTCTCTCCTCAGCTGCACCAGACACAAGATGGTGCAGGGAAGTGTCCTTTTGAGACCATTTTGTCAAAAAAATAACAAAGAACCACGTTAGTTCAGCAGATAGCATGGCCACAGGAATAGCTGTGAGTAAAAAGACACTTGGACTGCGCAGTCCATCTAGTAAAATGCTTTTTCTCAGCCTGGTCCAAATTCTGGTCAGGTCGCCGAGGCGTCCTATGGACCCCAGTGCTCCTCGGTGCCGGAGATGGTGG
This sequence comes from Tringa solitaria, assembly GCA_026413425.1. Lineage (NCBI taxonomy): Eukaryota > Metazoa > Chordata > Aves > Charadriiformes > Scolopacidae > Tringa > Tringa solitaria. The sequence goes on from JAOXJM010000012.1 coordinate 34,024,743, forward strand.
TGGTGCCCGGCCGGCCCTGCCTCTCACCAGGAGCTCTGACACAACCCAGGGGTCTCTGGGTCGCCTGAGAAATGGTTTGTAGGCTCAGGGCCCCAGGGGCCATTATTTCAAAGTCGTGCAGCCATCGTGTAGCCGCACGAAGCACCTCCTGCCGTGCCCGTGCCTTTCAAGAAACAAAGCTGTGTTGTGAACTATCGGCGATGTTAATAGCTTTCTCCCCTCTAGAGATTTGCTCCTGCTTTGGCCCCAAATATTTCAAAATAGCTGAAGCTGGCAGTAAGAGCCATGGGAAGAAAAAAGTGATGCATGTTAATTTCTGGTTTAGACATGATGAGAATTTCATTCACTTCATTAAAATTCCCTAGTGCCGATGGGATGCTCCTCTGATTCATGGACTATACCTTGTAACACTCCTCCGTGAGAGATCATATATGCAGCAGATGTCTTTAAACAGTTTCTTTTTCCTCTCCTTCCAAATAATCCAGGTATCATTCTCTTGATACATGCCATGCTCTCCTTCCAGTTAGACAGTTGCATGTTTGTGCAGGAATTTCAGAGCACGTTTTTAATTTCCTATAAAAAGACTGAAGTTATCACAAATGGCAGCATCGCGTTTACTTATTGTGAAATGGAGAGACACAGTGAAAGGTTTGCAGAGGAAGCTGCTACTGGTAAATAGAAAAACAAAAGGCAAAAGCAAACTGGGATTCAGACTGACATGGGGGTGGGCTGGGGGGCACGGAAGAGCATTTGTATACTCTGCAGATCAAACAAATAAGCCCATCTAGTCCTCCTGAGGAATGCCTGAGGAGGACAGACAGAGGGGGTCAATTGCTGGATAACCAAATTGGTTATGAAATGCCTATTAAAAACATACCATCTGTGGGAACCTACGGTGTTTTGCCACTCAGAAACAACAGCTATATACAATTATGCTATTTTGATTAGACAAAGAGTGGAAAACTTGCATTTAACGTGAGCAAAAGTAAAATCCTCATAACACAGCACTGTGTGGTCTCTCCTTAACCTGCTGAATCAACTTAGACCGTAGCAACTGCTTTCCAAACATACAAATAGAGCTCTTAGATATCTAGAGATAGAGGAGACAAAGACATCAAGGATTCAGAGTAACAGGCTGCAGAGATTAATGTTCCCTCCCTCCCTGCAAAGAGTATTTTTATTCTGCTGTGATTTTTAAGATAAACATGGAAGGCAAACATGCAGTACTTTTTTCTGCAGAGGAGCCATTTCAGGAGCACTCCTCTCCCTGCACCATGAAATGCTCTTCTCAAAGTGTGAGCAGAATGACACTGGAGCGGTGCGAAGCAGGAATTGGAAACTGGTGAAAACTGGGATCAGACTCATTCTCGGGCAAAAAGGCAGCATGCTGCAAGCATGAGTAGATGACCTGCTGACCAGTTGATTTTTTTACTTTAACCAAATCTGAAACCAATCTGACACCAAACACCACTCATCCAGGGGAAATAAGAAGAGCAGAAGTCCACTATGGTCAACTGAATGTGCAACTGACATCAACACAAAAGTGCGTAATAGCACACGACTGCAAGGGATGCACGGAAATTCCTTGAGATGCTGGGTCAACTGAGCAGAGAGGAAGGGTAAATACGGATGTCATAAGGACAACTCCCAAACATACAGGAAAGAAGCATGAGGCTGGGTGTGTATTTCCAGTGTCTGAGTAGTTACTAAATATTTTAAATCAGAGGACCAGATCACCAAATAAGTGTGACTCTGCTGAGTGTTTCTGGTAAGTATTTATATATTTGTTTTGAAATAAGCATGCTCCATCATACCGGCCCCGCTGCCATGACTGTGGCCTTAGTGTTAACCCTCACCACCAGCCTTTCTCAGGGAATGGAGCCAACTGAAGAAACTACATTTGTCCTGAGAAGTCACCTGAAGGCTTCCAAAGAGCAGCATGGAGACCTATGTCTGGACTGTACGTTCATTGGGGAAGAAGCATGCAGCTTGTGGAGCAATGGGATGAGGTGCGCACAGCAATAGTGATTAATTTTGTACCAGAAAGAACTGGTACACAAACTCAATTTCATTCCTAGGTATAAGGAAGAGCAAAGCTCAGCAAATTGGGAGGTCAACATTGTTCAAATCACCATGCAAGACAAGTAATAGTCCCAGCCCCATATTAACCTCATTGATTCACGTTGCATAGCATCACCATGAGCAGATCCCACGGGAAACACTTTTCCCCTGTTTTCTGCCTTTCCAGGAGACATTATTCACCCTAGATGAGCATGATCCATGTGACTTAATACAAAGAATAACCAAATACACCTCTCAGTCTAGCACTCTCTTTCACCACCTCCACTGTCACTGTATATTCTGCATTTAAAAAAAAAATACACATCACACTGGGGTTTAAATTGCCAGGTTGAATCTTGCTGTGAAGAACTCCATCAGTGCTTGAAGAAAACGGACTCTTTCAGCCCTTTCAGCCCAAGAAGCTACACCGAAAGTCTGAGAGGCCAAGCCCAGGAGCTTGGTTATCAGTGTACAAAGCTGTCATCATACAGAGCGGTATCACTGAATGACAGGGCAAGCCTGTGAAAACAGATAGAGTTTCCCTAAAAACCCTACCTCAGAAAAATACAGATCAGTGGTAGCAATCACAGTGCATTATTGTTTAAGCCACCTATTTAAAGTCACTTCTTTTTTTCTAACTACCCTAGGGTGTCGCATATGTTTTCAAGTCTAGCTATAGAGTGAGGGTGTTTTCGTGCCAAGTACTACAGACCACACAGAAGAAGCTGCAATTAATGGCATTTCAGTGTTCTGCATTGCTGATCTACTTAACAATCCATTATCGAGGACATTTTAAAAGTTGTTTAGCTGACTGCCAAAAATGAGGATCATTAAAAATAGATTCGCAGCTGTTCGGGAAAGCTGAGATATAATTTTGTCTTCATTATGCCTTATTGCAGATGTTATTGATTTAGTCTCACTGCATTTCGGTGGGCAATATCAATTCACGCTGTCTTTGACTTTGGAAACTGGGAATTCCATTTATTCTTATTTTTAGAGCTCACAGTATAGAAGGAGGAAAAATAACCATGAAGTAAATTTGGAAGAAAGCCTCTTTGTGCAGCAGCACCATTGTGCAGGTGATGGGAGTTGATAAGCTCATCAAATCATCCCTAGACAGTGAGCCTCAGATTGCAGCAGAATGTGTACAAAACATGCCCTGAAAGTAGTACGTGAATCTTATATGAGAAGAACCTACAGTCTTAGACCAAACACCACAGACAACAAAGGAAAGTATGGATGTGATCATATGCTATCTTCATGATGCTACTGCTTTTTTATTATTATTAATAGACTATTTTCACTGCATGTTGGCACTATTCAGAATAATAATATACAGTGAAATATCCCTGTACATACGATATCATTGCCAAACAGAAGACAGGTCACTTTATGCTCCAAGGAATTTTAATTTAGTGAGAGTTTTCATATGCAGCTGCAGAAACCGGGTCTGTGTACATATAGGTATCTATATGTTTCTGTGTATGTAAATGTAGGATCAAATGCTGCTTTTTGAGTGAAGATTCAACTCATTCATAATCAGCTGAACCAGGAGCAGAAGCCTAAATTCCCTGCTAGTTGATCACTAGTGTAGGAAGCCTTCAAGAGTTCCTCTGACAGAAGTTGCATAAATAATTCCCGGAATTAATATCATTAAATAAAGTGCACATGTAAAATTGCAGAGGACAAGGAGTGAAAATAAAAATGGTAACAATAGCATAACCACTGAATTACGCATTAAGTAAACCTCTCGGTCCCTCATTCTCAACAAGCGCTGCACACACACGGTTTTGATCGTGCAACACTTTTAATGTCGCCCTTTCGGATAGAGAACAATCTGCAAATACCCGTCCTCTCTCCAACCAGTTCCTTTAAACAGTTGCGCCTCTTAACACCCTCACACTGACTTCGGCGAGCCTTCTGGCTCGGCCAGGCTTTAATGCTTTGTAGCCATTTTCAATGGAGTGAAAGACAACCGACGCCGCGGCCCTCTTCTTTATTGTGCTGAAGAGGACCCACACATGACCAGCGTGTGGGTTGGGAAAGCAGCTGGGGCATTGTTAGCCAGCACTCGCTTCCCACATACAGTACTACCCCGGGATGAATGAACCCACCACAGACAATTGTCACCCCACGGCATTTCTAAGGAGTTCTTTGTCCGCTTCCATCGCTTAAATCCAACAGAACTCCTAGGCATGGCACACACTGCTCATTTGCACCTTAGGGGTGTTCATCTCGGAAACGTGGTGGGGTGGGACAGCCTTGCTGCTCCCCTTGAGAACAGATCGATCTGCAGCAAAGGGACAGGCGTTCTGCAGTGAAGAACACCTGGTTTTGGTAATCCCGTAAAATGGCATTTTTCTCCAGAACTGCTGAGAATGCTTAATATTTTGCAGCCTCCTGAAGGCCTTCATAAAGGGCTGGGAACTGCAAATCCCACACTAGTATTGGCAAGCCTTCAGCTGCAGTGGGTCTACGCGCGTGAGTAAATGCACACAAATGCAAGTAAAGGAATTCACAGATTGTCTCATAGTGTCTTAAAAGGAACCCAAAGCTCTTTACAGACCACAATATATCTCACACCCACAGAAAGACCTCGCTACAAAAGGAATTTACACATTGAAGCCTGAATTGGGAGCATCTCAGAATAGAGAGCTGAATGAACCCTTGCGGCACTGAGCCCTCTGCTAGTACTGAGGCTAATAACCCAAACCCCATACTTTGCTAATTTAATTCTTTATCCAACAAAGCAGCACGCACAAGCCGAACTTAAAGCATAGGAGCTTTGAAGGGAAGAAGGACAATTCACGTGCTTAGGTTTATGTGATTTACTACTTCAGGTTTTGCCCAGCCACCCTGCATTAGGGGCATGCGTGGCCTCGGGAGAGGCCAGATCCAAACTCCCTCCAACCAAAAGAGAACTGCACTTTTCTTCCTCACTGGTCCCATTCTTGACCATGCACTTCCATCATTTTCCAAGCACTGGTGCTGATGCTGATGGTCATCGGACCAAAACCTGCATGACAGAAGAGTGGAATGGCCTGGTTAAGGGACGAGGACAGGCAGGTAGAAATGGATAGAAAAGGATGTATCTTCTTCAAGAAACATGAGTCTCTCACTGGCCTTGGCTGTCCTTTGAGCCGATGCCAAGACGTGACTGTCATCAATGAGACACAGAGAGAACTGAACATCAGGATCAGCACGTTCAGCATTTTTTTCAACTAAATATGTGAATTCTGACCAAATCCCCACGTCTTTACAAAAGAAACTGTTGTGTTTAAGCCAAGACATATAAATGTGTAAGAGAGAAGGGATGTATAGAGCTATACAGTGTTTGCAGAAGCATAAATCCTTTCAGGCAGCACAGCCTGCTTCCATGTTCTTTGGCCAGGAACCTCAGCTGGCTCAAAGAAGGTGGACATGGTCCTTGCTTGTTGGCTGACACATAAAGGATCAAACCAGCACTTAAAAACATGAGCTGCTATTGCCTTAACTTGTTGCTCAAGGGTCACCTTTCTAAGCCTCAACAGGCAGTAGTAACATTCTGGCTTTTGCCCATAAGCCCAAGTGTGTTGGCCATCTAGTCCTATCATTTACTGCTTTTTTGGTTTGCCTTTCACCATTGCTCTAAGCCTGGGAACATCTCCAGTGATATTGCAGCTTAGGCTGTGGCCACTGTTTTGGGTCCTTAATTTGATGGTTGGATCTTGACCTATTCATTTCTACGTGTACGCCTAAATGTGTGGCTCTTGGGACATTTGTACAAGCATTTCCTAAGTGTTTCTGTGCACTGCCCTGCATTATTCAGCTGAACTGCATGGACTTTCTCTTCAGGGAGACTTTTCTTCTGAGGTTCCCTGACCCATGCATCTTTGTGTCGAGTTGCTATCTTATCTCTGAGGGCTTGACTGCAGTGTTCCCACACTGTCAGGCAGAGCTGCCTTGGTTGTTTTACACTGATTAACAATGTCTTGTGTCTTCTGACTCTCAGCTTTTCATTGCTTTCCCAGTACTCTGTGATAAAGTTCCCATTCAAAGCTGAACCCTTTCTGAGCTCTGCTGAGGAATTCTGTGGTCCGTTGTCTGAGCACGGACAGAGTCATGACAACCAGACCTTGCCAAGGCTGCTGTGATGTCTTATTCTCAGTCCTTGTCTGAGTGTCCTTCAGACAGCTTCATTCTTGCTTGGAAATGGAGTAAAAAATTAGTATGGCTAATATCATGATCATTAAAACCAACTTTTATTCAGTATCAGGTTCACACCTCATGATGCAGTCAAGCAGCTCCTTTTGTATTCTTCTATTCACTCTGCACGTCCCGGTCTATCCCTAAACTGATTTTTTTGGAGCAATCATGCCATGCCACTGGATCTTTTTTTCGTCTGTCACCATCAGGTTTTTTCTTGGTGTGGGACGTATGGACACACCACATAGGGGAAGAGCCTTCCCTCTGACATTTAGACAACTGTAGTGCAGGTGTACACAGATGAAGTAGTCCCATGCAGATCCTTGCACAGCCAATGGAAAGAAATAACTTTAAAACACATCGAGCTTGTTTGAAGAATTACTTTAAGACAGAGCAATTAATGACCTGGTAATATTGACTACATCTTCAGTGACTGAAAAAAGAGCCCAGAGTCAGGGTCTAGATTTCAATCTGGAGTTCAGTCATCTGATCCCTCCCATGACACCAGCTCTGACATTACTTTGAACTTTAAAAAAAACAAAAAAGCCCTCATCTTGTGTTCTCGTCCCCCAACAGATAGGACTGACTCTGCTGCTGCTGTATTTGCAGCTGACGATAGACCCTGTCCAAAAGTACTAAGCATTTTACTGACTCCAGTACCCTGTTGTGTTTGGTGCCTGGTTTGACTGTCTAGAACTACCTTTGAGAAGGGCTTTTAGGTAGATTGATAGACTGTGCCTTTTATTGCATAAAAGATTTGTGAAGCCTCGGTAGAGACAACAGGCAATGTCATTTTCTCTCACGCCAGTCTAATGTCGAGTGCAGCCCACAATTCACCATGCTGCTTGTTGTCAGAAGGCACTTTTCACTACCAGCCAAAGGCAAACTGGCAAAAGTGTTCCCATCAAAGAAGCACAGGGAATAGGTCATTCTCAGCCCAGACATTTCCCTTTTCTGTACTCACGTCAGCTCTACTTACAAACACTACAGGCTGATGGCTTCAGAGCAGTGATGCTGGTAGATTTCCTTTCCCAGTATCACCCTTTACTTCATATTGCTCCACAGAGCAGCAAAGTCCTACGGTACGTGCCCGGCATAAGCAATCTTTACGCTTTCAGATGCTCATCTGGGGGCCCTGACTAACCCCACCATGTGGCAGCTGCCTTATGGCTGTGCAGTACTCTGCTGCATGTGCAGAGCATCTGGACATTTCCACCCATCGAGGCATTTCCTGAGTGAGCCTGAGTGTGACTCAGAAGGAGAGTGGAGCTCAGCAGAGATTGCCAGATGCCCAAATGAGCTGGGCTCAGTCTCCTCTGCTGCATGTAGTCTGTGGTCAGCCTCATACCCCCTTCGCAGCAGCCACAGCTTGCTATCATGAGCCCACCTTGCCTCTTGCTCAGGTTTCCCTTCCTCTGGTGATATGATTTTCACCCATGAGAGAGAGCTGATGCTGATCCTACGAGGGTCCTGCTTGTGCCCACCACCTGCCACAGGTACAGCAAGCCCAGTTGGTCTTCTGCGACCAAACAGGACCGGGCAGGAGATTTATTTTGCCACTCTGCTCAGTGAATTAGGATGAGTCCACCCAAAATCTCACTTCTCACTGCTGTGCTCCTTAACACCCCACACAAGCTTCTCTTCCACTCCAGAGCCCGGCCAGTTCCAGCTCACTGGAGGTGCTGGTATGACATTGCAGCTGATCCTGATCCAGCTGGCACCCAAGTGGCCTCTGAGCCTGGTGGGAGCTGGATGGTGGGCAGCCCTCTCCCCTGCCTGCTGTCCCATGCAAGTCTCAGTGCAGAGCTCCCCCTCTCCAGTGGATGTCTGTCTGTCTGTCTGTCTTGTCACTACCTGAGTCACTGTTTTTTTGTTTTCTAAAAGAGCTGTGCTGGAGTACGAAATGGTCCTGCTTCTCTCACCACGTATATGACTGTCCTCAGACGAGTCCGGTCGTCTCCGTCCTGCCTGTGGTGAGTCTGTACAACCACCTGGTGTCCAAACGGTGAACTGATGGTCTGGTTTCGTTCCCCAGACCCCAGGCAGTGTCTCCCTTTCTCCCCGAATACAGCTCTTACGCCTGCCTCCCTGGGAAGGTACCTCAGCAGAGCTCTTGCTGCAGTTTTGCTCCTTTCCCTGGGTAGATCAGCTGCCCTCTAATTGTAGGAAATGTGTCAGGGATCAGACATTTTTACTGCAGAAATACCATGTAGAAAGACAGGTCCCCTAAGCACTGGTGTCTCTAAATGTGGGCTTTCTGATTTTAAAATCTCAAGGCAGGGTTTTGGCCCTGCACGTACGTGTGGGGTCTCTTCCCACCACTCAGTCTGGGGTTACGGCGGCCGTCAGGTCTTCCTCACCTGCTCCAGCGCTCAGAGTTTGCTTCTGGTACTGTATCTCACTGATTTCTGGTCCTTTCACTTATATTTTTTAATCTCTGACCACCCTTTGCAGCATGTTTGGTGTAATCTGTTCGCACTTCCATTGTTTCCATGCTTCTGAAGCACAGTTTAATCTGGAAATGCAGCGTTTTCTCTGATCAGAGGCCCAAATCCTGCCTTTGCCCTCTATGCAGAGGACCTTTCAGAGGAGCTCCAGCAGGACCTCTGCTGGCGCTGAAGCCAGGAGCCCCCACACCTGCCAGCCTGGCCTGTGGATCTCCCAAAATATTTCATCCTCCCAAGCGTGTTTCAGGGTCTGTGCTGGCAGCGTATGTCCTTAAATCCGGGCTGCCTCCCTGACATACCGAGGCTGTTCGAGCTTTACCTACAGTGATTATTATTTTTTTTTTCTTCCCACTTTGCAAACGTATTTAACTTCTCTCATTCCCCTTAATTAAAGCGATGGCAACCCCGTTTCATTCCCGCCGTGCAAACCCACGCTCCTCAGCCAGAACGACGGCGCTTTTTACCTTCAGCCCGAATGAAAATCAAAGCCTCGTTGCCGCCTCTTTCAGCAACCCGGAGCCACCACGGCTACAAAGATGAAGCTAATTAATTAAAAAGAAAGATATATTTATACATAGATAACACACCGGGGCTCTCAGCCGCCCTCGGCGGAGCGGCAGAGGTAAGAAATCCCGGAGGGAAGAGCCCGCCGCCGGCAGCTGCGGGAGGTGACAGCGGAACCTCCGCGGTACCGGGACCTCCCCCCCCGCCCGCGGCACCCTTTAACCAGAAATGGGGATTTCTTTCCCATGAGGTACGTTTTCTCTAGGGCTGGTTGTGGGAGGGGTTAGGGTTTGGGC
>JAOXJM010000012.1:34038664-34069019 GCA_026413425.1 Tringa solitaria
AGCCTCCTTTTCTCCAGGCTGAACACCCCCAGCTCCCTCAGCCACTCCTCATAAGGCTTATTCTCCAGACCCCTCACCAAATTCCTGACACCTAAGGGGGGAGTACCACACCCAATGGTTCTTACATCACTTTCTTATTGCTCCAGTGTTTTGCATGCAAATTTCTCACAAAGTAATTTCTCTAACAACTTCAAAATCTGTACTAATGTTTTAACAGAGCCTTCCCCATTACTATAATGTCTTTCTAGTCATCAATTCTTGGGACTTATTATGTGAAAATTAGAAATACATTATTACCAGAAAAGCCATTCTCTCAACTACTTAGACATTTACAACCTGACATAATCTCTTAAAATCTGAATTGTTTGCAATGAAACAGACCTTTTTTTCTTCATGAAGATGTCAGAGAATTTCAATTTCAGCTAATTCTTGCAACTCTAATGAGTTTCCTTCTCTAAGGAACTGGCAATGGTCTTTATGCTATAATAGTTCCAGGAACAATTGGAAACTACTTAGATAATAACATAAGGTTTTTTTAGATCAATATCACTTTTGTAATGTGAAACTTTTGCCAGATCTGAGTATCTAAGGCGTTCTCTTTTTGTGTTGTTTTTTTTTTTCCTTTTTCTTTTTTATGGGGATTTTCCTGAAAAGTTCTTGTGCACTGAGAAAGCTTGATACATTTATGCCCACCAAGAGGTGACAGGCAAGAAGTTAATGGAGAGAGTCCACAATATGATATCTGGAAAGTTCTAGTGTTGCAGCATTGTAGGGATGATTTCCAAATAGAAGACCACTTCTTTCATGCATTTTGAATACTTTGTGTGCTGTAAGGACTGCACACTCGGTGAGTCTGATTGGAGGTAAACATGTCTTATGAGCCCATTAGAGACATCCCCTTCTGTTTGTATTAATCAGTTCAAGAGTGATTTTATTTGTGTAGATTGAAGCCTGCATTGACAAGAGGTGCTTTTTTTTTTTGCTGGCAAGTTAGGTACTACGCCCAAAAAGATAAACCTTAACTCAGGTGGCAAGCACATGTCCAATGCAAAAGTTGCACCAGTGACTGGAAAGAATTCAAGGGGCTTCATATGCAGTCCAAGGAAGGAGGACACACAACTGCTGTAATGAAGCCTACACTGCCTGTCTTCATACAACTATTTCTGAATTGATTTCTTGTTCTCCATGTCAGCTCGTAGCATTTTTTCTTTCCTCCACAGAAATGCCAAACTCCTGTTCATTTCAGGATTTCCAGGGCTCTGGAGTCAGTTCCCTGGGTGATACTGCAACGTGCCTCCAGGCCTTTCAACCATATGCCGTACTTCTCCAGAGCAAAACTGCTCAAGGTCTACATGTATTTGAAAGCTTTAGGGTTTCCTTTGAACAGCCATGAAACTAGAACACACCCTGAGTGGTTTTCAGGCTTCTCTGAAAGGAGAAAAGCATGGGTAGCTCCCATACCATCCTTCTGACTGGAAAAAAAGAAATGTCTGTAGTCTGCCCCAAAGCCGTTTGAGTTCCCACTTTTTCTGCATTCCAGCCTCTGCAATAGCTTTGGACCAGCACGCTGTGCCTGGCAGGGCTGTTGTTTTAATGCTGCTTCTTTCTGTGCTGTTTTACACCCACTTTTTTGTTGTTCTTCTTATTATTCACAGAATCTGCTCTTAAAGCTGATGTAAGGTTGCTATTTCCTGATGTGATTTTTAAACTGTAGAGTCAAAAAAAAACCCCTGGATTTCCAGTTCAGTGTGTGCTTGACAATTTAAGCCCCCCGAAAATTACACCTATACCCAAAAATCACCAGACAAAAGTAGCAGTCATGCTCTGACTGCATGAGGTTTCCAGATCAGGGTTCATTCCAGTGCAGCGGGTGTCCAAGAGGACTCATGTCTACATCTACATGAAGGAGCCTGGGGGCTGTTGGGTTTGTCTCTGTACCAAGAGCCACAAACAGTGAAGGACTGTGGCTCCTGTTCCCTGTCCAGTACAACATGTTCCTTGTCTGCGAGGCTGAGGGGGTGGAGTGGCCTGTCCAGTTTACTGCACCATCTGCTAGGTTCAGCCAAATCGCTTAATCTTAACCAATTTCAAAGGGAATGAGGTCAAAACTTCAGAGGTGACCTTAACTCTTCATAAAATATTTGCTGTCTCAGATGTTATGAAGAAAAGGTTGCTACAGAGGAGCGGGGATGACTTGCCAGGATTCCTCCTGACACTGAAATGCACTTCCTTCTCCCTCCACAAATACCAGAAAGCTCATCACTCCTCTGACCCTGGAAGCAGCAGTAACCCATCCCTTATTATCTCCCCTAGCTTCCTCAGCGAGGCAGCTTCAATGGCACCCCGTGTCTCTGGGTTGCGTGCCCATCTCCTAACCCCTATCTCATCTTGAGTCTTCAAGATGCATATCTGTATACCCAGGCAGCTTCACTTCCCCAGGCACCTTTCACTGCCGTACATCCTACAAGCAGCTGGGACCTCTTTTGCCATCCCACCTAGACCCCTCTGGAGTGGGACCCATTTGGGACCTATTTAGGGCTATCTCTCAGCCAGTCCTTCACTGCTCAGGTCTTCTCCAGATGCATATTGCAAGTGGTATTAACTGGCCCTCAAACACTGACTAGCACAAAGTTTTCTTAGGACAGGGTCCCTACTTTTCAGTAGCTCAGATGTGCACTCTTACAAAAGATTTCTCTGTAATTTACAGGTGCAGAAATATTGCTTTTTCACACAGAATACACACAATACAGAAAATCCTTGACTGTAACACTTGCCCACAACATTTCAGGTTTGTCAGGCAGTAAAAATGACAGTCCAGAGCACTTTGGAGGACCTTTCTCTTTCTTGTGTCTGATTATGAGGAGAAAGCATAGAGACATTTAGAGCATGGGGACAACAACTTTTGAGAACACTATGTTGCTAGAAACGTCTTTCTTTCAAGTATCTTCAGCTGGATCCTGCTTTTCAGCTGTGGTTTCTCCCAGGTGTGGATTTGCCCCAGCTGAGAGCTGGGAAAAAGCACTATTTCCATATGCAGCATGGTCCATGGTGAGTGGGACTCAACCAGCTGGGGTTTCACATAAGTGCTGAGGCAGAAGAAGACAACACCAGTGAGGGCTTTGAAGGCAAATGAGCATTTGATTGTAGAGACCTCCAAACTCCTCTCAAAAAGGGAAGGTGAGAAATACTTTTATGTTTGTATCCTTTTGGAGGGACAAGAGTGCCTAAGATCCAGGTAGATCAGAGACAATAGGCATAAGTACAGTTGTGCTCCACCTGTGTGGGAATGAGAGAACAACACGTGCTATTTTAGCACCAGACCCTGGCTTGAAACACAGCTGAGGAGGACAAAGGGTATCAGCAGGAAACCTGGGGATGCAAAAGCCTGTTTTTCATTAGGCTCTTCACCATCCTACTTAACAACACAGGCTGGTTGAAACCTGGATGTTGATCTGGAGGATTCTCTACCCTTAAAACATATTTTTAACTGCTTCTTCATTGCCAGGAACAATAGAGGGACATCAGATGCTTGAAAGTTTGTAACTTTTTTTCCATGGTCTAATAAAAGGCACTGCCTTTTTCTATGAGCCTTGCTTCACTCTGAAACTGAAGAAATGTTGCTTTTTAATTAGCCTATTCTTAATGTCCTTAAATCACTGTTTCATGGTGGTAAGAGGGCTTTAAAAGCTCCACGAAAGAGATGATCTTCTTTGATGAAGCCCTAGATATGCAAGCAGGGTTCTTTTCAGGAGTTGTTAGTCCTTGGTGGCCTTTCTTGAGCTTGCTTTGGGTTTTTAACCGAGAATATGAATGCCATGAGGGCTGTATGAAATGAGAATTGAGGGTGACTTGACATTTCTATTCAGATGTGTGTCTGGGTTCAGATATTTGGAGACAGATTGGTTGCCACAAGAGAGGGGATGCTACGTCTGGAAAGAGTGGTGGCTTACAGAAGAGAACAAAGCTTGTTGAGAGCATAGAGACATGGTGGAGTCTAACAAAAAGGTCCAAGTTTGCAATGTGCTGTGCTCTTTGGTCAAAGGCTACTGCTGAAAAAGACTTTTCCAGTTTACACGATTTTTAGTTTCTGCTGGGACATCTCAGCTCCCACAGGAGTGGAGCACAAAAGTGATTTGATTTGCATCAAGTCCTACAAGCCCAAGTCCAGAGTGCTGCCACCACCGAGATCCTCTGATGTTCAGTGCAACAACAGAAAAGACATAGTACCGTTCCCACAGGGGGACTGGGCTCTTTGCCTGTGGCACACTCCGTCTCTCCCAGACAAGCTCTCATGAATGCCATACAACATCAACACGAACACAAAGCCCATTGACTCCATCCCCTCTGGCACAGAGCCTTGTGCCAGGCCCCCCGCAGTTGCTCTGATTGTGCAGAATGCAGAGGAATGAGATCACTATGTTGAATTTTGAGGAATGGCCAGCAGATGGGAACAATCAGATAAAGCCGGTAACCATCACGGAGGAGGAAAAAAAAATCCAATTAAATTCTCCTGAGAAACATGGGAGCTGGGAAAGACCTTTCTTTCTGGTGTTGTCCAGCCACTGCTTCAAATCTTCACCTGGAGGAATGAAGCAACCACACAGCCCACCTGTGTGAATGCACTATTTCGGTGGCTGCAGGAAGGAGGGCTGGGAGAGGCACGTCCTTCCACCATTACACATCTGAGAATGCCTGGGGGTGATCTGGCAAACAGCTATCTCGGATCTCTCCTGGGAAACCAGTGTGTGTGCCTGGAAGGTCGGTGAAGCACAACAAGCCGGCAGAGATGGGCTGCTGGTTTTGGTCAGGCTGGTAAAGAAGCAGGGAGAGCTCAGGGAGAGCGAAGCTTTGTCGTGGTGTTTTGGAGGACAGGAGCAAGGCCAGCACTGTGAAGGGGGCTCTCAGCCCTGCATCCCTTTCTGGGAAAAAATGGTGTGGGAGCAGGGCAGTGCCAGGAGGAAAGGGAGACAAGAGGGGATGCTGAAGTCTTCTTCATGGACTCTGGGAAGTCCATGCCCATTGATTTTCTGAGGCTGTAAATAGACAACCATAGAAGATGTTGGTGCCAACTCTGTAAGCTCTTTGAGACAGGGACCATCATTTTTTCTGGTGTTCATACAGCCCCATCACTAAAATGGCCTGACCAGTAACTGGATCTCTTCTACACAACTGGTTATTGTTATTAAATGTTATTATTAAGGTAACAATAACCACTAATAGCAATAATTTCAATCCCACTCAAGATGAAACAAAACAATGGGACCAGAGGTTCCTACTTGCTGCTATGGGCTAATGCCCATTTATAGTAATTTATTTTTTCTTCTTAAATGCAACTTCATTTAAAAGAAGATGACTTTAATTCCTCTTTGAAGGCCTTTATCCTGTCTGTGCCTGACACCTGCAGAAGTGTCCTGCACTGCTATAGTGATGTCACTATTTAAGTGACTTAGTGCTTTTCCAGGCTACAGCTCTGGCCCCAGCTTTCTCGTAGAGTGGCCTGTTCCCACGGGGGGCTGCACGGTGGGGCACAGCCACAGCCACACACAGCAAACACGGCCAGTGCAAGGGAAAATTGTCCTCTTCTTCACAGTGAGAGCAGCTCACCACTCAGAAAGACTTTAAAAACATGCTCCATCTCAGGACAAACCTAGAAAGGGTCATTCTGAGGATGTCTGAGGCATGAGCATCTCCTCCAAACCAAAGTGCTTAAATAGCACTGAGAGTCTTTAGCCCCAAATTCCAAAGCAATTTAAGCCACCATTACCTAAGTACAAGGCCTTTAAAAGAAGCAGTGCAAAGGTTGGAGGTTAGTTCACAGGCTGATGCAGAATTTCGCCCTCAGTAAATGGCAACGTGCCCTACAGGAGAGGTTAGTATCATCATCACCACTATCACTTTTCACGTGTGTCAAAATGAGACAAATTACTTCAGTGATCTACCACAACAGTCATGGCATCCATGAGGGAATACAGAAGCAAGCAACACCTAGGGCCTAAAGAAGCAACCTGAAAAAAAAAAAAGAAAAAAAAAGATTAAAAAAAAAGAAAAAAAGAGCTGGAATTTGAAATGGTTCCTACCCAAATAACATATTGTATCTGTGACACTTTGTTCTGGTGCTAATTTCCTGGCAACACTCACCACACACAATTCCTGTTCCCTGGCAATAACTAACATGACTACCTGTGCCTTTGCAGATGGTTCGGTGGTGTGTATATCTTCCTAGAAGCAAGTAATTTGTTTTCTGGATGGGATGTATTTGCCAGAGATTTTCAACTGTCAAAACAACCCCCTCCCTAGCTCATGATCTCACCGCTGTGTACCCATTAGGCTCTTGTCCAGCCCAGAAAGACCATGGTGACATTCATTGCTGAGTGCTGGCCTGTGCTCTCGTGATGAAGCGCTAAGTTGAAGTTGGCTTGAGAGAGAAGCAGTCAGCTTGGAGGAGACCTGGGAGAGGTTAGCATCAGAAATGTTTATATCAGCTATTTCTGTGAACTAATGCAAAAATGGGGTTGGCTGGGTCGGGATTTGGCAGCTGGGATGAAGAAGAGGGTAAAGAACATGGGACCTTTTTTTTGTCCTCTTACATACATCTATGAAATAAGTGAGGTGGTTACTCTGGCCAGGATCTTCCTCTTGGGAGAAGGACAGGACAAAGAAAGTAAGAAATCTCTTAGTTCTTATGTTTGTGTTAAAATATATACTCCTTGGCTGCAGCTCATGCGGTGGGAGCAAAGCCTCTCAGGGTGCCATTACAGTATGAGGAGGAGATGTGAGACAGCACTGTCACAGGGCCATGTGCCTGGCCTTTGGCAAGCAAGTCACATCTTCAGGGGTGTGTGTGCCAGTGGGGTGGATGGGACTGGAAGCATGACCCATTTTTGAGAGGGTTTCATACAAAACCCCACCAAAACAGACCATGTCATTTCATTCCCACCATCGGCTTTATGCCCACTGGGGTTTTTTGGTAAAAGGTTTGATCTGGAAAAAGCACGTCTCTCTTAACCCCAGAACAATTTTCCATTTGGATCAGTCTCCCAGTTGAAAAGGGTTTTTGGGAAGGGGTAAGGAAAAGAAAATGTTTCGAAATGGTCAAAGTAACCCACGCCTGTGATTCCTGAACAATAAATGCATTTTCTGTTTCAAAAGAGTATTTCTTGTTTGGAAAAATGTATGGTATTGAAAAAGAGGTTTATCTTTAAAAAAATTAATGTTAAAATTAATTATTTAGAAGTTACCAAATATGGGTTTTATTTACCCATCTTAATGAAAGAAATATCGTTTTGGTCTATAATTGTGTCACAGAATTTTTTTTCTGGTTTTAACTTTTAGTCCTGATTTAGGAAGAGCAGGGAAAAACGTCACAATCCCTGTGAATATTTTCACAAGGACTGGGGAGAACATTTTCCCACACAGCTCTACGATCAAACCCTTCAGATGCCAGCAGATTACTGATTAGGCTTTCCTGCCCTTGACTTGGGATCATCATGTTGCAGAGCACTTGGGGATAGAGTAAAAGGCACCTCTCATCATGCTGTTAATGATGTTTTTCCACACAGAGAGCAAGTACATTTCCAAGAAATGTCTTAAGTGAAAGACTTCAAAATAAAGAACAAAAGTGGCATTAGCAACCTCTGACTTTCAACCTCCATGACCTATGTCTGCAGATACCATGAAACTGGCTTTAAAATTGCATGAATAAAAATGAATTAAAATATTTAACTTGCTTTCTTACTTATTTTCTAAATTCCATGATGATTTTCAAGCTTTTCAGTAAGCCCTCCAGCACCAGAAATTTAGCTCTTTGTGCATGAAAGCTGAGCGTAAAGAACTCAAAGAGGGGACACTTGCAGGAGGAGCGAGGGGGCTCCATACACATTATATTTAGCAGTAGCCATCACTTAGGCATTGAACATCTCTCTCTGAAATCTAGCCCCCATAAGCAGGCAGCCTTCTCAAAGATGGTACCTCAGGGTATCTCCCAGAAGTACCCACACCTGAAGACAGAAGAACGCCAAAACCCGCAGCAGAGGGTATCCCTTGCAGGGCAGTGTTCCCAGCTCTTCCCTGCATCCCGTCTCGCTCATTTTTAAAAAGTACAACAAAGAAGTCTTTGACTGGAAGAGGTATGATGTTTGTGAAAAATGGGTCACGACAGTGAATCTCAAGCCAGGTGGTTGTTCTGGGTTTTTTCATGGCAGTGGAAGAAAGATTCACTCAGCTCAAATCAAACTGTGAAGAAAAAAAGGGGGGAGAGAGGAAAGGCTTGGACCTCTGCACCTCTGTCTTGTCTCAGCCACTTTATCTTCCGTCATAAGAGACCAGATCTGAAGGGACCCTTAAGGGACCCTTGGTGATTTTAGTGGTGTTCCCCTGTATAAACACTAGATCAGAGCGTGATTCTCTCCAGCAATAAAGCTGGCTTATAGCAGTAACAAATACATCCACAGGTATTTAACCATCTTATTTCTGTTCACAAAGCACTCTACCAGCCTGTGACCTTCCTCAAGGCCATCTCAGGGCCAGGCAGTCTAAAGGACCAGATCTTCCTTCCCTTTCTGTTACAAGCCAGGAGAAGAGACGCTAAAAGCCTCCTGTGTACTAGGGTGAAGGGCAGTTGGCACAGAAAGTACAGAACCACAAGAAAAAAGTGAAGCCACTGCTTTTGCAAGAGGAGACACTGTTTGGCAATTTGCTGAAGCTTGCTATTAATGTTTTTGAGTCAGGGTCCTTTTTCGCTTAAGCATTTATGGAAAGAAAAATAAAAGAACAAAACTATAACAGTTGCTGTTTGGAAAGAAAAAAAAAAGCTACAATTTACTGTAATGGAGCATGGTCACTCAGCTTCATTTTTAATTAATTTCTAGATCCAGGAAATCCATTCATCACAATTCTGGAATGCTGGAAAAATCACTGAGAAACTACAAAGGGCAGGTAAAGCAAAAGCATTTAAAATAGTTGCAGATGAGCTGATAAGAGGCTCAAAGAAACAGTTAAATTTGTGTGCAGATAACTCAACCACAGTATCTGGAATGTATAAACATAGCACTTTTTTTTTTTCTTCTGGCCTTAAAATTTGATCCAAGTCTGGGAGTTAAAAAGTCCCATTTTGTGTAATCAGGTTCTGGTTGAACATGATTGCTGAATTATTTTAAATTGAAGACACATGTCTGGATGTTGAGTTCTGTATATTATTCCAGGATGGTGTCCATTAGGTCTTATCCACAGGGGCTATCTTCATTCCTTATGCATCAGGATTAGCAAACGGTGAATCATGAATATGGAGACAGTGAAAAGAATGTGGTATTAGTTAAAGGGTGATTTTGGAAATTATCTTGCATGCATTATTCAAAACTTTTCAGTCTCCCTTGCACAGAGTCCCTACGGCTGTTTAAAAGTGTTATTTTAAAACACGCTCATACAAGGTATTTGCATTCTTTCATTTTGAGTCTTGAATTTAGCAATGAACCAACATTTGCCTTAACCCCTTGTCACTCCTAAAGCATTCTCAAGAGTATGAGTTGCTCATCTAATGGTTGCGTTGCCATATGCTGTCCTTCTATAATAGATCTGCCCCTGACCCCTGTGTTTTTATATCGCTTCTTTTACTGGCAGATGGACCATTACATAAATTGAAACATACTTTCATGGATATTCCCAGTGGTAAGAGAGTATTGTCTCGTCAGCTCCACGGGGAAAACAGTGTAAACCCAAAGCTGAGTAGCTCACCTATCCATATGGTAGGTGAAAAGAAGTGTCCTTTTAGCGTATGCTATAGGCAGTGATGCCTCCTGCGCTACTGAAAGATTCAGATTCAGTGGTTGTATTCTCCTTTCTTGGCTGTCCAAACACTCGAGTAGCTCCCTGTCGGCTTCTAAAGGACTGGACTGGGTGCTCTTTTGGTCCTTTGCAGCCATGGACCACAGATCACTCACTGCAAGATGTTCTGCCCACAACTTTTCCCTATTGCATTTCCCTACACAGAGCTCCTGCAGGGAAGAGGTCTCAAAGTCTTCTGCCCACCAGAATTTTTTAATTAAAAAGACGTGCTTTTTTTGCCTTTTTTTTTTGTTTGTTTGTTAAATCAAAACAAAATTTTCAGAAAGAAGACTGTCCCTGTCATTCACATATTTCATTTTTCCCATGTTCATAACAACTGTAATGGGATTCTTATCCATCCCTTAATCAAAACTATTTGAAAAATCACATCACCCAACTTCTTCACAAGGGAAAGCACTTTTGTCAGTATGTGGAAGACTTGATGACAGAGTCAACAGTGATTCTGATATAACATTTCATGAAAACTGAAAGATGTCCCAAAAGCCTGCAGAGGGTGAAATGGCCACAAAACTGAATACCTATATCCTTTGCAAAATACCTCCTTCAGTTTTCAGTCCAAGAAAGAAAAAAGAGTTTATTGTGCAGATGGGTTTTCTGATTCCATTGTGATGGTATCTCCATATACCGCCTCCCTCCCTCCTTCCCTCCCTTCTCAGGCAGGGAGAATCTGCCGGGCTTTAAATCTTTCTCAGCCAGGAGGAATTCTGAGAGGAGGAAAACAGCTGGGAAACACATCCATGCCTCCTGCAAAGGTATGCGCCTTAACTATTACTGCGAGGCACAGCATCATTTTCCAAAAATCTCTCACTCTCTTAAATAACACACAACCTATTGTTCTGAGCTGAGCAAAGGTGGAGTTGGCAGCTGACGTGTCTGAGGTCATTCGATAAATGGGTGTAATGAAGTAGTCATGGCTAATATGTGTTATAAGCTTAATATGAACCTGAAAATCCCACAGAGGAGACATAAGATCTTTTAAAAATGATACTGTGGTAATGATTCTAAATCCTTCAGCTCACAACAGTGTTTAACTCTTTTCAGCTATTATCATGATATTATTTTAGGGATTTTCATTACAGTAGATAGTTACATTAAAATTACATTAACCTAGATAGTTGCCAGACTTTGTTGATGCCTTACTAAGAAACACACAGCAGACACTTGTGAAAGCATTTCCCTCTGCCACATACAAACGGGTAATTTACGATATGGCTGGAGATGACAGCTTTAATTAGATTTCTTTCTAGGAGCTCATTCTGGCAGCTGACCTTGGGCTGGAAAGAGCGTGGCAATCAGTTGCGTACTACTTACAACTGGGATCCAGGAACGGTGGTTTTTCTAGTGTAGATATAAAAGCAAGTAAATATCATCTTATCTCTGCAAGTTCGGAAAATGGGGCCCAGAGGTGTAATGTGTTTTGGACAGGCAGGATTAAGGGTAAAAGCGGAGTCACAGGCCATGACCCAGCCTGCACAGCTGAGCTGTCTCTTTGGCTCTTATCTTCTGTCATGGTATCACTTTATCACACTGCTGAGCACCTTCTCAGCGCTGCTAGGTGTGATTTTAGGCAGACCTGGGAAAGAGGCAGCGTGTATCTTTCACCAGACCTTGGTACCACAGGAGTGATGCATAAATTCCCTCCTTTGTGCTGCCCCAGTGACTGTCCGTGTTACTGTGGCTCTCCCGAGGCTGGCTTTGCCCGTTCCTAAGCTGGGTGCACACCCAAGCTCTCCTCCTTGCCTTCCTGCTCTCTTGCCAGGACACCTCCCAAAAGACCTGTGTTGAATCCTGCACCAGCCTTAATCTTTGCAGTCACGGAGCCATGCCAAACAAACCAAGAAACTGATATCTCAAAACAATAACAAATATTGCTTAAACAAGAGCTTAATCCAACAAGTAAACAGGAAGGGAGCAAACTACAATTTATTACATTAGGTTCCTGCCTTAACAGTGTTTCATATTGTTGTAGACAAGTATTTACACAGGGTCCAAATGTACCAATTGACTCAAAACAGTTTCAGGGCCCATATCTGACAAATTCACTGTCTAAAATGTAAACACAAGACAACCAAGTGAAAAGGAACATGAATAAACAGGGTGCATATCCCGATTTCATCAACAGGACCATACAGAAAGTCACTTCCCGTAGGCTTGGGACAAAGGGATCTGTCTCATGATGGGCTGAGGCTATTGGAAGGGCAAATGGTGGCACTTCCATGGTCCAGCCCAGGGTGTGACCCTTCCTGCCCAAACACAATTCACCCCTTGTGCTTCTTGTATATGGGTGGACAAGAGAAGGAGTATTATATATATTTATATTTTCTTATATATATATTTATAAAAATATGTGTGTGCGCATGCGTGTGTGTATGCACATATGTGTATGTATATATGCACATATAAAAATATACAGTACAATTATATGATTCAACTGAGCTCGATTCTGCAGCTGCTTTGTTTGGAAAACTGCCGCCACAGATCCATCTGCACTGACATGTTTACAGTGAAATATTATTCTGTGTCATAAAAACATTGAATATTGCCTCTTTGAAGCAAATTTTCTCTTTGCTCTGCTGTATGGCATGCAACATTGCAGAACAAAACTATGTTTCTTTCATTAAGAAAACTTAAACCCCATAAACCCTAGTAATTGGTTAGGAACTGTTTGTTCACTTGATTTTTAGCACTGTTCTTGCAAAGAAAGTCAAAAGTCCGTTCAAGACCAAGCACGTGCCTTTGCCATCATAATGTTTTCTACCTTGTACATAAGCTTCCTATACATATTCTATGAATGTTTTCTTTTTTGCTCTTTCAAGTTTTAATCTCAGCTAACTCCTGCCTTGCTAACAGTGACATCATTTCATGCTACTACCAACACATATATCTTTTCATCTGGGAGTGAGGTCCAAATCTCATAAAAAAGGAGCAGGAGCTGGGTGATGCTGGCTGCATTCAAACTGCCTGCAATTGCTGCCTGAGATGCAGCTCCTTCTCTTTGTTGTTTTTTTTTGGTCTGGTATCTCTGGCCAGGAAGCCTGTCTTAAATGCTACAGCAAATGTCTGGGTTTGAGCAGCTGGAGCTGACTATATCAGTGCAGCTCCACGCTGCTTCTCTTTCCTTGAAAAATTCCTTAGCCAACATTGTCCTGTCTCACTTCTGGCTTCCCAACCATCCCCTGGGCACAACAAACACCAGGAAAAAAGCAGGATTTCAAAAAACCTCTCCCTGCTCAAACTCAGATGCACACACACTCCTCCTATGTGTCTGTGATGTTTGTTATTCCTGATTAAGCCGGTCTATTCCTGATGCTGCTCATCAGATAGGCAGGCAGAAGAGGACTTCTCAGGACAAACAGGCTGTTGTTCTCACTCCCTTTCAGAGAGGTGGGGATAGTTCTCACCCATCAGGACACCGAAACCCACTGAGGACTTGCAAGCAATGCCTGGTTGACAGCACTGGTCATGAAACACCTTTACCATTAAATTGCTTGTGCAATCCCCATGCAAATATCACTTTCACATACAATGCCTGGGTACAGGTCTGGGACCATTCCAAAACGGCAGCTTAAATATAGTCACAATTTTTTGAAGGCAAAAGATGTCCACTTTGCATCCCAGTTCTCAGTGCCAGAGAGCACTGCTAAGCACATCGAGTCTGCCGGGATGCACTAAAGCTCTGCAGTGCGTTGGCCTTCATTTCCCCTGGGCCTTAAGGTGTCCCCTCACCAACAGCCAGAAAATGTGGAAAAACAGTTTCAAGAGACATCATCAACTTAGTGATAGCCTTAGCTAAGTGCAGTACCGGTTGGGTTTGAGACATTTTACATACCCCTGTATGGCTTGAGCTGAAAATGTGCAACTGTGCCTTAGATATCAGCTTGCCGTGGTAACACACAGCATAGGTAATAACACACATGTCTGTGTGGAAAATAGGAATAAGAATTGTTTATAGAAAAAAAAAGGATTTCTAGGATTCCTTTATATATATATGTGCTGTTCAGGAAGACAATAAAGCTGCTAATTATCTCAATAACACACTGAGCTTCTGAAACATTGTCACCCCTCATAGCCCAGAAACACAAATCCTAATTAGTAAGGTCAGGCCTATAAAGAAACATTTTGACTGTGCAGATACAAGAGGAAAACTCTTTTCCCCTAGGTGATTTAGCTACACTAGCAAAAAAAAAAAAAAGAGGGGAAAAAAACCCCACCAAACAAATATGAGGTAAACAATGAAACCAGTAAACGACTGCCTTTTGCCAGTGTAAATTAAGTCATCCCAAGAGGTGGTCTAAATATGCAAGCAGAAAAACTCCTTTTGCCAGTATAAGCTGTATCTCCACAGGGGGGCTTTGCTGCTTTTGCTGGCAGAGCTTTTACAGTGTGAACCAGCGTTGCTGATACTGCCTTGTAAGCACAACTGATAAAAAATAACGTACAATTATCATTCCTTTCGTCTGTCTGCTGTGGTCATTTCCACTCCTCAGCTGGACGCTGGTGAGCTGCATCCACACAGGTCAGGATTCAGATCGCAAAGAGGTGCGGCGGCCAGGGAGAGCACGCTAAAAAGAGCAGGAAAATCCCAAACTGAGAATAGAACGATAAACCAGTGGTCACACTAACCAGTCAGCCAGGTGTTGTTTAACAGGATTTGTGTAGTTGAGCTCATTCATAATAATATTGCTGCTGTAAAGGTAGCTAAAGCAATGCTGTTCCATGGCTAATATGGTTGCTGCTTCCTGAAAACCTCGCAACTGCTGTCATCTGAGGAGCAAAATTTCTTTGACTGACCTGGATAAATTGCTCTAAAAACTCTGTTTGATCAACCATAAAGCTGTTACATTCACTTTACCAAGCTACTGCGTTGGGAAGTTTAATCCTCCGTTGCTTTTCCCTCGTGTAGTCATGTACTTAGTAATGACATGTAGCCGCACACCTAGCTATCCCTGGCTAAGGGTGTCAAGGGCTGTTCTTGTTCCAGCACAACTTGCCTGCAGAGGTGACCACATACATCTAAAGCAGTAAAAGACAGGCCTGATTTTGTAAAGCAGAATCCTTATACCTCTGCATAACCTAGGCTACCCTGAATAGCTTAAGAAGGAAATAAAAATACTGACCTTTTGAGAAAACACCCCAATTTTCCCTACATGTGATGGGACCTGTCCTATAGCCCTGATCCTCTAACTTTTGGGCAGAATCTTGCTTAGACTGTGCAAAAAGAGCAAGCTGAACGTAAGAAAGACACAAAGTGCAGATTTGAGCGCAGGTCTAGACCAAAACATACCGGTGATTTCACATGATGTCATTGCAAGATGCTGTAAAAGCTGTGGCTTTAACAGAGTCTAGATTACTTAATATTTGAAGAGATGGTTCTTCCAGCTCTGGGCAGGATAGCACGACAGCACAGTCTGCTTACCAGGGGATCACCAAATGGCAATGCAGACGAGCAAATATTTAGCAGCCTGCCTCCTTCTGGGAAAAATATTGGCTGAAGCTAAGTCCTTTCTCTTGAACATTCAAAAAAGAAGAAACAAACTAAGGAGCATTCCCGCTCCCACTGAACTTGGCTAAATTGGACAGGTGAGTTAAGCCAGGACAGCCTCCAGCCCAGAGTGACACCGAGGAAGAGGAGAACATCATGAGAGCACAGAAACAAAGATGCAGGCTCCCCATATACCAGCTGAGGAAAAGGAGGTGGCGGAATCATGCACGTTTCTTTGTTGGCATAACAAGCAAAGAGAGGTGAGCCGTGTCTGCATCAGGTGATAATATTCAGTTGCAACCAATATATTTACCATATTTCAGTTTCCACGCAGGAAATGATTAATTGTGACGATGCCTAGCAATTATATAGCATGTTGCCTCTTCAGAGCCTTTCACATCCGATAAGCAGGTGTGAGCAATTTGCCATTGTAGTGGGTGTCTGTAGCTAGAGCCATTCTTCTTTACTGTTAGAGCTGAAATGGGTTGCCTGCATACATTAAACAGTGCAGTACTAATCACATCTCCCTTTTTAACTCAGGTTTGGTTGATGACCCGTTAAGAACCATCTGTACATTTGAGATTCAGAGTGTGAAAGCCAGGGATCATGGATGACGGGTTAGTGGTCTCGGATGTTCTCCATATTTTCTGTAGCCAAGGGGGTCCTCATGGCTGCCCTGTAAATGCCAGCACCACTGCTCTGCATCTTGTACCCTTGGGCTCTGCCTCACACTGCCCAAAGCATCCCTGGAAAGCCCTGCAGTGCACATGCCAGGCTGCTTGGACCTCCTGTTTGGAGAAGCCAAGGAGAGCAGAACCCATCACAACTTAAACAGTGGGCACCACAGTCTCAGCTTTTGCTCTGCCCCCTCCTCGTCCCTCCCAGGTATCTGTGTGCCCCTGCAAGGGAACACCTCTTCTTGCAAAGCACCTTGTGCCCAGGGCATCAAGGTGATGGAGCAGGGCATGTCCCTGCTGGGGGCCTTAGGCAGAACATCCCGCAAAAACTGCAGAAGGAGCACACCAACACCCTTGTGCCACGGCCAAAAGAAGAGCACTTTTGGGACCATCAATCCATGGCTGAAAAGAATCTCAAAGGGATGATATTAGACTTTTTTTATAAAATATACAGAACAACAATAAGTTCATGCAGAAGCTGATGTTTAGAAAAACAAGTCTCAAATACAGATGCAATTTTTGCCTCACTTCTGCCCGCCTGCACTTCTGCTCACTGGGTTGCAGTATGGAAGAGATGGTTTCTGACATATAGCTATAAATTTTATCTTCATGGTAGCAAAATTTGCCCCAGAGATTACAAGGTCAATCCACAGATGCACAGAAAATGCCCACCCTACCTCTAAAAACACTCATGCCACAAAACCATTAAGCCTAAAAAGGCAAGAAAGATCAAGCACATCCCTTTTCCTCCTAAATTTAAAATATAGGAAATAATGTCTTAAAAACGGGACATATATGCCAGAGCTAAGGGTAGGTGTTTTAGATGTTTCTAGCTTACTGGCCATTAGCTGCAGACTGTGGCCTTGAAGAATTATGGGCAACATAAGCAGAAAATAAACATGAAAGATATTTCAGTCCAATGTAATTAAAAGCCCTATTACCATGTAATCTCCCTTCCAAGGAAATATACAGTATCTCCGGAGGCCGCAGAAGGGTGTTAAAATAATCTAATGCAATGAGGCGGCTCAGGGTTTTGAACCACCCCCCGTGTTTCTCCCCTTCACTGAGTGCCATTTCTGTGCAGCTTCGCTTGCTTGAATGCATGCTATCAGGAAAAAGCTCCATGAGAAAACTGCCACTTTCTTATATATGTTGGCGTATATAACATCACCATGCCCGTGGTATACACCTGCATTTACCATTAGTTGCTCTCTTGATAATAAATTATCGAAGACATATTTCCTTTAATGTTTACCTAAAGAGAGAACAGCTAAGGAAAGCTGCATAGACTGAATTCAAGAAGGGGATATTTCTTTCCTACTATAAACAGAACTGATTATAAAACCAGAACGCAAACTGAGCTCCTTGCCCTTCAGTTTTGTATGAGGTTACATTTCTTTGCAAGATTCTAATTTCTTCAGTTTTTTACTGCATTCCAACCCAGGGAGATATAAACCAAAGCAAACAAAGTACCCCCCAAAGGAGTCTCTCCCCCTTAAGCGAGGCTTCTATTTTTAATTCTCTACAGCTTTTAAAACATTTGAATGGGAAGCCTCCATCAGTCTTTAGTGGAAAAGAATTCCTGCTGGTCTCTCAGGACATCCACTCCAGATAATCTCAACTGGCAGCTCGATATAAGACCGATATCTCTTCTCAGAGGGGTTCCTTGCACTTGTGTTTCAGCACATTCTGCCTTTGCAAAGAAACTTTAAACTGTCATATTTTCCTCCTAAAAAAATGAATTAGGCAAAAGAAAAGAAGAAAAAAAAAAAGGAAAAAAAAATGTTGACCTTCTTGCCTGTTGGCAGTGAATCTTTCACACTTTGCTGGTGCCTTTCTCCAAAGCTGACTCTCAACGAAACACTGCACTGATTTTGCTCTGGCCGACAGCAGGAATGCAAGCAGGCACTGCTGCGAGGAGGTCTGCCTCTGTCTTCCCCCCGTCACATCTCCAGGAACCCCTGCTCGCCGCCTCCCCAAAAGCCTGGACCCTTCTCCGTGCTGACGGTGATGCGACTGAGCAGGAAGCAGGAGAGCCCTTAAACCCGTCACAAACATGAGACAAAAGAAAATTGCAAGAAACTGAAAAAAGATTCCGTATTTCCAACAGCAAAGGAACAGAGTGGGAAAAACTCTAAAATGTGTGCATTGTGCCTGCAATATTTACAGAAAGGCTCCTTTAAAAAGCTTAAACTCAAGCGATTTATCTGTCCTTCCAAGAATTTCAAGGAAGGAACTACCTCCCCATGCTCCCCAAGGAAGGAACCAATTGCTTATCAAGAGTAAAAACGTGACTGAAACGTGATAGTGGAAAACAAAGAAATCTCTAATAAATTAGAAATTCTTTCTTGAACCTACAGAGTGCAGTCTGCTTGGAGTCTGGCTTAATCTGTTGCCATAAATAAATCTATTGAGGGAATTTTCCATAAGCTTTATCAGACAGCAAAATTCTGCAAGTCACATCACTGCACACCGTGTGATGCCTCTGGCAGATTCAACCTGGTTAATATTTATGCTGCAATCACCAGTGACTTCTTGAAACCCTAAAGGCAATATCTCCACAAAAAAAAAAAAAAGCCCCAGCGCTCCTGCAGATGGGCTATCACCATAAATTCACCCAAAAGTGGAAACTCAAATAACAGATGTGTGTTTATAAACACAGAAAATGGAGAAAATTACTAGATATGCTTTCCAAATGCTCAGAGCTGCAAGGTATCCTCACACACAAAAGTCCTTATTCACACTTGCCCGCACCAAGAGAGCTTTCCTGCTTACCGGGGAATTTGGATTGCAATTGCTATTATCAAGGGGCAAATTCTTGACTGGTGAGAATAAATCATATTATGCCTTTGCTCTATGGAATGATCTCCGAGTGATTAACACCACCATTTACCTCCCCGTAGCAACAGTTGTTTCCTATTCCCAGATGAAGAGAGCACGGAGGCATGTGGAAAGATTGTGTAGGATGTGACAGCTGTTGACAAAAACTTAACTTTTCAGAGGCCACCTATCTACCTTGAAATATGCTCAGTGCCAAAAGGCAGATGAGGGGTTAAGAGATCTCCCCCGCCTTATCTCTTGCACACCCTTATCTTCCCAACAGTCCACCATAAATCAGAGAAACTCTTCTTCCATCTGGCTCACTCTAAATTCCTCACTTCCACATGATTTGGGAACATTTTCCTGACCTTTCATGACTTCTCTGATATTGCACAGACCAAGAGGTTAGAAGAAGTGCACCAGGGAAATCTGGCAGATATAAAATATGCCTGCAACTGGGTGAAGTCATCAGCGATCCCTCTCTGCTGGGCTTTGCTATCTGCTGCTCTTTTTGCCTTTGGAAGGATGTGCCCGAGGTAGCAGTACATAGGGAGGACCTGGTGTGGTCCCACGGCAGAAGGGTTGCCATGAGAAAACATAAGGCTAAACACTACAGACCCCAGACATTGCTTTGTGCACTCCCAAGGCCCTTCTGACATTTACGTATGGTTGTCGAGAAATGTGGAAGAGTTATGGAAGAAACAGCGGGCACGTTGGTCAGCTTCAGTAGCAAATGCCCCATTTATTTGTCCTTTGCATTACAATTGGCCCTTGACATTGAGAGGTGACAGGTTTTACGAAAAAAGGCAAAATTATTCCAGTTTCCCAGTGTTTTCATTATATTTAAGCACCTTCCATCTTTCTGCTCCATCTTTCTCTTTCATTCTTCTCATCAAGTCCATAACCTGTGGCTGAGCCGCTACTGCAATTCAGGCCACTACTCAGTGTCCCGATCTCGATCCCCCTCTTCTCCTAGGAAGTTTACAAAAGCCAAATGATGTATCTGCCTGCAGAAGCAAGGGATTAGACAACTCACCACAAAATCCCTTCAGGTCTTTCATCCTTATAAAGGTTCAACTTCTCCTCCACACATTCAGGAGGTTAATCACCTCCTTTTAGGTCACATCTCCACCCACCAACCTGTCCTGCATCTCTTCCCTATGCACCTCAATGTGTCGTGTACCTGCTCGAACAGTGTCCATCACACAGAGCAACAGTTGTTCCCTGAATCAAAATACCATACTGGATCATTTCATTTTGTCCCAGTGATTGCCCAAAATGGCAAGTTAGAGACTGAGAGAGACCCGGGTGGGTTTTCAGTGTTGATTGTGAGTCTCGTCTGCAGAGGTGGGCCTGTGGTATCCAGTAAGTGCAAACCCAGTCTAGGAGATGGGTTTCTCTGGCAATGATAACCTAAATGCAGTCCTACTCCTGCTTCTTGCTTCCATCATTGCCTGCATGGGACTTTTTGCATTTAATATGCATAACATCAAAACCACAATTTTTTTGTGTTCTGTCTTCTGCCCCAAATATTTATTTTCATGGAAAACGCAGAAGAATTTGCACAAACATTAACAACTGCCATGTTGTAATAACATTTTTGCTTACTCAAATGGTGATACAATCCCAAGTGTTTGGGTTAGTGGGCTCCCACTGTACACACTATGAATGCACATGTGTTTGCTTTTGTGGTATCGTAACAGCTAAACACAATACATACAAGGCATATGTGTTAATAAAAATAGTGAGGCAAGTTATTTGGTGGTGTAACTGCATTGGCTTCACTCAGGTTACCCCTGCACTGGATCTAGCCCCTTACCTCTATTTCTTTTTTTTTTTAAAAAAAACACCACCACTTTATGATTTTCAAGGCAGATGTCTTTCACCTCAATAAATATGACATGAGAGACTATAACCTAGAAGGAAGAGATAACTGTCACTAGCTAAATGATTTCTGGGGAAAAAAAAAAAGGCAAAAAGGAAAAGAAAACCAACCATATACCTACATATGGTATTTAATACATACCTTTAATGGAATGAGCTTCATAATTTATTCTGGGGTTTACCTTTTCATGAACTCTGTCTTGTTCCTGCTCATGAAAGATTTTCTGGTGCTTCGGTTATATTAAAAGCACATCATCTCTGTCTCCCTCCTCTCGTTTCTGTGTATTCACATATTGATATATTTTGCTGGTGCACATGGCACAGTAATAGCAGTAATACTCTTTGCTTCTGCTCTGCTTTTTGTCTCAGGATTTCGTGCCAAGAGTTATAAAGTGAAGAGCCTAAAGTTAGGTTTTTATATTCATGCTGAGGCACTTAAATTACAGCCTGAATTTCAGAGGTGATGACTTCAAACGGAATTGGCGCTTTGCAATACTACTGCCCCGGTCACTCAGCACCAGGGTTAAGGTTTAGCACGCTCCTCTCTAACCGTGATCCTTGAAGGTCTCCTGGCTGTGGCTGCTTCTCCATCACCAAATTGGTTCACCTTTGGACGCACAGGTTTTGACCACATCACCGGTGCCCTGAGGGGCAACCGTCACCCCGGCAGCCGTGGCAGGGAACGGGGGGCAGGTGGCAGAGCCTAACACCCCATTGGGTTAGACAACATCAAACGCTTTGGGAACATCGTACACTAGGGCTGGGACTTCTAGGGGCTTCCAAATACTTGCCTCACATTCAGGCACACAGAATCCCAGAATGATATGGGGTTGGAAGGGACCTCTACAGATCATCTAGTCCAAACCCTCTGCCAGAGCGGGTCTACCTAGAGGAGGCTGAACATAAATGTGTCCAGGTGGGTTTTGAATGTCTCTGGAGATGAAGACTCCTCCACCTCTCTGGGCAGCTTGTTCCAGTGCTTTGCCACCCTCAAAGTAAAGATGTTCTTCCTCATGTTTAGATGGAACTTCGTATGTTCAAGTTTGTGCCTGTTACCCCTTGTCTTGTCACTGAGCACCACTGAAAAAAGACTGGCCCCATCCTCTTGACACCCACCCTTAAAGTATTTATAAGCATTGACAAGATCCCCCCTCAGACTTCTCTTCTCCAGACTAAAAAGACTCAAGTCTTTCAGCCTTTCCTCATAAGAGAGACGTTCTGGTCCCCTAATCATCTTCGTAGACCTTTGCTGTACCCTCCCCAGCAGTTCCAAACATTTTGTGCAGAGCACCTTTCGCCGACAAAAGACCTCTTTTGCTGACCTACTTGAAATGAGTTGCTCTCACCCCTGCTATGAAATACAACCTTTTTTGATCACAGAAATCCTACAGCTCTTCTTTACATCCCATCGATGAGCAAAGACTTCCCGTGGCGGCGGCGTTATCTGCCCCACTGACACAGCCTGAGCAGGGATGCTCTGGGGAGAGGTGGTGAGACCAGCATGGCCAGGGGGGAGACATGTTGCTCCCCCCAGGAAAGGATGGGTGCCTGCAACCTGCCAGGGTTTATTTTTGTTTTCTTAACTGAAACAGCTCTGTTGGTATAAAACATGTGCTAAACCAGGCCCAAATCTTCTAAGAAAACCCCAGCTCACACAGCCCCTATTTTATTCAGCCATCCATCTCATGTTACAGTTAATGGGAATAACATGTGATTTTCAAAAGGCAAACTTTTGCCCAACTTTTCCTGTGTATACATTACCCTCAAATTTCTAGATTTTTATTACATTCTTTTGCTCTATTATTGTTAAATTATTTTTATCATTTAATGGCAATTTGTCCTGTTTACTCAACGCTTTCAGCAGAGGAAAATGGAAAAATGCATACACTGAAAGAAAACCCTGGTTGCTTATCTCATTGCACAAATATTGGGGGTTTTTATGAAAGTGTGGTTCTGATAGAGTCAATTATTCTGCCAGCCTTCTCTCCCAGTTTTTCTGTTGCCCTTTTCATCTCAGTTTTTCCCTGCTTTGTGCTGTGCATATTTTATTGAGAAAACAAACATACTTTGCAGTCCAAAGCCTGGATAGGACATGTTCATATGAGAAGATTTCAGAGCATGTGTAGTTTATTTTTTGTGTAATTGATTTTGTAGTAGATAGAAGCTGTGGTATAAACTAACAGGATAATGTTTTTGATCAGTTTCCAATGCTTAATTACAAGTCTGCTATAACTAATTTCCTTCGTGTGCTTGCAGCTGCTATGCTTTTGTCATTGGCTTATTTTTCTTTGAAAGTCTGAAAGGCATCGAGTTTTTCTGTGAAAGTCGTCTGCCCTGACTGACTCCTGCAGACACCTCATTACCACAGTCATTCTGCAAAGTTGTATAGCTGTTTAGAACCTTGCATTCAAATAATTTCTTTTCTTTTTTTTCCTTTTCAATTAAGAAAAAAAATGCTGTTTTGAAACACTACAGAATATCTGGCTCATTAGAGCATCAGACCAGTCGACTTTGCAATACAAAACTCCTTGTGGAAAAAGCAGCAGAATTTACTGGATTCGTTTGCACCACTCAGCTGTAAAAGCTACATATTATGAAACAAAGAACAAGGTGATGTTGGGATATTTGCTTGTTTGGGTTTTTTTTCACAGAGATAAATAAGATGTCACCTTTAACGGTGTATTTTAATAGGGAAATCTACCTAGTGAAATCTTATGAAATCTCCACATTAAAAATGTATTTATATATTTATCCTTTTTTTTCCCCTTTCTTTTCAGTAGCTTTGTAGCTTATTAGTGGCTATGCTAATTAGTTGCAAGGCATAAACTGTGGTGGTATCACACCACCCTCTTGAGGAACTGCTGAGCCGGGAGCAGAAGCCGGGACCAAATCTGGGGATCTTAACTATTCCCAAAACTGACAGATCTGTGACTCTCTGTGAGAGAGAGACATGAAATCGAGGTCAACGTGGTGTCTTTGGGCACCTTTCCCACGGCAGAGCAACACAAAACTCAACCTTCTCAGGCAGCGTGGGCAACGGATGAAGGGTCAGACTGGGCAATCTCTGTACCGCAGCAGGACTGGGCTGAATATGACCCACAGATATTGCCCCAAAACTTGTTCTTAATATCATCCTGCTTTTGGCCTTAGCATACAGTGACCCATCCCTTATTTATTCCAATGAAACCTAATTTGGGCTTATTTTCCTCTGGATCTGGATTTTCAGCTCTCATTAGTGTCAGCTGCTCCTTAGTAAATCTTCAGGCACTTGAAATAATGCAGTCAAATGAGGAGAATTAAGGCTGCTTGATGGGTTTAAGAGCCACCAGTCCTTATTTTAGAAGAGGCAGCTAAGCCAGGGATGGGGGAGTAACATATATCTCTAGCTCCTAATGTTAATGAAGACAACATTTTATATCAATGATTACATGCAAATGCAAATGTATGTAGATTGTTTACTTAGACAAGAGATTTCATACATCCATCTCTGCATTCCTCCTCCTCCCCCTATCTTTTCACCTACAAAGAGATACTATTGTTATTCTAGTCATCTTTCTCTTCATTTTATTATCTAACAGAGCCATAAAAATGACAAGAAAATGGATTTTTCAGGCAACAGTCTCCTGTTCCTGGTGTCATTTCACGTTGAGCTACAGATACTGACAACATCAGATAGTTTATACATTTTTCCTTTAATTGTATACTGCAGCCCCGTTTTTAGTGAGGTGCTCACCACTACATAATTAAGGAAGCATTTAAAGTGCCTGACTGTGGTTAGATGCCGGATGCAGAAGGGATTATGAGTGGGAGGCAGGCACTGCTGGAGATGCTGTGGTGGGGTGAGCCTGGTCCTTCACAGAGCCAGGGGGACAGCCCAGGTGCGGAGGGGGTGGCCGTGAAGTGCTCAGGGGGGCACAAAGACTGAAAAAGAGATGTGAAGGGGTGGCGGAGATCAGCCCCTGTCACAAAGCCACCAGGCAACGTGCCTCCATGGGAGGTTCACGTAGCAGAGAGACCCAGCAGAGGGTCTTGCAGATTTGGGGTGATATTGGGGGTTTTGGTAAGGACTTTGCTTGGATCCTCGTGCAGCCCCTCATGATAAACCTGATCCAGTTGGAATGTAGAAAAAGCTGAGGGCTGAGTGCCACCTCATGACCACAGACATGGGTGAAGACTCAGAAGGAAACAGATAAATTGCCCTCATTGTCTCAGGCTCAAACTATTTTGTTTGGTTGTTTTTTGTTTAACGGGATAAAAATGCACCTCATTCCACTAAACAAAAACAAAACAAAACAAACCATCTTCATTCTCTAACTCTCCCTCCAAAATGGAACAACAAAGCAAGCACCCAGCTGTGTTGGATGCTCAGAATTTGGCTTTTTCTGTGGAAGGTTGTGACTAATATTTCTGCGCTACACAAGGGGATTGGAATACCTCACACCCCGTGGTTTTCTTTCCCCGTGGCAGCTCCGCAAATCCCTGCATAAATCAAAATAGCTGGCGGCAAACCTCAGTCAGGGGGTTTGCCTGGTGGTCTGCTGATGGAGGAGGCCACAAGGAGGACCAGAGCTGGGCTGGGGGAGGAGGCAGACGGGGACTCTTTCTAGGCGCTGCTGGACACACCGTTTGCCAGGGTGAGGACACAGCAAAAGGGGGCCAGAAGAGGAGAAGAAAGGTCCAGCTCAAAGAATAACCGAGAAGCACCCCTCCTCTGGGAAAAATATTTCTTTAAATAATAAATATTTTGATTGATTTGGGGTAATATTTAACAGATGTGGACAGAATCGTCTCCCCTAAAATAAAATACCCTTAATTGAAACAATATTCCTTGTATCACTCTCTGCAAATTCAAAGAGCTTATTTTAGCTTGGGGATAAAATAAGCTTAAGCGATGAGAAGGATAGCCATCTTCACAATTATTTTTTTTCAACAACTACCTCTCATCTCTCAGAATTGTTTATTTTATTAAGAAATCCTGCAGTCTGAAGTGGATTTACAGGAAGCCCAAAGCTGTGGGTTGCAGTCACTTTCATAAGGGCTATTTATTTTTTTAGCAGCTGACAATAAAAAAAAAAAGCGCCAGTCTGTTCCATATGCAAAGCAAAGGATTAGCCAGGAGAGGAACACTAATAAATTTCTTTCCTTCAGGAAAGAGCCAGCCGAGCTGTGGCTTCAATTTGATTTAGCCGAACACCATTGCCCATTGCTTCAAAATACCCTGCACCCCCACCGGCTGGTATCACAAGTAGCATCGTTTGCAGGGGAAAACACATGCAGAATCATATCTACAACTGGCATGCATAATTACTCCATGTTTTCTCCGGAAGGGATTATCCTGTGGCAATAATTATGTCAAAAACATGCCCCAAAGAATAATATTTCAGGCAACTGCAGCCATCAAGCAAATACGCTGTATAATTATGTTATTTTTCCCCTCTGAAAGCTCTCACTCATATTTGTATCTTGCCTGCCGAAGACCTCCTCCGAGGGAAGCACCAGATTGTTTCTGACGATAGCACATATATCAAAGCGGGGACGGCGAAGGCGGCCGGGCCGGGCTCTGGCAGCAGCCCCCGGCAGGTCTGGCTCAGACGTGGAGCTATGCTTGGACTTTGCCCCGAGCAAAAGATGCCACCTCTAATATAAAGAACTGTCATGAATTTGTTTTTTGTCATAAATGAAGCATGGGTCTGTGCTTTAATTTTCCTCACTGCCCTCTGTCAGGTAATAACCATAAATATTGTCCTGAATCATTAAGTCACAACCTGAAATGTGATCCTGCCCAGTTCCCAATCAGACAGCCATCTGGAAGATGAAAGAAGTCTATTTTCGTTTTAGAATGATCCAGACTCTAATTTGTAGTAACAGTCTTAACAGGCTGTTTCGGAGACATTAACCAGAGACTGGTGGCGGTTGCTGAAGGAGGGGGCATTGTACGCGCTGCCTAAAGCTCGCGGCCCGGGCAAAATACCCCCTCGCTCCTTTGAGCTCCCAGTGCTTGTGGCTTTTCATCCCGGCACCGTGTTCCTAAACGGGCATGGGTTATGCAGGCAGGGTGACTGGAAACACACCGTGTCGTAAAAAACGCCAACACGTTTGCGGGAGAGAGAGAAAATAGCGTTTCCATGAAGTTCCACAGCGGTACCGCAGGTCGTATAAATGCCTCCTATCTTAGGGTTAATTCCATGCTGAAAGCAAATATTTTTTCTTTCTATACAAATGTATTTATACATACATATATCTTATGATTTTCTGGCTACTGAAAAAAGCGTTTCCACCATCAAAGTGCTCTTTTATTGCTACAGCGAAATACTTTTTACTTTCTTAAAAGCAAAGAAAAAAAAACCTAATCAAGTGATCCACGCGGCTGAGCGAAAGCACCGTCAGCCGAGAGCCTCTCATTACGTGTCTGAAGCCACTGCCCCCTCCTGACCCCCCGCTACCTTCCCTCAGTGAGGGACATCAAAGACCAGCTGGCCTGCCATGGCGCAGGAGGAACCCGGCAGATGAAATGGGAAGCATGTGCATCCCCTCTCTCCTCGCCAAGAGGCAGGAACGCTGCATTTCCCCGCTCCCCCCGGGGCTGCAGTCCCAGCTGTCCCCGAGCAAACCTCTCCCCCCCCCCAAGGACACACACCCCCTCTCTTCCCACTCGTGGAACGAGGATAACAACAGCCCTCTGGGAGCACGGCGGATCCGTTAGTATAGGTGTGCCGGTCTGTGATTAGTGATGCTGGGCTTAAAATTAAGCCCAAATTAGATGATTGCAGTGCAAAATATTAAAAAGCTACAGCCTAAATTCTGGAAGATGGGTAACTTTCTCATAACTCTCCTTGCCTTCCCTTCCAAAGAGGAGTTCAGAGATGTCTCCCTCATTCTTAAACAGTGATGAAAACATAATATTCAGTGCATCCTCGTTCTCACTCCCTTGCTTTTGCAAACCTGCCAATTAAAGATGGATGCCGAGGCACAAACATGCATCTAACAGCAGACATCTCTCGAGCAGAAGTTCAGAAGGGTGATTGTTTGGCTGACTGTCCCGTTTTCCTTGATGTTTTATCATCCTGGGTTATGTTTCCTTTAGAGCTTACAGAAAGCATTTGCTCTAACAGATGTGTGTATGTGAACGAGCTCAGCCCAGAGATTTGGAAATGACCACATGGGGGTTTCTTACAGGTAGAGATAACTGAATTAGCATCCTTCTGAATAAGCCCTTCTATTTTTCTAAAATGCTGCGAGTTAGAAATGGTGTGGAGAGAAGATAAGGAGCAAAATAAATGCCGTTTGCCTGCATCTCTGCACTGCAGATGTACACCAGAGCAGGACTATTTTCTAGCAGGTAGGATTGAAGTGTGTCTTGCACAGGGAGGAGAAAAGGGAAGGAAAGATAAGGATTTCATCTTCTGAATGTTGTTGCTGAGAAAGAGCTCTACCTTGCTGTATGCCCTGCATCCTGAAAACCAGCTTCAGCTCCCGTGAGCATCCTGGTCCCTGGCTTGGGTTACTCTTTGAAGCCTTTGTGTCCTCTGGGGTGGTGTTTCCCTCACGAACATCACCATATGTGTGGGTGTCCTACACTTTTCCTATCAGACTGCTGAATTATCGGTGTTTCCTCCTAAGCTTCACAAAGGGAGGAAGTAAAAGCACCCCGGGTGCAATTGCCCCGTGCCTCGCCGCATGAGGCTTGCTGCAGCTGTTATCTGCATCCCAGCAAGGCATTCGCCGGGCTCAGTGCTCTCTGGTCCTTGGAGCTGCATGTGGCAAATGGATATCTCCTTTCTGGACCTGGTGCATGAATAGACAAAACAGTCACATAGCAGGAGAAAGGAAATTCCCTACCAGGTTCCCGCTCTCCGGATCAGAAACTGATGGAAGAGTGAAATCCTGGATGTCCTGGCACCAGAAGAGTCATCTGTCCTGACCTCCGCAGGGCTCACATTCAACCATGGAGGTGAAGAGCTCTGTGGAAAAGCCAGGCTTAGACCCTTATTTCTATGGCCAAGAGACTATTTTTCCGTCCCTATTACAAAGTAAACATGTCTGAGTAGCAGCCACCAAAAACCAGCAGGAGCACAAAACGCTGAAAGCTTTGCCAGTATTGTCTTTCCAAAAACATGTAAAGGAAGAATTTTTTTTATTCTTTTTTAAATGTGGAAGCACACACACTACATTATTACAGTGCAATGGACCGAAAATAAAATCACAAGCATGATCTGGCGTATCACACCATGTCCAGTGAAAAATGTCCACCACAGCCCTTTGAAATTGTTTGGTAAGGGGTTTTTTTGCTTTTTTTAAAGTCACATAATTTGGACAAAGCACAGTTGTGATAACAGGGAGCTTGCTGGGTCTTTCTACATTCCACGGCTGTAATAATGAAGCCATTAAATTACTAGGTCAGAGGCCCCAATTCGCAAAGAAATAATACCAGTTTATTATTTCTAATCTTATTAAGTTAGAAAATTGTCTCGAGATGTAACGTCAACCTGTAATGGCTGAAGTATTGATTATATTAACCCAATGCTCATGGATAATTCAAAGAGCCTGATTTCATCTAATTTCTGTAATTTTTAAAACAGTCCAGCCCAATTTCTTTATGGCAAACTAATCCAGAATTATTTCTATAAATAATGAAAATGTATTATAGGATTTGCTAGGAGTAAGCCAATAAAACATTTTGTGTGATGGCTAGTAGAGTGGGGTTTTAATCCCTTTCTTCTTTATCTTTTTTGAATTATGAATCTTATTTTTTTTCTTTTTTTCTCCTTTTTTAATCTTCCATTGTCTCTTTTGGAAATATATACCTGCATATTTCAGAAATAACCATGGACTTGTTTCGTTCACCTTTTAACTGAGATTGATGGGTCCTTTGAAGATTTTACCTAGATAAACATAACAAACAATATCATTTCAGCTGTGCCAAATTTGAATCTTCCCCAGTTTTGAACAGCAGCCACACCAGCAAGGGAGATGGTATAAAATTCCAGAAACTCCAAAGTCGCTTGGTTCCTGGAGCAAATTTTTTAATTACTTGAATTTGCTCTGAAGTTTTTGAGAAATCTATAGTAGCATATGTGTGTGCACAAGTGATGCACATACACTCATACTTGCAATCACACTTGGATATGGTCCAAGGTCCATTAAGCTCAATGGGAATCTTTCCATTACTTCATTGAGCTTCAGATCAAGCCCTAAGGGGGGCTGGTTGATTTTAAATATACATTTTCTAAGATTGTTTCTGATCTTCCCCACTGACCTCGCTCTGCATCACTTCCCCAGTTTCCATCCAGAAACCCCAGCTTGAGAAAAGCTGTGTTTGGGGATTTTTCTGTGCCTCCTTTTCTGCCTCCATCCCTGCGGCTTTCCTATCAAAGCACTACATGCATTAAGAAAATTAATGTGACTTAAGTTACTGAACCAACCTGAAGGCTAGTTCACTCAAAAATATTTCCTATAAGGATATTTATTAGCTCAGAAGACATGTGTGGGCAGAGCATGTTATTTAGTGACCTGTAATGCCCAAATAATGATCACAATAAATCAGTACTCATTACTATGTAAGGGAGGTCTGGATCGAGTGACTCAATAGGTAATGAGGTCTAATTTAGTGCCATGGTATTATTTTACAGAGTATTTGGGGCAGGGGGCGGGG
>JAOXJM010000012.1:34075951-34091534 GCA_026413425.1 Tringa solitaria
AGAGTAGGGTAGATGGTTGGACTCGATGATCCCAAAGGTCTCTTCCAACCTGAATCATTCTATGATTCTATGATCACCCACCGGCCCCAGATGGACAGTGCGTACATGTAGCGTCTGCTCCAGGCACATCACCATCACTCATTGGGGACTACCTCCAAGGGGTCCATTTGGGAAATCTAGACCTCCTGGATACGGACCAGAACCAGCCCAACACCTTCCTAATGGTACATGTCATTTGCATCGCAGCAATGTGAGATGAGCATGGAAGAAGTAGCTCCCAACATGCAAACGTAGGCATGGGGATGAGGCACTCCAGGCACGAGCACCTCTTTCTGCCTGGAGCACTTGGTGGGATCTCCTACCAGCAACCTCAGCATCCTTGGTCCTGCAGGGAAAACAGCTTTGCGGAGGGGTTGCTGGTAACTTCTTGTCTTGACTGGACCTGAAGAATCACCGGCAAACAGTAGTGAAGCACCAGAGCTGAACTTCATACCGTACCACGTTACATAGCTGTTAAACCCCTTCACTATGCCCCGCAGGCTCAGAAATTGTTACTAATCCTCTTTACTGTTTCACATATTTAAAAAGCTGCCTTTTCTTCATGGTATCTGGAATTTCCCATGGCTGCTAGGATCTGATATCTCTGGAGTAACCATGGGCCTGAGGAAGTGCAGGGTCTAGATGCTCGCAGGAGCCCGGACACACTCTGATAAGCTGATGTGAAACAACCCTCCCTGGCAGCAGGCACGCAGCGAAATGTCCGTACTGCATCTCTGAAAGCCAGGATGTTATCTGAAAGGAACTGCTTGAATTCTTCTGAAGCTAATCCTACCTCGTGTGAAGTTTCCATCGCTTCTAATTTATGGCCCTTGGACTCACCTCGGCGAGGTGGGCAAGGTGGGTGTATATTTAGGCCCAGTAGACCCTCATGTTTCTGTTTGGGTGTTACCAGATGGTTGGGGGAGAAGAAGATGGGAGAGCAACT
The DNA here is from genome assembly GCA_026413425.1 of Tringa solitaria. Taxonomy (NCBI): domain Eukaryota; kingdom Metazoa; phylum Chordata; class Aves; order Charadriiformes; family Scolopacidae; genus Tringa; species Tringa solitaria. The sequence continues at coordinate 34,076,937 of JAOXJM010000012.1, forward strand.
TTTAGAGTTGCTGGAATATTCATAAAGTTGGGATCAAGGAGGAAAATAATCCCCTAGCAAGGAATCCTGGAATTAACTGAAGAAAGTTTCAGATCCGATTATGAAAAGCACAGGAGGTGACCGTTCCTGGTTGCTGTTAGTGTGCAGCAAATTGAGGTATTGTAGTTTTATCTGTTACCAGAAAAGCCCTCTACTTTAAAAAAAAAAAAAAGTAGGAGCCCCAGCGTCTCATTTTTAACAAGGACCAGCTGAAAAATGAAGGCAAGCAGCACACAGACCATCTTATGTCTGCCAATTCATTTCCTGGCCCTGAAAGAAAAAAAAAAAAGAAAGAAAAAAATAGAGAAAAAAAATCCTCTTGTTTCCTCTCATGCAGGCTAAACATGGCAAAGCACCAGGGGAATTCTGAATGGAATCAATTGCACTTGTTACTAACTGAGTTTTCTTTTATTCTTATATTACCAAGGCCTGGATATTCAGCTGCAAGCAATTATAATGAAGAGTTACTGAGTAATGGTTTCCAGATTGCTCCATGATGGGGCATTAATTGAAAGGGACAATTTAAGAGCTTAGGCCATGTAAATGCATTTCTTATTCTGTCAGATCGAGAAATTTCTGTGTACAAGAGGCTGAAATGCTCAGAACTGATAAAGACTTAATAGTAGCCACTTAAGCGAACATTTGGAGAAGGGATTTTACATTTAAGGGATCAAGAATAATTAAAATAAAGTAGAGAGTCAGGGGTTTATTAGGAGTCAGAATGCGAATGTTATCAGCAGCCTGGTAATTCTTCTTGGAGTTACAATGAATTTGTGCAGGGGAAGATGACAAGAAGGTTTGGCTCCTTATCTCGCTGTCTGATCTCGCTTTAGTTCTTCACTCTCCTGAGCGAAAGGCCTTATTGAGCCCCAAAGAATCAAAGGCAAAATTCCCTATAAAGTTAGCAGGATGAGTTCAGAAGGATAACATTGCACTACTGGATATCTGCCCTTTTCTAAATGCCAGTTAAGAGAAAGTACTTCCATACCGGGGAGCTGATTCCTAATATAACAATTGGCTTCAAGTGTAACAGTGGATAAATGAGATTCTTAATTCTGCTATAGCCAGAAAGCAAATAGAAATGAAAAATATCCCTTGGACTACACTAGTAAAATCTGGGGTTGTTTGTTGCAGTGAAGGGATGAAGCCCTGGAATTTTCAAGCTGTCCAAGCAATACTATTTTCAGTATGATATAACTGATGTTTAGCAGGTTTTATGTAACTATGTCTTTGCACTTAACTATGAATCATACTTTTTTTTCCTTCAATCAATATTTTATTGCCCTAGTAATTGCTACAGATAATACAAATGAAAAATACATTTCACCCTGGGTTAGTGAGTCTTCCTAATTTTTTCTGTGAATTTATATTAAGCCAAAAATGGCTTCTAATCAAGAGAAATGTTTCCTTTCCTAAAACACTGAGCCACTTATAGGAATAATTCTGGGAAGAAGGAGGGGGAAGGGAGTTTATGTCTCAGGCTTCTGCCATTATCTAGTTTGAACAGATGGAAGCTCAGCCACTTGTGATTAAATCACTGGAATGAAGATGGACATCACTGAAATGGTGGTCAGTCATTTGCTCAATCGCACATGAAGAGCAGCCTCCCTGAAGCAAGCCACAGCCTGCTGGAGAGCTATTACTAAGATGCCTGGGGTTGAAAATATAAACACCTTCAGAGTGGGTGGTCAGCTTGGGTCAGGCTTAAGGTTGATTCACAGGCGCTAAATTAATCTGTAAAAAGGGATGTTGCTAGACTGCAGTCTGGGGAGGAGGAAAAGGTGGTGTGTGCCAGCTATTGGGCTCTTACAAATGAGCAGGCCAGGCAAGAGTCTGTGTTTCGCCATCTGACGCAAAAGAAAACCGAAAATGAGGGCAAAAGTGAAATATTGGTCTTGCTCAACTAAATGGGCAAAATCCTCCAGGCTTCCCTGGAGCACCTCCTCCCAGACCACCCTTCCCCTATGCTGTCCCATGCCACTGCTCACATTCCCCTCCCAGACGCAGGGAGAGATATAGCTTGTGGTGGGCAGAGAAATCCCACCAGCCTGGGGACACCTGCAGAGACTATGGCCAGCCATGTGGCACCCTGAGGGGCCAGCACCATTTCCCCCCGCCCTGGCCACCTCCTGCAGTCCTGGGACCTTGGTCATGCAGCTGGTGATTGCCGGCTGGTTGCTCTTCTCAGACTAGCCTCAAGATGCAACTCAAAATTGAACTGTGATGGCTTCCAGTTGGACCATGGTAAAGAGTTAGGAGTATCAGCCAGAAGTAAAGCCTTGCAAGTGAAGCAAAGTGAGCCACCTACCTGCACTAAAGTGTGCAGAAACCTGTCAGGGGGCAGGACTGACTGTAGGTACAGCCAAAGCAGGCAATACCCAACAAAATGGCCTTGGTTTCCCCACATGATTTGCCTCTGCCAGGTGGTGGAAGAGCAGAGAGGGGCTAGGAAGGGATGGCTAAGTGGTTACTGGCAGGAGCACAGGAGAAGGGGACAATTCCTCTGTTGGGAATGGGAATTATTCCCCCACATCTCTTCTGATTGCTCAGCCTTGGTGTCCCACCTCAGGACCTCCATCCCAGCTCCGCTGCTTCCCCGCCTCCTCCCAGCTCCTCATCCTCGGGGTGGCAAAACCCACAGTTGCCTGCCCTGCTGGGGAGCCCTGAGAGAGCGCCATGGGAGATGCTTGCAGAAGGGAGATGCTTGCAGAAGGCCTGTGAAAGAACAGTGAGGTGGACAAAAAAACCCCAGTGCACCCGTCCCCCGATGCATCTAGGTGTCTGCACCAGCGTGTGCATCAGGGAGGCACCCTGGGGTGCTGCATGTTTGGCCTTTGGGGTTTTCCACCTCTCCTCCTGGCACTGTCAGCCCCTGGCATGGTGGAGGTGCAGAGATCCATGCTGAGAAACCACAGAAGCTGCGGGAGAAATGTCTGGGAAACGCAGGATGGACTTGGGATGGCCTTCCTTGGGGTCAGAAGAAACAGGCTCTATGATTAATCAAGTAAATCTTGATGCAGTTAATACCTGGAGAAGAAAAGGTGTGCAGTGATACTTCACAGAAGCCACAGAAAAGCAGGCTACTGCAGAATAGGAAATTTAGGAAAGGCTTTCCCCATTCCCCTCAAAAACCACATATTTCTGTTCGGTAGGAGGCCTTTTCTTTAAATCAGCACCGTTGCTTTCTTCGTTGACTAATAAACTTACACCTGGAATTGCTCCAGCTACAACCAGTCAGAAATTCATCCAGCAATCCCACACATACAGAAAATAAATGAAAATATTTTTCCCGCATTATTATTAAAAGCAGAGAAAAACGTTATTTGGGTATAAATAATAGCATCATTAAAAGTGGCTTGCGGGAGACTAGAGGTCTGGGTGGGGGGTGGCTGTTATTGTTTATCAGTTTAGGTTTCCCCTCAAGTCCAAGTCTGCTTTGAAATGTAACACGTCATTAAGGAATTTGTAGTTACAAAGTACAGACACTTGCTCCTGACAGTAAGCATGGCCACTTCTGTGAACAGAGCAAAACCATAACCACTCCCTCCACCTTGCCCCTACTCCGAACCAGCAAAAATCCTGATTAACAGCCAGGATAAATATGGCAGCCAACCAAAACACTATCCAACGTGAAGTTTGGTCAAGCTATAAAACTGCCAGCAGAAAACCCAGAAGCAAAGCTTGACGCTGAATTTTAAGTTTAGAATAATAGTCTAACCCAAAGAAATATGAATCTGATAACCGCTAAGGAAGGAGTCTGGGATTTTCATTAGTCACTTGCATGGAGGGGGTGGTGTTGCTGGTGGGAGGCGGGATGCATAATGGCACAGTGGTGAAATGTAAAAAGGGGCAGAATGGTTCAAATCCTGAAAAGGAAAAGGGAGAGGGAAAGGGTATTTGTTTTTAAAGGCAATTTTACATTAAGTCACACAAGCAGTTGAAAGACTCACTGTTCTTGCAAGTTCTAGGCTGGTCCACTCTGATACAGAATAAAAGTTCTTCTGTTTGTGTAAGGGGAATGGGTGTGTGCTCAGCGCCCACAGAAATTAATGGACTGTACACAAAGTCATTTTTCCCTCAACTCCTCAAAATTTTATATATTTTTTTTAAGGAAAAGCCTGTGACCCCATCATATACTGGAAAGTCAAATGCCTCAAGGTAAATCAAATAATTAGAAGGATATTTCCTTTGCTTTAAAAATTTCACTTGCAAAAAAAAAAAAAAAGAAAAAAGAAAAAAGAAAACAAAACCCTCCAAAACACTTGGAGGTGGTTTACTTGTTTTTTCTGGCTGAAAGGACTGTTGCATAGTTGGCTCTTATGCTCCTTGACTTTGTGACACCCAGGTTTTAGTCATGCTTAGCCTTTCTGAAAAATAATAGTAGTAATAACAGCCGTGGCAGATTTAACCACAAGCAGACGGGACGTTGCCTCATGGCCCTCTCTCTGTAATGAGCATAGGTTATTTTGGTTGCTATTTTCTGCTCTGCAAAGGGCTTGAAAGCGTTTATACATAACTCCTGGCACCAGTCCCACACGTAAACGATATTTCCAATGTAGCCAAACACAAACTGCTCACCCAGGCGGGATTAAACCGTTCATTGTCTACCTGCTGCGTATACGTGTGTAGATGTGTGGATGGAAGTGCAGATGTTGATATTCTATGCATCTGCATGTCTTTCATACGGTCATAACACACTAGTGATAGGGAGTGTGATTGTTATCTGTGATTTTTGCAGTGAACCAGAGAAGTCCTCCCTTCTTCATGTTACGCAGCATCGTGCCAGACTGTTTATGCACAATTTCCTAAAACCCTAAAACTCGGCTCTGGTGTTTAAAGGCCAAAGCAAAAGCTGCTTTTAGTGGAAAGAAGCTGACAAAATCTTTTTATTAAGGCTCTTTAGTTATATTTTAAGGGCCTATTTAAAAACAAAATCCATTCACACCTAATTAGTGAGATTTTTACTTGAGGATAAAAAGGGGAAAAGAGTAATATGATGTATAAAAGACAGAATCAAATCAAGTTCTCTTTTTTTGTGTGTGATTTATATTTCATGTAGTTTTCCTTTATAAAACTAGACCTCACTGGATGCTCAGGAAGAGCAAACTAGGAACTAACAAGTTAAGTATGTTAGACAGCACACTGCATGCAGTTGTGGTGACACCGTGGGTTTGTGCAGCTCGAAGGAACCATTAGCTCCCTCTCGCCTCAGAGATCCTCAAAGGAAGTTATAAACGGATTCCCAGATTTCTGAAGATGCCATTATTCGATGACTGGCTGCTGGAAAATGGTACCTGTAGAGCCTCCATTTCCCTCACAGTGTCTGTTCTGAAGGTGCCGGCGTAACTTGCACGAGAGGCAATTGGTTCTGAGCAGTCAAAAACACAGAGACTACTATATTTGGATTTGTTGGCTGTAACCTGAAGGTCAGAAGTCTCAGTGTAACCCCTTACAGTATTCACTCATGCTAAAGAAATCAATTTTTATAGAAATTTTATTAAAACCTTTTCTACAGCATTTTCAAAGCCATCCTGTAGAGTTAAAGTCCCACTATGGACTGTTCCACGTTAGTTTACGGATCCTACTCATCCTCTACTTCATGCCAGAGTATTTTTCGGTAAAGTGGTAGACAGCAGTTTCTATGTCAATACAGTCTCCTCAGTGGACTTTTCACAGCTTTACAGGTGCAACAGGAATTTAAGCTGCAGAAGACACTACTGCAGTGCTGCTGACAAAACCCTGATGGAAATAACTGCAGTCACCACAGGCAATACTCCAGAAAAAGTGAGAAATAGAAGAAAAAGTGGAATATGTCCCAGGAAGTTTGCATATCTCCAGGGTGTCATCTGGCACCGTTACCTCTCCCCTAGCCTAGCACAGAGTGCAGGAAAGACAAAGAAAATCCTGGGAGCCACATCATGACGTTATACTACCTTATCTTCCTATTGAACTCTGTTCTCAAGCCCACAGATACTTTGCAGGACCGATGTTTTTCTCTGAACATCTGGATCCCACCGAAGCCTTTCAAAGCAGAGCTGTGACAAATACACTATTGACACTGGCAGTTACAGAGATGTGAACGTGTTTCTGTCAGAGGGCTGCTGGAGATGATCAGCACGACAAACTGTTTCTCATTACCCCAAAAGAGAAAGCAAGAAGACTTTAGGTGAATGCTCTGTTATTTTATATCAATGGTGAAAAGGCACCATGAAGGGACTACCGATATCAAGGACCAATACAAGTAAATTGTGGTAAAAATGTGTATGTCTGTCCAGCCATGCTTTGGCAGTGAGGTTACTAGGGCATCAGAGACAGTCAGTGGGCATGCTTGAGGTTGGGGCACCATGCAGCAGGTGCCTGTGGGCAAGCTATATGTCTTCCTTAGCAGTCATACAACATCTTCAAGATGCGGATGTTCATCATCATTCCAGAAGAGTTAGGTGCGACTAGATCCAAAGATTTGCAGAAATCTTAAGGTATGTCTCTGACCACACAGGAAGGTTTTCCCACACCATCATCTGTTCAGCTAAGCTGTTTGGTCTGGGTGAATTTACCCCGTATTGTTTCAGGGAAAAAAAGTTAAGAATGGTATTTTTATTTTAAAAACCATTTGGAAAATATCTCCACTATACAACTGTAGGCAGCAGGGGCACTACGTATATTAACAGTGAGTAAAAAACTTTCTTGGAAAACATCTGTGGATGACAGTCATTCGCCCTGCCCGCGGGAAAACCTGACACTTGGATGGCTACTTATCAAATATAACCCAAAGCAGCTGCAAACCAGCTAAGCTGAACCTACTGGAAACTCTGTCACTTGACAATCACCTGACTGAGGTAATTTTATAGGGGGAGCTGCCAGCCCATATGCACTCACACACTGGCTACCCTGAAGGTCAACCAACCCTTGCAAAAGGTGCAGCATCTGAAATTCCCATCAAAACCCCTGTGGCACCAGGGTTTACAAAGATTGTTAGCATGGTCTTCCCTTGAGCATGGTAAGACAGGACTGGGTGTGCGTTCACACCTTCACTCTCTCCAATTCATACACAGGGTACACAGCCGTGACAAAAGCCTGACACCATGAGTAAGGAGGCAGGGCTTCTGCAGGTAATTTGCAGATTCTCATTTACCCACACCAGGGTCTGCATGTGGAGAAGTGCCATTGGAAGGTGACAGCAGAAGCTCCCTCTCACCTCCTTGTCCCCTGTGGGGGAATGAACGTCTTGGGTTGTGGGTCATGACTTGTGCTTGGCCTTAGACCTTTTGTGCTTCATGGAACAGCACAACAGAAGCCTACAATATCCCATATTCCCCTTTAAATCACATAATGCACCAAAAGCATTAGTAGGACCATCCAGAGACAGCTAGAAAAGCCAAAATTTGCTTGTCAGTGCTGTAGTTTGATCCTGGACCTGGGATCAGAGTCCCTGCTCTCCTCACAGTACCCAGAGACCTGCTACAGGCTGTATTAAGTAACACCGTGCCAGCAATATCCACTCCTACATTTCTGCCCAGCTCCAGTAACAAGGACTGCATCTAGCCAGACATGATAGTGTCCTTCCATGACACACATTTCTGCTTTTCAGCTGACTCCAGCACAGTGTGTTCAGAGAGCAGAGAGTTGGGTGCAGAATTTAAACCCTTCAGCTACTGATACCCTTGAGAGAGTGTGTAGAGCTTGCTAGGATGCCTTTATAAATTAGCCATGGTTCAAGCTTCTTATTCCTTGTTTTGCTCCTCCTCAGAAGCATCCTTGGATGACTGACCAGAAGATGTTCAGCTGCCATTGATCCTGACTGTTAGATGCAGGAAAAGACACACAGACATTTAATCTACATATGTCTGTAGACACACCTGCCCGTCACAAGCGGATTGGTGTTTCACTAGTTGACCAAAACCAATAATTCACTGGGGTGCTCCCTTTCTCTCCTGCCCCCATTTTCAATTTTCTTTACAAAAAACACATCTTGTATCTCATATATATACCTGTATATGATGAGGACGATTCTTTTTTTGCAGAAATGTTCCCACACTATGCTGTTTCATGGTAATGCATACTTGCAGTATAGTCCTTACATAGCCCTCTAGACCCCACCAATCTTTCAGCTGAAGCAACTTCATCCTGTGAATTGTGACAGAGTTAGGACAGACCTCAGTGCTACATGGTGTGTATTTCAGAGGCTTCTGCAAGTACAGTGGTGGATTTAAACTTTTGCCCTGCAAGATCTCAGCTTTCATGAAGTTTTGCATTGCAAACCTTCCCCCAGCAAATCCAAATTCAATCTTGTATTTTAGTAGGTGGTGACACAACTTGAGTAATATACCTTTCCAATGCAAAAATAGTGCAATAAATTAATATTTTTTTAAAAAAATTTGCTGTTGCACTTTATTTCTCCCATGGAGAAAAATATATTAGAGCTTTCTTTACCCTGTTCTGCACCAAGACTGTTAGTTGGTATCGTATGGGTTAGAGATTTATCAATCTCCCTCTGTCAAATATTTTCTCCTTTTTCAAATTTTAAAAAAGCTTTTTCAGCAGCTGAGTTTGGGAAGACCTAGTGAAAGTTTATGAGAGATTAAAAGTGTGTACAAAGATGTTAACAAAGTAGCACCATACAAAATCTCAGATGTCTGCCACTGGACTTGGATGTTTATTAATGCATAGACACGTACGAGACCCCAGTGGGGCACACAGGGCTGCCAAGTACCCACAGACTGGAATCAGCAAGGATACAGAGCTCTTAGGGTTCTCTGGATCACCCAGTCACTTTCTTTTCATTTTAAAATATAATTATTTAAAATATTAATTATTAAATATAATTGTTTAAAATAATTATATTTATTATAAATAAATAAGACTACTATTAAATAATAAGAAAAATAACAAAACTATTAAATAAGAATACTATTAAATAATACTAATAAATAAGAACGCCTATAACATGCAGTGTTCAATCCCGGTATGCCCATACTTCATCCTCTTTTGAAAAATGCCTGTACAGACAAGCTTAGTAATATTTTTTGAGAAAATCATAAACTGCCTTGAAAACTTCTTCCAAATGCAGGCATTCTTATGCTATACCTGTCTGGAAAGACCAGTGATGATCCTTCCAAACGGAAATTTCCCTTATGGAAAGTTCATTTAAGGAAAGATTAAGACTTTACCAAAACTCTCTAGGCTCTTCCTTATCTCTACTGGAGAACTGCAGCCCATGAGGTCAGTCTGGGCCTCCAGCTGTTTACAAGAATTACATCATCGAACTATGGAAGGGAAAAGATACCATGCGACTAAAATGCACCCATTCTACTGCAAATGGAAATACCCAGATGACTACTCACAGAGGGCCAGTGTGTGCATGAACCATAAGCCCTGCTTGCACAACGCGTTTGCCAAGGACCTGCAAAGGGTGGATTGCCAAGTGCAAACAGAAGTCTCTTTTTGTCAGCAGTTGTGAAGCAAGACCTAAATATAGTAGATAAAACGCTCTTCACGAAAGACTCGCCATGCTGTGATTACAGATCACCTCACTCCAAGCACTAAACCAAGAGAGCACCAGGGACTGTTTTGCTCATGCTTTATCCAATCTGCTCAGCTGACACAGAATTTGCAAAATATGCTTTGCAGTCTTGACATGCCAACAAAGCACTTTTAATTTTGGCTCTAGTCCAAGCCTGGTGCTAGCTATCTGATACTTTGCATGGAGTCATCATATTTTCTTCCTCCTACACACTTCTCATTCCTGCATAAGCTTTAACTAACCTCTTCATTAAATTAGGAGTTTGGAGAGCTTTCTCTTTTAAACCTTGGAGTCTGCAGGTTGTTTGAGAAGTGCTCTACACCTGACAGTACCTTTTTAAGTTTTACAGCTTCAGCTTACAAAGATACAACACTAAACCACTGAATTCACTTGGTTTGTTCCATGTATTTCAAGATCATTTAATCAAGCTTGGCAAAAACATCTGAGAAATAAATTTACCTGGAGACACATACAAGGCAAGCAATTCACTTCTGCAGCTTATTTACTAGTTACCCCTGAACAGTAGCCAGCTAACTTCTACCTAATCCCAAATAAGGTTGTTTTTTCTCCCTCCCATCAAAAATCTAGCACTCTGACCTTAATGCAAAGTGATGGATTAATGTTACACATGCTGTTCTTAAACCTCAGTCACTCTCAGCTATGACAGCAGGATTAGAAGGGAAAGTATGGACTGAAGGCACCCAGCAGATTTGGTGATTTAATTGTCTGAGCTTCTAGTGTGCAGGCTTAACTTTGGCTTAAGAAATGTCTTTTTCCCGTCAAAAGAAGTCTGTTTGAAATTAATTCCTTTTACTGAAGCCCCAAGTTGAACACTTCCAGTTTTCAAGATACTTTGGGCATGACAGAGGTGTTTGTTTGCCTTAATGCTCCCCAAACATTAATCTGAAGCTGCTGGCAATGGCCACTTTCTGCATCTTGTTTTGGAGATGTCTTGATCAATTAGTGCAATGTCACAGTTACACATAGTTATTGTATCTCCAGCTGCAAGCTGTTAATAATAAACTTACCCACAGGACAAACCTGCCATATGGTTGATGGTCAAGCAAGGCTAAAATATGCGTTAGGAAAAAAATGCAACTGTCAACATGAAGCTGGATATGGCTTATTGGATTTGATGCGGGCATCTGACAGCAATGTTTCTTTTAGCAACATTCTGTATTGCAGGTCAGGAATCTGCCTACTGTGGAATATTTGTCATAGGAAGACAAGAAGAGAAAAAAACAAGGAAACATTTGTGAAAGGGAGAATGGTAGGTTAGTGGTGGCTGATTTTTTTTTTTCCAAGGAGGGAAGGAAGAGGGAGTGTTGATCTGAGGGGTTTTTTTTGTAAGAATGATTTGCTAAAGAAAGCTTTGTTCAAATTTTGGCATATGGAAAATCAAGGGAGATCAGCTGCAGATGACAAGAATCGATCGCGTGTTTTTTCCTTGCAGCTATAAAGAAATTGTACTGTCTCATGAAACATAAACTACAGAGGAACATATCCAAAGTCTGTCTGGTGGTAGTTATATTCCCAGATTACTATTTTTTTGTGCTAGGAAAAAGATGAGCATTTGAGTGGGTTTTGTAGCTCTTGACACGTATTCTAGACGCTCAGTGAATGGCACCGGCACGGTTTCTTGCCCCATTGATAACACCAGTGCAGCAAACACTTCCCTTAGCCTTATGAAAGTGAAAGGTACCACAGATGAGTCTGCCACTAAATAAGTCAAAGAATGACATGAAAGTGAAAGCAAGCCCTCCTATTCAGCGGAGGCCTTTAAGTCCTTCCCCCTTGCCTCATCAAAGGTCGCCTCCCAGTAACTTCACATCATTTATGAATTGGAGGGTATGCGGTTTCGTTCCATACTACTGTCGATTTTATCAATGGGAGCAGAAACCAAACTAATTGCTATTCTAAGAGCAATCATGACGTGAAGACCTTATTAAAAGTCCCGGAGTCCTGTTTACATGCAGTAAGGGTTGATTTGATTAGTTGGTAATTAGAAGCACACTGTTAATTATGCAATTTAAAAGGCATAGCTGGGAGTCACAGTTCCTAGGAGAATTCTCTAATATACAGGAAAGCATTATTTTTTATTAGACTCTGCTATCAAGGCCTTGTTCTTGCAAACACTTCTGCATGTGCTCAACTTTAACACATGTGACTGGTCTCTCTGACTTTCATGAGTCACTCCCAGCCTCATGAGCAGAAGCCCACCGCACACATCTTTGAAACGACCAAAAATCACTTCCCAATTGTTTCTCCAGATCTTCCAAATACATTTCTCACAGAGATGATTTCTCCACATTATGGTAAACATGAAAAATAAGGACAAGCTCTCCAGGCACTTTGGAGATGTTGGGGCTTTACTGGGCATATCATGAGATAAACAGGAGTGCTTTGATGCAAACCTCAGAACTTCAGCTGTTGGTCCAAAACTGGTGATGTTAAAACACTTTGCTCCTGAATATACCATCATTTTGCGTTAGAGTGATGTTGTTTTTTTCTCTTCACTCAATGCAGGCTGATACTCAAGCCAGGCCAGGTGTTCTGGCTGCTGTCTTCTGAGATGAGGCTGTGCTCTGTGTTCAAAAAATGCTTTCATTTTTTTTATCACAAACTTACTGTATTCTATAAAAAACAGTAACCGTTGGATTTTTTCTGGGGTTAAAAATATTTTTGGTAGAAAGGAAGATATATTAATCCAGGCCCCTTCTTTTCCCAGTTTTAAAAATGTAGAGGAAAAATCAAGACTGTGGACTTAAACTGATTTCGAGCCTATATGCCACCAGCTATTTTTGTGGGTTATTCCTGAAGGACTTATTTGTTAGAATGTTTTTTCTTCCAGCTAGCTAAATGTGTACAGGGGTATAAACAGCAAAAGCTCCCAATTAACGAGACAAGGGAAGCAATCAACAAGAAAGGCGTCAGAGTTCAAAAGAAGAAATGAAATGTTCAGTAGATGGGAAAAAAGAAGTCTTTTTGATGTGGTGCAGGGTAGAAAGTCAAGAGCCAAGTTAGAAGAAAAATTAAGGGGATACTGGGGATCGAGAAGAGAGTAGAATATGAAGAGATAAAGCATTGCATGAGCTGAACATACCTGAAACCAGTGAAGTCCTAAATACAGGGAATTAGCACTAATTTATGTTATAAAATTATTTTCTTGCTATTTCCAACAGAAGAAACATGCTTGCTTTGATCACAGAGTGTTAATTAAATGCACCAATTCTTGGTAACATATTTATGAACCATCGCTTACATTTAACAACAGCTCCATGTATTTACACAGTAACTCGCTTGTAAATCACCGCCTGCTTATTGTTGCTCCATATTTTTTCATGATTTCATCTTACCTGTTTTGCCTGAAGGGAGAGTGTGTCTGTAACACATCTGAATCTTCATGATAGCCCTAATTTAGGTGTTAGGCATATACATTTTCTGTGGCTTTCTGGGCCACCCATCTATTAAATGTCCTGCCACTTGGCTGTTTTACATGATGTCAGCTCGTGATCTGGCTTTTTTTACTCTGTTACCAAATCCTGACTTCTTAAAACATTAAATAAAATGTTTCTTTCAGGGTTAATTATTTTGGAGTGTGACAGAAACCAGCACCCATAAAGTTTGTTGACATAAAAAGAGTAGATGTGAAAATAAAAATGTATGCATGTCTACACTGAGCTCCTGAGCTAATGCATTGAGTTTCAGATCTTGACAGAAACTTGGCCTCCATCAGTCTTGACTCTGTTTAAGTGACAGGATGGCTGGCAGCACTCACCAGTGCTTGCAGGATGTACTAATATTTACAAGCAAAAGAAGGTCTCTGGCTTTGTTGAAATAACACCACTTTCTTAATTTGACTGCTGCTCCACAGCAGACCTTAACAAACAGCTACCAAGGGAGGAGGTAAAGGACTGAGCTTTCATCAAATGCTAATGTTTACCTTAAACCAAAAAAGTCACAATTATATTGAACAGATTTCTGAGGGCAAAGTATAAATAATGATATCATTCTTCTGGAATATCATGCTCAGGATGACAATGTAAACACGAAGGAGTTCCAAAAGCAAAATGCAAATAGCAAAAAAAAAAAAAAATTATATTGGACAAGACTTCTTCACATAAACAATCAAAAATTGCTTGCAAGTTGCCTGTCCAGTACTGAGGTGTACAATGCATGTGTTGTACGTGTAAGGGGGTAGAGGTGGAAACATATATGGCATTTCCTTTCGACTAGTTGTTAAGGCAGGGGCAACTGCAAATTTTAAATTAGTTTTCTACTTTGGATCCCAAGTCACCTGAAGTTTCGGAGCAATTTAACCTCACACTTTTTGCTTCATCTTTTAAATTAGCAGGTAAAATATACAGGATTAACGTAATTGTTTTACACTGATAACATTTCTATTTGTCTGAAAGGATGGCAGTATTCCTTGGTGGAATGCTGTGGGATCTGTCTGTCTATCTGTGTTTCCATTTCATCTGTACTGAATAGGTTAGTAATATATACAATATATACAATATAGGCTAGTAATATATACAATAAATGTAAATTATACATTGCTATATGTAAAAGTTTTCACTTATCTAAAGAATTTGCAGGACCTCCATCAACAGAGTGATTCCCACTTTGTAAAACAATTGCTCTCTTCACAGCCCTGTGCAGTAAAGAAATAAAAAGAAGAGAAACTAAGACGGTGGGGACACTGCAGATTTGCTCAAGATCAGACAGTAAAACAACAGCAACCTGTGCAGGTACATCTAGACTACAAGCAAATACACACACTGCTCCAAAGAATATCTGGGTGAAAACCAGCTCTGTAAAAATTAAAATGGCATTGCCCCTGACATTAATGGACCAGCCTAATTTTGTAACCCCTCATGCACACATAGGACCATTGAAGTCATTGGAATACCCTCCACTGAAACCAGCATGAATTTGGCTTTTTGTGTCCAAAGGGCAATTTTACACTGACAGCATTGGATTTTGATACATGTTAAGATGGAAAAAATCTGTGAAAAGGTATTTTTGCATTGATATAC
>JAOXJM010000012.1:34109246-34125368 GCA_026413425.1 Tringa solitaria
CCACCCTCACAGGAAAGAATTTCTTTCTAGTATCTAATCTAAATCTCCCCTCTTTGAGTTTAAAACCATTCCCCCTCATCCTATCACTTCACTCCCTGATAAAGAGTCCCTTCCCATCTCTCCTGTAGCCCCATTCAGGTACTGGAAGGCTGCTTTAAGGTCCCACTGGAACCTTCTCTTCTCCAGCCTGAACAACCTCCACTTTCTCAGCCTGTCCTCATAGGAGAGGTGTTCCATCCCTCTGATCATCTTCATGGCACTCTGCTGGACCCCCTTCAACAGGTCCATGTCCTTTCTGTGCTGAGGACTCCAAAGCTGGATGCAATACTCCAGGTGGTGTCTCACCAGACATCATCTGCAGGGATCACTGTTCAGCTTTCCAAGAGTGTGCTCTGCCTCCAACCCACAACAGCCAGCAAAGCATGGGTTTGGTTCACCAGACCCACAAACCCTTCAGACTCCTACAAAAGCCCAGGTATGAGTGTTACCTGGGGCAGCGTAACGCTTGCAACTGGGGGAGAGCCTGAGGAGCAAGAACGAAATGAAATAAAAATCAGTGGTCAGGAAACAAATGAAAACATGTGTCAAGCAAAGGTGACATTTATCAGGCATCGTCCCTATGAAATGCTTTGTCTGCCATGACATGAGAAAAGATGTTCATGCAGAGAATTTTTTTGCAGAGTCAATTTACCAGCCTTTCAACGTTTATAATACACAATGCAGGAAATGTACTACAGTAACTCTGAGATTTGGTCCCTTAATGGGATTCATGCTCACCTCTTCAGTGAATGGAGCCCAGTTCATCCACTCCCTGTAAAGATTCACTCAGTGTAAGATTGAAGAAACCCTGTAGTTTGTAAATTCCATATTTTCCTGTCTAAAATTTAAAAAAAAAGGTAACTAAAAATCTGTGTCAGTATGTTTGATACTACATTTGGAATTCTGTTTTGCCTTTACCTTTTTTTAACACACTTTGTTTTAATTTTCTTCTTAGATATTGAATTTTTTTGAGAGAGAATTAGGAAGCAGGTAGAGACGCTTGGAGACTGTTTTTTTTTCTCTTCCAAACTGGCATATAGTTCTTTTCTATTAAGGTTTCACACCTCTGGCTGACATATAATCTGTTTGCTAAGAAAATAGGCTTTTATCAGCTTGTGAAAAGTTTCTTACAAAAAGAAAAGCCAGTGTATTTTGATAGTTTGCTAAACCTCTGGAACTTTTTCTTTTCTAAATTCATTAAGACCTTACTCTCCAAATGGGCTGAAGGCGTTAGCAGGCTTTGAAGGTGACGGGCAGGGCCATGTGTGGAGCCAGGAGCCTGGTGAAAGGCTCAGGTGTGTCACAGGGACTCGGCAGAGAGGGAAAAATAAGCAGCAGAATTTCAGAGGGAATGGGTTTCAGATTCAAAACCGGTCATATTTCATCATTCTTGGTGAAAAAAAAAAAAACAAATTCATTCTGGATTGGGCCAAAAACCAGGCTGTTTCCAAGCTTTTTCAATTCAATTGTTTCTTGATGTTTCTTGTGAAATTATATATCCAAAACATTTCATTTTGAAAATGTCAAAGTAAAATATTTTGATTTTTTAAAAGCTTAGCAGCATTTTTTTATTCTGACAAGAAGTATTCATTGAGATGAATACGTATTGGGATATGCATTGTTATGTTGTTTTTCTAATGGCTAAAATTTTTCTCCCTTTCCACCTTTGGGGGGTACTTACTGCTTGGTAAGGCCATTTAGCACTCCATAAGTTTTTCTCAAAACCAGCCATAGACTTCTCAACCAAGGAAGGATCTTATCTTCACAATTCCTTCACAATTTTTTAATCCCTAGGACAACATAATGGTGACAAGTTTTATCTCTGTTCACACAGGGCATTGGCTAATGAGTAAATATTGCAACTTCAGAATTCATTTTAACAATTCATTCAACATTTATGGCTTGAAATGAAATATCAGTAGCTAAATTTTATATGACAACATTGATCATACTGCAGAGGTTTAGGTAAACAAGCTACATATTTACAAAAGTTTACTATTTCTTAACACTCAGGCACACAATTGAGTTACATAGATTTAATGAGCTCCTTGTCAGCTGAGAGGAGGTTTAAATGAACTCCAGTTTAGATAAATGTATCTGACTGCCTTTGCCAGGGGCTGAGAGTGAGCTGTGGCAGTTCTGTTGCTGCACAGGGACCCACCGAGCTCATCACGGGTCTCAGCTCCCACCTCAGCCCACCAGGCTCTTCCAGCTTTTCTTACCTGATCGGTCACAGGGCTGAGCATGACCTAGATCAGTGCAACCCCACGATATTGCCATCAGTGCCACAGGCAGTGAAGAGACCTGTGGGAAGCTTCTGTAGAACTGGTGTGCAGCAGCTCCGGCACAGGATGTCAAAACCACTCACGTTGTTTTTGCAACCGCCTCTGGTTGCATTGTTTCACAACCGCAAACCATCAGGCATGCTAACACCATGAAGCTCCATGGGGTGTTTGGTTTGTTGTTTTTTTGGCAAAGTCAGTTTCTACCCAAAGGAGCTCTGTTTCTCTTGCAGAATTCACACAAACCAGCCAATCTCAGCTACTGGAACAGGGCTGTTCCCCAAGCATTGGGGTAACGCTTGGTTCTCTAATGGCATTGCTGTGCTCTTCAACTAGAGCTCCAGGGTAGCTCACAGCAAATTTTCATGTTGGACTGGTGAGCAAACATTACATGAGCCATCCTCACTGGTGAGATGATCTGCACCCTACCATCAGTCACAGCAGACACCATGGGACACTCCATGGACCTTGAATCACCCTGATGACAATAGCCCAAAGTCAGAGCAGAAACACGTTTGTTGTGATGGTACCAAGGTCCTTGAGCTGCTCACATGGCCTGCTCTATGGCAAACTTTACATTCTCAGAGTTGTCACTTCAGTGCCTTTTGGGAGCTGAACTACATTCAAAGAGGAGGAACAGGAGACCTCAGTAACTAATGCAGTTGGCAAACCATAAGGTAGCAAATTCTGTTTTGTTGCTCCCAGAGATAAGTGAAAAATATATTTGCATATTATTCCTGGATGATGTTCTAATAATTCCAGAGGAAGATAGGATGCATAATTATTACTAAAAATAACATAAATGCTTCTCTGCTTTTGTTGCTTAGAGCTCAGCTTCTGTATGGTGATGCCCAAATAGAGGTGGCCCTAAATTGCAATATAACTTTATAGTCGTTCATTTCTTACCTTCTCTTGATTTGAATCAGAAAATGGAGGGGTTTGGTCAGAAACATGAAACAAATTGCTGCAAGCAAGCAAAAATGGTCCCAAATCCCAAAGAGCAGGTGTACATTTCCATAATGGCTGCAAGATTTGGAAAGCTGTGGCACTTTGTTGCATATGTCTTGGAAGGGAATTAGTAACCTTCATGTGCTTTGTCCTAGTGATTGAAATAAATTACTTGCTTAAATTGCTAAGCAAGATGACCCATCTGTTGGCCCATGCATGTTCAGATTCTCAGCGGGTTTATTATTCCAAATAATGACTGCCATATGCAACAGTAAACAGTTCTTTTAAAATTGACTGAAAGATCCTGTGCTACTTTTGAAGGCAATTTACAAAAGTTATTCATGTTCCCCTCAAGAACCTGCCATTCAACTAAACTTTTAGAAAGTGATCCTGACTGGTTTACCCTGATGGAGCTATTGCACTGCTTTTCTGTGAAGGCAGAGACAGAATGAGAGCAGGAGTCTGGATCGGATCAGATTTTTTCTTCATGAATGAAAAAGACTGAAAATTATGAATTATACAGCCCTACAGCCCCAAACAGCACCAGGCGTGTCCAGAATTATTTGTTTATTTGCATCGCCAACACAACTATCATATAATCAAGTTGCAGGAGAAATCAGTGTCTTTAAGCATGTATTACAGAATGTATCTGAGCTGACAGTAGTCCCGGTAACACTCCCCAGGCCACCAAAGTTAAAAAAAAAAAAAACCTCTCCCAATCCAAATTCACCTTCCTCTTCAGAAATGCCTGAGTGACTAGCTGAACTCCCTAATGCTCCATGGTGGTCAACAAACTCTGCCCCTGTCAGACCCAGGGAGGCAGAGTATCCCAGGGGTGAGGGCTCTCCCCAGGCCTGTTGTCCCAGGGGTCTCCAGAGGCACAAGCCAGGAGATTGCCAGCATGAGCATCCCTGGGACAGAAAGCAGTGTAATGGCAGGACCTGAGCCAGCACGGAGACATGCCACTTGCTGTCAGCATGCCCAGAATGAAGAGATCACGACACAGGGAATTTTACTAGATAGGTGGCAGTTTCCTTGCTGGGAAATTAATAAGTGCAGCTAGCGATGAACACAAGCCTACGTAGGAGACCAGTATCATCAGGTTATCCCCTGGGCAGCTTCTTCTGCCTCTCGATCACTTATTAAGTCCCTGTTCAATTTTAAGCCTGCAGAGCCACAGCACTGAGCAAGCAGAGAGCAAAAGAGTCATCTGTTGTCGGGGAGGGAGATGCTGGTGGTGAGTGAGCCCACACCATACTGGTGTGCAGACATCCGCAGCTCACAGCGCTCGGTGGGACTGAACACAACCACACTTACCATCAAACACTGTGCACACCTTGACAGGTTAAAGCATGTGCCTGTGTGTTGGATTTGATCACCTCCCTTTGTTTTATTATTCTTTATTGCTGATTTTCTGTTAAATCCCCCTGGTTCCCATCCTCTAACCTTTCCCTGTTAGGGAAGGGCTGAAAGCCAGACTTTCACAAACAGTCCTCAGGTACTTCTACTTAATAAATAAATAAGTGGCAAGGCCCCTTTTCATAACTTCCTTTGCCTCTAATTTAGACCATCCCCGTTTCATCCCCAGGCTGAACGCACATTCAATTCATACAAGGCCCATAAACCATGTTAAGACCACAGAGCATCCATGATTTGTTCATGATGTTAACAGTGACTCACCATGGCCGGATTACAGATGTTAAATTGCTGATGGATGGCCCGCATCCAGCACGTGGTATTCAGCTGAGGTATTAATCATGTGTGGAAAGATCTTTCTTTTTTCTTCTGGTCCCTGTGAATAATGAAACCTCTAATACATTATATTGTACTTTACAAGCTCACTGAAATGAACTCCTTTCTAAAAAGAGAAAAGGATAACACTATTAAAGCAGCCGAATGCTGTACATGACATGATGACATATTAGGACTTTCTGGATAGCTAAATGAATACACTTGCTTTTTGTTGATTTATGCCAGTGGGATGGGCCTTTCTTTGAAAAGCTCTTTCCCATGAAGGCAAGTTTTCTTGTTTCCCTCTTTCTTTGTTGGAAACAGCTAACTTGTTGAGTGAGATCCTGGCTTGATAGACAGTTGTTCATGAAAAATGCGAAAGAAAAGCATGTCAAGGAGTAGGAAAGAAAGACTAAGTGCAGATTCAGGTAAGAAATAACTCACCTGGAGTTGGAAATAATGTTTTCCCTGGGCATGTTTGCAGAGGTCTATCTTCTTCTGAGGTACTGAATGAGAATCAAGTGTGGGAATCTTCCACGCCATTACTTGTGTTTCCTTTTACTTTTACTTTTCTTCTGACATGAGCATTTTCTTTGTTAAAAAGATAGCAAGCTTTACAGAGCAGTATACAATAACTGCCTGTGACAAGAATGCCTATTATCATTGTCCTTTTTCCTTTTCTTCTGTTTTAATGCCCAAATGATCAAATGACCAGTCCCACATGACTTCAAGAAGAGTCTTTCCCTACACTTCTGTGCATTGAACAGCTGTTTTCTTTAGTAACACATTCTGGACTGGGTTTTTTTGCCTAGTCACACTGCATTGATAACAAGGAAATACATCAACAATAAAAAATAAAAATAATTAAAAAAAAAAACCACAAAAACAAACCGCCATGAAGCAAACTGAAAAGAAAAATCAAGTAAAGTGCTCTGTATAAATGGAGAAGCTTCACACCAGAACCAATAACTCCCTCTTCTACCCTAGGTGCAAAACTCATGCTTGTGAAAAGACAAGACAAAAAAAATGTGCAGGTGAACACTTTCAGTCTGTGGAAGAAAGATAGATGGTAGCCTGACAATTTTTTCCTGCTTTTTAGGTTATGCTAACTTCACTGGTGTACCAAATTAGCTCAGTGACAATTTGCTTAGAGCTCTAACATGCACACATATAGAGCTCAACCTCTCCAAAATCACACGGAGACACGTGAAACCAAGTGCTTGAGCTTAGGTCTCCTAAGTTTACCACAATGGCCTAAAACCTATTTCACCTCTCCTCAGTGAGGGAGGTAACTAAGTTAAATCACAGTGGGGAAAAAAAAATACCCCTTTTGTGTTGAAATCTTTTCAAAATGGCAAATTATGACAATTTCAACCTGCTCTGTTCAGCCTGGCATTTCTGGTTCAAGGCAGGACCTACGTGCTCCTAGACTTTGTTTCAGGAAAACATTCATAATTCCAAAAGCATATCAGCATGTGCTTAAATGAATACAATCAGAGTACCCAAATGGAAGATATTGCCTTACTTTAGAGAGAAAAAAAGTAATTAATATAGGCATATGTGGAACAACTGAAGATAACACTGCAAATTTCTCCTGATAGCCATGGCTAGCTATAAATACTTATCCTACGCCCCGTGTACCTTAGTGTGAGAAGATAACTGATATGCTCAGACAGAGATGTCAGGAGGGGGATGGGGACTGGAAACTCCATTTCAGGCGCCAAGACAATTATCTTGAGAAAGGAAATCGGAAACCAGCGAAGGGTGGAATGCACCTCACGCAGAGGGACGGCTGTAGGCTTTTCCCTGCACACCTCTCACACCCATTTCAGCCTTCGAGACACCATTTAGCGGGGGCTTGAGCAAGGAACAAAGTGGCATGGGGTCAATATCACCCTAGTTTAATTAATCACTACTGCATTGGAAGTAATATCTTGGGAAATATAATGATAGCTGGGCAATATGAAGCAGCTGCAAAGTTTCTTAGCAACTTTAAGAATGACCCTTCAACTCCTTCTCATTACTCATATGATTAATGCTTATCCACGTGAATAGTTTCATTGATTTAACTCACACTACTTCTGCAAGTAAGGACTTCAGAATCAGACATAGAGATATAGAATTATACTCTTCCCCAGTTATTTCAAATCCAGATTTAGCAAAGTGCAGTGATTAACTCAATAGACCTTGCCCCATAGAGGCTTTCCAGGAACTACTCTGTAACTTGTGGATCCACTTTAACTAAAAGAACAGTATCAACAACCATAGTGTAATCTGTCTTTCTGGTCCCACTTGTATCAATGATGTTGTTTGAACTTATTTTAAAGGTAGGTGTTCATAAGCAATCTTTAAAAGCAGTCTCCACTTTAATTCAACATATGAAAAGTCAAGAATAAAAAAAAAACTGGGCAAAATATGAAAGGCACTAAAAACATAATAGAATGACTTGTTGAAGTTTCAGTTAAAATGTAATTTTGCCCAAATATTTTTCAAAACTGCCTTTATCTTATGACTTTTTAAAAAAATTTTCACAAGTCCAATAAGTAGCTAGGGATAATAAAGTCCTTATTTTTCCTTGGAACACAAATATAATACTATTCCACTCAGTGTGGTCTGTGTTTTTGACATATGTAACAAGCCTAGACAACTTTCTCAACATCATTATTCACTGGGAATCTCTAGGCCATCTCTTATTCCATCCCTAAGTAACCTTCATCTATCTTTTTCAACAAATTTTCTTCAACTCCTTATGAATCACTTTGCTGCTGTCTTAGAGAAAATCCCCTTTAGTATAAGGAGCTGCCTCTCTGAATGGGTGAGGGAAGCTAGGAGAATACTTTTCTTGTAGTAATGACTTCATACAGGTTTTCATCGTGGAATCATCACAGGGATTATAATCCATATTTCAATTAAAACCGTAGGGTATTTTCTAAGTGACATGTACTGGAGGACTTTCATCAGAT
This sequence comes from Tringa solitaria, assembly GCA_026413425.1. Classification (NCBI taxonomy): domain Eukaryota; kingdom Metazoa; phylum Chordata; class Aves; order Charadriiformes; family Scolopacidae; genus Tringa; species Tringa solitaria. The sequence continues at coordinate 34,117,210 of JAOXJM010000012.1, forward strand.
GTTCCGGTATGTGCCTGTTATTAACACCTGTCCATCAGGTTTGCATTAGATCTACATTTGATATACAAATCACACCTCTGCAGTTAAAAGTCATCTCTGTTCTAGCCAGAGTGCTGGACAGACCCAATTTGGCAATGGTAGCAAGTGATTTATGGTCCATTTCAGATAACATTTCAGCTTCCATAAATAAGGACGTGAAATTCTTTACACCACCAAGCTAAGCCCATGGCCTTATTCTCTGTCTGTATATTGACACTCAATTTTAGGTGGCAGGTGGCATTTTTTTCTTTACTGATGTGTCAGAAAAGTTGCTCGTCTCCAGGTTTACAACACATCCAGTAGAAAACTGAACAAATACACACAGTGGGAGCAGCTATGGGTAAATTAGCTTCATATTTATGAGAATTGTTCCTCAACTCCAGGTCTTTTCATTATCTCCTCCATTTCTCAGACTCAGCTAATGTCTGTCTCCCATGTTCTTCGGGCATCTTTGAACACCAGTGCTCACACGTGAACAGCTTTCCCATTGCTAGGAGCCTCCATATCAATATCTTTCTCTATGAATATGGGTGACAGCATTGGTTCTACCTTGAGCTGCTCACACACTGTTTTGGGCTAGTGTCTCTTCCTGGTACATTATTCTCTGATTCAGAATTACTAATATTTATCAGTTAACTTTAGCCAAGCATTTCTGGTTTTCTTCTGGTTTGCCCCAGATCAAAACATCACCTATATAAAATACTCTTTCTCCCTGTCATTAAAACGTGGTGCACTCTCAGCAGAGCACCTCAGGCACCCCAAAAGCCCTCCATGGAAATTGTGTTCCCCAAAGGATGTGTTGAACTTGCATAAACAAACGTTCTCAGTTTTAATGTGATTTGTAATGACAGAATTGTGTCTTTCAAACAAAAATGATGCAATGAAAGAGTGAAACACTGGGTCCAGCATAGAGACTTATATGGAGAGGTCTCAGCACTGAGCTCTGATGTCTTACCACGCTTGCTTCAGTGCAACAACACACTTGTCCTGCAGTTGTCCCTTCTCCACAGGTTTCCAGTGTCCAAAAAGTTCAACTGTTCAATGGAGCAGTCCCAATGCCACACACTTCCCAGCACCACACTCCTCCTGCACGACTAAGAGTGCTCCTACAGCACTGCCCCTTCGGTCTCTCTTTGCCTCCCTCAGACACTCCCTTTACTGCAATTCAGAGGTCCATTTACTCAAAGCGAAACAATAACAGTGAGCTGTTCTGACAGAAAGTCTTTCTACTTCCTCCTTTCTACAAAACTAGCAATAAATAAAGCCAAAATTTGACATTTTCAATTTGCATGTTAAACTTTTCTCCCAGCTCCTACTGACTTGGAGCACCTTGGAGCGAAGCCAGACAGATGTGAGGATGTAGTTCATCTGGGAAGGGAAACTAGAGTGTAATTTGGCAATTCTTCTGGGAGGAAAAGGTATGCCAAAGGGAGCCAAGCCTCTGAAGAAGTAAAATATACGTCGCTCACCTCTTCTCCCACTATTCCAGCAGTAAAGTGATATAGCTTTATTAATATTTATTGCCACTGAGCAGCATACAATAGTTTATAGAAATTGCTGGCACCAGAAGAAAGGAGGTGAGCAAGGAGAAGAGGATGGGCAAGAGGGACGAGTGAAGCTGAATAAGCTGTCCCAGCCAGTGATGATAGTGGGTTTGGCTAACCACCTTGAAAAGCTGCTACAATCAAAGAAGCAGAACTTGCGCCGAGAACAGGCTCTTGGCTGAAGTTTTCTAGTGCGAGAAAGTCCTAATTACAAATTAACCAGGCTAACTCACTGTGAGGTGGACACTGTCAAGTTTACTTTCCACCAGATGCACATAGCAACTTCCAGAACAAACAGGAAAGTCATATGCCCAGCAACTGACCCTACTTCTCAGCTATCAAGGCAAAGGGAGCTCAGAGGTGTCCACATGTGACGCAGCTGTGTCTTCAGCACAGGAGCAGAACAGCTGGGCAAGGACTTAAGGGTGGGCACTGAAACCTATCCCAGAGCAGTGCGAGGCACTGTCAAGGGTTTTCAGTCTTCACAGACAGTGACGGAGCCTAAAAGGCAGCAGAAACACTTGCCTATAGCTTACATATTTCACTCTCCAGTGAAGCCAGTGACAGGTCCCCTCCCATTAGCTGAGCTCTGGATTTATCAGGAGCAGACATCTGTGGCCACTGTCTACTGGGACCACCCATCAGCAGCAGAAAATGCCTCCACACACTCAGTGAATATCAGGAGGTCGGGGGTCACTTGCTCCTACCAGTTGACTAAAAGTACCTCCATAGAGGCTAAGTGAAAGGTCATTTTAAGATACTGTGCAATTCAGTGCACAGCTTGGGACAGGACAAAGGCAGCCCAAGGAGCCAGCCTCATTCCAGCCCTGCTCTGACTTCAGAAGTCATTGCATTCCCTATGATAACAATTTAAAACATAAGTCTCTTATCAGCCACACATTGTATTACAGACAGAAATGCAAACACAGATATTTCCCCCCTTCCAAAAATAGCTTCTTCTCTTTTTCTTCTTAGAAAATGACAATATGAGGGAAAAAGAGCATTTTGTTTTTCTGCAAGCTTTACATCTTTCTGGCTCCGGAGAAACTGGTAGCAGCTGGTTTAATTTCCTCAGTTTCCCGTGTCAAAGGTTCAAACACAGTTGTAGATACTCTTTATGAGTGAAATGTTCTCCTGCTCTTTGGATCAAAAAACTTTAAACAAAGTCAGATGACTCCATTTCAGTGTGCTGGGAAAGCCTGGGTGAACTCTTTATAGATACATTTCTCCTCATATTTACAAGCACTGCTCTGCAATGAGATCTCTACAGTGAAATATCTGTCTTTTCAGTGGCCATCCGATTTTCCTCCTTTGGTTAACTCTTTCTACCCAGTTCAAAGAAAACTCTGCCTTTGGCAAAACTCCAGGAAAGCCTGATACAAAATCTAGATTGGATTTATATTTCATTTGCCCCAAAATCGTTTTCATCATCAAATAAAGACCAAGTAAAAGTAGAAAAATAGAGTGACTGGAAGAGGAAAGACGTAGAGAATGAATGAGGTAGGGAAAAGGTGAGAAAAAGTCATCACAGGGAAAAACAGATGCCAAGCGTAGACCTATTGGTCTGGGCAATGAAGACTTACAAAGGAATCTGCTCATAAAGAGGCTCTGACAGCCCAGAAATGTCTCCCAGCAGCAGCTGTCAGGAGTGGGAGGACAAGCCCTATTCCTCTCCAGAAGAGATGATAGTTCCCTATTGTGAGAGTAGGTGCTAATTATTATTTCCTTTCTAGGACCGAGGGAGCCTTTTAAATCTATCCAGTGCATCAGTAAAATAGGCTGTGACAAGATGGATATATATATATTTGGCAAGATGGAAAGGTATGGAGCCCTCCCTATCGCGGCTGAGAGGCAAAATCGAAAACAAGTGTTAGTGGGAAAGTTTAGTGCTTCTAGTTATGGGGGTGCACCTGGTTATCCACCGGGGGGGTTTCAGGCAGCGGGACGCCAAGGGGGTGACCACAAGGTATATGATGAGCTGCATTTCTAGCAGCTTGCAGATAATGGATGGGAAGGCTCCTGGGTTTTCCCTGCGTGCATCAAGTGCAGAGGTTCACATTTTTGTTCAGCCGTAGACCAGCAGTGGAAACCAACACCGGTCACTGGGGGAGCCTTTTCACTTCAGCAGGTGAAGGTGCTGACTCCACCTCCCGCAGGCGAGCCAGACCTCATTTTGCTGACTGAAGAGGATGCCACTTAAATTAGAACTTGTGTAACCATATGTTTCAAAACTGTGGGTCATATTTTATGCAAGAATGACTGTGACAGACTCTGTATTTGTGCTGATTTGCTGTATTTCCACAGTGCCTTGATGAATAAAGCGATCAGACTTTATCCTGTTTTTAAGTTAAAAAAATAACTAACTATCCCACGTGTCAGAAAGTTAAAAAAATAACTAATTATCCTACGTGTCAGAAAGATTCCTTGATGAATAAAGCTATCAGACTTTATCCTGTTTTTAAGTTAAAAAATAACTAACTATGCTACGTGTCAGAAAGATTCCCTATGTGAACTAGATATTACATTAAAAAAAGACACAACTTTCATATTAATTATATTTTTCTATAATGTTGAGGGATCAATTTATAATATGTGATCGTACGTACTTAAAGCATTCCCTTCAACCTCACAGCATATTGTTTGAACACTGCATTTCACTTATGCTGGAAGCCTTGGGCTTTGCATGATGTGTAACACAATACAGCAGAACAAATCAAACAACAGAGCGACCCAAATCACAGTCCATCACACTGTCCTATGCTGTAAGGTATCCTGCAGCATAGCAGATGGGCTTCAATGGATAGATACGTATAAATGAAATACATAGAAATCTAAGAATTTTGTCAGTTTTGACAGTTAATCCCAGTCAACATGGAGCTGAGAGTTGTCGCTATGAAAGCATGAGGCTCTGCCACCAAGACCCAAATTTGCAGACCAGCAAGTGCAGCCATCTGGTAAATCTCAGTGGAAAATGCTGACGTGGATGCTGCTTGGGTCAATGGCCCACTTGAAACCCAGAAGCATTTTGTTTTCAAGGAGGCGTGAGGAGCATGTAGTGCAGGAGAAAAGTAAGGAAGCCTGAACAAAGACACCAGAGGAAGTCTGCCTGGACTTACTGAAGGTTTGGGTCAAAACAGAGTCTTCAGCCATTTTCAGCAGTTTATCTGGAAGGGACTTCCCTTATAGTACCTGGGAAAGGAAGGGAAATGCTACACAAGGAGACCTGTGGTGCCCCAGAGGAAGAACAAGGCTGGGCACTGTCTTCAGGAAATTTCCTGCTCTATTCCTCTCAAATAGCCTAAGAAAGATCCATACATATTTGAGTAGTGAACAAAATCTGCATGTGTTTTCTCTCTCTGGTGTCCTTTGTTCCCTGGGGGAGCTAACTGTAGTCAGTATGACCACACGAGCTGGGAGTGATTACATTTAAGACATGGTGTAATCCAGGGGGACCTGTTTGTAGCTGCTTCAGGTTGCTCAGATGGAAGCAAGAGCCACGGTGCCAGTGTCCCAGCAATGGAGGCAGAGGGACTAAAATGGACCAAGTACAGACTCAGGGTCAGGTTTAAAGCAGACTGAGGATTCACTAAATGGACAGTCTTACCACCTGGCCATGCCAATGGGAGGCAGAGGGGGACATCCTTAATCCTGTGACAAAAACCCTCGAGCTGTCCCAGAAATGGTGTAGGTAGGTATGGTTCCATTGGTAATTCACACTGGGGAGCAGAGGCAAAATTATGTTGTTAACATGATTTTTAGATTTCTGACACCTCACTTTAGGTGTAGCCTAAATAGCAATCACTGAAGCATTTACCAAACTGATGGATTTTAGCAGACTTCTAGGGATCCACAGCTTGCAGCTAAGGAGTCCACAAAAGGTAGGAAACAGAAGCCCTACCCTTTTTGGGAATAAATTGGTTGTATAAGGATCCACACCTCATTGTGCACTTCTGTTCCGCCAGTGTCTCTTCAGCATCTCTGGGCTTGGAGCCGTCCTCACGACTCTATCCTTTTTGGTGGAGAGTTCATCTCCTGCCCTCGTGCTCAGAGCACCTAAACCCTCTGATTCACTGCCGCAAGGAAAAGCAGTCATGGAGACACGCGCAAGAATGAGGGAATTTTTAAAATAAAAAAAACATTTGATGTTTTACAATCTGTTACAGACATGTTTTTAGGGAGAACATAAAGCCTTTTAGTTCAAGTCACACGCTAACTGCCAAATAACAGAGAGAGCTCAGCCAAAATCTTCTTTTATCTGTTCAACTGTGATGTTTCTTCCACCCTTCTCTGCAGCACGTGAGCATGTGGCCATGGTCACACTGACTCTGAGCTAGACTGGTTTATCCAATATGGTAAGTCCTTAGCTGCAAAGTAGAGTCAATGCCAGAAGCAAAATTCCCTTTTAGGAGCTATCGACCCATCTTCTTGTGAGGTTGCTCACTGGACCTTCCAGTTCCTGCCCCACCAGAAATAGGGCACAGACCTCGGGAGTCTGATGTTGAGACTGCTCCTACACCGGCTGGCTGGGATTTGGTCTCCTCTCGTCCACTAGCAAAGTGCAGGAAAAAAAATGTCCACTTAGAAAGATGGTTTTGACTGAAGAAAAGAAGCTTGTGTAATTCTATGTCAGGTGAAGTTTCTTTGGCAGCATCTGGCAACGTTGCAGAATTTCTACACTCCGCTGAGATTTAGAAGAGCATATGGTTTCCACTACAGCAAAACAAATCACTCCTTGAACAAAAAGCTCTGAAAAGGAGTGGGAAAAGGAAGATGAAAGTTTCAAGTCTGTTTGTAAATTATGCATTATCCATGCCTGTAATGCCCAGAGGAGCCATAAATTTAGAGGTTTCAACAGAAAAGGCTGTAGCTGACACCTTACATTCGTAAAACTCATTACTATCCCTGCAGTGAAAATGAAGGGGAAAAACAGTGAATAAATAATTGAGAAGATAAGAATGTTTCATAATTTCCTTTTGCTCTTTTTCAGCTTTTCACTACAGTTTCAAGACCAATGCAGGATTCACATCAGCTGTGGTCTTAAACATAAAAAGTGACCAGTATTTTTCTTATGCATTTGATTGCAAAATCAAGAGTTCAGTTAATCTTACAAGTATGGATCATGAAAACAGGAACTTCAAATCTAAGATTTTGAACATTCAGTTCTGCATCTGCCACAGATACCAGTTCTGTAAACTGCATCCAAAACCAACCTGGGCTGTCATTTTATTTTTGGTGCAGCTGAGATCTCACAAGAAAGATTGTCTGAGAAAGCAGACATCGGCCTTTAGGAAATATTTAGAATATTTTTGATGATCCAGAGGTTCTGCAGTATTTTAAAATATTTTCTGATGTCTGTGCCTTTTTATGAAGTCCCTTTATTCTTTTTCACCTCTTTGGCCTTTCTATATATTGCACAAAATCTATAGAAGGGTTATTCTCAGAAGCCCATGTGACACTGAACTCAGTATGACAAGGAAAACAGAGGAATGAGTGAGTCATGCAGAGCAATTTTGTCCAAGGATTAGATGCAAATAACTCTGGAAAAAATATGCTTTTTGTCACCCTTTCTACAGGAGCACTGATGCCTAGCATTGCACAGTGTTTCACTTTCCTGCTTTTTCTTCATTTCACTTTAAATCCCACATGAAACATCAAGAACTAGATGCACTGTCTCCTTCACGATGAGATGCCAATAGCCCCTTCCCCTTCCTTTTTCCTCCAGCATAAAAAAAAACCATGGAAGGTCGGAGAACAGAAAGGAAGTAAAAAGACTGCAGTCTCTTTCTTCACTGTTAGAAGTCACCAATTTTAACTCAGTTTTGTAATTAAAGGGTGACAAGCCCAGGGGCACTCTCTTGCTGGCGGTTGCCAAGGCAGGGATGCAGCCCTGGCTGCCAGCTCTAGACAGGAGCATCCCATGTTCAGGTCCTCCTTGACCTGGCTCCACCCCAACATCTTTGAGGGGTTCCTGCCCCACAGGCAGGCTGTGTGCCCACGTTTTGATCAGCTCTGCATTTGACTGCTAAACCCAGGTTTGTCCGTTCCCCACTGCTTTCCTCTGCAGCACCTGACTGCCAGGAAACACAGGCTGGACCTCACCTGGAGCCAAAGGCAGCCTTTTCCTCAAAGTACAGCTAAGACCTTCAGTTGTGCCACGCGTTTCAGGAAATAAGTGCAGAATATTTGAGCCAGGGCACAGAAATCAGTGGGATGGCTTTGAAAAGTGCTGCCTTCCTAGCTTATCCCCCCGTGTGGAAGTCAACACACAAGCCTTAGAACTAAATCTGTGGGAAGTGACGTGCAGGTCTGCAGACCCAGGCGAGGCTCACCTCCCAGTCAGCCCCAGTAAAGGGCAGGAGAGGCCAGACACTCACGTGTGGCTGACAGCATCAGTCCTTGCTTCTGCTTTGCTCTGGCAGAGCAGTCACCTACCCCCTTGTCAGGGAGCGAGTCACTTCTCCAAACGAGCCTTGGAGTGGCAACGCAGAATTACTGAATTTCACTGAATTTCACTGAATTTTTGGAGTCGGAAGGGACCATAGAGATCATCTAGTCCAACTCCCCCGCCAAGGCAGG
>JAOXJM010000012.1:34125468-34158240 GCA_026413425.1 Tringa solitaria
AAAATCTCCAGAGAAGGGGACTCCACAACCTCCCTGGGCAGCCTGTTCCAGGGCTTGGTCACCCTCACTGTGAAAAAGTTTTTCCTCATATTCAAGTGGAACCTTAGGGATCCTATAGCCCGCTGTTCCCTTCCACTTTATTTTCCCTGGAGGAACTCATGGGCCAAACTCTTTGTCATCTTCCCTGGGGCCAAAATCCCCATGCAGACCGGGCAGAGTGAGGTGTGGACCACAGCACCCACTTTCCCCTCGGAGCACAGCTGCCAGCTGGGCACCTCTTCCCACGGAGCCCAGCCCTGGACCCCCAGCCCTCCTTTCTTCCCCCTTCCTCGCCCGAGACCCCTACCTAACGCACGCCCAAGAGCCGAGGCTCAGCCAGCAAATGACTCACAGATGCTATTGAATAGCTGTAAAAACACTCTGCACAAATGAACAACATGACACTTAGGGCTGCTAGTATTCCTGCCAGTCAAAAGGAGTCCACAGGAAAACGCTCTGAGTAGTTTTACAGACAGGAATGCCCCATGGAAAATTATACATAAACACAAGAGATTGGCAATACAGTGCAGAGCAGTGTTCCCACATAACTTCGTTTAGATTGCACTGAGCTGGTATATTTTTGTATGTCTTGAAGAAAAACATCTTTCTCATTTGCAGAAGATAAATTTAAAACATCAGTGGCATGCTAGTGCCCAGGGCCCTTTATGCATCAGCTTTTACTATTCTAGTCCATGAGTCATAAGTTGGAGCATTTATCCCATAGGAACTTGTATTCCCTGGGCTACTCATTCAGATTGGCAGGTTTTGCAAACCAGCATGTAGTCCATAAGAGGCTGAAATTAAAAAAGGGAAAGGTGACATGAAGAGAACCTCCCCTAGTAAAATAAACAATGGCAGTGGAAAGCTGTATTTATTGAGGCAAGAATGGGTCTTTGCAAAGGAAGAGTGACTTCATGGACCAAGCAGCAAGCAGCAGAGGAGGCCGCCGAATCTGCCCCTGAATGTTGGGAGTTGAATTAAAGCCACACTGATGGTGCAGCCTGCCTCACCATGCTGCCCAGCCCTCAATCACTCCCAAACCGTCCTTCTTCCAAAAATCCAGGACACTGACCAAGCCCTGACAGACACCAAGACCTACCTGGGCATTGCGTCTGGCTAACCAATGTGTGCCCACGTCAAGGGCCCACGTACCTCGAGAATTTTGTGAGTACAGTGACAAAATCAATCACCTACTGTAGGCTTAAGCCCACCAATGGAGGTGTTCCCCAGCTGACATCTAGGTACCCTCAGGGCCGATGGAAACAGCAGGAAGCACAGCCCACCTCACGTCTGGTTGCAAAATGGTTACTGAGCTTCTGTTTATTATTGGAGCTGGCCACGTCAAGTCTGAATCAGAGCCCCGTCCTGCCCAGTCCTTCATCACTGTGACACTGCTGTTCTGTAAAGAAAGGGCTCTGCAGTGGGACCACAGAGCAGATGCTGCCCCTACTCTTGTGCTCCACCAGCTCCTGGCAAAGGAGTGGCGTGTAGCCTGATGCTTCCTTCAAAAGAAGTATTAACAGCTTCACACCATTATTCGTCCCAGGTGGTAACAAAAGGTATATCCTACCCCCTGGTTTTCAGCCTGTGATCCGAGGACCCCTGGGAGTTTCCAGGGAAGAGGATGAAAGAAAATAAGTTCATAAATATTAGATAGCCATCTACAGATGTAACATTTTTTAAAGAGTTCACAGTTTTTCTGGAGGATGGTTAAGGAAGGATACATTAATCATAAAAGGGTGGAAAATTACTGTGCTGGCTTTCAAAATACAAGATCATTGGTGCGGAAAACTGCATTTCTTTCTTTATAGAGGCATAGGTACGTATGACATCATATAAACATCGTGTTTAACAATAGCTAGACGTATCCAGATGGCTACATCAACTCATAATAACCGCAGTTCCCAGGAAGCATTGTTGTGGATTATTACTGAGTTCAAAAGTTCACAATGCGTTTTGGATTTTGCCAGTAGAAGAAATTCCTTGTTTCACAGGTACAGCTGAAGAACTCTTTTTGATCCTGCAAAATCCAGGACTGCTGTCTTTCTTCTCATGCTCTAAATGCTATTGAACATCTCAGATAATTTTTTTAGCCCTCTGCAAAAAAGGATTTTTCTAGGAAGAGTCAGAGGTACCGTAGTAGCAGAGGGCTTTGATTTCCATGCACCTCAGGCATAGCTGCTCACTCTGCTCACAGTAACTTACCCAAATTATCCTGCAAATGTTAATGGGACCACCTGAGCAAGAACTGGCTCATTCGTGTCTCCAGGAGGTCTGTTGGGCTGCACCCTTGGAACTGATGGTGCACCCAGCAAGGCAGGGTGGGTGCATCACACCTCCAAAGGGATCCCACACCAACGAGCTCAGGGGAAAGGAGCGTTTCTTCCACGCTTTCCTACATTTGACTGAACGGGTAAACAGACAAGGTGATATTATTTCTTCTGGAAGGGCATTTTGTTGCACAATAAACAGTCCCCAGAGGACACGTACTCCCAGTCAGCAAAGCTGACATTTAGAGGTTTGACTAGAAGCCAGGGTGTGTAAAGTTTCAACCAGTTAGGGAGATTAAATGTACAGTATAGCTAATTTTCAGGTACAAGGTCAAAGTTTCCTAACCCGGCCCCTATTGCTGTTCTAACCATTAACTGAAAAGCCCAATTTAGGCTATTTATACGTCTAGGTACTTAATTGTGCTTTCAAATCACGTAGTTAAGAGACCGAGGTCACTTAAATTGCACCTATAATTATTTGTGGCCGAAAAAGAGCAGGAACAGACAAAGAGCCCTTGGTGGCCAGGCCAGCTCCCGGATCCCAGCAGAGAGCTGGGGACCCCTGTAGCTCCCACTGCCCTCACGAAGGTGGTGGCCCGGGGGTTTGACTGACACTCATCCTGAAGGCAAAGGGAAACCCAGCGGCTTGTAGGAAGGCGATGGGGCTGGCGCTGTAGGGGCTGGCTGTCCCATCCGACTGTACTCGGCCGGGAGGAGGGGGGGTCTGGTGTTCAAAGGATGCCCTCACCGAGAGGCTGCAGAAGGTGCGTCCACCAAGCTCTCCGGTTTCACAGCTGTTTTCTTAACGTGTAACAGAGGGTGCCAGTTTAATATCCTGCTATAACACTCAACAGCGAGGGTCAAGAGCAGCGTCGGAAGAACTGGGGCAAACTTAATGAAAAGAGGCTTAAACATCTTGAAAGAATATGGCTGTGCGGGTCCAGGCGCAGCTCGAGGCCCTGGGAAGGACCTCAGGTTGGGGGGGAGAGTAAATCACTTGGGAGAAGAAGATGCCACCTCGTGGTCTGCAGGATCTTACTTCAAGTGGGAAACTTGAAGTAAGAAAAGATGAGTGTTTTGGCTTCCTTGCAAAAGCGAGAAGCGCCTACCTACAGCAGTGGGGCTTGCAACCCACGTGTTACCCGAAACTGGAATCCAGCCCTCACCTCTGGGCCCCCGACCTCCTGCCCCTTCCCACCATCGCTCCCAGCTCCCACCTCTTCCTTCACCCGTGGGGGATCCGAAGCTGCCGCCTACAAGCAGCAGGAAAAGCCTTATTCTGGAGCGAGCAGGATCCCGAATCCACCGGTGGGATTCACCCCCCAGGTCCCGAGGAGGACAGGCTGCAGCACCTGTTTGAAATTAAATGCCTGGATTAAAAGCAGGACTTCCAAGCTCACTGCTTGAAATCACCATACCGCAGATGAGGGCTTTTCCTCCCCCCACATTTCTTTTTAGGGGTAATATAAGCTTCTTTACAAGAGAGATTTTTTGAAACTTTCCATTCCCCTCTAACAATAACCAGAAGAAGTTTGTAGCACTTTAGGGCTTAACTGAAGGAAATGAATGAAGGAAGGCTCTCCTGTTCGTTGGGCTCTCAACCTGGTCTCTGATTTTGTAGGCATTATTTTGTAGGCATTATTTTGCAAACAGGAACACCTGCACTTTTTCCCCGATGCGGTTACCAGGGGCACACACACATACAAACCCTTCTGGGCATAAAAGTGCAAATTTTGACTAACTCCTGCCGAAGGCATATCCACCCACACATATATCACTAACTGGTTGCGCAGCTGCAGTTTGTGATGGGTGAAGACAGGACCAACTGTGTTTAAATGTGTGCGTGTGTGTGACTATTTGATTGTCCAGATTCACAGATTTTTGTCAAGAAAAATTCAGTGCGCAAACATTTAAAAATAAGTAGTAATACCTTGCTAAAAATACTTCGTAGTGTCTCTTGAAAGAGTCGGGAAAGTCATCGGGAAGCTTCTGGGCTTGCGTTCAGCTTTAGAAACAAGGAGTGGGGAATATCAGATGTATAAGGACCAGGCAACGTCAGGCAGACATTACTGCTGGCACATGTGTCACCGAGACACAGCCCTTCAGCAAAATGACAGCTATTCCAGTAGGAGACCCAGGAATGCACTTTATTTGAACGAACAGCTTCACTTTCTAGTTAAAGTCACAGTTAATAAATGGCAAGAAGTGCTTCTCAGCATGGGAACATTCAGGCACAGCCTGAACAAATGGGGTGCAGATTTTTTAAGGGTTTATTTTCATTCCCATTATAATATATGTCTCAGCTTGTAAATGCTTTTATGCCAACAGTAAAAATTTCCATTTATATGGGTTGAATTGAGCCTTTGCAATTCGGTGGCAGTCCGGCCACTTTTAAGCAGATGTTGATATGGCTTGAAACTTATTTAGCTGAGTGAGTGACAAGCTGCTACAGCCTGATGATTTTCCATGGCTGAGCAGGCAGCTAGGAGAGACAGACACCCGGACTGATACACCATTCATTCCTGTCAACGGAATGATATTTTGCTTGCCTGCATGTGCATGGGATCATATCATAAACACTTAAAAAACACAGGAGAGCAGACCTACATGCAAAGGAAATCCTGTTTAATTCATTGTAAGTTACGGATCTGCAAAAAAAAACCCACAACAGCAACAAGAAGACAAGGATGCTAACCGGCCTGGGAGGATCTCAGTGCGTTCTGAGAGCGCAGGAATTCTCTTTCCCACATTTTGCAGCCCAAGATGCAGACTAACCCGGACAGTGCTGCTGGGTTTTGTTCCAGCTCTCAGCTAAGGCACTGTTAAAGGAACCTTTCTTTACAGAGGGATTTTCAATAAGCATAAAGGACCAAGCCTTTCCTCAGATCAGCTGAACCCCAACGGGGCTGTCTGATCCTTCTCTGTGAAACAAGGACAGCTTATGTTCAGCAATTACATTCCTGTCCCTGCGCAGACAAGAGGCCACCGCCTTTGTCAGCCCAGTGCTCCTTGGGCTTCTCTTGCCTTTCAGTGGGGACGGTGACCTTTCTGACCACATCAAGATGCACCATCGCCATGTGCTCCACACGGGGCCCAGTGTGAGGCACAGCTCTTTTTCCAAGCCTCGCTGGAAGAGGAGCCAGTTGGTCTCTGCTGATCCAGCCTGAGGACAGTGATGGACTGCCCTCTGGGCCTAATTACTCCTCCACACAGAGGATAAATAATCTACATGACAACAGACTCCATTCACTCATGCCCTCCCACACCTCCCTCCCCCGGGCAGCTTAGCCCTGAGTGACAGATGGAGCAAGAGTCCACGCGGATGGAATGGGCTCCCCTCCTATGGACTTGTGTTGGTCACCTCAGCCACACCACAACGTCCTCCCTTCGGAGCAGAGCACATACCCTACAAATTCAGTTTCTCCTTAGAGGACATAACTCCATCTCAACAAACACAGACAGCTTTCTGTGGCCCAATGCAAAACACTTCAACTCACCATCTTTTTCTGGACTGTCCTGTCCTGTGCAGCTTAGCAGGATGAAGTCAGGTTATTATTCACTTATGTTAATTCTCAGCTAAATCACACCAGGCATCTAGGCAGTTTTCTATAAATTAATCTTTCTCTGAAGTTTTCCTTCAACTGTGAAAGGAAACAAGTCAAGACCAGGCAGAGGTGACTCCTTACACACCTTGAGATCCTTTCCAGGGCTTTGTACCCTGCTGGCTGTTAGCTCTGGTTGTTGTTCTAGTTCAGTGAAAGGAAACCACTCTGTTTACCCTAGGACATAGCCACTGACTTGAAAATTTATTGTAAAAGCTGCCAAGACCGTAAATCTCTCCTGTCAGCATATCAGTCAGGTGCTGTGCTTACCGCTTTGTCCAAGAAAGCCCTATATTTCAGAGTTTAACGCATTAGATAACCAGAACAGGCAGTTTTCTGCTTTTCTATGGCGATGACACTTTCTATCGCCATAGTTATCAGCATCCATGAAAGGTAGCTTTCTAGGAGCAGCTGAACCCGAAAAGTTCCTGAAACTCCAACCCAGGGCTGGGCACAGCCCCACAGACCAGACAGAGCTCCATGGCTCTGAGTAAATACAAGGGAAATCTGTTGAGGCAGAGGGAGAAGACAGAGGGAATGCATTTTGCTGCACCATTTAAGCAAATGATGACACGATAGACTCTGTCTAAACTAGCGAATGAAAAGCTGTGAGAAGCCACTGGTTTTCCATGACTTTGCAGACAAGCGAACAGGCAGAATTGGAAATGAGATGCTACTCCCATGTAGCATCCTTCCCAGGCAGGGGATCCCTTCCCATGGCTCTGCTGGGCCTGGCACTAGCTCACGGGTACACGAAACTAGAGGGGAACCACAGCAGCGCCATGGGGGATATAAACCCACTTTACTACAGATGGAAAGCCAGCATATTCGAGTGCATCAGGAGCCCAGCTGCCAGACCAACACAGAACTACATTGTGTGCAGGACCACAGTTTGCCATCTCTGTAAAAACAGGCAAGAGACATTCCCTATGAGATCTGATAAGAACAGGAGCTGTTTGTTTAAATCTACTCCCTCAGCGGAAAAAAAAAAAAAAAAGATGAAATAGCAAACCCTTGAAATGCAAGTAGAGGATCATTATTCTCATTAGAGCAACAGTGGGCACTTCTCATAATGTGCAGTGAAACACTGGAGCTTGAGTGAATAGGACCAACTGTTCAGCCCCGGAACAAATTGCACATCAGTCTTAACCTAATAGGTAAGATTAATGGAATGTCAAATAATGGGGGAAACTCAAAAAATTAAGGTAATTCAGCAGAAATGGCTTGGAATCATAGTCCACCTAAATGCACTTCATCTAGAGGATTACTGTCTCCAGTGTTTTAGTTAAGAGTTATATTAATTTGAAAGCCATGCCTTGCACAGATCCACCCTGTGCTTAAAGGCTGGCTTTCTGCTAGAAATTCTTGCTACGATACCTTTGCTGAAATTTTGCCCAAACATCTCACAGCCGATTGCAAAGCAGAGCGTCTGGGGGCTCGGAGGGCTGTACCTCGCCCGTGTTTATGACCCGTTGACTTTTTGGCTCCAGCACCTGGATTTGTCAGGGCCTCTTAGCTGCTGCTGGGAATGTGCCCCAGCCGAGCCCGGCTGCTCTCCCTATCACCCCTCTGACAGATGAAAACACAACAGGGTCTGTTGGATGACTGACACATTCCTCCTCTGTCTGCCTCTGAAAGGACTTCATTTAACAGCCCCGGAGTTGAGCTTTTGACTGACAGATTGTGAAGGGGAAAAGTCATTCAGTTCCATTAAGCTCAGTAACTGCTGTAGAACAAAACACCTTTAAAAAAAGGGGATGAAAAAAGAGCTGGGGAGAGCGGGGGCAGGAGCTTTAGGGAGGAAAAAAAGGGGATTCTTTTCAGGTTCAAAGACAATCTTTCCCTTTGCTTTCTGTCCATCAATGAGGGCAGCATTCCCAGAGGGAATACAGTCCAGCGCTCATTGGTGCCATTCAGCTGCCAATCTCCCTGACAGGGAGACCAAAGGGCCTCATGTTGCGCTGCGGAAACTGTCTGTCAGGCAATCAGCAGCTGCCATGACATCATCTGCCCTGTTTTTCTAGGACTATTATAGGAGACCGGGTCCAGGAGAGCTGCTCCAGAGCGGTATTCATATTTTCCTTTTGCCCCCCAAACCGAAATCTCTTTATAAAAGGGAAGGCGGCTGTATTTGCGGGAGAAGTCGCTCTGTGCCAAGGAGCGAGGGCTGCGTGGCTTCAAACTGGTCTTTTTCCACTCGGAATATATCATGCCAAATTTGCACAGCCCCTTGGCTATTTTTTTTTTTTTAGTAAACTGACCTTTATTTTAAGAAATACTCCAAGTTAAATAGCAGTGATAAGCCTTTCTCCCTCTCTTTTCCCCCTGAAAGCTTGTCTTGCTTAGAGCTCTCTGCTTTTTCTATAGCACTGAAGTGTTCATAGGACTGTTATTCTCACACACATGTATATGTGCACGCACACAGACAAATGCATACGTATAGAAGCCCGGTTCTGGCCCTATTTACACTGGTGGTGCAGTAGCTGAGGCTGCGTTCCTCACTAGCCAAAGTGCTGCAGAAATAAATTATTAATCCTGGTGACAGTGGGAGAGACGTTAAGCACAAGACAGAAACACGTTTCCAGCTGTAGGTGTGAGGTCTGGTGGTAGCCTGCAGTCAGGGCTCCCCGCTTGGGTTGTCCCCTCCATCCTGTCACAGACCACCAAGGACCAGCCAGCAGGCTTTGGTGGAGCAGGGCCAATATTGGGAAGTTTTAGTCTTTCTGGTGCTCCAAGTCCTTATCTGTAAGAGCAATACAAACAACCTTGGTACAGTTGACTTTAAGCTAAATTAATATGCGACTTTACAGCACACTCTGCTTATTCAGGCGAAAATCCCAGGGAGCTAAAATAATTTTGCCTGACTAATCCTCGCCCACAAACCAAGAGGCAGATGGGTCCTGCCTGGTGGTGCTGGCACAAGCAAGATGCTGGAGACTCGTCCCCTCTGTGCGATGCTCACAGCTGCTGTCCTCACACTTGCAGGGGTCAGCTCAGCAGGCTGTCTTCTGCTCAGGGGCTGGGAGACCGGCCTGCTGAAAAGGGAGCATCGGTGACATGAAAAAGAAGGTGTGAAATGAGGGAGAGAGAAAGAGAGAGCCTGGGGCAGGGCTGGGGCATCAGGGCCAAAATCCAGTCTCGAGGAATGGCTCCGGGACTGCCTGGCAGGGCTGGATGGTCACAGCTCTTGGCTGGCTGGTCGGTGAGTTGTTTGGTCAGTTGGTCTCAGGCAGGCATTAGTGGAGGCACTGCCATTAAGGCCAGGCTGCACAGATGGATAATAGCTCAGCTCCATATGGAACTGCACGCACGCTTGTTCCCCTGCCAAGGTCCTGATGCATGATCCATTTTCGGCTGTTAAGTCCTCAGTCTTGTTTCAGTAAGGGATTATTGCAAATCTTCACACATTCCGCATGGACCCTACGAGACAGTTAGTCAGACCCTGGATGGACTTGCACACAAAGGCGTCCTGCGGCTGCGAGGGTCAGAATGTCTCCCTTCTTTTATTATTATTTGTATTTTTACAGCCCTGCCAAAGGTCTGCAAGTCTTGAGCAGCTACCATTTCAACTCCCTCCAGCAAGCTGTAGTCTGATACTCCAGCTATGTTTGCTCTGTACATTCAGGCATTATTCTTTCTCACCTGGCAGTGAACCATGCAAATTAAGACAGTCTCCAAGCACACACACACACACAAAAACCTATGGAGACCAGAGCTGCCAGATTTCGACATCAGAAGCATGCAAGGGGAGAAGGGCGATGATCACTCAGGCTTCCCTCTTCTCTGTGCCCTTTTCTTCACAACGAGGAAGGCAGATGCTGTGATTTACTCTTCTGGTGTCATACCAAGAAGGTGGTGCTGGTGAAGTAGGAAGCACTTGTAAATCATTTGTGAGAAGATCTCCAGATGAGACCTGTTAAGGTTGCCTCCAATGTATTTCAACATATGCATTTTTAACTAACATAGAGCAAATGCTGGCAAAGAATAGAGTCTCTGTTAGGGTTGAAAAGTAGAAAATATTGTTTCTGTGATTATACTACTACTGTGGACACCAGGAGGTATCACAGAAAGTAAGTCTGGAAACATCAAAGACCCCTGTCTTCTTGTGGCTCTCTGCACTTGCATGGTAGAGGAGTGAACCAGAGTGGCATGGGCTGACAGGAACAGTACTACGTAAAACCACTGGGCAAAGCCATATGTGGGATGGATCATGAGAAGTGGGGGAGACCTATACCACATTGCACATCTGAATTTCAGCTCTCAGTGGAGTGGAAGAGATTGGTCACTGCTCTGAGGGCCAAGGGTCCATCTCAGAGTACGAAAATGTGGACAGATTCTCTTGTATGAGCCCTCCTTCTGCTTTGAGATAAGAGTGAATCAGAAATGGGACTTGATGTGAAGAGAGACACACCAAAGTAGCAGGAATCCATTCAGCTGTTTTACCAACTCACATAATATAAAAATTTAAGTCTAGATGCTCAAAGATGTGCCTCCTCTGCAGGTTCCTAATTGCCATTCAGTAAACAGAAAAAAAAGGTGTTTAAATGCCTTTGCAGGTCAGGACCCTAAGGTTAAATCTTGATCTCCAGTAAGGGTGTGCTAGAAGTCCTTTGACAGTCTGCCATAAGAAGCTACTTAAGAAAATCTTATATCACCTTTTAATACTAAATTCACGATAGGATAGAACTTACTCCTTTGCCAGTGTCCCCACTGTAAACAACAAAGTTGCTGTTTTAATGCTTTCCTGGTTTTAAGTACACTTTAAACATGTCCACTTCTAGTTTAAAAAAATGGCTTTATGCAGTGCATTTCATTTTCAGATCGTTCTGGAATGCTTTTAGCAGGTGCTATGCCAAAACCACTCAGCTTTCTTGTTTCTATGGATAATAGGAGCTTACAGCTTTTATAGTAGTTTCCTTTTTTTTTTTAATTCAAACTTTATATGAGTCGTGAGACCTAAGGTGCGGTCCTCCCCATAGCCTCAGTCCAAAATACTCCTTAAAGAAAAAGAGAAGAGTTTCTCCTGCCTTCTAATGCCAGAAATGAACCTCATAAAGACAAGCCAGGAAGAGTGTCACTTTGTGCTGCTCCCCAGCCTGTTCTTCTGGACAGGGAACGTCTACCTAAAAGCTCATATAGCTCCTATCACAACAGCAGTGCTGTCTCTTCAAGCACCTGAAGTGCCAGGGTGCTCTGATAACAACAGCCCAGTGACCTGCAACCTGCCCACGGCGGGCACATGGGGACAGCAGCGGGAAGGAGGAAGGAACCGGAGGAATTTTTGGTGGCCCTCGTAGTCCTAACAAAATAAACAGGTGGCTGCGGCAAAATTAAGGCCATAGTAGAGGTAAGAGCTGAACCGTCCACCTCTTTGGTTTTTTTCATCCTGGGGTATTTCCCTACCACAGTGACACTGTAACAGCATCGTTACTGATTGTCTGATGATAATTTCTTAGCTAATGAAGGCAAGTTTCCATTAGAACAACAGATTACACTGTTTCTCAGAAATGTTCTTCATTTGCTATCCTCTCACATTAAAACTCAAATTTTTAATCAATTCCCCTCCAAAATGAAGAGCTAGAGAGAGCTTTCAGCCATAAACTGGGTCATTTTCGGATTATTTTTGCAAAGATCATATGCCTGTGACTTCAGCTGGGAGTTTCTCATTTTCATCATCTCTGAAAATCAGATCACAAAACCAAATTCAGCTATCTAGAATCATTCCTTTAAATCCACATTCATCTAGCTACCTAAAGAGAACTGACTTAAGTGCCAGTATCCATTTTAAGTTACTGAGAGCTTCAGATATTCAGAACCAGGGAAATCAGGCGATGAGAAATTAAGCTAATGTCTAGATTTAGATAGCTGTCTATAAGTATTTCAAAATACTAGACTTTGCCTCTGTGATCTGTTTTTATCCTAGGATTTCTCATGTCACCTATTCTAATCTGAGCTTCATACACAGGGCCAACTTCAGGGTAACATGGTTCCACAACAGAATGTCAGTGCTTGCTTTGGAGCTGTACTGTTTGCTCAGGACTGCAATTTTGTTTAGTTATCTCAAAAATTCATGGATTCCAGTGCTTCCAGTGGCCAGCAGGCTGCCGCCAGGCTCCATGGATCCGTTTGCTTTTCCATCTGCGGGGGCATTCATTTGGCTTTATCTCCTCTATCCAGATGCTGATTTTCCCCGGCTTTGTAGGAAGCTGATAATCTCAGAGCCTTTTACCTTCTGTCAAATTTAGCTGAAATTGGCCTGTGGACTCAAAAGTTATTAGGAGGAAAACCAACATAAAATGCAATCACATTCGCTTAATTTTTTGCTAATTCATTTCTGTAGGAAGCACAGCCAGCCAGGGAATGGACTCCAAATGTTGCCTGATGTATTTATTTTTACAATGAAAATACCAACATCAGCCGTGAGACGTGCAAGGTGAGAGGCCCACTGAAGAGCAGCAGAACAGGCCATGCTTCCTGGCTTCCACTGCTAAACCCGAAGACACAAGAACGGGATGTATTTGAAATTTGGTGAGCAGGAAGAGATGAACAAGCGAAAGACTTGTGCCCTTAGAACCCATGAATATCCAGCCTATTCATAGCTGCCTGGTTTTCACAGCTTCTCATCTCCCTTCTCTGCCTTTGGGGTCCAGTTGTTCAACGCTTCCTGCTGGATTATGCAAAAAATCTCCCTAAAGCTAAAGTGATTAAAGCTGAGAGCAGAGATTACCCCTTTAATTCCGAAATGTCAGCACGGCTGTAAGCGCAGAACAAGGCCAAGGACAGGGCAAGGGGGAGTTGTACTTTGTCACCCGCGTTAGTCTTGATCCAGTCGTTGAAATGGAAAGCCACCAGCTGTGGGAAGAAATTTAAGGAGTACAGAAGATGTAACTGAGCACAGGGAGAAAGGGTGCCCTGAAAGGCTTCTTCTTTCCCTGCGTCAGCACTGAAACAGGGATGTGATAGCAGCAAGCGAATTTACACTCCTCTCCCAAACACATTTGGGGAATAGGCGTTACTTTTCCAAGGCAGGGAAGAAAACTTCAAGTAAATTATCTCAGGTTTTATTTACTTCAGATTTGAATCTCTATCAATTATTTAATGTGTGCAAGGCAACTTTATGTAATCAGTCTATCACAGAAGACTGTTTACTCTTTACCAGTAACATTAAACTCTCAGTGACATATACCCAAACCCTTGGAGATCCAGCCAGCTAAAGGGTTTGGAAATCTTAATTTATTTTCACTTTCTGCAAACAAATCTATTTAATTAGAAAAACATGTCTGAAATTTTCGTCAACATGAAGTCTTTTTTTTCTTTTTCTTTTTTTTTTTTTTTTAAATAAATGATTCAAAAAGTGCTTGGAAGAACATCTAGCACTTTGAGTAAAATTAGGGTGAACTAAACTATTTGTATTGCCACAATAGCAATAGCCGCCAGTGGTGTGTGGTAGGAACCCCATGTGCTAGCTGGTGTATGACTGAAAACACAGCTGTGTGAATAGAAAGACAACACTTCAGCCAAAGCACTCAAAACACAAAGTGGGCACCTCCAGCTGCCTGTGGACCAGCCACCAGCACAGCACAGCAAATTGTTATGGCAGAGGGATGTATCAGCTCACTGCAGGAAAACCCCAAATTCCCATATGCATGGGAACCCCTTGTCCCTGCAGCACTGTAGACCCCCTAGAGTCCACCCACATATTTCTCTGCTGAGCATTTGGAGGTAAACTGTAATAATTGTTACGTTCCTACATTAACCACCCAGACTTCAGATGTGTTCATTGATTCATGGTCTCTAGACCAACGAGTCATATCAATGCCCAGGTTTTTGGGGATGTGAGATCTCAGACATCTAACTGGATCTCCCAATCGTACATGAAAATTCCTCCTCTGTGACATGCACCAAATTAGAGATAATGAAATCCCCTACTCAGTTGCCAGTAAATATACACTAAGTTTACATTCTTTAATTAGCTTATCCACAAAATGCGACTGCAATGGTCATACTATGACACTGTTCAGCTCTGCATCTGTATTTTGATTTGCACTCAGCTTCTTTCTTATGACACAGCTAAATTGTGGTTTATGCCATAACAAATGACACCTTTCAATTTTTAAATATATTAGGTTCTGATAGGAGGAACTTTTTTCTTCCTGCTCTGACTATCCCTTATTTAACTTGACCACTACAGCTTGTTCCCCAGCTATCACTTTTGGGTTGGTTCCTAAGATAGCAGTCAAATTTCTGAAAGTTAGTTGTTCCTTTTCATTTTCCTCTTAACTTTTCTCCTTTGTAATAGATAGAATAATAGATAGAATAATAGATGAACAGACAGAAAGATCTCTTTTTCATGGAAAGGTAATTCTAAAGGTTGAAGTAGACACTCATTTTCTTTTCTCAGTATCGAGTTTTTTTTCCAATATTAAAGCCCATTAAATGCAAGTGAAAAGAATCTGATCTTCCTCATAGCAACAAGGCATGCAACTGCAAGTGAAGTTAGACCTCTATTTATTTTTCAGCTGAACATATTTAATAAAGTTATGGAGAACATAGTTGTTCATTTTAAATTTACTTTGTGTTTGCAGATGTTGCTGCTCACAGAAGAACCTAGTTTCTCATCTACAACCAGCTGCACGTTACAAAGCCCAGTGTGCCACATGCTGTTTAATACCTTGAAAATTACAAATAAGATTAGCCCTGTCACAAAGGCAACTGCCTACAGGTTTATGTAATCTGAATTTTCTAAATGAAAGTATTATTATTATGCCTTTACTAATAATAAAGGCATGAATCCTGCTTATGTGGGCACTTCTTTTGACTTGAAAGGGGAATGCAAAGAAGTTAGGAACAGGTCCAAGAAATTAATGAATTAAGATGTGCAAGCAAATTTCCTGACACCATTTTATTAACACTGAAAAGAATTATTTGACCAGAAAATAGAAGGGGTAAAGGTTTTAAGGTTCCTGAAATCTGGAAAACAATCTAGATAGGTCTGTTTCTGACAATAGACACTGAAGTTCCTTTCACATTTAAGAGTACATTTCTCTACAACTCTCAAAGGACAGACAACCCTTGGTCCAGTGAAAGCCTTAAGCATGTGCTTAACTTTTACACATATGAATGGTTCCATTCACTTTATTAGGCTTGGATAGGGTAAATCACAGCCTTAAAGATAAACATGTATTTATGTGCTTTCTGGACTTGGATTTTAAATAGCATTTCTATTTATGCAATACTTTTCCACTTCCCTTTTTCCTATGCCCTTTATAGCACAGGCATAAGGGACAGAGTCATGGCTGACTTAACAGGAGCCTCAACTCTGCGTTTCATGACACCCGTGAATGTTTAAACCACAGGCTTTCATTAATATAAGGAGTTAATTTTTCAGCTGAGCATACAACAGCTGGATGTTATATACCACAATTCATTTGCTCACTGAAGAAGATAATTTTTGTATGTTCCTTGAGTTTTTACTTCTTGCAGGAGTTCAGGTCGCTTTGCTAGCAGTGGAAATACAGTGGGATGCACTGGGACCCAGTGTCACCCATATGGAAATCGGGTGTCCCCGGGATCCCAGCACGGCCCTCCCAGCTCACATCTCCAAATCGCAGTGGAAGGCACACGGGGATAGTCACTCGGGTTGTTTTTCTCCAGTTAGAGGCGTTATTTCTCTCTGCTTTCAAGGGTGACATGAAATTATTAACATTCAGATGACTGTGCGGAGACCAGAATCCAAAGCCAATTAGGGAAGGATGATGTAAGGCTGCCAATTTACAATTACCACAACACCTGCGACATTTATAAATATTACCTCACAAAATTCCTGTGTCCTTAGGTAAATCCTTAGATTTCAGTCTTGTAAAATGGATCACATATGTTCCCTGCTTCTGTGACTTGACAAACATTTTTATATAAAACAAGCCGCTTTAAAATAGTTTGGTATTTAAAACATTTGACAAGCAGGACTGTTCCTAACATTTTACTGCTGTAATTAAGAATCAGGAAAAACTACCAAACTTATGGTTAACTAAAGGGTCTGCCTTATCACCAGGAAATATGTGACAAGCCAGCAGAGAGATGAAATCCTACAATATAGGGGACTGGAATTTAAGCAAAGCATAAATGTATCAGTACCATCTCTATATTAAAACAGAATTGTTACCCTTATCATTGTTTTATATTAATAATATCTACAATATTAACAATATTTTTTGTCTTTATTAATGGTAATAATAATGATAGATGGTTTCCTGATGGTATCAGATGGGTTCACCAAATCAGGCAGTTGGAACCTGTTGGTTCCTTCAGCCCACACGAGCTTTGGTTTCAAAACATTTTCAACATCTATTCAATGGAAAACTGTTGACTGAAATTACTGTTTCTACAAGCAGGATGTGAAATAGCTTTGCAGCAGTAGAAAATGGTGTTCAGGCTGTTCTTTCAGCCCTGCATGGGCAGAGGAATATTGAGGAAGCCACGCAAAAACTCAAGCCGCCCAAAGTATTTGCTTGTACAACAGCTCGAAGCAACGCCTCTCAGAGTCAACCAACAGATGGTAAAATGACCCCAGGAAAGTGCCTTGGCCTGTTTCCTTCCTAAATATAGGATGTGAAATTAAATATTAAGATGGTGGCAACTAATAGCTCATAAAACGAATTTTTTTCCTAATTCATACAATGATTGTTTGAAATTCATAAAATGGTTGGTTCACAAACAGACACCAGTTGTGGCAATGCTACTTTAAAACCTTCATCTCATTGCAGGCCACTTCCCCACAATTGTAACAATACAACTAGTATTAATCACACCGGGGCTACTTCTTCAATTACATGGACAGGCACACAGTAAGATGCAAATGCAGGTCATGATACTATCAAGCCCAGCTCTGTTTGTTAATAATAACGTAGATATCCCTGATTTGTCCTATGTTAATTACTGAATGACATGCAGATTGCATGATGGGGCTAAACTCAGAGACGACTTATTTATTCTTTGAAAAAATTTTTCTAAGCTGAAAAAGCAAGTGAGAATAAAAGTGACTATCAAACTCAGTTAA
The DNA here is from genome assembly GCA_026413425.1 of Tringa solitaria. NCBI lineage: Eukaryota > Metazoa > Chordata > Aves > Charadriiformes > Scolopacidae > Tringa > Tringa solitaria. The sequence goes on from JAOXJM010000012.1 coordinate 34,142,436, forward strand.
ATTCCACTGTTTATTTCAGTGGGGTGACACTTACATGAAACAGCAGCCTTGCCTTTGACATTAGTTGCACCAGTACAAACCCTGAAAAAGCACCACGTGAGACCAAGGGAACTATTAAAAATTCAAAAATTCAAAATACGAAGGGGAACTTGAACCTGTCCAATCATCTTCAAAAGTAAATGCATCTCTCTCTCCCACTCACTCTTCTTCTGTCTGTCTTTTCTGCAATCTCTACCTGAAATGTCTTTCATGTATTTCTTCTCCTTTTCACGTATCTACTTCCACTTGGGATTAAAAAAAAAGAAAGACATATGAGTAACCATACCATCTCATAATATGATATATTGACAGGTTATTTTCTCCTGCCGTACTTTGGTAAAAATCATGCTTGTGTCACATGCTAGTCCCAGTTTATCTTTCTGGATTCAATTTCAGGTGAAACACCTATCATTTTGATGTTTCCACAAATATTTATGTCAAAGAGAAAAGCTTCACCTGAATGTCTATGGATGCAACTAAGATGCGCAGCCATGCCACATGGTTCAGTCAGGAGACAGAAGGACTTTCATAAATATCCTCAATTTGTAAAAATCTTAAATGTAACAAGTTCCTAATTGTGGGATCAATTTCCATGTTTAAGCCTTTGAAGACCTCCTCTTCCAAAGTTGTTATTTTTCCTTCATCAGGGAAAGACTGCCTTTGGTTACCTCTTTGTGATCTAAAACTCTCATGTGGGAGGGCTTAGGAGCTGGTGATTCTTGATAATGAAATATTTTACTATAAAAGTGTTCTTTAACTTGTAATATCATCCAGAATACCTTCATTCTTATCCCAAAATAGCAACATGGAGATGAAAGACTTCTTAGACATCAGATAACCCCCAAAGAATAAGTGACTTTCTTTTTTGTGATGAAATACTATGAAGTGGGAATGGCAGTGTGATACCCTTGGAGAAAGGCAGAGTCAAGCCAAAAGGACAAAAAGTCAATAAATTACAGAAGCAAACTGAAAATACGGACACAAGGATTTCAGCTGTGTAAATCATGGCAGCTCCAACAGCGCTCTGCTGATTTATTCTTTCTGTGAGCCTCGCCAGTTAAGCTGTGCCGGCTCACTCACAGAATATACAAAGAAAATGAGAATACAGTGAGGCTAATAGCCAGCACTCTGTCCCTCCCCACGGTGTGCCCTGCTATCCGTTACCAAATCTGCAACCCCATCCTGGGGAATGAAATGAGAAGAATGGTGTCAGTCCTCAAGAGGCAGGAGCTGCAGCTGTGACGGGAATGAAATAAGGAGTGCTGGTGTGACAAGGCTTGCCTTCTCCCCATCTCCTCTCATCTCTGGCATTTCTAGAGACCTCAGGCAGAGGTTAAGGTATGGGCCCTTCTCCCTTCCCACGTATTAGATGACTTTCAGCACCACCCAATTTATTGCGGTATGACCCTCTGCCCAGATCCAGGGTCTTCAGGCAGTTATTCTGGCTATTCTCCCATAAAGATAGTTCTCTCCACAGGTCTACAGCAGAAATTCACCTGTTCTGATCCAAACGCCTGCTGATATTTGGCTTTATTTCTCACATTTGGAGATGTCTCCTTGTGTTCTTCAATACCTCCAACTATTTTGCTGCTTCTCTCCTGTTTCACTCCTGGGGATGCAGTAATAGCAAGGTCTAAAATCAGTAATAGCAGAGATCAAAAGAGTTCTCAGATCATCTCACTACCCTCCTGATTGTTCCCCAGGGTACCTACCCCAAATTTGTTCAGCCCTGTTCCCTATGACTTTGCTAATAGGGCTTTCAGCGGCTTCCTTCAGTAGACAGCTCCATGGTGTTATATTTCTGATACTTGACAATGGCTATTATTGTGCCTAAAGGGGGAAAATTAGGATTTTTGCATTTTAGTAATTTTCTCCTCCATTACTAGAAATTCTAGCCCTAAATTTCAGTTGACCCTCTAGGTCACTATTAATCAGCCTTATGTATCATTTGAAACTCCAAGACATGCTCTTCATCTTTCTAGTCTAGTGTTTTAAAGTCCAGAAGTGTTGGGGTTTTTTTCTAACATAAACATAGTAAATACAGCACAGAAGAACATGATATGAGGATATCATATTCATGACTAGTACCACTGGTCACTGTCAAACGCTGTCAAAGAATTACCCAAGCTTGAGCCAGGGAATAGGCACCCAAGAGGCTTCTTGGGAGTTAATGAGAAATCATGTAGCAATATTCCAACAGAAGTCAAATAGGTACATAATAAACAGGCCAAATTCTGCACTCTCTTATTCCCTTTACAAGTTCTTTGGGCAGGAAGTGCACTTCTCCATCTAGCACGGAGATCTCACCTCCATTTAAATTTACTAAGCGCTGCACAGTTCAGAACGTATAACTGCTGTTATGTAGGATCCCTTTAAGTTTTGCCTGAGCAGAATATACATGAAGGTAGCATCTCTTCCCTCTGATCTCGCCACAATGCCATGCCTTCTGTTGGCAAATCCTCTTTTGAGTTGTCCCCCAGATTCCCTTCCCAACTGGGATATCTGGAGAACTTCGTTCACCACAAGCCTTTAAATATTGTACTTGCATTCTTACACCACATTTCAAGTGTGTGCTCTAAGGGAGATGTTAAGGGTCTGAGGATTTCCCTCAGCCCCAAGACCCAATGAGCTAATTACTTGCCCATCACACAACAGGAGTCCATAAGCAGTGTTTGAAATGGCCATTGTTATAATAAACAGGGACAAACCATGTACCTAGACTATGTACCCTGTGCCCTCTCCTCCCACCCAGACAGACTTTTCAGAGCATTCTCCCAGGGCCCCACAGACAAGCACACACATCTCTTGAGTCAGGATGGATAACGCGTCTGAAGATTATGTCATTTCTGTTGCAGAAGAAACCTATTTCCAATGGCTGTATCTATAAAACAAGGAGGACCCGGGACTAACGTGGAGTGGCTTCAATGTGTATTAACAGCATCATTCACGGCTCTCATAGCTTAGTCCTCAGCTTTGTAATGACAGTGCAGGCTGCCCTGTTCTTGTTTACACTGCTATAAATCCGGTGAACAACTTTTTGCATGTTCTGAATACGTTTCATCAATGATCAACATTGGGGCAGGAGTGAAGAAGAAAAAAACCAACATTCTCATGGCCCTATCAAATGTCAGAGTCTGAAATATATTCCAAAGGCATGCCTCAAAGCCTCCACTCCAATACCTGGGCAAAGACATGGACACCTGAAAATAATACAGGATCAGATGAGGGGTGCACATCTGGCCAGAGATTCAGAGGGTGATAATTTTCACTGATGCATGAATTTCGGCTCTTACCCCAGGCAACTGATCTCCTATCAGCTAACCATGAAAATTGGTCACATATGTCTTCTGAACTCTTCCATTCCTGCAATTTGACAGGGTCTTGCACACAAACATCTCCCCTGACCCTTTTTAGCTTGCCTTACAAATATTTTATCCAAATGATAGAGGGTGACCAAACAATTTAGGGCAGTTCAGGATAGGGTTTGGAGGAAAATAGGAAATGTAATGTAATCATATTAAGAAAGGGGGAATTTTAACGAGAAGATGAGAGGAGAGATTTCATAAGGCCCTTATGAAAATTAGGTTGAACTTAAAACTGAGATTATGTCCAAACTTTAGGGAACAAGCCTGCCTTGGGCATAATTGTCTTTGCTATCTCCAATCTGTAAAATTTTGTAGTATGCCAAAAAGGCAAGCAAAACAGTACAGACTGAATAACACAACAGTACAGATTGAGAGCTTAGTCCTTCTGGGGAGGTGGTATAAGCCTTCTTTTAAAGGCCAAACCAAAGCCAGACCTGAGGTCAAGGGGAACTGAAGGTCAGTTTGGATGGAGCTTTGAGCAACCTGATCAGTTGAAGATGACCCCGCCCACAGCAGGAGGTGTTGGACTAGATGATCTTTAAAGATCCTTTCCAACCTGAACCATTCTTACATTGTATGAAGACCTTATATCTTTCTGACATGACACCTGGCATTTTTCAGGAGCTAGGTCAGCCCAAACACAGCAAGCTATGTGCCACTGTGTTGTTTGAATTATTATTCTTCACTGTAATAATTTTGCTAGCAAAGCTGCAGAAAAGAGGTATGTTAACCAAGACTGCTTCTGCACCGAAAAAAAGAAAAGGACAGGAAGATCCTAAAAATCATCTTTTTATCAGCAAAAGAAGAAATAACAGAAAAATAAATCACCAAAAAAAAAAAAAAGAAGGGAAGAAGGTTCAAGTTATTTTATTTTCTGCAGGAGCCAAGAAAGACGACCTGAGGACAGTGAGCAGAGCCTGGCTCCTCCTCGGGAGGAGCACCAGAAAGTTTCTTTCCTTGGTGGTGTCCTGGCTGAAGAAGGGTCGTACACTATTCCCACCGGCCTCAAGCCACCGTCACTACTACCTCAGCCCATTTTTCCTTTTAAAAGAGCAGGGTCATGTGCCTTAAGAGAGCACTGCCCACTCTTGAGAATGGGATCTATATGATTAGATAGTCTCTCTCACGGCATAATAAATCATGCTCTCCTATGCTGTTCACTGTTGCTGAATACTTCCAGTGTTCAATATTTCAAGTACTTCTGTTGGTCAAAGCCCATACTGATTTTCTGGAAGTAGTTTCATTCACATTATACTTGTACAAAAACATGATTTATTTTAAATGTCAGGAGTAAATTATAGTTTTACAGATTTTGTAGAAGGTTTTTCTTCCTGACAAAATAAATTATTCTTCCCCCAGAATTACCAGGTTTCCTCAGGTCTTGGTTTTCCTCCTCTTTATTTAGAAAGCCACACATATGAGTACACTAAATATTTATGAATATAATTTATGAGCCCAGTTGTCTGTTCCTTGCCAAAAGTAAGAAGTTGGCCTGTGTGTGGCCTGAAAAATCCTAACTATGACCAGACTAAAACCACAGAGGTGACGGCAACTTCACATTCATTGGGAAAAACTTCCAGAAGTTCCACATATGACATACAAATTTTTTCCTAAATAATAAGGAAACATATATCATCTCTAAACTAACCAGGCTGTTAATTCAAAATAAAAGACAATAAGGGAAGTTAAGCACAAGACATTTGTCAGCTACATTACAAAGGATATAAAAACTGTAAAAAATGTACTATTTTCCTGGCTGAACTGATTTATTTTGTTTTGGTGTATTTGTTTAATGGTTTCCTGGTTATTGTACACAAGGTGATTTGGGCTTCCACTCAAAAACTACAGCATGTCTCTCCATTAACTGTATGAGAAGCTGGATCAGGCCTCGAGACAGGACACAACACACTCGGGTGACCTCCCAGGACTTTTCTGGAACAGCATCCCTTGGCATTCAGGGAGCAAATCCTGCCTCCTCTGATGTCTGGCCCAGATTTCTGAAGAACAAAAAGCAATACATCTTTCATCATTGTAGATCATCCCAAATAGTGTTTTTTGTTGGTTTACGTAACATTGTTCTTCATAAGCAAAAATACTTTTTATCCTAGAATATTATAGCATAATCGGGAATGAGTCACTAGTATTTGCTCTTGGCAATAAGAGAGGACACCAGATTAATATTCCAGAAATTACGAAAATCAAGCTTTGCACTAGGTCCTTCCTTGCTATTTTCTTAGATTCATCAGTTTATAATTCCTCCCAGCCAATTTTCCGACATGAGTGAAACTAGGAACTAACAATACTTTTAAAACTAAGTGAAAAACCAAAATAAAATGTTTGGGTTTGAATTTCAAAATAATTGTTCCTTAAAGTTTAATGTGGTGAGTGGAGCTGAAGAGACAGTGACAGGGAGTGAGCCTTTTTGAAGCAATTATTATCTCATTTTCACAGGATGTGGAATGGGAGAAACTCCATGCACTCTGGCATCACACTTCGCATTTACTAGCTTTGCTCTTCTCTTGAACTGGGGAGTTCCTGCTTTATTGCCTCTAGTGTACAATTTACAATGTAGCTCAAATATTTATAACCAGGTTGCTTTTCATGTTCCCCTAGGTGCTGCGTATTAGCCTGGTTTACGAGATTTTGGTAAAGAGCAGCATATCCTATAAATTCAAAGTTTGCAACCCACCGGGACTTATCAAGTATCAGTTTGAGGATTCAGAAACTTTGCTAGAGAGCAAAATTCTCTGCCACCACATATTGTACCCGTAATTAAGGGAACTTTCCTGTTTACATGGTGGTTGAAGAAAATTGCTGATCATAGATCTGCAGCTAATCTTGTGTTCTGTAGAAATACAAACAATTTTCTGAATAAGGCGTGTGTTTGAAAGCTCCCAAAGTAAAGAAGGAGGTCTCTGGGTGTTGAGTACTTGTCCATGTGAACAAGGAATACCTTCAGGTCTGTCTCTGATACTGTATGGATCTGTGGCTACTGTAAATGGATAACCTTCACAGGCCATTAGTTTTGTTTTTGTTAACCCACAGAATTAAACCCATGGGCACATTTAGAAGGTTTATTTTAGTCTGATCTTCCAACGACCCCTCATTCTACCTACAGGAGTCCAAATATATCCAGGGTGGATATATGATCAATTAGTTGTTTTATATGCAATTTATCTTAATGGAAATTGAATCAAACATATCAACCTTCTCAAGCACCATTCTTTACCATTGTGTCAGCCTTTGGAGATGTCTTGAGGTGGAGGGTCTTTAATGAGCTCTATAAAGCACTCACATGCAGTGCCTGCCATTATAAGCCAAAAAGAGCTCCTTAATTAGTTCTGTAAGAGAGATGCTAATGTAGCACCATCTGTGCAGGTTTTCAAATCAGGCTCTTCCTTCCTTGTTGTTTATGAGTTAGGAAATGCCAGTTCAGCTTGCCTAACATGCCATCCTAATTTCTCAGTCATTTAATAGTGATCAGAGTTGATGGGGATGATTGTTGCCGTTGTTTTAATCTAGGTATTACCTTATCTTTAAATCTACTCCGAGCTTCCACTGGTAAAAGATCTAGTAGATCTATCATGTCTGGGTAGTCTACACCTTTGCTATAGGGAAAGCACTGCTTAAGGGAAATGCCTGAGAAAGAATTTGCAGATTTAACTGAAAAGTCTCAAGTCAAAAACCAGATAGACTCCAATATAAGCAACTTCACATTTGCAGCCATTTGCTTCCAATGTTATCCCTTCCTGTGGCCAGTCTCAATTACATTTTTCACTTTTTTTGGCTTTCAAGTGGACCATATAAGCATTGAATCTGATTAATTGCAAAATATCACACTGTATGTAGATAACTGTCTTCTCACATATTTGATGTGGTATTTCTGTGGGGCGTGCTATTAAAAGAGTGCGGTGAAGCCTCGTTGCCCCCTGGAACAGCAAAGGCAATGAAAAAGGAAGCAAAAGGGAATGCTCAGGGCATGAAAACCTCTTGCTGTACCCCCTCATCCCCTCTGCTCCTTCAGAGCCAACTATGCCAGGGACTTGAGGGAGGCAGGTCTCCTCAGCTGAGCAGAGCAGCCTGCGCTAGTCCTCCAGACCACACCTATGATTGCTCAGAAGTCAAAAACTGCCAACATCAGCCCAAGCTGCAAAGGCATCTGGTGGGGAGGATAGTTGGCACAGTTCTCCTTCACACAGGCAAACTGGGACCCTGCAGGAACAGCACCTTCACCTTCTGAGCTTAGTGTGTCAGCCTTGAGCCTGAAGGACAACCTGCAATATGAGCAGAGGATACAGATCCAGAGATTATACCTGTTCCAACCTGCTCACGCATCTGTGCTTCACCCTCCACCATGGATCAACCCTGGGGAGATCCCTCAGCTCTGAAATACTAGCAAGAGCCACAAACCACCCTCCCTGCAGTTTTGTATCATCTTTCACGCAACTTGCTGGCATTAATTAAGCTTCATAAACTCCTCTGGGAGTTAAATAAATGTTGTTCTACACACTTTATACCAGAGCTTATGTTATGAGAGTTTTTCTAAGTGCTCATTCCTGCTGACATAAGCAAGAGCAGCAGTTGGCATGAATATGCTGACAACCTGAAATGCTGCTTCTTGCAGGTAAACCTCAGTTTAGCTTTCCACTAAAGTAACCATGCACAGTGTGATTTAAATATGTTGTATACTCAGGGGCATACATGAAGTAAGACATGTCAACCAGACTCTTTCAGACTTTATAAGACAGCCAATACACTTGCAAGTATGGTAGACTTCAGACACAATATAGCATCCATTTAAAATATCATTAAAACTGGTTTAGACTTTAGACACTGGGTAATTTGGGGCATTTTGTCAGCCTTTTAAATGACAGTTGTATGAAGGATGTTTGGATTTTCCCACAAAGCCCCTTTAAAGCAGTCTGTTCCCAGTCAGTTGAGCTGATGCTGTGCATTGTTATGGAGATGATCTAAATTTAACTCCTGGATTAGTCTGCCACTCTTCAGAGATGGGGCTGCTGCAGTCCCTTTGCTTATTCCTCTAAAACACAGGTGATATTTTTGGCACTGCTGCGATACAGTCTGTCTACATTGCTGAGCCTCCCACCCAGTCATGAAATGAAACGTTTTCTTTTTCCCTTGAACACTGCAAGAGTTGCTGAGCTTTCAGTTCTGACTACTATGAAACTCATAATTTTGTCATTGGCTTTACTAGGACCAGGATTTCCCCTAGACCAAAGGTATTCCACTGACATTCAGTGGGCCCTTGAGCATAGATGGACCACTTCTAAAGCAGAATACAAGAAGGCAATTTGTCATGCATAGGCTTTAATTCTCTCTGCAGAGACCCTGGAAAACCATTACAAATCCATATTCAGAAAACTATTGAAAGCCATTTCCCTTAGCCATTGAGAAAACTAGGCTCAATAAAAAGCTGAAGTTATGTCAGCACTGCTGCACTCACTGAAGTTAGGGGCTATATTGAGGTCTCTTAACAACATTAAAGGCCTGTTTCTTATATATTTGTGAACTGCAGTCCAATTTGTGGGTGCCCCAGCTTGTTGGACGTTCTGCCTCTATGTTTAACTGCACATACGTCACCTGTGCATTGAACAGCCCAGTCCAGAGGGCAGGACTGGACCATCCTGCCCGTTTCCACTCTGCTTATGTCCAAGCTGCCACCCTCTCTTAATTTCTTTTCCTGCACTTGCCTTAATCTTAAAATGTCACAAGCTCTCCGCACAGCTGTGGAGTGCTTAGGGATTTTGTCAGTGCTAGGACATGTAGAATATCTCCTGCAACAGAATTAATAAGAGTTGAGTGTAAACTTGCCAACTACCCAGGTTTAACTCCAAAAAGCCAGAGCTGTTGGTTATTTTAGGCTTCAGAAACCTCCCAACACCCAGAATTGGAGGCATAGGACAGAAAAACACTCACAGGGCCTAAACAGAGAAGAACCCGCAGAGCCATTTTACAAGTGCTCCTGCCACAACAACTAAGCCGCCCAGATACAGCCATCTGCCTCTTTTTCCCTTTCCCCTTTGCTACACTTCCTCCACCAGATGTTTTTCATCATCTAAGGTAGCAATTCAGGCATTCGTGTAACTGATCCTAAGGAGTGTGCTGCATGTGATTAGCATCAAGTCACCAAAGAACAAAGAAATGCAATTAATCCCTGTTTAAATAAAAAACAGATTAGATCAGATTAAACATATTAGCAATGGGCAAACCTCAGATGGTTTGGAGACTGGACTTGGGCTGGAAAAGTATTTGGGAGTGCCAGTGTAACCCAGGTCCTAGCCAAGTTTTCCATCCAAGAAGGCTGGAAAGTGCAAGGAAAGCTCTCCTGTATGATCTTTTGCACTTCCTGCTCTCCAATTCAGTTGGAAAAAAAACAGACACTCTCATGGTATGTTGACTTCTGGCACAAACTTCTCTGATCCTGCTCAGAACAGGAAAATATTGAGGGCAGAGTTGCCTACTTACTAAGTGGGAGTTTAGTTAAAAGGACTTTCTATAGTTAAACATATTTCAGAGTTGATTTTTTTGTTTGTATGTTTTTTTGGTTGAATTGGTTTCTAGGTTTGTGGTAGAAACAATGACCAACATTTTGTTATCCCAGTGATATTCATGATGTTGCAAGTGCATCAAATAGAAAATTTTGAACAACCTGTCTTCATAAGAGTAAGTCCCATTTGTTGATGGAAGTTAGGTTGTCAGCATTCTGATTTCAACAACATTTTTGTCAACATCTGAAACAGGAACATTTTGACCAACCTGTAAAAGTGATTGCAAATACTAGTGAAAGATGTTTCCCTAGGAGCTTGCAGATCTGGCTTGATCTGTCACTGGGAGTGATGACAGACTGATGAGTTCAGCTCATCTCTAAGGGTTTGGGCATTTAAATATATTAATTCCACATACACCAGTATCTGAGTTGGAATATATAGATTTTGCATGCAGGTATTCATTCCTCAGTTGCAGATTTGTCAGGATTCTACATGTCATTAGTCCCAGAGACAGAGAGACACACAGCTGCCAGCTCAGTTGGCTCACACCAGTTTTTTTCCTGCAAGCTTCTTCTCTCCCAGCTCTGAGCTTCCTAATGTCTGCAGAGGTGGAAATGCCTACTTCTTTGTGCCCAGGCAAGAGATCTCTACAAAACCACAGGGTGATTCTAGTGCATCAATATTTGCCTTAACCCTCAAATGTCACAATCGCTTTGCACGGCTATAGGGAGCTTAGGGGTCTTCTCGATGCCAAGACAGAGCCACCACATTGCAGGACCTGAACCAGCACTTTTAAAGTGGGCCTGGGACTAAAGCTTTAAAACAACATATCTTAAGATTTCGTAGTTCATCAGAACCAATCTTCTTTACCCTTGTTCACAAATTTCTACTATTTCTACATATACAGTAGAGTTCCAGAATGATACCGATCAGGGAAAAAAAAAAAGTTACTCATTAAAAAAACTAATTTTAAAAGCCTTTCTGGGAAGATAGGACAAATAGGAGGAGAGCTTGACAGATGCTTAGCATGCTTCTTTGAAGAACCATACTTAGTGCAATTCCTCCCTGAAACGAGAGTCTCCTAACATTTTCTTTTACATTCAGTCCAATGAAAGTAAAAAGTGGGGAACAAAAACACTGTCTCTGGAAAGAAAAAAATCCCTCAATGCCAGAATCATTAACTGGATTCAGAAATTTCCATATAAGATGGTCACCCTGAAAACATATTCATAGTTAAATGACGAGCAGAGGCATTGGGGATTAGAAGAATATGCATGCATCACGATGTAATCTTTTCTCACATCCATGACTATTTTCACAGTCTTTAGTTTGAAGAAGTGAGATCAGAGGCAGTCCGGGCCTCTCCTGGTGGACTGGTCCAGCTAACCTCTGGAAAGCAGCCTGCCAGTACACACCGTAATTTACTCTCAGACTGGACTAGAGTCTCCACTAAATCAGACATACGGGGCCAGATCCTCAGCTGCTGTGAAGTAAAGTAGCTCCACAGAAGTCAACTTATGGCAGCTGAAGATCTGATGTTTGTTGTTAAGTAAACTTCAGCCATTGGGCAAAAGTGATTTCTCACCAGTTTCCCAAACATTTATTATTCATGGCTGGATTCTACCTTCTTTTCTCATGGTGATTAGCACCCTCCTCAAGAAAGAGCCTCACTGAGATCTCTGGTATACATGGGAAGGAAAAAAAGGGCTCAACAGGAGGGGAACAGGATCTTCAGTGCTAAAAAAGTGAATGCCTCACAACTCTCAAATCCTAGCCCCTTTGCAAACTAAACAAAAATTCCTCTCTCGCCTGAAGTCTACCCTCGGAAACTTTTAAAAATATGGTTTGTCAAACATTTTGGATTCTATTTCTAATGAAATGCTAATAAAAATGTGGAATAGTAATTTATTTTGTGGTGCTGCACTCAAAGAGTGAGAATACTTAGTAGCTGTGTGTTCAAGGCGAATTGCTAGGAAATGCCTTTAAAATCTGTCCTGTCCTTTACCTGTTTAGATTTATACCACCTCAGATGTTAACAACCCTTAGGTGACTTCTTAATGCCAAATGTAAATACAAAAACAAGAAGAAAATGTTCCTCGTGCATTCATACTTACCTTTCCTGGCAGAAGGCCACTTCTGTCACTCAGAGCTCAGACTGTTCTCCTTTTAATTTGGCATCAATTCCATGGCTCCTGTTAATAGTATTATTGGTGTTGGAGGTAAGCCAGACACCATACTTTTTTAACCAATTTGTCCAATAAAATGGATTATTTTGTTAGTTAATCTGTCACTTCTTGAAAAGAGAAATCTTTAGTAGCATTTTTACAAATATTCTTGGTTTATGTCTTATGCTTTCTCATTACCCTGCATCAATACCACGGCGTCTACAAGAGCTAATTAAGTTTTGATACATTCAGGAGAAAGTGAGCATTCAGCATTGAGCAGACCCTTCATTTTGACACTTTATTTTTCCTCCAGAAATTAAAAAAAAAAAAAAAAGTGACTGTTTCCACTCTGGGTTGATAATTTTTCTTGGTTTATTCCTACAGTCCTCTGCCCCCAAAATACACCAGCCTTTTCCGTTTAAAAATGGAAGACACAGTAAAACTAACAAAGCTGGCTCATCTAAGGGCATGTACCCTGTGTCCCTGTTCTGCAGTTACTTTGGCTTCAGCCTCACCACCTTTCTGTCTTCTCTTCCCTTCTGCAGCTTCGTGCCATCCAACAGTGCCATCAGCTCCCTCCTCCTTCCCCTCATTAAAACCTGAGCAAATGGCTGGCTCCAAACGAGGTGTGTGTGGCTGAGCAGCCCTTACAGGTGGAGGTTTGCTGAGCTGGAACACTGAACAAGACTAAATGTTTGAACACACCCTACAGATTTTATTCCCTGAACTGTTTTTCCTTCTTTGCACATCTATCAGTTTTCAGAGGTTTAAGAGCTCACGTCTGAGAGCGTGTCTGCTCTGTCTAGAGGGGTTAAAAATTTCAGAAGTTATTGCAGGTAGCCTGGCAGATGAGCAGATGAACAGGCTGGGGTATCACCTCCTCTTAAAGAGGAGCTGGAGAACACAGGGCAGAGAACAAAACGTGAAAATCTTCTTCATGATCAAGTCTAGTAAAAATGTTCATACGCAAAAATCAGATCAATAAAATATGTTACATTTTAACAACAATCCTGAAAACAAAATAAAACATTGCCTCTGAAGTATTCATTATTTCCTGTGCTGGACTGCAAAAGAAACAGAGCCAGATTGTATGACAAACACTGCATGTCCATTGACAGTCTGGCTTTACCTTTAGTGTGGCTTAAATCAGAAGCAGAGTAAAGAGAGCTGCAAGGAGGCATTGAGCATAAACTAGGTAATCCTATCTGGCCCTGGAAACCATACCTTCAGCAGGGCAGTCTTAAGGACCTACTGCTTCCTCCCCATACGTATTCAAGTGGTTAGGCACATTTCTGCAGCGTACTTGGGTCTTGAATATTTTCTAAGTGGAATGTGGGCAATTTTATGGAGTTTAGGTTAACTCCCTTTATTTTCTTTAGCTGTAATCATCTGTAGGCCAACACACTGATTTGGCTGGCGTTCCCTGCCCTGGGGTGAGCCCACAGCCCGAGGCAAGGCAATGGGGGCTCAGCCCAGCCTCTGCCCTGGGGCACACAGAGGAACCACAGGCAGCTGCCTGCTGCCCGCAGACATCTCTGGGCAGGAAGGGCTGTGCAAGAGGAGAAGGCACCAATGCACAGACCACTGCCTACTCTGCATTAACGGTGTCAGCAGGAGCTGTGGCACAATGAGGGTAACACCAAGCTCTGCTCCAAAGCAGCACAGTTTCGCCAGCCACCTTGGACTCACGTCGTGCCCAGCTGATGTCCCCCTAAAAGCCCATTTGCTTGAGAGCTGCTTCTTCTCTGGAGCTGCAAAAGTCCCTCAGGGCAGGCTATATAATTTGGCCTGCCAAAAATTTAAACCAAAGGCTATTTCCTCTCATGTTTAAGAGTATAAAAAAAAGACAATTTAGATCTGACATCTCTTAACTTGGGGAAAGGCTTTACATAAACATGTGTTTGGTGTCTTCTGGTTTCTTTCTCAACCAAACCCTTTAGAAAGCGTACACACACTTCATAATGATACAAGCAACATTTTCCTACCACTACGTACTGAAGCTTCAGTCTCCACGCTCAGATCCCCTGATCTCAGATCCCCTGTGCATGGTGAGGCTGAAGCCTGGACTCCATACTTGCTGCTCCTGATGAGATGTTCCTGGAGTCCAAAGGTGAAAGCTGTTTATGAGCCCTGAATCCTTGCACCTGGTCTCCTGCACCACCAGCACCGTCCCAGCACAGCCCTCCAGCCTGGCTGGAAGCGATCCTCTACTCTCTGCATTCCTTGGAAAGCATCCTCTGTTTAACGAAACCCAAACATTTTATTAAGGAAGCTCAAATGGAGGCTCTGCAGTTTTTAAATGCACAACACTAGCCATTTATGGCCAAACAGTGCAATCCTTACAGCACTCAACGTTGTGAGAAGTCCCAGAGGTAACGCTCTGCGTTCTGCAGGAGGAACACCGTGGTCCCAGGCTGTGCTACACATGGCTTTGCTCACCTGTCCGTTTCCAGACAGACGGGGGTTTACCAGACTGGTCCCCATGAACCTTTTCACTAGAAAACATTCTCACCTGATGACTTGAAATAATAACTTGACAGAGCTTCTTTTAAAGCTTTTTGGGGGGGATCTCTGTTTCTGAAAAAAAATATACATATATAATAAAACCAGAAACATCAGTGAGCAATTTACTGGGATTGGAGGCTCAGCTGTTTTCTTAACCTGTAAGTAGACTACAGAAGCCATTTCTTTGAAGACCCTTGTGTTTTCCACACCATGTACCACTTTGTGCACATTTATGTGATTACACTGGAGATCTCTCAAGCACCCCAGAAAGGACAGAGCAGCAGCAGGGAGCGGAGACTTTGGCTGAACACTAAGTTTCTGCATACATGTATGAGCATGCAACCAGATTTGTCCAGAAACGCCCCAAAGCAGGGACTAAGTTACCAAAATGCCTAGTAGTCAGCTTTCAAGATGAAAAAGTAGCTCTCAAGACACATGGTCTCACACTACCTATTTACCAGACAGGAGAGGAGGCCATTGCAGTGAGGGAAGGTAGAAATAAGTACCCTGAAGAAAGCCCTGCAGCCTGAGCAACCTGCCCAAGAACAGGAGATGCATGTCTTGTAAGAAACAGTCCTGGAGCTTGTGTCAATACACACTGTGGGTATCCAAACACCACTAGGGAACTGCAACCACAAAAACTCAAATTACAACTAGCCAGAGGATTTATAGGATATCTAGTTTGCTAAGTGGCTTCTAATGGGCTTTGAGCCTGACAACAATGTAGTAGACACAGAGCTGCAAACCTCAACAGGATCACCAGCCTGACAACAGCTCAAACTGTCACTGTCATAAAAAAAAGAGTTTAGGAGCCACTGCTGGTGGCGACAGAGCCACATAAATTTTGAAATTAATGCCTTGGAAAAGACAAGTCCTTCCCGAGAGATCAGGGAACACACGGGGATGCAAGAATACAAAGTTCAAACTGTTTTGTCCAAATCCCAAAAGTCTTATACGTTACCACTGAAATGGTATTGACACTCGTAGGTGTACTAGCACTTTTTCTCAAGCCTAAAAATCAAATACTCATGTTGCATAATAACAAGCATCAGCTTTGCCATCTTCACCCTGTCAGCTGCTCTCTCTGACTTCTATTTTACCCACAGTGACAAAGACCCCACAGCCAGGCTCCTGGGCACCATTTCCCACCTCATAGAATCATAGAACCATTTAGGTTGGAAGAGACCCTTGGGATCATCGAGTCCAACCATCTACCCTACTC
>JAOXJM010000012.1:34159109-34171691 GCA_026413425.1 Tringa solitaria
AAATAAAATAAAATAAAATAAAATAAAATAAAATAAAATAAAATAAAATAAAGCTTCAGACAAACATCGCACAACAAACTCCAAGTAAAAGCACACGTGGCCACAGTGTTCCAGCTTGGAGGTCTGTATCCTCACATGATACTAAATAGCTTTAGCATTAAGCATTTCTAATTTATTATCATTTGTAAGCATCTGGACAACCTGGCAACTGTGGCAGGGTTGGGATTTGAATCACAGGCTCGTAAAATCTGTAGTGAAACCTGCAAACCAAACACATGAAGTCAGATGGGGGTATTAGTTAATGCGTGCCACTGATGTGTTAGCTTCAGCCCCACGTCGGCCACAAGGTGAAGGTGTTGGGCTGAAAGAGCCGAGGGCTGGCAAGCCGCTTTCCAGTGAGCTTCCTTAGAGATGTTTACAGGAGACAAGAACATATCCTTGCGCTGAGGGAGTTGTCAAAGAGCCACAGCAGCTGAGCACACTTCCAACCTTCACACTCTCTCTCCGAGGGCACACCTCCTCCTGCCTTGGCTTTCACTTGCTTGTGGAGGGGCCCAACACTTTTGCTCGTGTGATGCTGTGCCCTGGCTCCAGCATCTTTGAATTTCGTTGCTCTTCCAGTGAATCCCAAAAAAAACTAAACTGCCTTTGGCAACCCTGCACAGGGCAGATGTTTGTAGCAAGAAGGTTGTTTTCCAAAGTAAACCAAACTGTAACCTTTGATGTGGGATAGGTTTTGCGAGGTCCTTAGTCTGAACTAGAAAAGGCTATGCACATACCTGAACCATCAGTATCATATGATGCTTTGGCCTAAAACAGGCAGGAGTCCATCCTCTCTCTGCATGGGCAGCAGAATTTTTATGAAACACCCTGACACCTCTTGGTTTCTAACCTTAGATGTTTTTTTCATATTAGCTACCTCCCGCCAGCAGTCATTAAAAGTCCCTGCTCAGTTCCTGGTTGTCCATAGCACTTCCCAAGTCACTCTGCTCAGGTGTTGGCAGTTGTGACAGCACAGTTGCCCTCAACTGGGACTCGCTGTGTGAAAGCAGTACCTACAATCTGTTGTCTGCTCCCAGGGAAGAAACTCGTGCCCCCCTCCCTAGAAGGACACAACAAAAAGAAAAAAGGGGGAAAAAGCAGCAAGACTTTTTAAATAGATTTTTCACAAATGTGTCTCAAAAGATAGATTTTTTCCTTCCTTCTCTTAGCTTCTTTCATTTTTCTATTCTTCCTTCTTCATTACTCTTTTCTCCCCAGTCTTCTCTTGAAAAGCAGCAAAAAAGAGGAAATGGAAGAGACAGAAAAGGATAAAAGAGAGAAAACTGAACATGAAAAGCTAAATGGTAAACAGTGAATCTCTACCAAGTTGTAGGGAAGGTGGATGAAAATCCTGAACTGCTTTGTTAATATTTTTGAAACCTGACCATTTAAAAAAATAGAAAATGTTTTTTCTACTTTAAATAATCTGTATCTATTTTATAACTAGCTCTAGCTCCATACTTGTAGAAATTATGCACGTTTGGTAGAAGTTGATTAGTTCAAATCCAGACTCTGAGAAGGCTTGTATGGCATCCTCCTCATCTTACAAAGGTTTAGAGACAATAGATCTGGATAATTTGTGACACTAGCAAATTGGCTGTAATTTACTTAGAGAAGATTTCAGTTTAGTGGATTAATAATTGTTAACCTCCCTGGTACGACTGGCCTGATTTGTGGGCAAATTAGACAGTTGTTGCCCTGGGCACCATATTACTTCTTTTAGCTTGATGAACTGACAAAACAGTAGGTGTGGTCCACTCTATGTACACTGGGAGAGGGTGGCATTGGATATTTCACAAAATAACTAGATCAGTTCTGTACAGATGCAAAAAATTTTCTCTCTTTTTTTTTTACTGATTTTTAATACCCAAAAGGTGATCCTTCATCTGAAAACTTTCTAAGAAATTGAAAAAACATTGAAATTGAAAAAAAAATTTTAAAAGGAAACTTCATATTTCTTGACATCGCCATTGAATTCATTTTGTGCTTCTGGCTTCCAGGCAGTAGTGCGGGCATGTAGCCCTCTTCCAGATTTGCCCAGCATCTCATGAGCAAATCATCACTTGTGGCTCAAGGAGAGCAATAGCTGATGCAGTAAATGATGTTCTTCTCTCAAAGCCAGAAAGCATAAAAGGTCACTTCCAACCGTCAAGGATCAAAGCTTCAAAACTGATTGTCACCTGCACATCCATCTAGCCAGCACTGATCTGAGTCATCATCATCATTCACATTTTAGGTCATCAAATGTTAACATTTTATATTGAGAGCTATGATGGTATCTAACACTATGAAAAGGGGAGTTTACTGCCCCAAAAGAGTGCTGACCTCAAGAACAAAGTCTGAGTGATGACTGAAGAGTTGTAGGAAGGCAAGGAAGGGATTTATCCGAAGTAAAGATCACCAGATTTGTTTGGTGCTGTTGTGCCTCAGACTCACAAGCTGAGATTTCAGGATTAAAAAAGGCATGGAAAGGGAAATTTGCAAGTATTTCTTTGCATCATTTTGGTAGCTGGGTGAGGTCTACTGGCCATCCAAGGCAGTAATGCAATGGCCTAGAAACTGTGGGACTGTCAGAAAGTCTTCCTCACACATAGTGGGCAGAGGTGAGAGGCAGAGGGGGTGAATTGCCAGGGGACAACTATACCATAAAGAAGGGGTGTGATCAAAAATGTGAATGATGATGAGTCAGGACAGAAAATATTCTTACTTTCAATTAAGCCCAGCATTTAAGAAAGGGGCTATGAGGTGCTGGAGGTGCCATCATTTCAATGGAAACATAAAACTAAAATCTGGGTCACCTACACTCATTAAAGATTTGCTGTCCCTTTTTAACATACACTTTGACCCCAGGAATTTCAGCCCGGGTATGCTGGTCAAACTCCAGTTTAGCTCTCCATACCATATTCTCCTACAATTCACCCCATCATTCCACTTAAAGCTGTCGCTCCTAGAAATGCTGTTATGTAGCCACTGTGGCAGCACACAAACTAGAATCAATATTAAATGATTAGCAATAAACGTGCTCTACAGCTCTAGCTTTGTATGTATGTCTCAGTCAGGACCCAGCCAGATAGTTACATGTATACAAATGGTTTTAGTTTATCAAAGGTACCATCACAAGCTCAACACCCCTCCGTGTATGCATCTGCAGTTATAGCCATTCACTTACACGTATATATAGCAAGATGCCACGACAGCCCAGCATAAAAAGAGCTATCCAGTTACTGTCATCACAGTCCTGATCAAGGTAAGATTGAAGCTGGGGAGGGGGAGAAAGTGCAAAAGAAGATACAGAGGGAAAAGACACCTCCTTTTGCCTTGCATAGGGCTGAAGCTGAAATGGCCTTGAGTGGTTATTGCCCAGTAGTTCAAGTTGATTTGTTCTGCCTGTGAGTTTTGATTTGGAAATACAGCAAGCCTGGGGAAAGGGATATGAAGTGACCTGTAGCTGGGACTTATATTTTTCCTTCCCCAGTGGATGTCCCTGCACACCTGCTTGCGGTGTAATAGTGTAATAAATTGAGTGCATATCTATATCCACAAAGGGTCAAACTCTGCTCAGAATTACACCCGTGTAAATCCCCAATAACTCCACTGGCCTCACCGGAGTTATTTGGCACAGATTTACACTTGTGTAACTGAGAGCTGGTTTTAAGCTACAGTCTGAAAAGTGTTTCACCTTCAGGGTAAAAAAAATGTTACTAATGTCAGTTCTTGTTACATTTAAAATAACCAGAAGGAATTTCACCTGGATGGGATCCATTCATAATCCATGACATTCCCATGAACCTTTTTCCCTTATTTCTGGTGTGCATGGAAAGATGTCAGATTTTAATTCACAGTGCATCCATGCCTTTTGTTTTGGAAGGACTACTATGCCTTAGATCAATCACTCAGGAAAGGTGTCTATATTGATAACACATTTGTCTCTGAGATGCTACAGGATGTTCCAAGCCAGATTTCCTTTGAAGCCAGGCATCCCTTTTACTACCAAAGCATGAAAAATAGCTCACATTCATGACATCAAATACAGCCAGCACACGACGCCGAGGGCTAAAGTGAGACTCCAGTTACATCACGTAAATCCAGGAGAGCTCCAGCCACTTAGGCTCCCATTACTGCCATGCAGCTGGCCCCAGCACAGGTCCCGTGGCTCGGAGGGTGCTGTGCTGCCAGGAGGCAGCACACAAGCCGCACGGGTCACCCTTCAGGCACAGGGCAGGCTGTGACCCGTAGACACACAGGTAGGAAGGAGAGGTGTAAAAATCAAAAAAAAAAAAAAAAAAGGCTGTCAATTGTGACCTTTTGCATGCATCGATCCCAAATTGAGCTGAATTCCTTTAAAATATCTGAGCCATCGGTGATGATGTCAGAAAGCTTCTGGCTCCAGGGATTCAAAGAATAATGTTCCTGAGGTCTCCTTCTTGCTCCATGTTGGAGATAGGGAGGGAATGATCTGACACACACTCCTGCCAAACAGCTAAATTTCATTAAGATACAGCAGAAAGGTATGTGAGTTTGCTTTGTGACCCTATTAGAGCTTACAGTTATCCACAGACCAGCTTTAGTTAGAAATACAAACTTTGTTCTTCGAATAACCTCAGCTTGAACTGAGTCCTGGAAGGACTATCTTTGAGTTAAGGTAATATGAAGCAATAAAGCTTCCTGAGAACAGAAGACTGCCAAAGTTTAAGTGGTATATTTTATGATCTGGATTATTGTCCATTGGGGGACTCAGATGAAAACACAGACTCATTTCATTTAGGTCTCTAGTTGTGATTTGAACCATGATCCAAATTTCTAATAAAAATACTCGAAGAGAAAAGCTAGTGCTTTATCCACTACATACCAAGCCTTGTTGGCCCTTTTCTAAAAAATCACAGTAATCCAAGGTCAAACAATACATGTGCAACAACTTCAATATTCCACGGAATTTTAGCTTCCACCATTTCAACTCTTTCCATAGCACAAACCCCATACAAAGTGATGTACGGTGGGGTATATCAGATGCGATAACAATGATTATGCAAATCAACTGCAACAATAAGAACAAGAAGAAAAATGTCTTGGGTATCTCTGTAGAAAGGAAGCTTTTCCACAAACGATTTTGTGCAATAAATCTTCATTATTTCTTGGGCTTATCCTGGGAGGCAGTCAGTACAGAGAGCACTTCCCATTCTGTCAGAGGACACACAAAAGTACACATGCACAGACACTTATGTACCAAGCTGACCAGCCTCTGCATCTTGGGAAGATAGTCATATTAGCAAGTGATCAAAAGTATGTTCATTTTTTTCTCCACAAGGGAACGAGATTCAAATGATCTGGTTTCCGTAAGCAGCATGTGAGAAAAAAAATCTCTAAATAAAATTGACTACAACCAACTGAATTCTCTCATTCAAGATGACAAATGGTCTGACTTTTCTGAAAGGTCATTAGTCAATCTCAATTTTAAAATATTCAATTCAGAAAAAAAAATCTTTAAATGAAAGCACAAGCTCTACAGAGCACTAAATAACAAAGCCCTAACAACGTTTTCTCTCACTTGGTCCTATTTAAGAAATCCAAACTATAAGCTATATCTGAGTAAGGAGAAGAAAAGCAACTATTTTTTTCTCTGGCAAGAGTCAAATGGTCCACAGGAGTTAGATCTCTCTTTATAGTTAGCCTATACAGGAATGCAGCAGAGCACCTATATTGTCTTAAAGAAGAATCAGAGGTAGCCTGAAATACAGAAATACTCAAAAATACAGTGCAGAAAAGCCATCATTCTGTCCAAAACACAGTAGAAGCAGCTCCTTGTCTCAACAAAGCAACTTACGATGTAAGAGGGAGAAGAACTGTTCCTCCCATAAATATGTTGTGATTTCTAGCAGTATGTTATTGATAAGATTTGCCAAATTTGTGTCAGCTTTCAAAAATATTCTCACTCCGGTTCAGGCAGAGGACAATTTCCTCTCTTCTCTCTCCTCCTGTCCTTCCCAGTCATGCCATGATGGATTACTGATTCAGGTACTCTCCCAGAAATATAACATCTCAGATTCAGTGTCCTGCTTGAGGACATCTTCAGGCGTTTGTATGAAGTAGAACTGCCTGAATGGGAAACACCAGGAAACACCCTTTCCCAAATGTTTGAGATATGGGACCTCCAACCTCTCCAAGGTGCTGGGAAAGCCCTCTGGATCACTACGTGCTCTGGCTTCTCTTTCTCTCACATTTTGTCCAGAAATTCTGGTCTGAACCTGAATTCTCTCTCTCAGTGACAGTTTTTTCAAAACAGAAACACATCTGCAAATCATCATTGTCCATCCTAAAATGTACTCTGTCAAAAAAATATCAGACTTCTTGTGTCTGAGTTTTGTTACCCAGCACTTTTTATTTTGTTTCACTGTCATGTCTGGAAAACTGACCCTTCAGAAACAGTGAGAAGTACTCTGTATAAGAAATACAATTCTAGTGAAAGTTTTAACTAAACTGTGATTTGTACATCTATATTAAATTCATGGAATCTACAGTCCACAGAGCCCCTTAGACCTACATCAACTAGTTTGATAAAAAAAATGAGAAAGAATTTGACTCAACAGTATCAGAGTACTCACAAAATCTTTCCTAAAGGTATCTGTAATGCATTTTTCAGCTAATGCTTCTGACTACATGGATAACTCAGGCAGACTATGATCCTAAAAGGCATATGAGAGTCTTAAAGTTGAGCATTTGGATTTCTGCCATCTTTGAATCACACTGACTACTGCGTTGGATTGAGAAGGATTAAATTAACCTATTCTACCAAAAAGCCAAGAGGATAATTCTGTGTAGGACACAGGAGGCATGAAGTGAAAAAATCCACTTGTGCATCTTGTGCATGAGCTGCATTATCTCAGCGTCACTCCTTTTCGTGAAGATTTGTGGCCACTGGGTCTGCATGAGCACAGAAATTCACTATTCATAATTTGTACTTAACATTCTCTGATGTTCTTTTCCCTCTTACCAGGTTCCAGTAACCTAGTAAGGAGGCAAAGACAGGCTATGTAACCAATTATAAATAATAAGTAGTAAAAAGCTCATGAACAAACATCTAGTCTGAAAATTATTGATCCAAATTTTCTGGTGAAAACTCATGAATGCTGAATGCAACCAGGGCTGGACTGGTTGGTTCATGAAGGATTCTCTCAAGCTGCATGGTTTTATTAATATATGTATGAATAAAAATTTCTCTATAAAAATATATTAAAACTGTCAGATTTATAAAAGTCAGACAAATCCTCCATTTTTCTGTTCACAACCACTCTAAATCCCTTTGCGGAAGATCCCAGACCTCAGCTGCATTCCTCAAGGATTTACAGGGCACCAGAGGAACAGCAATCAGCTCCAAATGAATATGTGCATTCAGAAGTATATGGAAGCTTTTCCAGCTTTTCAGGTACTTCACTCAGATTAATCTTCCTGAAGGCACTGGATGTATTTGCAAGAGCAATTTTAACTGCTGCTCCACTATATGCCACTTTTCAGCACATCCATTGTGTCCTGTTGATGGGAATAAACGCCATGTAACCAGAAGCAAAAGGAAGAGTGGCTGGAATATTGGAGGGAACTCACAAAATCAGGTAAAAAAATGCCACGTACTTAAGAAAATTTACTCCTCCTGGAATAATATGACCTAAGACTGTGGATCAGATTCTGATCTCAGTTACCATGGTGTTAATCTGAAGTACCAGCACTGACTTCAGCAGAGGCACCCTGGATTTAGGGCTTGCATCAAAGACTGCCACTGATTTACGCTGACTTTGTAACAGCTGGTTATTCTGGCATAAGAATTTAGCCTAGAAAAAGATAACAATGCTTTTATCAATGCTGTGTTATGAAATGCTTTGTACTGACTTGCATAATGCTTAACAAGGTTTACTAGTTTCTCCTTTCTGCTTGTTTAATCTATGTTTATGTCCAGGTCCAATTCTAATTATATATACAGAGAAGCAAATTTTATCCACCCTTTCTGCTATGCTCCCTTAATTTCCTGTAACATTTACTTGAACACAAAGAAAAATGCTGCAAGAAAAGCATGGAAAAATGTACTGCTACACAATAAACATCAGATCACAAATTCTTTCTTCTTTACGTTCCACCCTGTGTTTTATCTGGGATAAGTTATTATTCATATTGCATACCATCTTCTGCGATTCTCCAGTAAGGAATGAAAATGTCTCCAGACATGGGTGGCTGAGGAAAAAAAAAACATGGTTAGTGCATTGTCAAGATTTGCCTTGCTAAGTAAAAATGACATTGTTATTGTACACAGAGTTTTAGTTGAATATTTACATAGATAATAGGATGAGCTGGATGCACCTGTTTTCTAAACAGTTCAGTATGAATTAGATTAGTGGGATATGATTTATTTGGGTCAATGGAAATAGATCTTCCCAGTTGTCCTGGAGATCTGAAAAATAAATATGGCAACTGCTGGATTTTGCACTAAAAGCTCTGCACTCTCCTGAAACAATTCTTTAAAAAGGAAAAGGCTGCAAGGACCTTTCTTGCTCTTCCCTCTTTTGTCTTTCTGGGTAAAGGCCTTGCTGGATGCCTCCAATAGCATTCACAGCCTGAAGAAGTGATGGTTCAAATATTTTCGTTGTGGAAAAAATTGACAAACAGAAAGAAAAAATAGCACAGGTCAGTTTTTTTTCCTTTTACCAAAAAAACCCAAGGATCCAACACCTGCTCTCTTTCCAATAAAAAGTTACTGTTTATCACACAAACATTTTGTCTTGCCCATTTTTTTCTTCTCTTTCTTGAAAAAAAAATGTTGACGCTTTCCCAGGAAAAGAAAGCTTTCAGAGAAACTTCCACTGAGGTGAAAACCAAGTTTCCTGGGGAAAACGGGTTACAATGAGGAGGCACTGGCCAGCTGTAATTGTCAGCCAGGTTGTAAGGCAGAGTGACTGGGGAGGAAAGGGAAAGGAAGCCAGCAAGACTGAGAGCTTGTGTCTTTCTGAAAGAACAGAATGAGCTACAGCAGGGGCAGGCTGAGCTGCTTGGGGCTGTTGCATCTATCGGCTATATATCAGGTGCTCCAGCCGTGCTCTCCTCATGCCTCCCTCTGCCCCCCTAACGGTGGGATTTCCTCCTGAGATGATTCCTGCTCATACTTTTGAGCAGGAGCGGCTGTGAACTCTTGCCTTGTCTAGCAGCCTTGGCAAGAGGTTTGCAAGACCTTAAGGTGGCTTTTGACACAATCCATCATGGAGTATAAGCAGAAGAGCGCTAGCTGTCACCCCCGAAAACTCTATTATGGGGTGCTAGAGAGAAATCAGATAGTATGGTAAGTATGGAGAACATAGTATGAACATACAGAGCAGGAAGCCACAGAATGGGGAGATATAGTGGAAGGGGGAGAGGGGAAGATGCAGGGTTACAGCTGCATTGTTTGACCATTGTATATACCCTGCACTAAATGATATTCAGGAGGGGAGGCGTAATAGCCCTTTCATTCCAGTTCCTTTCAGATGCCAGAGCTCAGACACATAAATATGGCTAGCACTATGCCTCTGCAGGGCCAAACAAACTAAATAAATAAAGAGACAGTTTCTTGCATGCTTTGGCCGGCCAGAGATTGGACTCCCCCCACCTAATAGACCTCCCTCCTCCAAGAAAAATCCAGAAAATTGAAGTGTTTTTAAAACCCCATATACTGAGTATACCTTTCTTATGCTACAGGCTGCTGCTTTTTCCACCCAACACATGGTAAGGATTATATTTAAATAAAGATTTAACACTCATAAATGGTTTCTTTTAATATTGCTGTAAAGTAATGGTACTTTTATGGGCAAATTTAAATGTAATTCTGCTATGTACAGCTGTGCCAAACAGTATGGTATCGTTTTATGCAGCCATAAGCAAGGAGGCACGTTGACCAACAGTGCCTGTGAGCAGAGTGTGGATTTTATTAGCAAGTATGAGCTGATGACCCATGAGCAGATTCAGCTTTTGCATCTTGTAAAGTCAGCCATCGTAAAGGCACCACCGCATGCACATAGCCAGCAGATAGCCAGCGGCTTCCAGCCCGGAGCAGCTGAGCACAGCCCCCTGGCTCGGGCAGCCACAGCTCCTCTTCAGCTTGCAAAGGTTTTTCCCCACCACCACTACCTGTTCAGGCTTCACCTCTCCTGGCAGGGGATGTGGTGACGCTGGATTTGTACACACTGCCGAAGAGCTTGTGTCGAACCCTCTATTGACTGCTCACCACCCCTCCGAGCATCTGCCCAGCTGGGCCAGCGTCAGATTCCCCGTGGCACGGGGCCGAAAGTCAGGCTTTTCCCTCCCATCCCGGCACAGAAGGACTTGCATCGCTGCCTAACGTAGCCTAGCAGCAGCTGGCAGACACAGCCAAACACGAGGCTGTTTCAGATTAAAACTAGGAGTCAAGTTCCCAGCCCAGGGTATTACATGGCACAGATATTCGCAGCTCTTTCCAGCCTCCCAAGAAGAAGCATTTGGTGACTTTTCAGAACTCAACACAAACTTTTTTCCAGAACTCGTTGCTGGGATGGGTGATTACTGCATGGTTTAAAAACATTCTTGACTTTAAAAGGAGGCAGGGTTATTTTGCTGCCTCATTTTTGCAGCACTGTATTCCTTGCACCAGTACATTTACTGTTACTCTTGTTATAATCATCCATGGGAAACTATGGACAAGGCTGGGATGTGCCTAATTGTTCTAAAACAATGGTCTCTCGCCTTGCAAAGTATCACGTCATGTTTCCACTGCCACAAGACCTCATACCAGATGGCATCTAAGTAATTATTTATGCATTTTCCTACATTATTTTTCTATTTAAAAAAAAAAAACAACCCTTAGTTTCTGATGCTCAGAATACTGCAAATACTTTATGAAATATCTCATAATGAACATCATCCCCACCCCTAGCCACTGGAGGCTCTCCCATGCTCTTCTACGTTCCACGATAGGCAAGGTCCTGCCAAAACAAACCTTGGCGGATCAATCGCCCCAGTGGAATGAGAAAATGTTATTCAAACCCCGCTGCAGAGCAGCCACTTGGCAGTGCTCACTGCCATCCATGCAGCCTGTGAAAAGGAACCCTTTATTTATTTCAGTCAGCTTCTCACCAGCCAACTAAAAGGCATCCCGAACTGCTTTTTGGGTCTTGATTCAGCAAATCACCTCAGCACATTTCAGAAAAGACGTGACCATGAAATATTTTGGCTTCATTCAAAATGCGCACCCACATTGTTTGTTGTGTGCCTTACGTTTGCTTGGGAGATGGCCAGGCAGAAATTTCCAGAGATAGTTGACTTGGGAATAACCAGCCAGGACCACATTTTCGAGGGCAATTCTGAAGCAAGCAAAGAGACCAAATTTGCAACAACACTTTTCAGCAGGACCACTCAACTCAGTTTCATTGCTTCACTAAATAAATCGCAGACATTTATATACTTTTTACTCCCAAAATGAGAAGGCCAGGAGAAGCAGCACACGCCATTACAGACTCCTAAAATCCAAGTAGAACTCTTTTTTCCTTCTTTTTGTCTCACAGAAGAAAGGAGCTGCCCAAAATTGTCAACATACAGATTTACTCCAGAAAATGGGACTATTACCTTTTCTCTTTTTTTCCCCACTTGATCACATCAGTTCAAAACCCTCAGGTTTTGATTGATAAGTTTTGTTTTGAGGCTTGCTTTTGGTTTGGTGAAGATTTGAATATTTTCTTCGCACTTCACAAAGCCTTTGAGCACGAGAACAGCATCTCATTCACTTTTAAGGCTGCAGTTTCCTTCCCCTTTTAAACTGTGAAGTATGCTATGATTTACAGCAGCATATATTTGGAAAACTGGGCCAAGGCTTTTATAACTGGGTGCTCCTAAACCCCTGTTTAAATTTCTACAGGGGAGTGCTGGGGCAGTGAGGACTTCTTAAAATTAGGATTTATTTAAGAGACTGAGGAGAAACCCAGGAGCTTAACTTTATGCCCTGGTGTTGGAAATCTAAGCCCAGATTTACATTTTAATTCGTCTGTCAGCACAAGCTCTGGGTAATGCAGAATTTCACTCTTTCTTTCCCCCCTGCCTGCTCACAAAACCTCAACTAGCAATTCCAGCTCCTTTTCATTAGGAGCCTGGCACTTCTCAAAGGACTTGAGCTGCATGGAACTGTCCCCATGAAAGCTGAAACCAGGAGAAAATTCCTGGGCTTTTGGCTTTCATTGCAGACCCAAAAAATCAGATTCATTTTGCTGCAATTCAGCATGTCTCGGGAGCCAAAGTGAAGCTTTCTGTGAAACTGTGCTCCATTTAAAGTGAATGTGGATGGAGGTGGCAACAGGCAATTCTAACGGGCAAAGGCAATTCTAGTATCAAACCTTAGCATAGAAATGCAGAAAACTCTAATACAGATAAACTCTAAGCTGGAAAAGGCTTTATGTATCAGCATTTTGAATTGCACCTAGAAGAGAAACAGAAATTAAACCAAACTGTAGAACATAGTTGAAATACACTAAATATTTTCAAGGAAGAAGGTAGTTGTCTTCT
>JAOXJM010000012.1:34171791-34185617 GCA_026413425.1 Tringa solitaria
TAGAACATAGTTGAAATACACTAAATATTTTCAAGGAAGAAGGTAGTTGTCTTCTGTCCTGATTTTGTATACATATAGCCCTCATGCACATTGCACATCTTTGCTTTACCTTTGTTGGGAGGAAAAAAAAAAGCCATTATACATGTGAGAATGTGGTGGAATTCTTCTATGTGAAATGCCAGAGATCAACTCATAAAACCTACTCAGAATAAAATGAACTCCACATCTCCTTTAGCTCTGGCACCAGAATTGCCTCCTAAGCCTCAGGAAATTCTGGCTCCCTTCATCAAGGGGTTAAAAGCCACCATGCTGGGAATAATACATATTCTGCTCTTTCCTTTTCATACTCCCTGATGGTTAATGACATCCAGTCCCATCTGGATACCAAGCACCATGAACTAACATATCCCCCAAAGAATGTTACCCAGATAATTGTCTTTGATGAAAATCAATTGCATGATGTTCACATTACAGGCCTTTTTAAGCCAGTCACTCATTTCTGGAGATTTAGGCTTCAGTGGTTTTGAAGACAAGTGTATATAAATGCCCTTAATAATACAACACTTACTCTACAGTGTCATTGGTGCTTTCTACATTTCTTCCACGCTTTTGATGGGTGCAGTGCTTTAGAGGCGCTGGGAGACTGGCCACATTCAGAGGCCTTTCACAATAATGTGATCTTGAGCAGGGTTTTGGACTACAATCCACCCATCACTTGATGGCACAGAAGGACAGGGAGCAGTGGAATGGAGGCCATGGGGGCAGCTGGGCTGGAACTGAGCTCCACTAACGTTCCTTTCAGCCCCAACTCATTCTGTGGCAGCTCACAAACTCACAGACTGGGCTTTTTAAATTAGGGAGAAGTCAATTCCCAGTCAGCCCATGGGCCATCTGATTTCTTGCATTTTCCATGATACTATACAGATAAGTATTTCACATCTTTTCTGTGTGCTTCCCCTTGATCAAAATACAAATGCCTCAAACGCCCATCCTCATACTGACCCATTCCTTTGTTTGTGTTTTCCCTTTTCTGTTTCCCTTCTCCTTTTTGTCTTAGCTTTGATATTTCAGGCTGTCCTAATCATACCAAGGTGGGTTGAAGGACTCAAAGGGCAAAAGCTTATTTTAATAAGCAAGGCTTCAAACATCACTCTGGACCTCCTCCTCACAGGTCATTTTTTCAGGGCTTGTTTGTCTGCAAAAATGGCTAATGTGTATTTTGTGAGTGGACTGATCTTCTTTTTATTTCTCTACTAAGGTTTTCATGCCTCTTGTGGCATTCTGGTGATGAAAAAGCTCTATGCTAGATCATTTTTTGGTTATGAAAAGTATCCATGCTGTGTCTCCAGGCTGTGTCCTATTTGCTTGCTAAGGAAACCATAGTCTGCTTGTAGCATCCAAGCCCCCAGTGAGGCTCATCCTAAGACCAAGAAAAACAGTCCTCCAGAAGAACCAGATGTGCCATTTTAGAAGTGATATTTTCTTTTAATATTTGGAAAAAAATCTCAATGAACAAAGTAATGCAAAATACCAGGAAAAGATTATATCTCTCCGTATATTTATAGCTCTCTTTACAATAAGGAAATTTTGATCCAGGATATGAACATAATCTGTGATTTTATCAATGAGAATCAAATCTTCTGCCACATATCATGGCTTACTTGGTCACTGCATCATGTTATCTCTGCCCTCTATGGCAGTCTCTGCTCCAAGTTCCCAGCCTGTCCCCTCCTACCCTGGGACAGCACAGTGCCAAGAGATTCTTGGACTTCATTGTACATTCCTATAATGCCCCTGTGGACCTGGTGACAGCAATTCTATCCATGCAGAAGACCCCAAAACAAATAATGCTCAACAGATCAAACTGAGTAGCAAACTTGCATTAGCCAGTGACTAAAAAACTAAAAGTAAAAGCTATCAAAACCTGAAAGTGACCAGCCAGATGAGCTTTTGCTTTTCAGGCCACTGTCTGCAGAAGGGCCCTTTGCCATGCCATCATTTACTAGAGCTGGGTGTAGGAGAGGATTTTCTGGAGGGATTGAGAGGGCTGAATCCTATTGTGAGGCTCTTGAGGAAAGAGACTTAAAAAATGAGTTTCAGCATGCTGCTAAAGGGGAAGCAGTAAGAAAAAGGCCAGTAACTGTCCCTACTGCTCTGAAGACTTATTGAAGGATGTTACACTGAGCCCAGTATCAGGGCTGAAGCAGGACTGGAAGAGAACCACAGGGTATATAGATAGACAGAGCAAAGAGTTGGCAAACACCAGGCAGTACGAGAGCTCTATGTTTGGCTTCAGCTCCCTTTGAAACACCTGGACATCTGCAAAGATTTCCACTGCAAAGCAAATCAACTCCTGCAATAACCCACAGGGCTGGGGAGGAGGTGAGAATTCCTGAAAGAGTTTGAGGAGAGATTTCGTTTTTGGAAAGATGTGTTGCACAAGGTGGGTGAGTCATCTCATAATACCTTGCACTGGCTCAAAGTTGAAGGCATTAAGGAAACTAGGAGCCAGGAGAATGGCTCAAGTGCTTATTTGTTTCTGTAGCAGCTCCTCCAGTCAAAATGTCTTTCCAAAAACCTGTCTTGTTAGTAACCGTTGTCGTGCCACCACTAAGGCAGGCAGTGAAGTGAGCGGAAAGAAAGGTCTCAGACAGGCAAGGTAACAAAAAAAACTCACGGGAAAAATTGCAAGGCAATTCTACATTGCAGGGCAATTTTCTACACAGAAAGTAGAGATGTCACTTTTCTTTGTGGTTACGTATTTAAGGGGGAAAACAGTCCATATATGGTTTAGAAACTCTCAGGTATATACCATTTTGAGTTATATGACAGAGGCATGAGGAGCTAGACTGACATGGCAGCACCTTTTCTGGACCTAGGAATGTGCTATTTGAAAGCCCACCCAAGATGATCTGTACATGACTTGTGTTTGCTTTTGATTGTCTTTTGGGAAGAAAAATGTCTAGAGTTGACTAATGAATTCACCTCAAGATTCCCATGTGCTGGAACAGTTTTCAGAGGGCTGATTCAGAAGGTGGTGGCTGAGCGCTGGTGTGCCACAGCCCTGCCGGTGTGCAACTTACTACAGAGGACCACTGCAACATGCTCACGTACTAGCCAGAGGTTTGAGGGTCTGGGTGAGGTCTAGCTCATTACTCTGTCCATCCTGGTCTCTACCAGAAGGTCTCTGGGCCCACAGAGAAGTACCAATATTGACGGTGCGTCAGGCAGGTGAATGGCAGCGTTCAACAGAGCAGTTAAGTTTGGGTAGGCAGGACAGAAAAATGGAATAACCAGGATGGGGCTGGACCAACTTACTGCCATTTTGGGGGGGTGGGAAACACCCCATTTAAGATATTACAGTGCAGGACATCTCACACTTCAACAAGCCCTCATCTAAATGCAACTTGAAGGGGCTACATCTGGCAGATAGATGGTACCAGTTCACTGAGCAATAGTGTGAGAGAGAAGGAGTGGCAAATACTTGTCATGGGTGTCGAGGCTTCTCTTCCCAAAATTGCTACAGCACTTCTGACTGCTGATAAAAGCCCTTGATTTTTCAGCGTCCTTCAAAAGATCTCCATGCAGGACATAGTATGTTACTCTGTTTATCCATTCTGGCAAGATAAGGCACTGATCTTACCCTACTAGAATCTGTAGAAAACCAATATCCTGTGGTAAAGCTTCAGCCTTATGCTTCTCTTTTAATATAAGCCGTCATTACTGAATCACAGTATTACCCAGATCTGTTTTACATGAGTCCTTGGCAAGACAATGTCAGCTGTACTTAATAAACAAGGTCTGCATTTATCGATTCAACGATATTGTAAAGGGTAAAGTGTCATCTGGTGTTACTAGAACATCAAACCTGCACCTACATCAGATGCAAGACAACCATCAATCACAAAAGGATTGCATTACCTGCTAACCCAGAAAAAAAATAAGCATGTGAAATTTCCACGAAGAATCCAGCTCCCAACCTTTGAGCAAGAAATGGATTTCCTCTGTGACTAATCTTGCAGCCCCTGAGCTGGAATGACATCATGACCCTATGCTTACTTCATGACAGCATCTAGTGTAGACCAGGTGTCCAATTCTTTCTTGGCCATGCTTCCCTGGGGCACCCCACTCCATCCTAGAGCCACTGAATGAAGCAGCTGCTGTAGTAAATCGGCCCTCCCCATACTGCTTCTGTGCAGGCGTCACTGGGGTGCTTTTCATTGGGTTTATTTTCTATCTTTTTTTTTTCAGCAATTCATGGTGAATTTCACTTGAAATAATACTCTGTTCTTAGTTTTCCTGAAGAACATATCAGCTGGGCAAACCACAGCTTTTTGCCTCAATTAGCTGAACAATAATAGTGGGAGAGAGGAATTATGCCAGTTGTGAGAGGTCTGTGGCTTGAAGACATGATAAATGCTGCAGTTGCAGACATCCACAAAGGCATATGTATCAGCACACTGGCCAAGTAGGCTCCAGATTGGGCCCTGAATAGAACAAAGACTAAGACCCTGTGGAAATGATAGCAAGAGACAACTAAGAACCTCTCAGGTATATCAGAGGGAAGAGGGTGATTAGCACCAAACAGCTCCAGTGCCAATACTTACTAATTGGACAGCATTTAATTGCAAATGTAAATGCACTTCAATTTTGTTACATACCCAACCACCAACAGGTTTTATCTTCAGTTTAAGGACACCGTATTTTGGGTAGAAATCTCTATGGCATTGAGGAAGCAAGACAACAGAGATGGTGGGTAATTTCTTGGTACCCAGGATGGTCTATCCACTGCATCTCAGTTTGCACTAATGCTCTCACAAGCCAAGGTTCTGGCAGCCTCTGCCTCAGTTCCTGAGAATGTTCCTGGAATGTAACTCCTTTATCTCCAGACTTGCCTAGAAAATCTGTCTACAAGCAGGGTACAGAGAAGCCCAGGATAATCCATGAAGATGAGTGCCAAGTCAAGAATGAGTACCCTAGGCTCACACCAGCTCTTCATAACCTGACAGTCAATTCACAGTAAATCTCCTGAGAACAGCTGTGGACAAAGACACTGCTGCATATGGGAAACTCCCAGCTTGGAGGAGGGTACAATTTCCCCAAAAAATGTTGGCTTGGGTCTGATTCAAGGCAAAGGCGGTGTTCTGCACACACACATACAGATCCCCATGAAACAGAAATGTCACTTTTTTGGCCAGGTCTCCCAGTGAGGTAAATCAAAAGTAAAATAGCACTGAATCTAGACATGGAAACCTCATACAACACTATAAACGCAACTTGGCTTGGAACTCCATGTGTACCCTACCCTGGCGTCTTTGGGGAAGAATCTCGTTTGTCCTTACATTCCTGACCTGCACTGCTATAGACCTCAGCCTGCTGCTTTTGCAAAGACCTTTTAAAGTGGCTGGGTTAAATTGTCCAGAGATGTCAACAAGTTGTGAGAGGCAGGCTCACACTGGCAGCAATTACCAGAGGGCAATGATCAATGGGGGTCTTTTGTTAGCATTACAGGATCACTATTGACTCAGGAAGGAAGTGCCCCCATGGTTTAGGCTGAGCTGAAATGGACAGGCAGCCTTGCCCTTGGCTGCTCACAAGCCACTAACCTACACTTATCTCATTAATTATTCCTGTCCAAATGGCAGCGATCGTTATGATCCACAATCAGCTGAGGAAGAAGAGGTCACAGCAAACACAGAGGCTCCATTTACCAATCCAGGACGTGCATCCTTTCTCTTATTTGCATCCAGACTATTGTTCAACACCAGTGCCGTTCCTTTGACAAACAGGTAACAACAAATGACAGCCACAACAGCAAAAAAAAAAGCAGGGATAGAGCTGACATGATTTTCCACTTACAGAAGTAAACCTACAAGACACAGTGACCTTGCTAATTGTGTCGATAGGGAGAGGGGATTAGTCTTCGTATTCCGGTGTGTTCAGATTGCCTTGATCCTCACATACTCCTATTCCAAGCTATGGCCAGAGCCATCAATGGTTTACAAGACGCTTGACGCACAATCCCATTGCTTCAAAAGTATAGTTTGTGCAAGGGAATTTATAGGAAGGAAAGTCATTTGACAGGAATAAAAGACATTTGAGGGATGAGGGCTTCTGGATGGAAGGATGGAGTCTCCTATTAAAGTCACCTTACACTGCTGAGGGATAAATCACTCCCTCGAACATATTGCAGTCTGTTGTAAAGGCAGCTGATTAGTATGACTGAGAATCAAACCACACTCTATTCTTACCCCCCACTGTGTTATTTTTCTCCCTTGCACTGAATTGTTCAAGCCACAGCGTTTTAAATCAATCTCTGATTTAAGAAAGGGAAGAATATACAAAAGGAGCAGTATATTCCAAACAGACCCTGCCCTTCAAGCTTAGTGCTCCCCAGCCACTTCAGGAAGAGGAAAATCACGAGCCTCGGAGGAAACCTTACAAACGTGCACTTGCAGAGTGAAGTTTGCCACGTGTACCCAGCTGGGAAAGGAAAACTCCCCAGCACCTCTGCTCAGCACCCTGAGCCCAGGGAGGGATTGTACTTGCAAAACAGTTGTCGTGCCCCAGTCTGTCCTGCTAACCAACCGAGGAACAGCAGAAAGCCTCAGGGTTTCAAAATATAAAGGAAGGCCCCCACCAGGAAGCCATTTCCTTCTTTAAGCTGCATTTGTGCAGAAGGTTTTTTCCTCTCCTTCTCCCCTCAGGGGGGATAAAATATGAAAAGAAGGGACTTTCAACATCTGCTCCAGATTTTTATTTTCTTAAGTCTTGCTGATCTTTTTTTCAAGATTTTTGTCCGGTGCCTATAGCTTAGGCAGTCCGTCTGTTCCTGACAAGCAATTGTCAGATCTGGTAGTGTCTGTCAAACAGGAATGCCACCAGCCTTTGAGGAAAGCATTTGCAGTGGGGAAGATCCAGCATTTTATGGGGGTTTGAGGGTTTATGCCAGACTCTACTAGCACCAAAAGCACCTTAGGATTTTCTTCAACAGCCTCGAGAGGGGACTGGGCAGAGATTTAAAGGGTTCTTTGCTAGAGCAGTCTCCAGCAGCGATCAGGTGGGAGACGGCAGAAGAAAAGGTGAGGATCCTGTGCTCAGAGGAGCTGTGTTGGTTTTCAAACATTCCCCACTCCCTGCTCTCCAAGCAAACAGGCAAGGGACTTCAGCAGCCACCATTGTATTGCTACAGCATCAGTCTAAAAAACACCAGTTGGGGTCTGAATTATCCTGCTAAAAATGGCCCCATTTACAAGAAGCCCACATGGGAACTTACCCTCCTGCTGGGTCAGGGCTAGTGTTGGCCACAGGCTGTTACTTCTGCTTAAGAGAAGCCGGTTCTCCCTCCATCACTGGCTGTGGGAGAGCTGAAGGAAAATCACCACAGCCAAGACCAGCAGCTTTTGTTCAGAGCACAAGGGCTTGGGAATTCACACCATTATTCACACTAGTGAAAAGGACATGCACTCAGCAAGAGATGATCCCTCTCCCAGCCAGCTTCCAGACACAAACCATCGGATAATGCCAGAGGGGAGTGGGGATGGGAAGGGGAAAGGCAGAGAGGGCACTTCCCTGAGGCTAAAAACGGCTTCTGCCATCCCAGCTGCCATGCTGCCTCATCAAGATCCATTTCCACAGGCTGTGCACGACATCGGTGATCTCAACAGATAGGGTAAATGGCCACCTCTGGAGAGCGTTTCAAACTGATGGTGGCTGAAGGGCCAAGTTATATGGAAGCAGATGCAAAGAAATCATATTAATAGCTATCACCTGGCTGGGGCGGCCATGGCGGATGGTGGGGCAGCCATGGCGGACGGTGAGGAGGCCATGTTGACTGGCAGGGCAGCCATGTTGAATCTGCAGGACAGCCATGGTGGCCTGGCCAGCTTCTCTACCCTGGCAGAGGGCAGCCAGGAGAGCAGGGCCACCACCACAGCAGGGTGAGCCACGGCCCCCCGCCGAAGCCACGTCAGCAAGTGGCCACCTCCCTGTCAGTGCAAGCCTGATGGCCAGAGAAGGGGGCTCAGCCATGCCTGCAAAGCCGTGCTTCGCTACACCCCACACACCGCTGCGCCTGTTTATATAAAACCATGGGTTTTTTTGTTTTCCTTTCCAGAAAGAGCGCTGCCAATCGCTGGAGGCAGGCAGACGTGATTATCAAGACGTGTATCTTCGAAGCCTGACACGGGCTCTGCGGCCTCTGGTGCAGCTGAAAAACAGTCTGTCAACACCTTGGAGGGAGCGAGCCAGCGGGGCCGGCGGGGGACCGGCCCGACCCCGGCCCTGCCAAAAGCTACAAGAGGAGGGAAAGTCAAACTCGAGCTGAACAAACCTTTTCCATCCACTCTTCTCAGTGTCTGGTGGGGGCATCCAAACCACAAATCGGCCAGTTCTTAACGTGAAAGGAGAAGCCTTTTTTCTTAATTTGTTGGTTTTTAAACTCTCCTCATTTGGAGAACTGCTCTGCCCACAAGCCTGTAAATACTTCAC
The DNA here is from genome assembly GCA_026413425.1 of Tringa solitaria. Taxonomy (NCBI): domain Eukaryota; kingdom Metazoa; phylum Chordata; class Aves; order Charadriiformes; family Scolopacidae; genus Tringa; species Tringa solitaria. Next base: position 34,180,282 of record JAOXJM010000012.1, read on the forward strand.
TATATTAGGCCTGAAAGTTTATGTCAGAGGGAGGTTGAAGTCCTACCATGCTGCAGATTGCCTGCTTAGGAAATAAAACACCCTCCGAGGGATTGCTGCACTTGATGATCAGCCTGAATTAAAAAAAAAAAATACCGAGGGGCTGAGTAAATCCTTCAAGCAGAGACCTGCCGGAGAAGGGAAGGGGGTGAGTCACAGGTTAAAGAGACTTTTTGTTAGTGCTTTCACACTCTGTCTACTGCTCCCGAACTGCCATGACAGGGAGGACGGTTTCTGGGAGAGCAGAGGAAAGCAGAAACCCCCTAGGGCACCAGGGAAGTCTACACACCATGGAGGGATCTTCTTCCTCCTCTTCCAGAAACACCAGCTCTGGAAGGAAGAAGGAGAAAGACAGGTAATATGCAGGGAACTAACTTCACAGGCACTGGGAAGTAAGGAGAAAAAGAAGGAAGAAAAGAAAACCAAATAAAGTAATCCTGATTTCCAGTGAAAGGCAGTTCTTCTGAGTTATATGGAAAATGTTGCCCGTATCTGTGCAAAATTCCACTAGACGTATTGCTTATCTGGTAATCATCAGTCAATTACATTCTCACTCAGCTAAACTTCCTGAGGCAGAGCAATCTCCAAAGCGCCTCTTTCGTAAATCACTCTTTCTTCTCCACAGCTCTTCACCCCGGCACTTTCCCCATTCCTCCTCCTTCCTGCGGCTCTGCGGCTTGTCCTGGGCAAAATGCCCAAAGGGGGCAATTGCAGCCCTCCCATGGGAGATGCATACCCAGCATTCCAGGAGACTCACGTCGTTGAAGCCTGCAAAAATGACAAATAGCTGGAGAAAACAGGGCAAGTGCATGCACAAAAATGCCAGAATTTTCACAATTGCTTACCTAGAAGATATGGGTTGTGTGTAGATAGGTACTGTTGCACCACCCATGCATTTTTAGATATCCATGAAGATGGATTCCAGAATGGAAACGCTACCCTCTCATCCCACCAGAAAGCCTTCTTTTATTCAAAGCACCTCAACCTTCCCCCTTGTGGGTATATGATGGGAATGGGATTCCCCACCACTCCTGGCCCACAGGGAAAGGATAGCTCCCCAGCTCATCCACAGAGTTGATATCTCCTAGCCCTGACCACCTCAATGGTCCCTGGACTCTTCTTCTTACACTTAATACAAGGCAATTTTTTTTATGTGCTCTCGATTTTTGTTCCTCTTCTCTGAAGTTTCCTGTTGCTCCTTTGATTGTGACATGGGTACAGCAATAAGCAAATCTGAATTCTTCTTGTGGACACACAAAAGAAGCTGGGCAGGAGGAGATCTGTTGACATCTGATGTCACTGGTGGGATCCAAACAAACATGAAGACGTGAAAGAAACACACATTTTTATGGACCACCTGCAGAAATGCAAAGCATAGTATTTCTCTGTGCACCCACTGGGCTTGCAGGATTCTCACCTTTGGGCCACCAAGTTTTCCTTGCCAAGAAAAAGGCACAAGGCACAAGACTAAACTTGCTAGTTTGCAGTATCCTATTCTCAGCAGCAATTGCAAAATACTTCATACTTAATGTCTCCCCAAAATATCTAAGTCTTGTCCAAGTCTGTACAGATGGTTCTGAAGTGCCCAGGAAGAACCATTTCTAAAGTTCAGATTCATGAGAAAGAAAACTTTCTGGGTTCTCCCATAACACATGGTTTGTGTTTTTTTCCAAAACAAAAACCCCAAATACACTTTTTTTTTCCCCTTCTGCTCCCCCTTCCTGCAGCTCAAAGCTTTGGCACTGGCCACAGTGTTCATTCCCATGTACTGTCCGAGAGCTGCAACTTACAATCTTCACACCAAATGAATTTCTGTTTATAACCCTACAGATGGTCATGATGAGAGGGGCTTCCCACCTTCAGAAATAGCCATCTGCCTCTTGCTCTGAATTTCCACTTCATATCTAGGAACAGTACCATGCTATCAAAAAATATATTAAAACTTTTTTGCAGAGTTTATCCAGAAACTACCCAAATACTGTAGGTAAGCTTTCATGGGAGGCTTTGTGTTGGCAATCAGATAAAGAACAGTGTGGGACAGATTTCCCAGATGGGCTAAGACAGTCCTTGACTTCATTCACGTCGTGCAGGTCTGGCCTGAGATATCTAAGCCATTAGTATTTCTTGTAACAGGAATCTTTCCTGAAATTGCTCTATCTAGGTGCTTCCTGAAGTATGAGTAATGACTGAGGGTGTCGGGAAAAAAATCCTGGGGGATTCATGCAGGTACCTACTCTGGCACATGGACTGCAGCTTTGCAGGGAGCCTGGCTCATTTTGCTGGGTAACAAAACACTGAATGTCTGCTTTCCAGGATGACATTTTGTGTATGCAGATGACAGCACAGGCAAAATGTCACAATACTCATTTTATCTGGCTGGTGGAGAGTGAGGCTTGCCATGTCCAAACTGAAATAACGTTACCCTTTGGAAAGATGACATCAGCACCGACAGGCAAAATGATCAAAACTGATTATCAGCTGCGCTTGGAATAAGTCCAGAGAGAGCATCTCTGGAGCAGAGGCCTTTCTCTGCCCGTACATCACATCATCTGCGACATCAGCCACAGAATCACAGAATCGTTTAGGTTGGAAGGGACCTTTGAGATCACCTAGTCCAAGCACAGCAAGCCCACGGCGAGGCTTGTCGTGATCCCTTTGCATCCACAGAGCAAGGCACCAAGGCCCGGGAGGAGGAGGATGAGAAAGCATCTGAGCTTCTGCGGCTGAGCGTTTCCTGTTCCATTTGTTTCTTTGTTTGGAAAAAGAGAAGAAAGAATCTGTCTTGAATGTCATGTATAGAGACTCCGGCTCAGAAGCTGCTGCAGTGCTCCTATTCAGCTCCAAGCATCCCGGCGCTCAATGGCCTTTTATCTCCCGATCACTGACATGACAGGAACTGCGGTTACCATGTCACCGGCAGCTATTGCAGACTCGGAGGGATCAGGACCTTCAGCCACAGGTTATGGACTCAATACATATTCACAGAGTCCGCGGAGCTCCTTCATCACTCAGGCCTCCGCAACGTAACGTTGGGAACCCATCTACCCTCCCCAGCACAGCGCTTGCAATGTACAGCATTCACGAAATCTAAATGTTTGAGCTTTTTTTTTTTTTAGAGTATTAGAAGAAACAATTTACATTTCCACTAATTTATTTTGTGTTTAGTGAGCTACAGTTTTGCAAGAGCGCTGTGAATCTCTGACAAATGAATTAGGTTCTCTTTTACCTGCTCTGGCCTACAACTCTCTGTTGAAATTACTCAAAACGTATTTTTCTGTGAGTTTTGTTTATTCTAGGGTTGACTATTTGAGCTTGTCACTTCCTTGTAGTTGGTTGAGTCACTTGATGGTGGTCCCCAAATGGACCTTACAAGCAGGTTGCTGATGAAAGTGCCAACGGAAAGCAAGTGGGCAAATTTGCTTTTTTTTTGCAGCCATTTGGTTCCCCAAAACTCCATCACATGAGTGATGTTGAAGAGAATTCAAAGAAACATCAGAGTTTCATCAAGCTGGACATCACGAAACAAACAAAAAAAAAAAAGTAAAATTACTGAACAGAAAATTAGTTCTGTTTTACCTCAAACCAGGACACTGGACAAAGTGGAGCAGTTAGAAAATTCAACTTGCAATCCACAGAAAATACGCTCCACTGTGTATCCAGCTCCAGTTTGTTCATCCTTTGTGTGTTAAAAGCTCTCTTCTGAATTAAAAGCAGATATTTTCCCGAGGGTTCGTAGGACCCCCACAATCGCTGCTGTGTCTAGGTGACCCTAAGGCAGCCCTCGTCCTTCCAGCCTTGTCTCACTGTTTTCTGAGAGGGAAGTAAGGAGAAAATCATCCCAAACCAGCTATGATCATTTAATATATATATATATATAGTCTTGGTATTTTTCAAGCTGTAGAAATGTTTTTAAAGGGATTATTCGTTCCCTCGCTCAGGCTGAAAGAAATCAGGGCACGGCGGGGGAAACAGTGCGAGTTTCTCCTTTACAGGAATTCGGCTTCTACAAACCCAGACCTTCCCCGGCTTTCCCGTTGTACTCAATCAACCCGTTGTTTCGGCGAATAAACCGGCCAGCGGAGCTGCTCCGGAGGGCAAACGGACGGCAACGGCGGCGAGAAGGGGGTCGCGCCGCTCGCCAGGGGGCCAGTAGCCCGGCCCGGCCCGGCCATCGGCTGCGCGGTGTCTGCTGCCCCCTGGCGGCACCCCCTGCCTCCGCCTTGGAGTTTATATTTTTACATGCATACGTTTATATTTTTCGATATATTTCACATCTACATACATTTTTATATTTATATATATACACATATATACTTTCCTATAAATATACACATACATATATATGTACGTACATGGGGGGGGGGGGGATGCGGAGGGGAGTCTGTGCCCCAGAGTATATACACTCCGGATAAGAAATTCCCCGCACGCCCCTCAAACCTTCATACCTTGGGGACATACTTCATAACATTTGGGGATGGCATTTAATGACACTGCATAATGCTGTCTAATTGGGGACAAAATGCCCAATATCAGATACACACACACACCCCCCCAAGCCGAGCAAACCCATCTTCTCTGTGGAAGGAAATGCTCCGAGTCACAGAAATAACTGCAAACCAGTGTTTGTGAGGTGTTTTTAAAACCCTTTTTTTTCCTCTTTCTTCATATGGGTTGGTTGGTTTGTTGTTGTTATTTTTACAAGCCTCCTCGCCACCCGGGAATCGCTTTCCCTTGTCAAATTTGCAGACGTGACACTGTGGGAAAGATGCCGAGGTGTACTTTGTCCTGCTTCCTCGCCCCCGGCACGGATCTGGCCGTTTTTTGGCCAGCATTCTTGTGCGGGCCCTTAACTTCATGGAAAGGGAAAAGCCGAGGGCGGAGAGAGGGGAAACATCAGGGTTTCACCGTTGCCCGCAGACAGGCCCCGCTGTAGAAACAAACAAACTACGGGGTAAAAGCAGTTTAAAGCCACAATTCTTGGATTCTGAACGAAAACAAAACAGACACGAAAACCACAAGCTCGGTGTCCAAGACCCTGAGGGTGCAAAGCGGTCTGACCAAAACCAACAGAAATAGTTGACCAAGAACAGGCCGGAGATGAGGTGGGATCCCGGAGAAGGGTTGGGAGAGGCTCGGGGGCAGGGGATTATTGCGAGGAGGGGAGAAAACGAGTGGGAAGGCCAGGGCTCGGCGGTGACCCTAAGGAGCGCTTTGGAGACCACATGTGTTTCACCACAGGGTCTGCTCCACTCCCGGCGTGATTCCTGGGAACCACCAGTGCACCAGGAAAACGGGGG
>JAOXJM010000012.1:34193571-34207595 GCA_026413425.1 Tringa solitaria
GCCTCCGCCTCCTCCAATTCACGCCCGCCTTCCGTGGCCGCGCCCTCCAGCCAATAGCAGCGCGGCATGCAAATTAGGAGCCGCGGATTGGGGCGGCGGGGCGGCCCCCGGCGAAGAGGGCGGGGGGCGGCTCGCTATTGGCCGGAGGAGGGGGCGGGGCGGCGATGACGCAACAGGAGGCCGGGCGGGACGGGGCGGGACGGGGCGGGGAACAGGCGGGGAACGTGGCGGCGGCTCCCGCCCCGTTCCCTCCCCGTCGCCTCCGGGGCTACCGGCCCCGAACCAACCACCACACGCCCCTCCCAAGCCATTTGTGTGCCCACCCCCCTACACACCCCCCCCCGGGCCCCGATCCCGCAGAGGGGGTGTGTGGGGGTGGGCACACAGACGGCGACCGCTCATTTGCGGCTAATGAGCAGCCAATTTTTAATGAAGCAATAGAACGGGAGCGATTTGCTGGAGGCGGCTCTGCGCTTTTTTAAGTCTTTTTTTTTTTTTTTTTTAAATAGTTACCGCGCGGTGATTGAAGCCAGAAAGAACCGATTTTTTTTTTTCCCCCCTTCCTTTTCGTTAAAATCGGTTTCAAAACTCCTCCCTGAAAATCCCCCTCGGAGTCTTGAAGGAACTTTCTAAAAAAAAATAATGCTTATTTTTAGCTGATAGCTTAAGAATAAAGAACGCCTGGAAGTGTATATATGTATGTTCTATTCTTTATATACGAATATATAAATATTCATATATATTTATGAGTTTTTATATGTGTGTTGGCAGCGGAGTCTTTAAGGAACCCCTTTAAAAGTGTTTATTTTTAGCTAATAGCCGAAGAATAAAAAGCATATATAAATAAAAAGTAGATATATAAAAAGTTTAAAAATATATATAATATATAAAAATATATATAATTATATATCTAAAAATAAAAAGTATATATATTAAAAAGTTTAAAAGTATATATATAAAATATATAAAAATATATATCTAAAAGTAAAAAAGTATATATATAAAAAGGTAAAAAGTATATATATAATATATATATAAACATAAATATATATAAGTAAAAAGTATATATATATAAAAATGTAAAATTTTTAATGACTAATCATTCTTCACTGTTCTTTACGATTCTAAGGGTGGGGATTTTTTTTCCCAATTGGTTCCTTACTTTGTTCTATACTTCACAAGGTTGCCTCCCTCGTTCTTCACTATATTTCTTGAGCAAGCACGATAGTAAAAAAAAATCGGGGGAATAATATAACATAATTTAAGTGTGTAACTGCTTGTTCGGAATTTACCACCGAGCTGGCCAAGCAAAGGCGTAAATCTCTCCGAACGACCGCAAATATTTCTATTTACGCTCTTCTGCACCCCGTTTGTAAGTGAGGGCGGTGCGTAATGTGCACTCTATTCACGAGGGCTTTTTGCATTAATTGTTCTAAATACAAAGTAAACAATCTTGCCGTGTGTTCCGTTAAGCCCGAGAGCCGTTAACACCGGCAACCGGAGAACCGGGGGTTCAGAGCGGGGACGCAAATTTGGAACCGCCGACGGAGGGAGTGCCTGATATTCATCAGGACCGTTTCCAGGAGAAATTGTTCGTAACTTTGGCCAAAAATAGGGACGCTGTCCCCGCTAAAGGATCAAGGAAACGAAAAATCCATTTAACGAAAAATAAATCTGGCGAAAAATCAAGGAAGTTGTATGAGAAGCTGGGTGTGACTCCTTTTCAGGGGTCAGATTTGGGTCGCAAATTAATAGGAGTACACCCAGTACGTGGGATCCAAACCCCTGCCCTGCTGAAATTTGCTGCGTTCTGTATTTTTGGTTTATGAAATTCCCTCAGCGCCTGAGAGGGGGGAAAAGTGGGTCTGCAAATTTCTTTCTGTGCTGGGCAGCATGCCTTCGGGGGAGTTCATTTGAAACTGAGAACGTGTGTTTATTTTATTCCAAAATATGTAAAATACCTTTTTTTTTTTTTTTCTCCATGGTTAGCATTTTTGTACACCATTTTCAGGTGTTTCAGTTGCTCGTGTAATAGCATAAGGGCGTTGGGCATGTTCGCCACGCTGCTGCTGGCAGAGGTGACATGCTGAACTGGGGAAAACAGAGATAAAAGCTGAATGGCTGCAGTAAACCCACACGACAGGACTAATTTCTAGCTTAATTCGTGGGGTTTTCTAGACATCGTCTGCTTCTTGTTATCCGCAGCTACTTTAAAATATGCAAATAATCCACTGGCTGTTCACAGGAGAGCATTCCTGCTCCTCTGGCTTCTTCACCTGACCTGAACTGGTATAGGGAGGAGCATTTCCCACCACCAGGGATCTGTGATGTTCACGGGGTCCTGGGATTTAATGTACTCGAACTGCAAAGGGAGTTTTTGATGGATAAAGATGCAGGATCAGGCCCGGTGGGGAGGAAAAGAGAGAGAAAGAGAGAAGGAAAGAAAGAAAGGAGAGGAAGAGAGAAAGGAGAAAAAGACAAAGACACAAAGAGAGAGAAAGAGAGAGAGGAAGGAAGGAAGGAAGGAGAGAAAGAGGGAGAGAAAGAGAGAAAGAAGGAAAGAAAGAAAGAGAAACAGAGAAGGAAAGAAAGGAGAGGAAGAGAGAAAGAAGGAGAAAAAAGACACAGAGAAAGAGAGAGAGGAAGGAAGGAAAGAAAAGAAGAGAGAAAGAAAGAGAGAGAGAGAAAGAGAGAATGAAAGAGAGAAAGAGAGAAGGAAAGAAAGGAGAGGAAGAGAGAAAGAAGGAGAAAAAGACAAAGACACAAAGAGAGAGAAAGAGAGAGAGAGAAAGGAAGGAAGAAAGAAAGAGAGGGAAGGAAGGAAGGAAGAGAGGGAGGGAGGGAAGGAAGGAAGGAAGAGAGAAAGAAAGAGAGAAAGAAAGAGAGAAAGAAAGAGAGAAAGAAAGAAAAAGAAAAACAAAGAAAGAAAGAAAAAGAAAGAAAGATTGATTTATTGCTGAACAACTTGTGCCAGCTTATTTTTATTGTGTCTTAAATCCTGTTTTAATTTCCAAACTGCTTTTGAGACACAGATCATCAACATGTCTGGACTCAGTGGCACAGGATGCTACAGGTCCAAATAGCTTAGTGGTACTTTTTAAAGAATTATGCAGCTGTATGGATAATAAAAAGTGAAGTACTAGTAAGATAAGCATGTATAAAGGATATAAACACTTATCCATCAGGGTGCAAACCAACAACTAGATTTACATTGATGAAAATTGTGTTTGCTGGCACAGATTATTTTATAATTTTCTGTTACAAAGTTACTCCTTGTCCCTTACTTTTAGTCATCTGGGTCTGACATCTTTCTGAAGCAGAACAGTGAAATATATGTCGCTTTTACTTTTGCCAATGCTTATATATATTTTCCATTTTGAATATCATAAATCATCGTATTCCCTGCTTCATTCAAGGTCTATACCCCATTAAAATAAATAAGAGTCTTTCCAGTGACTCTGACAGACATTGGATTGTCTCCTACAGGAATTATGCACTGTATTTCATTTCGCTTAATGACAAAGAATGAGTAAACACGGAGTCTGATTAGATCTGTGGTTTTTTCCTCAGTGTTGCAGTTACTGCAGTTTGAACAACTGCTAAGTAACACACAATTTTGCAGCTGATGTCTGCTCTATGGATGTTAGAGAAATAGATTTGTTCTTCCACGTTTATTTGTTTCATGCCCCTGCTTTATATAGGTAGCTACTCACAGAAAGAAAGAGTAGATCTGTTGACTATACAGGGAGACCATAATTACAACTACTACTTGTTGCACCAGAGATTGAGGAATGGTTTGCACCGGGGACTGCACCGCCGAGTGATGAGGACAGGAGAGCAAAACTCCTGGTTTCTGTTTCTGGCACTGGGGACCAGCCAGGTGTGTGACCTTGTCTCCATTTACGGGTCTGTAGATGGGGTTAAGTCTGGCTTTGCTTCATGGAAGCAGGTTAAGGATCTTGTTTGTAATGCTCCAACAGCCACCCTTTAGCGATTTCTGGAAATACAAAGCATTTTTTGGAGGCAGCGGAGCCCAGACTGACCAACAGCAACAAAACCACAGGCAGAAAGTGCAGCTTCTGCACGCCAGAAACATTCAGCCCGTGGGTGCAAAGCAAAAAACACCAGAGATAATTCATCAGGAGATTGGTTTTCCCTGTACCAAACACAAACTGAACTCATTAATTTAAAAGTTGGTAGAGTAATTGTGCCTACAGACCTGGAAGGAAAAAGAGCCCGTGTAAAACACACTGCAGTAATTCCCCAGTGAATTTGTTCTTCTCTTATTTTCAGTGGCATAAAAACTACTGCTGTTTCAATCACTGAATGGTTTGGACACTTTGAAACTCTTTTGTTATTTTGTTTTTTCCAAGCCACGTCTGAGCTTCTAAAACTCAGTTACAGGAGTCTTGGTCTCCACAATTTCTGCTGGACTAGAACTATGTGTCGTTTTGGTGCTGTAAGCGCAGATTGTCCCAAAGCAAGGTAAGGAATTTGTTTCACTTCATACCATTGCAATTGTGGTTTCCCTTCCCTCCTCCTGCCCGTTCTGTTTGAATTATTCACTCAATGGTAATACCTATCGTGCTTGTGTATCCTGGCTGTTCTGAGTGTGATCCCCGTGTCACATCCCTGAAGTACCAAAAACTCGTTCTGTAAACCATACCTCGCCTCCTTGAAAAAAAGAGGTATGTGGAAAGGTAAGCTTTTCAAACACAGGGTGCTTCCAAACATGAATGCCCTCCTGGACATTGCTGGACCACAGAATAAAAAGACCAGGGTGTCATGTGATAAAATGGCTCAGATGCTCAAAACTCTGTTAGTTTGTAAGGTGTCGGGCTCGCTCACACACCACTATCAGCTTCTCCTGACTTCCAGAGGCTGCTCGAAGAAGCCAAGGTGGATTTGCAGCTCTTAATTATCTCCAGAGCTGTGCTATCACCGGTGCAGGGATGCAGGGAGCTGGAGCAATTCTTTAATCTGCCGCAGGGGGGTTGGGGGGCTTTGGGGACACGGAAATGTGGCTCCGAAGTGCTCCTTCAGCCCTTCCCTTCAATCTCAGGGCAGCAAAGCAGAACGAAAAGAAGAGAAACAAGGGAAATGATGGGAATGGACAGGATCTTAGGGAGAGATGAGCTGCCTTAGCTCAGATCAGCACTCCCTCTGAACAGGAGGTGGCTTTACGTTTCTTGGCCAGGTCTATAGTTTAAATACACATTTATTTGAGCACCTCAGGCTTTTCTAGTTTGTGCAACCTGTTCTAGTCACTCAGCACCTTATCTCATCAGTAAGACAAAATACCTACTCCGTGTTTTTATAACCATCAGAAATCTGGTTCAATATCAACACAAAAAATAATAGCAAAGGGCAAAAACTCATTCCCCTTCACCAGCCCAAATACGCACAGCAACCGGGGGGGACGGGTGCATTTCTGATGCAGAAAGTCAGGGACGGGTGTAACATTCAGTTTCCTCCTACAGAGGCAGAAAAGGCTCAGGTTTTGCCACCTAAACGGACATCCCCATGCATCCGTCACCCCCTGCTCCCGTGTGGCAAGTGGCATAAAGCCCTGGGACTGCTGCACTAACCGGACAGAACAGGAGAGCCCACAGCCCTGGGTGATTTGATGGTGCCCGTGTTGTCTCCTCCCAGTCCCAAACTGGTCTCTTTTCTCCACCCAAACCCCTGCCCTCACACCCCCACCGTCCCACCTTGGACCCAGGGCTGCCAGGAAGGCGCAGGCTGGCTCAGGGGTGGTAGGACCCGTAGCATCACCAGCTCCAAACAGAAAGGACTGGATTTTCCTGGAGAAAGGATGGCACAAAGCACGCATTTGAGGACAGGCAGCCTCTCCCTTGCAAATAACATAACTGTTCTATGCCTGTTCCCCAGAGCTTTACTAGTACATAATTTCCAGATTATCACTTCCATCTTGTGAATATGGAGATGCTGCTATAGTAGAGTTCATCCTCAGGAGAAAATATTGCGCATTTTAAATTGCTCTCTTTGTCTTCTCCCTGCAGATATATTTTCTGCTAACAGGGAATCCAATCTTCGGCACAAACTGGGGAACAACGTGGTGAACTATAATAATTATTGGACCTGTTAGGTCTATTGTGGAAATAAATCTGCTGTGAACCAACATTTTCCCTCATATGTTTCACAGAGAGACAGTAACCCTTCTGCTGTCAACGAATTAATTTGCTAAAAGAAGCTGGAGTTCACAGATAAATCTTGAGATTATTTCTCATTTACATATTAGTTTAGCATTTATGTGCACTTCTATCTGTGTGATACTCCGGGGGACAATCCAGGAAACAATATGAATCATCTAATATGTAAAAATTAGGCTACAATAGAAGGGGGAGAAAGCTATCTTTTTTTTTTCTTCTTTTTTAATCTTGAATTCTTCAGAATGCTCTTTGTGATTACTTTAATTGTCTCGCACTGTACACATAGTATCCCAGAGTTGGTTTTGCAGCTCTCTGATGCTTGAAGTGTGTGCTTGAAGAAAGCTTTCTGTCCTGCAACTGGTTCAGAGCCCACGTTGTCTCAAGGGCTGCTGGCAGGGGCTCGTGTGATACGGTGGCTCAGGCATGGATTGGTTTTTTCTTATTATTTATGGGGAAGAAAGCGGGTCAGAGGCATAACTGAAAGCAGGACCAGTGTACTTCCTATTTCCTGTGGAGTCCCCAGAGCTCTAGTTTGAAACCATTACTGTTGTTAATTAATGATTTGCCAGCTGTCTGCACTAATTTTATAGCATTTATGTGTGCAGAGACCATTGTGCCTCAGATTCCTGCTTCAGAGTCCTGTAAGCGAGAGACTACAATTAAAAAAACAGCATCACACTTACGCCTTCGTTTGTTATTTTGAATGTGGTCAGATAATTCCCTTCAGCTTTTCCAATCAGAAGGCTGGCTGAAGAGGTTTAGCAGCAGGAGGGATCTACTTTGGGGCATTTTAGACATTTTCATGTCAAATCTTTGCCTGGTTTAGGGCAGTAATACACCAGGGCAAAATGGCCTTCTGTTGATTCTTATTTTGGACACACGTGTCAGTTTATAACCGGAGTGAAAGTGCTGGGAAGTAGGATGTGTTAGCCAAACAGATTCTTAGAGAAAACATGTTTTTCCTCTGCCCCACTGCCCTGAATGCCTACACTCAGCTGCAACGCATGCATGGCTTTGCTTGCCTCCTTCCATTACCCTGTCATAAACTCCTCATTTTTCCTGAAGGTTTGGGAAACCAGGCAGTTGCAGCAACACAATTTTCACTGCCCACGTCCACGTTTGCTGTAGCAGTCCTGCAGTTACTGTTGGCTAAAGGTTTGGTCAGGGTTGTTGGTTTTTTTTTTTTTACTATTCTCTCCTTTGAGGGCTTGTATCGATGTGGGCTGTTAAGCAGCTGTGGCATTTCTGCCAGAAATGGCAATATTTCAGCGGTGGCCGACTGTATACACACTATACAGTTTATAGAGTGGGACCCTGCTACTCCGGAACTGATTAATCTGAATAGCTGGGTTAGTGTTTGGGCTAATCCTGACCTCCTGCTGCTTCTAGTTCCTCTGCAAGGTTTATATTTTTCATACCTACTCCTTGAAGTTATTGTTTAACTTGTGTATTACTCCCTGGAGCCAAAATAATCTTTCCTAGTGGGGAAAAAAAAAAAAAGGTAAAAAAAAAACAACAATGAGTTTCTCTGAAGCATCTACAGAATTCTTACTTGAAAAAAGAAAAGAGCAATAGTTTAAAATTAAAATGAAAATAAAGCAATGTTACAATAATTCCAGTTTTCAGTAATCTGAGCAGTGATAAAGGTTTCAATGTACTTCAATTTAAAGCGTAGCTGCCTCTGGTTCACCTCAGTAAATGGCAAAATTTCCCTGGAAGCCAAGTAATGGTGCAATGGGTTGGAGTCTTTTGAAATGAACAGTGCTACACAAACACTGAATTACTGTAATAACAAAAATGTTAGGTCAGCTGGGTGATTTACAGGCATACGTATAGCACGGGAGTGATCTAAAGAAATCCGTGCCTCCTCTAAAGCCAGACTGTGCTCGTTCCTATATTGCTTTTATGCTCCCCTGATTCAGCAGTCTGCAGCATCTGCTCTTTCTATTGAATTTGGCCATTATGGGCACCAGGCTGCCTTGCAAATAAGCACCTTCAAATACTTGACTATATGTGGGATAATTCTGATCAGAAAGCAAGGTAAAAGAAAGATTTTTCAATACCAGTGGGCACAGAATATGCCAGAGGATTTCTCTTCTCCTCCTTCCCCCCCCTCCCACCCCAAATAATCTTTTTCAATATTGAACAGGTCTGAGAACAATCCAATCCACAAGGTCAAGATAGGGTCAGATTTCCTGACCCGCTTGCCCCCACCTCTTGATAATCTAGAAATGAAAATCAATTCTTGTCTTTGAGCTTGTGAGGAGCTCATAATTGCTTTAGACCAAAGCACAGAGTGCCTGCTTTTTCTGCCACCTTTCAATTCTTGGAGATGGGGATGTCATTTTTCAAGTCGGGTGCACTGTCAGGATTAGATTGCGTGGTAACCAAGTAGAAAGATTTCTGCTCAGAATGAGATTTCTTCTCATCGCTATGCCTTTTACTCAGGTCCAAATTTATTTCTTTTTTTTCTTCACTGTTATCTATAGGGATATCATAATATGCTTTGAGAAGATTATCTATGGAAAACAATTCTTTTCTTCTCAGGGCCAAAATTGGAGCTCTTTTATAGCAGCTGGAATTAATGGATAAATAGAAACTGAGACTAAGTTTTGTTCTTGATCTTTTTGTTTACTTTACACTTTCTGCCAAAAATCACACTGATGAAATGTGAGTAGAATTACATCTAATTATTTTTAAAGTATGCCTTTTTAGCCAGCTAAACTAAAACGTGGTATCTTTTCCATCACGATAGAACATTTCCAGGCCATTTTGGATTGTTGCACATTCCTGTCCCACAAATAAATGAGTTTGCACGAGGCTGTTCCGTGCCAGCTTGTCTGATGGGGCTCACCTGGCACCGTGGGCTCTGACAGGCAGGTCACCATCCTGGCAGTCAGAAGAATGGGGCTGGAAATCTGGTCCCACCAAACTCCCAGTGAGGGGAGGAGGGGACTTGCTTAGGACCATACTCTCTTCTGATGAGACGTCCTGCGTGAGCCTGCAACCTCAAATCTTTAATGCCTTATCTGCATCAGTTCGCAAAATGGAGGGGGAAAAAAAGATGGATCCAGCTTTTTTATGTGAAGGAACACTGAGGACCAACCGTGTGGGGAAGGTTCAACGGCAGAGTGTTGTATCACTTGCTTTTCAGTCGTCTTTTCCTTTTTACACCTCATGAGTGTGTATTTTCATCTCTCCTGATTGAAAACACACCGGTGACGCTGGTGAGGACTTGACTTTTACAGTTTGTGTCCCTTATGCTTAATATTATGGTTGTTATCTAAAGAAAGGTCACTCTCACCTTTGGGGAAAAGGGCCATCTTTATGTGGCTTTTGAGTTACGGGATTTTGAGTTCTTTTGCTGAACAACTCCAACGTTTCTGATAGGAGAAGTATCCCACATACCTACATTACAATTAGAGAGAGGGCAGCTCTTTCTCCACTACTGTTCTGCTGCTACGATTTGCGGTTTGGCCCTAAGAGCCATTGAGATGACAACAGAAACCATAAGTGAGACAGTGATTTATGGCTAGAATGATTTTATTTTATTTTATTTTAATACATACTGAATGAACATTTTAATATCTGCTTTTACCTCGTTTGGCAGCTGAGAGTTTCAGTAAGGAGAGCTGCCAAGAACTACAGTAAAATAGAGGCTAAATAATTAATTCTGTCAGCAAATGAGGGTACAAGATCAATAGCTAACAAGAGTCTCAAAGTTAAGGAAAAGAGGAGGAGGAGGAAAGACAATCCTTACTTTAGATCCTGTCAGGATGAACAAAGTAAGGGCAGGATTAAAGTAAAAGAAGATTTTTTTGAGATCCATGTTGAGTCTTGGTTCTTGTTTTCAGAGACTCTGTCGCAGCAGGTAAACTCATGGAGTAAATGTGCTGTGAAACCACAGAAAGTCTGATGTGCTGATGGCTCAGCAATAATAATCTTTCTTTCCTGGTAAGGGAAAGTAAAACAGAGGGGCATCTTTCGCAGAGCAAAGCCTGTTCCTCTGCTGATACCAGCTGGTCCAGGGAAGCTGCATCAGGTAATGGCAGCAGAGCATCCCCTCCATCTTTCTCCTCCCTTCATGGATTCATCCTTCCTTTTCTCAGGCCACTCTCCAGACGGCAGAGCCTTAGCAGTGATGGTCAAAGGAGGCTTGAAACCAAAGGCCCATCGTTACCCTTCTTGATGTCAGTGAGAATCACACCCACTGATTTTGAATTCTGCTATTTGAGTGGCACTGACGGATACTAGGAATTAGCATCGCCCTTGAATGAGGAGTGAAATAAGACGTTTTTAAATCAGGGAGGACCCAAGTACATACATTTTATTCAGGTGCAAGCTTTGCAAGCAACTGTCTCTTCCCTGTACTAATGTATAAAAGAAAACAAAGAGACTTTTTATGTTCAATGTGATCAGAAACACCAAAGTGCTCAGTTCACTGCTCTGTTTAACAACTGTTCCTGTGAGGCAAGTTCTGGGTGCTTGGGAAGACGAGCAGCAGTCCAGAGTTTTAACATATCTTGTATCTCAGCACTTGTTAAATCGTACCTTTAATTCTGAACTTCCTGCGGCTCTATTTCTTAGAGAAAATAAAGTTTTCAGCTCAACATTACTCCTTTTTCCTCGCTGCTTGCCTTCTCTGTGCAGAAAAGTCTGAGGTTCTAAGATGGGCTTGAAAAGAGAAAGCACAGAGGTGCTAACTAAAGACTCACGCTAACCAAAACCTTCTGTTTCTCGAATAAAAATTTAAAAAATACAAAGAAAAAGAAAAATGTTTTCTGACCAAATGTAATTTGAGAGCTGGAGTGCCTATTTCTTCATTTCTTTGTTTTGCTTTTGATAATTACGCTGCATCCCCATAATACATTCTACACTGAATTATTGATATGCACTTTCAACCTCAGCCCCTGAGTTTCTGACCGGGAATTGCAAACACACTTCCCTCTCCAACATTCCCCTTGAGAAGTGACTAAACACAAATATTTATCACCACCTCCCCTGGCTGTACGCATCGTCCCAGCTGTGGGTGTTGAACCCCAATTTTTCCCCTCTTATTTCTTGTTACCGTGGGTCGTGTGGAGGCAGGTGAGGCCAGGCTGGGATCTGGGACCTGTCCTACTGGTAGGACTGGGGTGGCTCCAAGTGCAGGGTGGTCCCGAGGTCTCTGCTTGGGCACAGGGTATGGTGCAGAAGGACATGTTGCTTTTAGGATCTGCAGGATGGGGAGAAAGGAGGTTTTCTCCTGTATCTTCTAGGAAATGGGACCTGTGAGAGCCCCTTGGCCACCCCATTTTTATAGTCCTTTTGGGAACTTTTACAGATGCAGCAGGCTCTGGATTGCAAGTTTAAATCACGCTTTTCTAAACTACGTTTCCAAAACCTGGTGATTTTAGTGTCCCCAATTTAGGATGTCCAACCTGAATCGCATGAAGAAGTCCAAACAGAACTTTTGGCAGCCAAGCAGGGCAACAAAACTGACTTATTTTTCTGTGGCATTTTATTTTGACTTGCAAATCCACTTTAAAGACAGCGAGTGCTTCAGACCTTTAGCGCACTCGGGGCTCTAATAACTCATATGGCTGTTGGATGTTAATCTAGATCCAAATCACCTCAAAAATGGAGCCATTGATCTGTAGATCTTCACTCCACAGGAGTGATATTTACTTCTTTATTCCTTACTTAATGCAGACAGTGTTATGTATTATATGGGTAGCATGAACGGTAGATAAATCTAGGTTTTGGTTTTGACATGCAATGGTATTGCTAATAAAAGAAAAATGTTTCAGATGACTTTTGTATAAATCATGGTTATTTCTGGAGGAGATTAAACAATAGTTTGGTCCCTCAGGATATTCATGAACAGATGAAACATTAGCTACGGGGTCTTAAAAGTTTTATAAATCTGCAGTACATTCCTGCAATGGAGAAATAAAAAAACCCCATGATTTATAAGTCAACAGTCCCTGGAGGAACAGTTACTTTTGCAGAGGCAGGGCTGCACACCAGGTAGGGCTGCTGCGTTTTGCCTGTCAAAATCTGGGATAGTCTCAGACAAGTTCCATTTGCTCATTGTGCACGAGGGGTAATTTGTACAGTAAATACATGATTTATTGGTTGTGTGCAATAGGTGTAATTTGTACAGTAAATACATGATTTATTGGTTGTGTGCAATAGCTGCATCTCTGGACTTGCAGGAACCTGGGTTGCCAGACAAGCAGTGGATGCAGTGCAAATCCAAGGAAAGCCATTTCCCTTAAACTTTAATGCAGAAGCTTTAATGCAGATATAATATGGGGTATCCTTTACAATACGGGCTACCTGGCAACCCTAGAATTGAGTCAGGTCATGACCTGCCTTGAACACGTAGCAGAACGTTTCTGCATTGGCCAGGAGAAGACCAAAAGATCACCTTGTGCTCAAAGACAATGTCTTCCCAGCAAGGTGGAGAGCAGGTCTGAGGGAGGTTTAATTCTACTGCACATTTGTGGCATGAATTTTCCATCCTCCCCACCGACTGCAGGCTCAACCAATTGTGTATTTAAGGGTAGGTGAGAGTAGATGGGGTTGATCCCTTCCTAATCTGGGTGATATGGACAATTTAGCCACCTCTGCTTGCCTTGTCTCCTGATTGCAGATCTCTCAGGCTCATTTCAGGCATCACAAGTTTTAGCAGCAACGTGTGGTGTCGGAAAATTTCCAGCCAGTTGTGTGGGTGTCTGAGACCTTCTACCTGTAAAAGCAGGTGTGAGACCTGTCCTTACACCCCCAATGTCCACGCCTAGTCTCTAGGGTAGTTCCCAGCATGAGGACTTCATCATCAAGGAGGAAGGTCCAGAGATCAGCATCTGAAGACGCCCACAGGTGTCCAGTGGGATTTCCAAAAAAATATGTCATCACCTGTGGTGGGTTGACCCTGACTGGAGGTCAGGTGCCCACCAAAGCCGCTCTATCACTCCCCTCCTCAGCTGGGCATGGGAGATCACTCAGCAATTACTGTCATGGGCAAAAGAGACTCAACTTGGAGAAAAAAAAATAATTAATTTATTACCAATTAAATCAGAGTAGGGTAATGAGAAATAAAACCAAGTCTTCTAAACACCTTCCCCCACCCCTCCCTTCTTCCCAGGCTCAACCTCACTTCCGATTTCTCTACCTCGCCCGAGCAGCACAGGGGGACAGGGAAGGGGGGTTGTGCTCCATTCATCATGTCTGTTACTCCTTCCTCCTCAAGGGGAGGACTTCTCACACTCTTGCCCTGCTCCAGCATGAGATTCTTCCCACAGGAGACAGGCCATCATGAACTTTTCCAATGTGAGCCCTTCCCACAGGTGGATATCGGCTCCACTGTTAACGTCTCTGGGTCGTAGGTGGGTATCTGCTCCACCATAGACCTCCATGGGATACAGGGGGACAACCTGCCTCACCAGGGTCTTTATCACAGGCTACATGGGAATCTCTGCTGCAGTGCCTGGAGCACCTCCTCCTCCTCCTTCTTCTCTGACCAGGGTCTTCACCACGGGCTACAGGGGAATCTCTGCTCCAGTTCCTGGAGCACCTCTTCCTCCTCCTTCACTGACCTTGGTGTCTGCAGAGTTGTTCCTCTCACATTTTCTCACTCCTCTCTCTTGGCTGCAATTGCTCAGTTTGTGGTTTTTTTCCACCCCTTCCTAAATATGCTCTCACAGAGGTGCTGCCACCGTTGCTGATGGGCTCAGGCTTGGCCAGCAGCGAATCCATCTTGGAGCAACAGGTACCGGCTCTGTGGGCCACGGGGGGAGCTTCTGACAGTTTCATGCAGAAGCCACCCCTGTAGCCTCCCCACTACCAAAACCTTGCTGCACAAACCCC
>JAOXJM010000012.1:34207695-34222884 GCA_026413425.1 Tringa solitaria
ACCCCTCCAGGGATGGGGCATCCCCAGCTTCTCTGGGCAACCTGTTCCAGTGTCTGACCACCCTCACAGCGAAGAATTTCTCCCTGAGATCTCATCTAAATCTCCCCGCTTCCAGTTTAAAACCATCCCCCCCCCTCGCCCTGTGGCTACAAGCCCTTCAAACTCCCTCCCCATCTCTCCCGCAGCCCCCTTCCCACGCTGGAAGGCCGCTGGAAGGTCTCCCGGGATCCCCGACGGGCGGGCAGCAGGGGGCGCTGCGCGGGCGCGCAGAGGGGGTTCGCGGGCAGCAGGGGGCGCTGCGCGACCGCGCACCGCGCAGCCGCTGACGCAATCGGTGACTTTGCGCTCCCCTGCGCGGCCCCGCGGGTGATGTGCGGGTGCTCCGCCTGTCCTATTCCTCGTGTTAATGACTGTAATTAGCAATAAATGCGTGTGCGCGCCGATCCGTGCGTGTGCCTGTAGGTGTCTGCCTCATAGGGGTGTGTGTGCCTATAGGTGTGTGTGCCAATACGTGTGTGAGCAAATACATCTGTGTGCCTATAGATGTGTGTGCCTGTAGGTGTGTGAGCCAATACCTGTGTGTGCCTATAGGTGTGTGATCCAGTACGTGTGTGTGTCGATAGGGGTGTGTGCCTATAGGGGTGTGTGCCTATAGGTGTGTGTTGATAACATGCATGTGCCTATAGGTGTGTGTGCCTGTAGGTGTGTGAGCCAATACGTGTGTGTGTGTATAGGTGTGTGTGCCTATAGGTGTGTGATCCAGTACGTGTGTGTGTCTATAGGTGTGTGTGTCTATAGGTGTGTGTGTCGATAGGGGTGTGCGCCTATAGGTGCGTGTTGATAACATGCATGTGCCTATAGGGGTGTGCACCAATACATGTGTGTACCTATAGGTGTGTGTTGATACATGCATGTGCCTATAGGGGTGTGTGTTGATATGTGCATGTACCTTTAGGTGTGTGTGCCTATAGGGGCGTGTCGATACATGCATGTGCCTACAGGTGTGTGGGCCAATACATGTGTGTGCCTATAGGTGTGTGTTGATATGTGTGTGTGCCTATAGGTGTGTGCCTATAGACGCATGTGCCTATAGGTGTGTGTGCCAATACCTGTGTGTGTCAGTAGGTGTGTGTGCTGATACGTGCATGTGCCTATAGGGGTGTGCACCAATACACATGTGTGCCTATAGGTGTGTGTTGATACGTGCATGTGCCTATAGGTGTGTGTGCCTATAAGTGTGTGTCGATCCATGCGTGTGCCTATAGATGCATGTGCTTATAGGTGTGTGTGCCAATACATGTGTGTGCCTATAGGTGTGTGAGCCAATACGTATGTGTCTATAGGTGTGTGTGCTGATACGTGCATGTGCCTATAGGTGTGTGCACCAATACACGTGTGTGCCTATAGCTGTGTGCGTCCATACACATATGTGCCTATAGGTGTGTGTGTTGATACATGCATGTACCTATAGGTGTGTGTGCCTCTAGGGGTGTGTGTCGATACATATGTGTGCCTCTAAGGGTATGTACCTGTAGGTGTGTGCACCGATATGTGTGAGTAACTTCACGCTGCCTCTATATAGGTGTATATAGGTGTAGCCATAGGCATGCACGTACCTCTGCATCCAGGTATCTCCGCAGGCGCGTTATTCCCGCTCCTTCCCCACAGCAGAATTAAAGGTGCACAAAGCCCCACTTGGTGCCCCCAAAGCAGAGGGAGTAGGGGTTGGAGGCCAAACACTGTTTGTGTGAAAATAAAAAGAGAAGTACAAATTAAATACACATGTCTAAAACTCAGTCCTGGCTTGATGCAGCAGGGCTTTAAGATGTAACTGAATTAATTTGAAAGGCTGAGGTCCAAGCCGTAGGAGCACAGCCTGTGTGCCATAATTGCACAGAGCCCATTTAGTTTAGACAGCAACATCGGCTAGAAATCCAGAACTGCTTTTAAAAATACCAAGCAATAGCAATTATTCAGCTGTGTGTGCTTTCCCCGACTTGCCGTGGTCTTTCTAAGATGCCTCTTTTAGATTTTGGGAAACCAAGATGCTCGCTATCATTACATGCCATCACTTAACGCATCGCTTAAGTCCAGTCATTTATAAACCAATAATAATTTATAATTAATTAAACACCGAGGCCTGGCTGCCCATTTCTGTTCCATACCCAGTGATATTGATCTGTGCGCCTCTGAGAGTGAGAGTTAAATAACTTTATTCCTGCGCTGCTGGCTGATTTATAACAGAAGGCTACAGCTAGGGTTTTTTTGCTTCCACAATGCAGCATTGTTCAGGAACATAATAATTTAGCGATACTGCGAGGTTAGAGCACTTACAGCTTATTGTCTCACTGGGCAATCATCTCGAGTTTGGCCTGGGATATTTGTGGGCTTTTGTTTTTTTAATAAAGGCACAAATTAGTTTGAAATCCAAATTTTTTCAGGGTATGGAGCAAAGCCTGCTCTCAGCTACGGGCAGGGAACCAGTGCCAGGCAGGCAGTAACGCTATTTCAGATTTACTCCAATATAAAGCAAAGATCTGGCCTTGTAAAAAAGCCTTTTTAAATGACGTATGGATTCTGTGTGTGCGTTGTGAAGCCATTACAGAGGCAGTCGTTGTGTTGGTAACGTGACAGCTAAAGAAAAGTAGCTGTTTTCACATTTCAGGGCTTACCGCTATCAGCAGATGCTGAGGAAGGAACACAGAAACTTAAAGCACAGCCCAGGGCAGATGAAAAAAACTTTTGTTTTACCTTTAATCTTAAAAAAAAAAACACCAACCAAAAAACCAAAAAAAATTTCTCATTCTAATACAGAAAGAAAGTTTTATGTGGTGGTATATATTCATGCAAATAGGTTTTGAGGCTAATTGGGCCAAGGAATTGGCATGTAACCTGTGCCAGGCTTTCTCCAGGGGCTGTGGGCGTTGGAAAGATGGTGCTCTGGGGGTGGTTTGTGACACTGGTTTGTGTCACGCCTGCTCAGGTCCTTCTGGGCTGGGGAAGAGAAATGAGGGGTGGGCAAGAAAGAAGAAAAAGTGGAGAAATCTGCCACATCGACCCTGAGAAATGCAAAATACACACACAAAAACAAACAAACAAACAAACAAAACCCCAAAAACATTATAGTTGTTTGTTTTCATGCTGATAAATTCCTCAAGAGAAGGCTGGAAACTTGCCAGCCGCTGGAGCGCAGGCATTAACCCCGCGTTCCTTGGCACGGGGTTATGGAGAGCACTTTGCTCTTCCTCACCACGGGAAATACCCGACGGCCGTCCGGAGGCGGCGGTGGCTGGGGGACACTGCTGCTGTCACGCTCACCACCATGGCCAGCATGGCTTGGAGCTCCTCACCCTCCTGCTCCTCAGCTGATGGAGCAGCCCATCCAGAAACTTTAATAAATAAACCTTTTGGAGCTCCCAGCCCTCGCTGCCTGCCAAGACTGGGGTTTGGCACGCTCCGGTCACAGCACAGCCAGAGAGTTTTCTTGCAGCCTCACCTTTCTTGAAGTCAAATGCTCTCTGCTCGTGTTAGTGAGTCCAGAGCATCTCCCTCCCCTCTGGAGCATCACGGCCTCTGTCCCAAGGAAGGAGACCCGGAAACAACAGGACACTATTTACATGTGGGAAATCACGATCGAGAGTTGCCTCCTGCATTTTCCTTTCCAGAGGAGCCGGAGATGTGTTGTGAGCAGGTCAGAGAGGGTTTGTACCTGGAGAGGGACACACCATATTGGCCCGTGGAGACTGGCATTGCTCTTCATCCTAGTTTTGTCATGTGTGATTCAAAAAGGTGAGGATGGAGCCTAGAAGCACCTGAATGCTCTTTGCTTTTGAAAAAAAATGCAAGAAAGGCTCAGCTGGCTGTCTTTGAGGGGCATAGAAATCCCCCTCTGCTAAGTTCTTCCTTTCACTTCAATCCTTGCAAAAGAAGTTGTGCGTGTCCCATCGTTGGAAGTGTTCAAGGTCAGGTTGGACAGGTCTTTGAGCAACCTGATTGAATGAAAGGTGTCCCTGCTCACAGGGACTAGGTGATCTTTAAAGGTCCCTTCTGACCTAGAGCATTCTCTGTTTCTATGAAAACCATTTCACATGGACTCATTGCATTTTTCAGTGCCTTAAGGTTCCCGGGCACTATTGCCCCTTGGGGCACTATTCAAGACATTTTGCATACTAAGAAGGAGGACAGCACCCTAACAGATGACTCCCACTCCATGGATAGAAAGGCTTCTCTGTCAGGGGCTGGAAGGTAACATTAAACCTAATTCAGTGGCCTCTCAGATTTCCTCTTGCTGTGAGAGCAACGTCAAGAAAAATCTGACGGTGAACTTCGCTGATTGTATTTCCAAACACAGTCCTGACAGTATCAGGAATAATCAAGGAAGCAATTCTGTTCCTGCACCAACGTCATCATTTTCCCTGTCTGCTGGGACTGCCCAGGTGCTCAATTTTGATTTTTTTTTATATTTTTATTTTGATGGGGAGGCTGCTGACCTACAAGAAACTACATCAAAACAAATTCATTCATTTTGGAGAGGTCATTGAAGAGTCTGGTGATCAAGCAGCAATGGGTCAAGTCCCACAGCGCTGTCTTCTTCATCAATTTCCATTACTGTTTTCTGAACTGTACAGCGTGAATGGTATCTTTTCTCTTAAAAGTAACATTTTTGCTATAGGAAGAAGGCCCACAAGGTGGCTCAGGTGGAAAAGAAATGCAGAGCTTTTGATCTCTGGCTAGCACATATAGGACAGTGTGACAGGAAAGTGCAGCTCCGAAACAGCTGTTTGAGACTGTTGCAAGAGATCTATTCACTTGAATTCAGTTAGTGATGAAAAGGTGCAGAATACCAAATCAGTGCTGAGGGGACCTCATCTCACACCCACTCGAGAGACGAAGGACTGAAACACCATAGCCTGGACATGCATTGAAAATTAAACACTTTTGATCCAGATTTAAGGGTCCTGCCCTTCTGACTTGCCCACAAGTACCTTCTCCAAAAATTAAGTGTACCCAAGTAAGACTGACAAGCAGAAAAACTTCCAGCGTTTTCTTTT
The DNA here is from genome assembly GCA_026413425.1 of Tringa solitaria. Lineage (NCBI taxonomy): Eukaryota > Metazoa > Chordata > Aves > Charadriiformes > Scolopacidae > Tringa > Tringa solitaria. The sequence goes on from JAOXJM010000012.1 coordinate 34,212,747, forward strand.
GAGTTAGTCAAGGAAGGTTTTGTTGAGGCAACAGTTGCCTCTCTTGTTTGGCAAATTCTTTCCAAAGCCTGTCATTTGTATTATTACAAGATACTTACAAACTGAGAAGCACAGAATCCGGGTGCCTAACAAATTGCTCAAGGCAATAATTCATTATCCTGCAGTTTATAATGTATGATTAGCCATGGGGTACTGTTTTTCCTCTCTGAGTAGATGATGGGACATTTAACAGTTGAATGATGAGCAGGGAACAATATGTAATTCAGGATTTCTAGGTGTTCATTTATTTCTCCTCGAATCATCTCAATAGTCACACAAAACATGAGCAAAAGAGACCTATCTGTAGCCTGCAATTAAATGTAAGTTAGTCCTAGAAGATATTTAGCAGTTTCATCACACTCTGAACTATCATCCTAGCTAGCTTCTGTGCCGACAGCATTCCATTTCCAAATGTCAAATTCAGAAAGTGGCAGTACAATTAGAAGAAAAGTTGTTTCTACATCAATTCCATTGCAGTTTTGAAAGAGTGACAAGTAACCAAAATAATGTAGGAGATATTAGAGTGAGATGGCAGGGTTTGAAGTTCCTGCCTAGGGCAGATTAGGAGTACAGCAGTTATCTGATGGTTTTTACTTTGTGCTTGCATAGAACTGCTGCCCAGTAGATTGTTATCCTCTTTGCTAAGAAGTCTCGGTTGAAAGGTCACCAGATGGATGGTTTGGTAAAGTGAGACCAGTCCTTAGCTAGCAAAGATCAACACTTTCGTTCTCTGTCCCATATGGTTCCAACAACATGCAAAGCCTTTCAGATGAAGCACCAGGGAGCCTCCTTGAGACACATGTAAACAGTTCAGACGACAGCCTTCCTGTCTTAAATGCCTTGTTAAATGTCTGGGCAGTCCTATTCAAAGGAGTGCAGAGGAGAGCGCTGACTGTCCTTTTATAGTTACCAATGACAAATTTCTTCTGAAGAAGCAGAGTAGCAATTCTTGCTGACATGGAATAACCATTTCTCAGATCTGCTGAAAAGAGAGTGACAACACATAAAGTCTCAAAATTTAGAGAACAATTTCCAGTGCTGTATTTTGGAAATAGTAGCCTTCAAGGTATTGTTTTGCTAAAAGGAAACAACCGACTATACCTGTTGTGCTCATCCTCTCCTGCACTTATCACGGAAAAAGCCAACACCAGAGCCAGGCAACATTTTCACATCCAAGGTACAGAGGGTGGAAAGGATGCCTCGCTGGGATGCATCATTGCCACAGGTATGTTCTCATCCAAATGGTCTCAAAGGCAACTGCCTTCATCAGCTTCTCTCAAAATACAAAGAGGCAAGTCAAGGAAAGCTGGCATCCAGGACTGGGATTCTCCCCACTGACAAAGAGACTAGCCCAGTGCTTTTAGGGAGGCTTCCTTCAAAATCTCCTAAAGTGCTGGCCTTCAGCTCTCACGTGTGCACCAAGGCATTTCTTATCAGTACAACAGGGAAGAGAGGTAAAAGATACAGGGCTTTCATCACAAAATATTCCCACAATTTCACCAAGACCTGAGAACCCGGCATATTTTCACCCTGGTAAGTCTTTAGCATCCCCTTTTGATGGCTCCTCCCCTCCTCTTTAGACACTGAGTGGGTTCAGCAGCCTTTAATGTGTCAGAAAGCCTGATTAAAGTCTTTCGATACCAGGCCTTCACCACTGAGCACGGTGGTGGCTGAGGGCTGTGAATCATTTCTGCTGGCCCCAGGACTGCTGCTGTGACACCCTCGCTCCTGCCCCTGCTCCCGCTCCCACCGGGCTCTGCTGGTGCCCCAGGAGGGGCTCAGCATGATGTTCTCCATAAAGTTATCCTCCTCCCCTGTCCTCTCAAACTATTCTGCCTCATGCTACCACTCATTACTGATTTGCTTTAGGAGGTAATTACTACTTCTTAATTTTATAACCATGCTGGTTTGCAAAACCAGACGCGAAACTTGGTCACTTACATTATAGAACTGTAGTGTTTTAGGAATTGCTTCAAACCAAAGTTCTATGCCAAATGCATTTAGATAAGATTAACTCATTTTGCCCAACATTTCCTAGGCAGTATTTCCATAAGAGCAACAGTATGAGATACTGAGGATGCCGAGATCTGATGAATGACCAAAATAAGGGCGACTTAGAAATTACATTTTCTACAGATGAAAGAAATTAATCAAACTGGACTTATCTCAAAAACCAAGCGCCTATTAGATACACACAAAAACAAGGTCCTCCATATGAAGACAGTAACTGTTCTCAATAGACATTGAATTTACCTGAATTGAAATTTTGGGGAAAATAGACTTTATAGAATATGCGTATATTTTAGTTAAAATTAGCCTGATTAGCTCCAGGCACCTGTGACCTCTAGTGAGAGCTGTCATCTCGATGAAGACAGACAACTCAGCTGGGGTAAATTCTCTCCCAAAATCACTTTCCTCTGCCATAGCATGACCTCTTTATGGTTATATACTTCACTCCAGCCTGGTCCCCAGCCCTGCTGCATCCCCAATGCTCTTGGCTCCATGAGCTGGGGAAGAAGACTCCCCACACCAACATGTGATATCATTATGGCTGCTCATTTCCCTCTGAAGAGATGAGAGGCAGTGACACTCTACCAAAGCCATGGGAAAACTGAATTTTTACAGCTAATCTCAAAGAAAGCAGCAGCAGATAGAAAGCCCGGGGAGGAATGAGCACCAGCGAGCGTTCCTCCAAATGAAGACAGCAGCGTGAGTTCGAGGCAGGGTCTCCTCCACTGTTTTTTGTCTTGAAGCTGTGGGAAGAAATTGGCCTCACCCCTCCATGGGAGGAAGGTCCCTGGCAGGGAAAGGAAGCCAGTGACACCCCCAGGGAAACTGATAGCAGTGATAACTCTCTAGAGCTGAACTTCAATGTAGGCATAAACGTTATGTGCCCCGTCTGTGGGGTGGCCAAAGGGGGTTGTGTATCCAGAGAGGGTCATAAGCAGAGATAACTCCATTGGATGCTGCCCCAGTCTCCAGTGACCCGTGGCCTGGGGTGTCCGTGTCCCCAGCTTGTGGCCAAGCACCCTCACCCCCAACGCCAGAGGTTGCCGGTTCCTGGGGAGGCTTTCAGACCTGTTGATGTCTAAAAATACCAAAAAAGAAAATTATATTTGATGTAAGATGCTTAATTACAGGCATTTATCAGTTATAAATCTTGTGGTACTGAGAATCTAACCTTCTGCATGCAGAAAGGGCAGGTTTGGTCTTAAAATATTTACAAAGGTCCCAGGCTGTGATTAAAAGTTGTAAGTGCCACACCTGAGGCATAAACAGATTCAATCATATTTCACATCTCCTGAAATTTCACCATCCTTCCCAGTTAACAGATCACTGGCTGAAGTCTCAGGATACTCTGGGCACATTTGCTTTGCTCTTTACAGAATTCAGCATTTTTTAACTTTTTTGCATTGTTTAAGGTAGAGCTGCTTTTCATATTTTCATGCAAACTTTGTTCAGACAGTCCACAGATTTAAGACATGCTCCTTGGTCAAAAGATGTGTTCTGAGCTCTTCAGCGAGTGCCAGGGAGTTTGGCCTGATGGGTGCATTCCCAGGACACATGAAGAAAGAGTTAATACAGAGCCACTTGCCAACCTGGACCATAGGAAATGATGGATCTGTGTCCTAAATCAGCATGTGTGATAGCAATCACATAAACAATGTATGAGTGGGATGATGGATTATACTATTTACAGCATGTGAAAGGTTGCTTAATTTTTTTTTCATCCCCAAAAGTGAGGGTGAGGAGTAAAATGGACGTAAGTTAATGCATTGCATTAGCTCTTCTTAAGGAGAATATTAAAATCTTAAATACAAAGTGTCATAGGTAGCACAGGCACCAAAAAATGTTTTCAGCTAAGAAATTGCAAGGAAAAGAAAGGAGTATAGTTAGTTAATGATTCTTCTGGGAAATTCTTCCTTTTTGTTAAATATCACCATTTATTAATCATATCTAGGCACTTCCTAGCTTAATGGTACATTCAAAGTAGATTATTTGAAATTTAATTTGGAATTCATTCAAATTCAATTCTCTTATGCCACAGAAAAGTCTTCAGTTTTCGAAGGGCTGATCTTTAGATTAAATGCTTTCCTCTCTGGAAGAAAACCAATAGCCTACGTATGCGAGAATGCAGTTAAAATACTGGCACCGCAAAAGGATTTCTCAGATACTTTTTTTTCCATATTTCTGGAGTTTCCTTGGAAAATATGCTGTCTGACCTCCTGAGGGAGCAAAGCATCTTCTCCGCAAATTAGGTTGGAGAGCCTGGAGGGAAAGCAGCCATTTGCTTCGGCGTTGTGCTCTGTGGGTTGCTAATTTCAGTTTCTGTAAAATGGAACCAGCTTCAAGTGCCCCAAACGATCCCTATCAAGTGATGACATTTCCAGATAAGAAGAACGTTAGCTCCTTCGATGTCTTTCTCTGCAGCTTCGGCAGGCTGGTTCCGACCCCTCTGCTTTACAATATTGCTGCATATTTACTCTAGCTCTTGTTTTCAATGCCAAGTGGCTAGAATTGCTGGGAGGATTTCTACACTGTAGGGAAGAACATGCTTTCTCATGAGGCAGAATCAGCTCAGTAGAAGAAATGAAAAAGTGTCATTTTTATAGGTCTTGAGGTGAGGAGTAGTGAGTGTTATGAGGGTAATTTAATGGGGCAAAGTCTCCTCAGGTATTTGAAACCCTCAAGAGGCTATTGAAAGAGGGAAATTAATTCAAGAATGTCTTGCCAGTCAGGTTATTGGTAGCAGGAGTGGGTTTTGCTAAGGGCTGCGTGGGAGGGAGAAGGCTGGTGGTGTTCACAGCTATGTGAAGTGGGCATGGTTGGGTGGTTGGCAGCCAGTACCTTCATTTGCTGCTGGATTCTGACAAACATCATGACCTTTGGAGCTACTTCTGTACTGAAGGTCAGGTCTGGTCTTTGTTCCACTGATGCTCCAGCCCCATTGGACCAGGGCACTGTTCCCACCTGGTCTGTACAACCCAACTGTGGGACGAGTGGGGACGCACAGAAAATAGTGCCAAAACCACAAGTCTCACAATTTTTGTTATGACTTGCTGAAAGACCTTGATCAGCTTCTGCAAGTGCTGCTGGAGGGAGTCAGTGTGAGGGCTGACAAAGGCCACCTCGGCTTCACATCATTTTTCCCCAAGAGGCTCTGCTGGGGCTGTTCAGAGAGAGAATTGCACCCGGAGTCCTACAGCACTTCATAGAATCATAGAATCATAGAATTATCTAGGTTGGAAGGGTTGGTAATAATAAAACTCTGATTAAGTTCCTTCACTATGACAAAAAAAGCAGTCCCAAAGCACCCTATCAAGTGCCTTCTCTCAATTAACATGAGGAGAAATGATATTTCATCACTTGTGTAATGAGCTTAGTAACGTTTAATGTTCACTTAATACTATTATTGATGGCTGGCCATGAAATAAAGGCAGGTTGATAGGGATTAGTGGTTTTAATGCCAAGGATAACTAGGGTGGAAGATGGTAATTTTATTTTTCACCGAGTTCATTATTATTGCTGTTATCTGTAATGCTGGTGATATTTTTATAGCAGCATTAGGAAGACTTTGTTATTTACTACTATGCAAGTACCTGCCGAAAAAATGAGCATAGCCAATGGGCAGTTTGTGACCTGCGGGGGAACACGCAGCACTGGCTCACTCATACCACTGCCGCAGGACTACCGTACTGCTTGAGAGTCTTCTAGACTGGTTTTAAAGATTATTATTATTGTATAATATTAATAAATCATATTTATTAAATTAATTAGATTAACATTATCATTGATGTTGTTATCATTATTACTATTATTACTTGCCAGCAGGGACTGGATTTTTCTCTGTTCAACAGATACCCAGCAATGAAAGAACTGAAAAATGAATGACACAAGAAGTTACAAAGCGGATTAACAGAATTAACGGTAACCACCATCCAAGCCTGGGAATTGTGTTCTGCACTTTGAGCTTCAGCCAACTTCTGTTTTTCAAAGAGTTTATTCCGATCATTTATTCCGATCATTGTTATCTTTTTAAGGCTAAAAAACTAAACCAACCCTCCCCGAAGTAGGATCATATAGATGGAGCTTTTGAGGATGCGCACATCTATCTTATCGTCTGGTTCAGTTTTGAAAATACATCAGCCACAGTCTGCCGTTGTTCCTCCCTTGCTCCTGTTGGGTGTTAGGACGACCATCAGCTCCGGATGGGACACTGTGTTGGCAGCACTGGGGCAGAATGAACTCTCGAAGGGGCGCAGTGGTTGGATGTGTGGGCAAGGACCATGATACGGTAACATCCTTCACATACAACGTGTTTTTCTTTGCTGGTTTGAGCTGCCTCAGAAGCAAAAGTGATTCGAAAGGCAGCTTGCTTCTGTGCTGGGATCAGTTTCATCGACTGTTTGACTGGCATTGCACACAAACGCTGGCTTTCTGGGCTCGCCCTTAACACCTCATACAGAACCAACCCTCGAGCTGCCACGGTGTCACTTGCCACAGAGCATCTGCACAGCCTCCACTAACGAGCAGGAGCAGCCAGAGGAAGGAAATTTTTCTCTACGTCCGATGTCTTTCACTTCTGCTCTTAGTTATAAATATTCCAGTGCGTGAGCTCAGATGAATAGTGCTCATACTACAAATAACTAAAGCTGAGGAGCTCTGTATTTAAAGGTGAAGAATCATCTATTTCAAAATAGAAAGTGATTTTTTTCTTTTTGTTTAGCAGTTTTCAAACGTGAACAAAGTATGAAAGAACTGAAATGATGGGGTTGTGGTTGTCTTTTTAAACCTAGAAAATCAGGTACAGAGTTCTATTCAGCTTAGGTTTTAAAACAACATTAAATACTTTTTAAAAAAAAAAAAGGCAAGGAACCCCATAAGTATGAACATGAGCACGTATCATGTCAGCAAAACCTTTTTAACTGATCATTTTGTTTTCAAGTGACCTCATCTATCTTGTTGTAGGTTTTTTTGTCTTGTGTGCAACTCCTCCATTAAGGAACTTCTATGATTGCACAGTTCAAATCCACACAGGGAATCTGAGATTTTATCGTTCCTCTTTTGTGAGGCTGTGGTTAGTAATGACTTAAGTAATGCTTCATAATCCATTTGTAGTCTTGTATCTCCTTGAAGAAGACAGACAAGTTTGTCTTCTATTTACAAAATAACTTATCAATAAGTCTCTTCTTGGAAGAGCTGTACTGATTTAAACCCAAGAATAAGGAATTAAATAAACATAGGTAGGATTGGTTTTGACTAACTGAAGCCTGGTGATATACTGCAGACACGTTTTGGTTCTGAAAGTGCCGAAGTAAAAAGAAAAGCTGGATTTTGGCTTTGTTCTCCCATAATATGATTTTGAGAAGCAATGCTAAGAAAACTGTGAGACGTTATCAGTGATAAACATCTCTGGGATTTATTTATTAGGGACAGCATGACATAGAAACCCACAAACTGATAGGATTATCGGTGCAGATCTTGCCCACGGCCATGCTCAGGATTGTCTTGTTACTGCAACTATTTAGCAGGGAGCCTTTCCGACCCGCCTTTTAAATTTGTCCCTGCCAAACCGCCGGAGGCCAAAACCAGTCATTTTGCATTTGGCTGTTACCTGTTACAATTCCTTTCTTTTCCAGCTAGTAAGCACATTAACCCCTGTGGTGTCTGCTCTATTTATTTTTTTTTTCTTTTCTGCAGTGTTGACATTAAAATGGGCATGTTTAAAACTTCCGCATTGTTGAACAGGGCCCATGACTGTTGAAAAGCAAAAACCTTAACCACTTTAAATGGGCTGCAACGGAAGAGCTGCATCTTTGCTTGCAATGTTTAACGAGATGCGCATCACTAGTTTTGCAGTTCCTTGTGCAAATTCAAATGCCTTCAAAGGTGCTTTTTTCCTAGGCACAGACTTTGCCCAGGTACCACCTCCAAAACCAGACAGCTAGCTCCTGCAGGCACGTTGGACTTCAGTGCTTCGGTGATGCGAGGGGAGCAGCCCCTTTAAAAGGGAGGCTGACTGCCTTTTAGGTCTGGCACTCCAGTAAAGAGCAGGAATAAAAACATTGAACAAGTTCTATCAGGAGAAGGCTGGATCATGTTAATTACGAGCCTACATAAATGTTTAAGATTATGCATGACTCTCAACACACACAATGGGCCATCCATGTCGTCAGGGGAAGGCTTGGACACAGCTCAAGCATAGAAACTCCCTTGTGTTCTCAGCTTGTGCAATAACTTATTTCTTCATTTTAAGTCAATATAAACTGCCTCCAGCCCTCCTTAGGTCTGCCAGTCCCTAAATGACTTCCCTCACTCTCCGAGTATTCCTTTATAATACTATGGGGATCATCATTGTAACGGCTTTGAAAGTTGAACAAGTGGGAAGACTCCTCCATTTGAAGTGCCATGGGCAAGCAATGCCCTACCAGTGCACCCTGTCACTGGCAGCTTCATCTGTCTCCTGAAATACCCACCCCGGAGCTGCAGCCCAGCTCACTGTCTACACCGTGTCCGAAAAAAAGCAGGTAGGATCTGTTGTCTGAGAGAGAACAAGTAGGTATGTGATTTAGGTCCAGATTTTGCTCCACAGCATTTGCGCTAAATGCTCTGGAGAGTACATCTGCAACACTAAATCTCTCTCTCTCTGTTCAACCCACATACTGTCTATTTGTCAATATAAATAGTAGTATTTTCCAGTTCATTTGGGTGAGCCAGAAGAATGAGTTACACTGAGCTTCAGATAGTGTTGGTTCACGAATAGGCATGAAACTTTTTACACCTATGGATTAAAGCCAAAGCTGCTTTTCTGTTTGACTGCATCAGCACTTTGTGGCTGTTACCACCTAAACCACCAGGCTCCAGTATTGGCAGGTCTGCCACACAGAACTGCCCGGCATCCCAGGCTGGGATGTGTTTTGTGCTTTCCACCATCACGTGCCAGAACCATGTCTTTGTTAACAAAAGAGCTCCTCAAGCTCTTTAGCACGATCTGGATCCCACGAATACTTGGCATCTTCACAGCCTTGCTTGGCAATTGATGATTCAAACGGCCACGTCAGACATGAACTCCCTCACATGCTCCCCTGTTCCCAGAGGCTTTGCATCACCTCCCTGCGTGCCAGAGCACCCACCATCACACCTCCTCCCTGCCTCCACCCCACCCCAGCTCCTCACCCACCAGTTTTGGTTGAACAAACCCCTAACACCCTTCACTTTCTATCTAGCAGTTATTGGCAAAGCTGCTTGAAGCCTCTACTGATCTTCTATTTTCCCCCAGTTCTATCATTTAGGATGTTCATGCAACAGTGGTATAACCCTTACCCCGAGAAAAGCTACTAGATTGCACCAGACAGACATACAAAAATACTCTCTCCAAAACCAGTTATGTTGGATGCACTTCAGCCTAACCACATCTCCCAAACTCTGGTACTCCAAGCACTGGAAAAGGTTTAGCTGCGTGCCTCTCTCCACAGCACAGCCTTTATGAGTCTGTTCGTATACATTTTTTACTCCCTATTTGACAAGAATAACTGTGTAATTTAGAAAAAGCCTCCACTGTCTACATGGGAAATTCACTCTTTGGGCTTTCCTCACTTCTGCAGTGGTTCCCAGTAATTAACTTCGCTCCCAACTACCTATTTCACTCGCTAGCATAAATCATGTAAAGCTTCCTTATGCCTGCAAAAGCATCCCTTAATTCTTCCTCTGTTGTTTTTGTCCCTCTTCCTCCAGGGAATACGCTACCCTAGACTAGATGGATCTTTTGCTGCAAGCGCTCATTGCCCTGGAGGAATTCCCCCAGCTGGCAGCACCACCATCCTCTGCTCAGTGCTACACACAGGTATCCCTCCTCCCCTGCACACAACCATTCCATTGTGACATATGGTGTAATCAAATCTTACTTGAAAAGGCATAAGTATTAGTGTCTCGAGTTAATTGGTTTTGGACTACGCAAAAATCTATGTTCAAAAGATCCCTTCTGTAGGCCATGCACTTCAACAAACTTCATAAGCATCAAAATCTAAATCCATACTTTCACCTTCAGACATTGGAATGGGCTCCCCAGGGAAGTGGTTGAGGCACCATCCCTGGAGGT
>JAOXJM010000012.1:34231773-34253836 GCA_026413425.1 Tringa solitaria
GCGGGGCCGCGGCGCGCGGGGCCCGGTGGCCGTTGCGGCCGTTGACGGCGGCGCTGAGGGGGGGGGCGGCGGTGGAGCGGCGCCCCGGCGGCTATTTCCCTTTCCCTTCCCCTGCCCGCCGCCTCGGCCTCCGGCAGCCGCTGCCCCGGGCCACGCTGGGGGTGCGGAGGCGGTTCTCGAGGCGTCTCGCTGCCCGCGGCTTCTCGGCTGGGGAGGGCGACGTAGCGTTCCCCCCCCGCCCCGGCGGAGGCGCGTAGGCCGGGTCCTACCTTCGGCCGGGGATGCTCGGCGGCAGCTGCGTGGCCGCCGCGGTGGGGGGGTTCCCGGCACGGCTCCCCCCGGAGTGGGGGGGGGGGGGGTCCCTCGGTGTAAGGTGGAGGTGCGGGGAAGGGAGCGCTCGCTGCCCGCCGCGGTACCCCGCACCTAAAATCCCCTCTGGTGGCCTGGCTGCCCCCCTCAGACACCGGCCCGAAGCCTGAGGGGTGTGCGCGGGAGAAAAGCGAGGTTGTTTTCTAGTTCCTGCTTCGAATTTGAAGGATTTTGGGAAGAGCGTAACAGTGTTTCCTTGGAAGTGTGTTCCCTCAGCCCAACAGAAAGGTTGAGGGGGATCTGCTGCCTGAGGAGGGTGTTTCCTGCTCTCAAGAAGGTGACAAGACTTTCGCTAGGTCTACGTGGATCTTGGAGTACGCTGTAGGAGAAAACGGCCTGAATAAAGATTTAAAAATAATGATTTCTGCAATTTGCTTCGAATTAAAGGCATGACAGCTAAACCCATCTTACTGCTCAGCTTCGCCAGTCTGGGGTGGGACTGGGTCTGTAGAAGTGGCCCAGGGTGAGGTTGGCCAGTCCCGCAGGCCTCCGCGTGCTGTTGTGCTTGAGGTGCTTGGGTGGTGGCAGAGGAGCTGTCCGTCCGTCTGTCCATTCGTCTGTCCGTCTGTAGGAGCTGCCTGTCCCTGAAGGTGTGCCCGGGAGGAGGGGACAGCCCTGTCCTCCAGTGGGGCCATCCCACCACCCAGGTGACATCCAGCACTCATCCAGCGTGGGCTTTGGTGCAGGTCGCAGCGATGCCTCTTAATCCAGGCTCGTGGTATCATGACAGTATCTGAAAGGGAAATAAACTGAAAAGTGCTTTGAAATATTTTACCTTTTTTTTTATTGCTTTATATATATTATATTTTGTTTTAATTTAAGCTGTAAAGTGTAGTGTTTGGGGAAGGAGAACCTCAGAAAAATCTCTTTGAATACTTAATTTTTTTTTCTCCTCTTCTTCAGCTGCTTCGTCTTCAGAACCAGGCATGGCAAGTCTTTCCTGAGCCTTCCTGTTGTGCTCACAAAGCCTGTTCCTCCCTCCCTGGCAGCACCTTCTCTGTGCTGTTCAGTCCTCAGCCGTATCCCATTTTGCTGCCGTTTTCCACGTGTAGTATTATTTCCCACCTTCCCGTTCCCCCTCTATCCCTTCTCCCTCAGCATACCGCCCCTCTGCTAGGCCACGGGCTTGGCCTCTGCTGTGCCGCTGCCACTTGGCTGTGTGTATGGGAATATTGATTTTACAGTGTGTATGCTCTGTTAAAAAAAAATAAATAAAAAAAAATCAATATTTCAGTAGATTGAGCAGAGCGTTAGGCAGTGTAAGGGAGCCCAGCCTGCTAATGTAACATGCAGGGGTCCTCATTCAGAGATTGGGGTCAGTCAGAAAATGGAAATGTGTTTTCTTATTTTATTGTCTGTTTCACATTTAATGTAGGTGTTTATGTTCTAGTGTTTAACTTGCAGCAGGGCACACAGTTACTTTAAAGTCATATCCAGCAGAATGTCACACTTTCTCAAAAGCATGCCTCAGGCGTACAATCCATTTTTTAGAGCTTAATAAACCCCCTCTTCTCCTTACCCATCACATGTCTATCAAACAGCTGTTGTGAGGGAAAATTAATATTTTTTGTTTCCACAAATAAAAAAAAAATTGCTTTCTGTTGTTTGGTGCAAACTTGGGCTCTGATTATGTAATGAAACATGCAGTGCTTTAATGAACTCCGATATAGTGGCACGTATGGATGAGTGTCATAAAATGAGCATAAGTGAAAAGAATGAGGGAGGAGAAATAACGAATGTATGACACAAAACCAGAGGAAAAACTCCCATTGATTTTAATGGACCTGGGATTGCAGCCAGAATGTTCTCCATGATACACTATCCGCTTTCTAAACCGTTGCATCATGCCTTAAAATTTAGCAAAAGCACTTCTTGAAATGACATGTGAAACCACTGCATTCTCAGGCTCAGAGTCAAGATTAGCGTAAGCTAACTATTGTTTCACAGCTCTGGAGAGGATTGATACGGCTTTATCTTTACTTCATAATTTTATCTTCTGTTTTTGTCGGAGGCTTTTTTCCTCATCCACCGAAGCCTCTCGCTGCGGCAGTGAGAACAGACCTACACGATGGGCAGAGGAGTATTACGTTTGTGAATGTTGTGATGCTTTTGCGCTGAGTAACGTGCGTTTAGAGATGCTACAAGTTGGGTAAAAAGCCAAAGGTATTTCTTTCTGTCGTTTGCATTGTTAGTTGGAGACTTTGATTTGGCAGTCGTGGCTGGGGAAGCACGCAAGGCTGGGGCGGTAATGTCTTCTCTCAGTTACAACTCTGTTTTGGGACATGACTCATGTAGAAGGCTTCCAAATGTAAAATGCTGCTACCTACAGACGTACCGAGGTTTCTCAAAAGTCAGTTGATTTTCTTCAGGCACTGACCTCTGATTTCCAATATGCTTATGTTTCACTGTTCTGGAAAAATATTCGTTGCTTTAAAGCATGGAGGTTTGGGTTTTTTTTACTTATAGAAAACCCTTCATTTTAACATTTTTTAAAAGTTCATTAAGAAATCAAATGCAAAAGGAACAGTAATAGTACTTTATATACTACATATATATACAGGTAATAACATATATATAGGGGTAATAATACTTAGTATTACTGGTTGCTGGGAACCTGTGCGCTTACCACTCTTCAAAGCGTACCTCGAGACATGTGATATGTCCTAATGTATTTTAGGTATAGTTTAAAAAACAGCAGTGCAATAACATAGAATGTAAAATATATTAAAACAACTATGACATAATTTTATTTCATTCTAGAATGTTTTTCCCAGTGTAAGTATTATAAACTGCAGTGAAAGTACTATTCCAATTTAAATTATAATGTAAAACTCGTAGCTGAAGATTAAGGAATAATAATTAGGGTTGCGTTTTAGTTTAAGAATCGTCTGCTTTGGCAGTGTGCCTCCAGTTAAGAAGATTCAAGAAGGTGGTAACTGCACAAGACAAGGCAAAAGCACATGATACAGAGGACCAAGCTGTGACTTTTTTGAGAAATAAGGAAAACCAATATTTCGCAGACTATTAGCCTTAACTTAAAAGGTGGGAGAGTTTTATAATAGAATTTACTTTTATGAACAGAAGACTGTTTTCCAAGGGTCCTCCTCTGCCAGCCTTAGGAAATAGTAAATTAGGTTTTTTGTTGGTTTTTTTTTGTTGTGTTTGTTTTTTTTTTCCATTTTGAAATAATTACTCCATTGTAAGAATTAGTATTTAAATCTAATTTGAAACTGGAGTTGTGCGGGATGGAAAATTAATTATCTCATTAGTGGGAGAACTTTTATGGTATTCATACAATAAGTAAAGACTCAGTCATAAACATCAATCAATATTATAGAATGTTTTAAAACAAATGTAAACAATTTATATTATGACAATTTGGAGCACTACTTATTGATAAAAGAAAAATGATACATATAAATTCAGTGGCATAATATTCTAATTCTTAGTTGGTTATTGTCTGAGATTGCTCTTGATTAAATATGATTTGTGTTATATCTGTGTAATTCTGTAGTTCATTACTATAATAAATGTGCATTAAAACTGCATTATAATGTCCTAATTGTGAAATTGCCATTGAGTAAATTAAGGTTATGAGCACTGTAATGCAGTATTTTACCAAAACGTTATATTTCCTAGTGCTTAAAATTCCTTGCATCTTAGAATCATAAAATTAATTGCTAAAGTTAATAAATAATGACAGATAGTCTAAGCAAGCCAGTGGCAATTCAGGGAAAAGACTCCAGGTTTCCTGGGTTCTCACCGTCTCCCGAAAGTGGAGACAAAGATGATACTTCTTTCTGTAATCATAGAGGTAAGTGATTGATAGAAATATAATTTTGTTAGAATCTGAACATCACCAAATAAGACAAGATCAAATGTCCAATTAAAATTTCAAGATACAAGGACATAACATAATGAACTTTCATTTGAGTCAAGTGGAAATCTTTTTATTGACTTTAATAAAACTTTTTCAATTTGTAATGGGCTGGCATCAAGTGCATGAATGGCCCCATTAGTTAAGTAACTAATGTTTTTTGCTCATAACATCTTGCAGTTTAGAAATTTGCAGAATCAACTCCTGGACATCTCCTAAAAGCCCACAAAGATTCAGAAGAACCTCGTGTGAGTTACAGATCCCAAACGGAGTGACTCTGTCATCTGCATTTGTAAGATATGAGTGGATCTGCAAAGGCGGTTGCTGCTGGGTTGGTGTAAGAGTATCTGCAAAACATTAGCATTTTGGAGAACGATAGAAATTTCAAAGTTTGCTTTTGTTGGGCATTAAAATGACATTAGGACCTTCCTGAAAAACTGCTGAAATGGACATACAAAGACAGGACCCAGTGAGAATATTCTCTTTTACCCCGTCTGAAGCTGTTCGGCTGCACGTAGCTGGCCCAGCAGGAAACTAACACGCTGAATCAATGGGATTTGAACCTCTCCTGCCCATATCCCCCAGGGAATGCCTGAGCACTGAGCAACTGTCTATTTTGAGGAAAAGAAGGGAAAGTTTGTCTTTCACTTTTTCTTTTTCTTTTTTTTTTTTTCCTAGAAATTCACTTCTGAATCAGAGAAGCCTTCTTACTGCAACAAATACTTTCCCACAAAAAGGTTCCATTTCAGCAACTCAGCGTTTTCGGATACAGACAAATATATTGTGGGAAAATTCCCAACAAGCTTTACTTTGGAGTCCTTCAGAAAAAAAAAAAAACATGCAAGGGAGAATTATTGGAATGGCATTTACAAAGGGATACACATAGGATCCTTTATGGAATCCAAATAAAGTGACATGGCGGTATCTAGGACAAAGACTTGAAGGAATTTAACCTTTTCTTTTTAGGGCAGTAGAAATTCCTGATACAAGAAAATAGGACAGAGATAAATAAACAGCCAAATTCTGTACCATCCACCACGAGCCACGGTTTAATCAGCTTATGATAACTTTAATGGGGAACGTGCTGAAGCTCCAAGGCATGTTCTGCAGGACCGGAGCTGAGATGTGGCAACCAAGAGGTTATTGACGTTAACAGGGCCAACTTTGTGGAGCGATGTGTCCTTAGAAATGGAAACCAAGGGTCGTATTGCTGGGATTGGTGAACAGCTACTTACGTAAGTAGTCTCACTGAACTCAAACCTGGCCTAAAAAAGGCACTTAACAATCTTCTGGCTGCAGCAATGTGAAAAGGCGGCAAATAGGTGGAATGGGAACCGTTCAGGCTGTAGTGAAATGCTTCTTGCAGAAATGGCTGGGGCAGTCAGGAAGTTACCTCCTTCTTCCATCTGCCCCGTGCTGGCACTTCAAACTAACCCAGTTGCTTTCACAGTGATGGAGAGAAGCGCTTGCGTAGACCATTCCTGGAGGGGGAAGCTGTGAAGCCTGACACTATCGCTGCCGTTCCTCTGGTGGGCATCTGTCTCTGGCCTCGGTATTTGATTGCAACTTTTTCTCAAGCCTAGCTAATCACAGTTGGTGACCTTCAAGGCTGAGGGAGAGAATTCATGTGGTCAAACTTCATGAATAAATGTCGGTAATGCAACTGGCAACTGCAGACGAGCAGTTGGGAAAGGAAAACTCTTCTTACATACTGAATAACCAAAGAAGATGGAGGGTGGTGGGAAAAACATGCATGTCAGTTGTGTGACAGTTTTACTTATTCCCCTCCAAACCATTTGCCTGGCAAATCCCTTCTTTTTCTTTTTTTTCCTCTTAATTTATACGCGGCTCACCCCTCAAGGCACAAGCTCAAATATTAATTGAAACTTGCTTGCTAAGTATCCAAAGGAATAAAATCCTAGGTGGTAACTGCTGTTTACAAGTATTTTTAAAAATAATATTTGACTTAGAAATACTCAGTGGACACTTGATAAAAAATCATAATATCTCTACCACATTTATTTAATTTCTACTGTCTATGTCAAAGCATGGATTTGGGCAAGATAAGGTTATTCAAGGAAAAGAAACCGAATTTGTAGCAGAAAAGCCCTTTCCTTGGTCTCCTTAAACACGTACATGAAAAATTATCAAATGATGCTATGACAGAGGCATTTGATTAGGAAAGACCTGCTCTGATGTAAAGGCTTTAGTTAGATGCTACACCTCCCGATGAATTATGGAGCTGTGGGATCTTCTGGGTCATTCTGGTTCTAGCTCCCTCGGAGACCATGGCTGTGCCGAACACTCAGCAGCTTCAGTGTTCATCCAGGATGCAGCATGGCTACTCCAGAAGGTACCCAGCTCTGTGATCATGTTTAAAACATCGGCTCCTGTCTCAGAGGTAACAGGCTGGGCATGATGACTCGGAGTCCCACTGAAATAAGCATCGTACAAGCAGCCTTCAGAGGCCATCTGTACCTCCTCCAGAACATTGTGGCTTTTCATAACAGTCTTGAAAAGAGGAAGCGCACTCATCGCACCTCCTGGGAATTTCTGAAGAATACAATTAAAAAGTTTCCGCTTCCACTATTTCCTTATTCTAAAGAAGAAAAGGTATCTTTGTCCTGTCCAAATCTTGAGGAGATAAAATGAAGTTTGTCACCTTAGGTTCAGAACATTAACGATCACTTGGACTTTGACCTCTGCTCGGGAGTGATTTGTGGCTTTCACCTTGCAGAGGACATAATTCAAATCACCGTCTGCTAGGTCCACAGGAAGAATCTTCAGGCCAAACCGTTACGGCAACCCATTACTCCTCCGGCTTCCTACACCACCAGGAAACATCAGCGAATGCCAAGCTTTTGCAACTGCAAACAAAGGGAAATGGGTATTCAAATCTACCATTGCTTTCATAATTGGTTGAACAGGGAAAAAACAATCTTACCAGGAAATCCTCGCAAGTCTGAACTACATCTCTCAGTCTTGTTTGCTTGCCAGTTCTTCTGATGAACCACAGGAAATATATTCCAACTCCAGCACAGATTGTTCGGAGGAGACAAGATAGGCTCATTAGCTCGGTAACCTACAGGCAGTAGGCACACACACAAAACGTTCAGTCTTTGGATGGGGCAGTGCAGATGCAACCAAATGGGCTTGCCTGACACGGTTGGGTTACGTATTCGTGTTCACGTTGATCGTATAACCCTGGCTGGGCTTCCTTATCAACGCACGCGTGACCTCGATAGAGCAGGCTGTTAGATCCCGTGCATGAGAAACCTGGATAGCACAGGTTTCCCTGCAGGCAGCTTCCCAAAGAACTGAACTTCTTCTGTACTGGAAGGTAGCTGACTTTTCAGTAAAAACACTAATTGATGCACTGATCACTTTTTGCTGTGGTCACTGGAAAGAGTGGTGGCATTGCTGGACAGGATTTCCTAGGCATAGTGAGACAAAAATTAAAGCATCTTTATTTTTTGCAAAATATATGATTTTTTTCAAAGCTGTCTGTGCAGCACACTGTGAAATGCATTTAAATAAATAATCTAAATAACTGAACAGTATGTTTAAAATGAAAAACATCAGAAAGTAAATGAGGTATATTCCATAGTTCTGAAGATTTCTGTTTCCTCCAGCTAAATTCCCTATCATTAAATGGAGAATGTAACTTGATTTATTAGTTTGCTGTCTATAAAACTTTTAGAAAATTTATATATGCTCTACTCAGCTGCTTTCAAATAAAGGAGTTACAAGCTGTCTGACTAACGAATTATTTTTTTTTCTCATTGAAATCCACAGGAAGATTTCTGTCAACTCCCTTAAGAGAAGCAGGAAAACTTTATAAAATTTGCCTTTAGAAACTGATTGCCTGGAGTCCTGTACTGCAAGAAAAAATGTTTCTCTTTAGATCCCACGGTGGCACACTGCTAATTTTATGAGTTTAGGAGTAGCCTGTCAAAATTCTGAAACACACGGGGGCCCTAATCACGAGCAGCTTGTTCCAGCAAGAATCATATTTCCTACGTTGCAGGACAGCAGCAGGAAAAGTGCTTCATTTGCACCTCACAGAAAATGTGCTTTTCCTCCCTGATTTCTCAGCCGAGTGCAACAGGACACTTCCTCTGGCCCTTAGCAACAGCCCTTCGCAAGGGCCGACGGAGAAGAGCAAGGAGCAAAGCCAGGACCAGCAAAGAGCTATTGATTCGTGAATGAAAGAGAACATTTTCTGAAATAAAAAAAAATAAAAAAATCAGCTCGTCACAATAACTCTAGGACGAGTCTAACTTTAGTGACTAGAAGCAAAGAAGACACGCAACTTAAATTGACATTGATCTTGCTGGCATTCCAAGGGTAATGTTTTCATTATGATAAAATGTTCTTTAACAATCTCTCCGGTGAATTGGACACAAACACGCTTTTCTTCTACATTGGTCCTGCCTATCTTCCTGTTCCACCTATTTTTATACTATTAAAAAAAAATATTTGTTTAAGCAATGCAAACAAAATCCCCCTCTTCCATGTGTTTAAGTTCCCTTGACGTTTGTGCTATAATGTAGTACAAGACCAGTGAGACAGCTGAGAATTTTGTTTTGAACCACTTGGCTGATTTTGTCTTCTTTTCAGTCTCTGTTCAGAAAAACAATCCTAAAATTTGCTCAAAATGTTTGTAAGCTTATAGGACCCAACAAACACACAGGTGGAAGTACAGACATAAATACAAACACACACAGGTAAACAGACAAATGTGTTTTGTCCACAGAAGTATTTTTGTGTATGCTAATATAGAATAATCAATAGAAAGGTGCACATATATATGTAATTTTTTCAAACATTTTTAAACTTTGGTCCCAAAAAGTTAAGTGAAAAGATGGGATTACCAATAACCCCCATGGGTTCTCATCTTGCATAAATTTCCAGTTTTCTTTGACCATCTTCATCAGGCAATAACTCATCTCATTAATATTTTTCATAGCAGGGAAATAGTTTGTGTGCTTTTCAACACTGCTCCAACAATATATGGTGGAATTACATGACAAAATGTATTGGTGGCAGATATATAACTGTAACGTGTTATTCTAAAGTATCAGCAGTGCATTCATGGGCTGCACAAAAGACAGCCTCCGACTGAAGCCCTGTAGAGTCTCTGTGAAGATTTATGTAATTTTTTTTTTCCCCTGCAGCTTATGATGTGGCAGAATGACCAGTTTATGATGTGGGTGGAACTTCGTTCAACACATGAAAATGCCTCCGCTCTCCAGATCATGTTCTCCTGTGGTAAGCAATGATGCTTTCTGCCCTCCATATGGCCACCATGTGCCAGCAGACACCAAATTGGTGTGTGGGTTAAATGTAAAGTAACCACAAGAGCTCCTGAGCCAATAATTACAAAGCTCCTTTTGATACGGTTAGTGTATCATTATCTGTACTGTGCAATAATAAAACAGAGCTCATATTGTCCCCCCTTCTTCTCCTTCAGTAGCTGGGGAGCTTACTGCAAAATTACCACACGTAATTGTTGTCCACGAGATGCTTTTAGGAATTGTCATAGCAGCAGCAAAAAACATACCGAGTTCTTGGTTCTAATTAGACATTAACTTGAATAAAATGCTGGAGGGTGGAAAAAAAAAAAAAAAAGCTTATTCTGTGCATTCCCTAAAGGCATGTATCTTGCCTCCTGTTGTGAGTTGGCCGGTCTCTGGGGTAGATCAGCTGGTTCAGAGGGCTTCTCAGACACTCCGTACATTTAAAGCCGGAATTATCAATTTTTAGCATTCAGTACTTGTGTGTACAAGGAACACGCTGGTCTGTAAACAGTGCTGGGTTCCCACTTCTCTCCAGGTGCAGTTCAAGGCTTGGATGTGAGGTATTTTATGGTTTTGGCCTTGCCACAAGTAGCTCAAAAACGAGCCCCTGTGCTTTTACCCAACAGCTGAGATAAGCTGGGATTCAGAAGCTAAAGGTTTCTGGATATGCCTAGCTAAAGGCTTAGAACAGGTTGTTCTTAGTAAAGGGCTCGTGACTATTGCTTTGCTTTGGTGCACTAGATCCCAAAATTTTTGCAAGGTTTTTTTATAGACTTGAGATTTTTAGTGGGAGGGATTTGTTGAGCAGGGAGTGCTTATGCTGGCTTTGCTCTTACTCCTGGTAAACTTGGATTATTACTGGTCATAGTTCATAATGGTATTTTATGCGTGATTATGACTGACCTGCTGTGTTAAATGAAAACAAATAGGACTTCTCACTCATTTGTCATCTGAACATGTAGTTCAGAACGTTCTAGTTGTCTGGTCCAGGATGGGCTTCCGACTCATCTCCTTGCAACGTCTGTAAAGCAATAGGTGAGCACAAATCTGTCTTTATCTGAAAATGCACAAACATTCCTATACTCAGGAACAGAGAAGCCCTTCTACATATAAAATCCAGTTAGAAAGTAACTCACACAAATCACAAATAGGGTTTTCATGTTTGTCACCTATTTGTCTGTCGTTTATAACAACCGACAGTGGTTCTGATGAGCTTTGTCATCTTCCTCCTTATAGTGTATTAATTATATTATTGTGTTATTAATTATAGGATATTAATTATGCTGAATTAAATAATAAATAAATGTATGTCTAGGGTAGAAAGGAAAGCTATGTATATACAAAACGTGTACAGGGCTCTAAGGGATCTCTTAATGCTCTGAAATGGATCGTTATTGTTCCAGTGCTTTTGGTGTTACTCTCTGATGGAGGACTTACACCTGGGGGGAGTGACAGACCTCTCTGGTGGCAGCTTCTCCAGCTGTGATTTCCCACCTAGGCCTCACATTGCCTGCCCTGTAAAACCAGCAATGTGACACTTCATTGAGAACCATGTCACACGTCAGGAGCGGTTGCAGCTCCTTCTCACGTTTTTATGAGCAATTCCAGCTCGGCTTTAATCTTTATTAAGACTGTCAGGGAACACTTACGCAAAAAAATAATAAAAAAAAATCTTTCTGATTTACATTGGTAATTTGCATTTAATTACAATTGTATTTGTACCTAAAATGCTAGCTATATTATTTATATCTTTTTTTTTTTTTTTTACCCAATCTGTTATAAACTAGTCATTGGTTTCTTGGCCCCAACAGCTCCCACGGGTATCAAACACCCTCTAAGTACTAGATTTTCGCGCTGGCTCTCTGATTTGGCTGACAGGCATGCGAAATCACACACAGGCAAACTGCTCCAAACCAGGTTGGCAGAGACTGAAAGCTGTTACTCTCTGGAGTCTGTCCAGAGATAGATGGGAATTACAGTAATTTTGGAGTCTCAGTCAAGTTCTTGGCTGACCAGTATCTACATCACAAAGCCACCACTATACCCTTCGCTTGGCAGTAATTAGTACTTTGTTAACAATCTCCATAGGGAAACTGTTAGCAAAAGAGCACAAGAAAGACCAGAGAGAGTGTAATAGGGCAAAGAGCTGAATATCAAAAATAGCTATGTGGAAATGTCAGCAATATGTTGAATAAACAGGAAAACTCAAAGTCTTCACATGCACAAACTCATGGTGTGGGTGCCATGAAGTCCTGATGGAACAAATCAGGGACCTGGAACAGGGACACAGATACAGCTTTTTCCCAGAAGAATAGAGAATAGACACGTATACTTGCTTTCCACTTCAGGGAAAGCTAAGAACCTGGCTTCTTGACTGCTTTTGGGTGGAAATGAGGAAAGAAAAGAACAAGATGGGTGTCTTGTTGGAGGTCATTTGGAGAAAACTAAATCACGAGAAAGAAGAAATACGTGAGGCTCTTTTTGCTTGAGTAACTCGCAGAGATATTCAAAAGAGTCAGCTTCGCCCCTACAAGGCACTTCAAATAGCATAAAACCTAGAGAAAAGCAATAGGGAGGACACGGGCAATTGTCAGGGTCTTGGAATATGCTGAGGGCAGGGTTTTTCTCAGAAGGTGGGGTGTGAGGAGGAATGATATTTGGGGACACAGCTAAATTGGGTTTGATTCAGCTAATAATGAGGGGTTTCTTGAGAATCTACATGTGGTAGGTAGTTTGGGTGAAAGCAAGTATGAAGTGACAGATGACCGCTATTTTAAGAAAAGCCTCACTATTAAGGATGAACTACAAAAAACCAGGTTTCTAAAAATTCGTAAGCGGGGGTGGAGGCCTCTTGAGAAGGTAATTGAAAGGATAATAGAGTAGGGGACCACTGGCAGATACTGGAAAAAATACATATTAAAGGTTCTACAACAAGCTGTTCAGGTACAAAGGAAAGAGAAAGCACAATTGCAGATTGATGTGGTCCTCTGAGGCGTTCTTCAGGGGCCTGGAAATGAAAGCCTCGCAGAAAACCGGGAAACCAGGACACCTGACTATATAATATGGAAAGATAAAGCAAAACGTTTGGGCACACAAGGAGTTACAAGTAGCAGGAGGCATAAAAGCAACCAGAAAATGTTGCCAGAACATATGATGACAAAAGAGGTACAGCTATATAACAAGGGCAGCAAATAACAGACAGCACAAAAGAGGCCAAAATATTAAATCCCTTTGTTGTTTCAATCTTCACTAGAAGTTAGTGGTGACCAATATCTAATAAAATTAGTTTAAATGAAAGAATAAGGGAACAGGTCAGAGCAGAGAGGGTTAGGTTAGGAATCTTTGTCTAAATTAGTGATATTAAAGCCTGACCACACTCACCCAGGAGTATGGAAGGAACTAGTCCCAGTAATGCCTGAGCCATTAGCAGTTGCCTGGGAGTATGTACAGGGTGGACCTGAGGGACAAGAGGGGAATATGTGTAATATAATACCTAACTATAATAACTGCCTGTAAAAAGGGGAAGAAGAATTGTCGGACAGTCAGCCTACCTTTGACACTCAGAGATTCAAACAACTCACTGTACAATACACATACAAGCACTTGGAGGATAAGAAGGCATTAAAAAGTAAAACCAAATCACACCAAGTCGGACTGATTTCCTTCTTTTCCCAGATAACTCACATTCATAGCATTCAATAGTCTGTATTTTTATTTTAGCAAGGGTTATGGTATGACCCTTTGTGACATTCTTATGATCTTATGTATCTGGTTTCTGCTTGATATGGATGATATGGGCGGTGGAACCCAGAACACACCTACAAAATCTGCAGGCAACAGTGAGGAACAGGGAGGGGAGACCTTTCAGGCAGCTCGGAAACCAGGATCTGAATTAAAAATAGTCTTCACTCCAAATGAAACAAATGAGAGGGAGTTCAGTATAAACACATCTAAAGCATTACACTTGGAAAAGGGAAATTAAATGAACATTTACACAATAGGAAATAAATGCAATATTTTCAGAAAAAAATATTTGCAGAAAAAAAAGAAACTCAAAGTTATGACAGATTTCAAACTCAGTTAATTAATAACATGGTGCTGCTACAAAAAAATGCAAGTCTTGCTTTGGAAATGTATTCATAGCTAGACTTTGTGTAAGAAGCGGGGCTTAGGAAGTTTCAGCAGATGTCCTGTTTCCAGCTCCGGGCATACTTAAAAAGAGAGGCAAATTAGAAAAAATACAGAAGGAATCAACAAGAGTGATAAGAGTGGGTGCAGAAAGGCAGCAGAGACTGAGCTGCTGCCTTCTAGAGGGGAACGACAAGGGGCATGACAGCACCTTCCTGTGCATAAGCTTGTCACAAAGAAGATGGTGGTTTGTTGGGAGTTGGTAGGACAAAAGGAAATTGGTTTCATCAGCAGCAAAGTAGATTTATATCTGATAGTGAGGAAAAAATCCTGGCTATGAAGCCACTCGAGCAAACTCATTAATAAAGGCTGTGGAGTCCTCCCTCCCTGGAAAAGGACTGTATTTTGAGCATGTCTAGCAGTGAAAAGTCTATAATAAAACAGTCTAATGCAAACCGAATTTTCTATTGGAACTAGGCATCCCAAACTGTCTTCCCCTGTCAAATGGAAGGATTACTGGGAGCATGCTTTGCATGCTTACACAGCACTATAATTATCATTACCTACAGACTCATTGGGTTCTGATTTGTCCTCCAGTGAATGATTGGTATCCTAGTAACACTTTCTTTGATTTTTTCTTATATCAGTTATTTTTATCTTTGCATCATTTGTGAATCTGCAGACAGTAGCAAAGGCTGAGGACCTTTCATGCTGTGTAAAGTCTATGTCCTACCATGACAGATAGCCTTTGTTATGCTCTTCAGGAGCTCTTGGCTCATACGACTTGTTATACCAATTCAGAGCAGTCACTTCACCCATCTTTCCTCCTCCAGCAGCGGCTCTTGTCGTCACAGTATCCTCTTAATGAACAAAGAAAACAGAGAACAAGAAAGATGGCTTCAAATCAGTTTTGCTGCTTCTCCAAATAAAGTTTGCTCCCTTTCCCTGGACTCAGTACAGTTTTGCCAGATCAAACAATACGGGTCTTAATTAGAAAATTATCACTAGACGAAAAGCATGGTGATTTCTTCCCCCACACACATCCACCATGATATAGCAAAAGCCACCATTTCCAGAGGCCATGGCTCCCTAAACTGACCCTTGTCTTCAGGAAGGAGGAGCACTAATCTTGCAGTGTCCCTAAATTCCCTCCAACTACCACTTTGTAGCTGTTTTTAGGTTAAGAATTTGCTGCCTGGAGCTTTGTCTTGGCAGGCTGCCCCCGGCACCACCACATGCCCTTCTTTGATAGAGGCCAGTGATTATACCAGCTATCGTTATCACTTAATTGTGGTGACTGATATCTCCTCTATTGCTCTGCATGGGAGTTAAGGTCAGTTGAAATCTCTCCCTGGCTGAAGGGGAAGGTGGCTACAGGACTGCAGGAATTACTGGAATGTGAGGTAGCAGCCAAGATTTACCAGACGAGACAGGGTGGAAGATGAGTGGAACTGCTCAAACTTTTAGCTTTGCTGTGTTTTCCAGCTCCTACCTTCCTTTTTGGGTGATCTGGGTGGTTTTTTTCCCCCAAAAAACCGCGCTGCCACCCCATCCTCCCATTTTTATCTATGTCAGAACATTACTGCATGGCTACTGAGATCAAACAGTGAGGTCTGCAGGCTGGATCTCGAGCACAAGCATCTTGAAAAAGGAGTTGAACGACTCTCTTGTCATCACTAGCTGACTATGGACCCCCGCCCTCGCCTGCAGTTTCTGCTTGTCTTCATGTTCCTTAAGGAAACTGTACTCTATTATTTCCAAGGAAAGGGCTTATTGCTTCAACATCAGATCGGCTTCCTCATTACTTCTGCCACGCGTAACTAGACAAATTCAGGATCTCCGCTGACAGCCATGAATGAAGGGACTAGTACATACAGTCATCCTTGTTCTTTCTTGAGGTCCCTCACAGACATTAGCCTGCTTACAACCTGTGCTCTGCTAACCTGTCCTGAGCTCAGCTGGTCCACCTTGGTGTCTTCCATCTGATTTTGATTAGTACAGAATTTCCAGAATTAGATTCTGCCTGTAATCTAGGGAGAGGCATGGACTTCTGCTCATCACTCCTTGAAACTTAGGGGAGTGAAAGCTGCTTTTAGATAAAGTATGTCAGATGACCACATCATTAAAAGCATGCATTTCCTAGGTTATAGATAGAGCTAGTTTCTGCCTGTGGAAGTTCCTTAAATACACCTTTATTATAGATGGTTTGAAAAGATGATTACAGCCATCACTATTAATACCTGGATAAATTATAATCTATTATTTGATTGTCTAACCACAAACATAGTTGCCCAAAATATCTAGACAATTTGTCTTTGCTGTGGATAACATCAAAACAGAGGAATCAAAGTTTGATGGAAAAGACACAAGTGTCAGTCATGAATGCTACCGCGTTTCAGAGATCTCACGTTTGTTGCTTGACACTGTTTCTCGAGTGAGACACTGAAAGCAGATGCTCCAGACTTGTCCGGGAGCCATCTCAGTTGTGTGTCTCTCAAGTTTTCTACCGTTTCATTTGGCAGCATGTTAACAGAGACTGAGCACTGGCACATACATCACCTCTACGTTAAATGTATTATTTTTTAATACAGGATCAAATAAGTATGAATGCACGAAAGACATCAAGAAGAGACTTGAAAGAAATGGGGAAGCTGTATACAGACACATGGCAGAGAAAGAGCAAATGATGGGGAAAAATTAATCCTATCCTGCCCACATCGTGTCTTAGAAACTGAATTTCTGTTTGTCACTTCAGTATTACTTTTGAGCAGCTATAT
Source organism: Tringa solitaria (assembly GCA_026413425.1). NCBI lineage: Eukaryota > Metazoa > Chordata > Aves > Charadriiformes > Scolopacidae > Tringa > Tringa solitaria. Next base: position 34,248,225 of record JAOXJM010000012.1, read on the forward strand.
CATCGTCTGTGTCATCATTTATTTGTCTGTGACCCAGCCATGGTGAGCAATGACAGCACCAGAAGATCCCTTTAAAGTCAGTTGTCATCTTGTGCGCTTAACTACTCTACACAAGAGATAAGATGGTCCCTGCTCAAAAAGCTGAGTTTCTGCTTTGCAGACATCAATGAAACAATGCAAAATCGCAAAAGGGATTGTATTCTCAAGACTTCAGACCAGACCCCCACAGCCCAGTGAGCTGGGTTACCTGTTCCTGTACTCCACAGCTGGGATTGGGATCGTGCACGTGGTGCTTGGAAACGTCGAGTCGCAGAGCGGGTACGTCCCAGCGCAGCTGCCAGTGTGGTCCCATCCACAGCCACGTTGCTGAAGGAGTTGAGGAGGGTAAAGAAAACAAAGGAAAAACAGAAGCTATAAAATTAACTTTATAGAGTCCCCGAGAATGCCCTACTTCTACTGTGGTCAAAAAAAAAAAAGCAGATAACCTTCTCCTCAAGTTTTGAAAATGAACAGCAAAGTGGGAGAGTGGTGACAGTGCTGTTGTGCTGCAGGAGGATGGCTTGTTCTTACAAATGTGCTGCACCGGGTCATTATGCTTAGTTAATTCATCTTATACTTTGCTGTAGGTAAAAACACTTGCTCATTTCTTTTTGTTTTGTTGTGTGTTTTCTGTTGTGTTTTTTTTTTCCATCAGAAAATAGTCATCTGCTTTATCAAATTGCAGAATATGAAAGCCAGATGCCTTACATATTCCTTTGAATGTTATGTGTTTCCTCCCACTTAAACATTATCATTTTTCCTTAATCGAGACAAGAACGTTTCCTAATCTTTCTTTTGGCCTCTAAACAAAGGCAAAGTTTGGCTCAAACAATGGAGGATTTATCAATTGTTAGAGCCATATAATCAATAATTTTCAAAGGGAAGTTGTTGATATCTGGACGCTTGCCAAGCACCACTCTGGGGGAAGGAGGAAGTTTGTGGACAATCTTTGCGGGGTGGAGTGCACATCTGTCTTTGCACTAAGGACAACTGGTGAATAATGATTCAATCCAATATTTTCATTTCGTTGGGAGTATTAAGAAAAAAACAACACCAAAACATCTGCTTGGGGTGCAATTCTGACCCTTGTCATACCGGTGGTGAAACTCCCGTAAGCTTTATTTAGATCAGGACTTCACCCATGGTGTATCACAAGAATGAATTACCTCTTAATCTGCTGTTTCCTGCAAGCTGCTTAGACAAAAGGACATTATTAATTTCGTGTGTATTCTTAACGTAAGGAAATCAGAGACTGAAACCCCTAATGGGAGAATGAAAACAGGAGAGAAACTTGACTTCCAGTTAGATGCAGGAAGAGTTACAGTTTTGTGGCAATGGAATAATCTTACTGAATGTCTCAACAGAAGCAGCAGCAGAAAAAGAGCAGAGAAGCACTTATAAGTTGCCCAAGCACCGTCCACTTCAAGTTCAGCTGTGGGTCATGGTACACTGATTCCTATTATCTCTACTACTCCCAAATCAAATGTCTGATGCGAGTTTTGCTTCAGTTAAGTTAAACCAGTAGCCTAGTGCCTGCAAAGTTCTGGCCAAGAGAGGAACCAAAGGTGCAAAAATATATCCTAGTCCCAATTCTTCACTAACTGTGCAGCATAATCTGGTCACAGGAGGATGAAAATGTTTGTATGAGATGGCATCATGAGTGGAGGACATAATGTACAGTGTGTAACAGAGGCATTCCCTGACAATAAATAGATACCTGCATTTTTGCCCTGGGCACCACCAGGAGAGAGACATGATTATCTGAAAAGGAGGCTAAAAAGGGTAGTGGGGTAAGTCTAACCAATTCCCAGAAAAGTCTTGGAACTGTTCATAAGCATCTAGAATGAAACAGTGAGATGAATAATAGCTGCCACTGATTTGTTAAGAACAAATTGCACCAGAGCAATTAATTTTTATGGTAGGTAGTAGACCATATGAATAGGGAGAAGGAATATCTGCCATATGTCATGACTTTAGTGAAAAATTGACACTCTCTAAGTGGGCAAGCTAAGTAAATAAGTACAGAATGAACTTACCAAAGAGCGGGGACACAATTAGCCACAAAACTCCTCAGGAAGTATTTACCAGGTCTTCAAAGGGTCTGTCTTAAGGCACTTTTCATCATATTTATTTGTAGGTTGGAAAAATGTGTATGCACTAATATTACAGACACAACCCTGGAAGATTGGAAAGAAGGAGAAGAACTGAAAAGGGTCTTGAGGAACCAAAGAAATGACCTAGAAATAAGATGTAATCCAATAAGAAGAAGATTTTACAGTTAAGCAAGAGTGATTAACTGCTCAAAGAAAGAATAAGGAGTAACTGAGTAAGCAAGAGTTCTGCAGAAAAGGACCTGGGGCTTGTTGCAGATCACAAGTTGAATAAGGGTCAACGAGGTCACACTTTTATGAAAAAGGCAAATATCACTGTGGGATGAATAAAGAGAATTATTTTCTGTAGGACATTTGAAGTAATCTTCCACTCTACTTGGCATTAATAAAACCTCAGCTGGAGGCCTGTGTCCAGTTTTGGGAAATTAGTTTCAAGAAAAGTATAGACCAATACGGAAGAGTTTAGTTTCGAGGTCTTGAAATTTGGAATGTTTCATCTAGAGAAAACTGAAGAATGAGATAACAGTCTTGAAGTATTTTACAGAAGACTACAAAAAGGAATGCGATGATCTGTTTCCCCTGTCCGTGTACAGCAGAAGAAGGAATAATGGGCTTAATATGAAGAAAGAATTAAGCTAAACATTAGAAAAAAATTTTCTAACTAAGGATAGCTATACCATTGGAAGCTCTACCATTGGAAGTGTTTTAAGACTCAGTTATGGAAACCACTGAGGCAGAGGCACAGATGCTGTCTTAGGACAGGGGTAAGAACTAGATGATTTTCACAGGTCCCTACAAGCCTTATTGTCTGTGATGCTGTGGTCATTTGGAAAGGCCTGAGTTATTGAGGCAATATATATTATCAATACATTGTAACAAAATCCAAATATTTTATACCCATATGAAAACCGTGTGTTCCAACATCTGGTTTTGTAATAGCTGCCGTAATAAATTTTACCTACTAGTTAAGTGATCACATACATTTCCCTTTGCCACACAAAGTAGCATTTTTCATTAGTATTTTCCAAGGCTTGATTTAGGGCTGTATCTTCTCAAGCAAGCTTGCTTTTTAACACCTGTGGGTGCTTTCATTGTTTTTATCAATTCTGAAGAAATACCATTGAAATACCATTTAGTTTTAGTATGACAGAAGAAGACAGAGAGCTTTGACTACTACTTTAAGAAGGCAGTGAGTCATTTTCTGAGGATAAATATACCAGTAATACCATAGCAGGCAGTGGAGAGAAGGTCCCTTAGATTATCTAAGCCATCCTTTGCTAAGGCAGGGCTGCTCTTTGCAGAGCATTTTATAGCAGTTTTTAACGATTGCTACATATAATGGTTGCATATGGCTGGAGGGTAACATTAGCTTGACACGCAGGGTGATATGAAGAGTTCCTTTTATGTTTTATGGGTTGCCTGTCATGCTGTTGCTCTTATACAGTTCTTTGAACACAGTATATAAAGTACATATGCCAAAAAGAAGCTATGTAGCCATTCCAAAAGAGCAAGGAGAAGGGCAGGAAGGAAATACCTGCCTGTTAGATACATCAGATGAAAATCACTTCATTAATAGTCTGTTCAAAGGCTAAAGGGGAAGGATGTTTGCATCCAGCTATCTCTGAAATCTTGAGAAGCGACTCACACAAATGCATCAGCATAATTGGAAGTGAGGATCCTCTCTGCCAGCACTCCAGATGATGGGTCTGTCTCACTTCCCCCATCAGTTTCAAACAAAGGTAAGTCAGTGTCCAGAGCTAATCCTGATTTCTATCACTCTGGAGGAAGAACCTGGACCATTCTTCTCTATTAGGTCTTGCAGGTCTAGTGATTATCTATGAGCTACTCAGAAATGTGATAGTGTAGGGTCATATCAGCTGTTAATTTGTTTCATGTTTCACAATCTGCAATGGAAGAAAAGGAGCAGTTACAGCACAAGTCTTTTTTCTTTATGTATCTGTATACACAGGTGCTGGGCCACCATCACTCCATTACAGCCATCTAACATAGTCACCGCCACTGCCACGGGGGCCAAGTTCAAGGGAGCAATGGATGATGCAGACCCTAGGTAGACCTGCCAGACCTGGCTTCCCTGCCCAGGCTGGCTGAACATCATCCATCCTTCTTTGCCTTTGGAAGCTCACAAGCTCCAGCTCTCCTGATGTGCTTTCTACAGGAGCTATGGGTCCGTCCTGCTGTGGCATCAGTGAAGGGTGACATGGGTGTCACCCAGCAGCAGTGGCAGCCTGGGCAGCTCCTACCTCTCCCTTCTACCATTGGCACTTGCTGCAGGTCTTGTGCTAAACCTTCCCCGTGGCACAACTGCTCGTGAGACTGGATGGGGAGCTCAACTGGGCTAAAAATGCTGAGTTATTTTTAACTCGGATCTGTTCCCCGATGCGGGTCACCATGTAGCAGCATGAATAGTCATGCCAGGACGTGCCAGTGTATTTGTGGGGTGGAAACAAATAGCTGGAGGAGGGAGAAAGCTGAATTGTGGGGAGAAGATCCTCAGAGCTTCTGAGCAGGCTTGGTGTGTGTCTCCAGCCAGAGGTGGGCCTGAAAGGCTTTGTGCTGTGTGGTGACGACACCCGGACAGCATCCAAGGTGCAGCATTTGGTGTTGCTGGTCTGTGGTTTGGGGAAGCTGGATGGCAGAACCTCTAAAGCCATCAGGAGGTTGGACAAAGTACCTTGTCACTGACTTTTTCGGCTGCTTTGTTCATGTGGTGTGTATGGGCTTCACAGAAAGCTGGTAAAATGCCTGTTTACAGTATGATTTTGTGAATTTAGCAGCATATGTGTATAACTGATGTCCTCTAGACTATCTACTATCAGCTGTTAGAAGCTGCAGCTCATGCTTAAGTATATAAAGTAAATAGCTTAGATTAGGTGCAAATGGAATTGTCCCACGGGCTGATGAAGTACGAGCTGACCACAGGAAATCTTGATCTTCAGGTTTTCATGCTGAAACAAGGCTGCTGTGGGTAGTTACCTCAGTAGTCCAGAGCAGGGCTTGTGAACCGGCCCAGGTGGCAAGTGGAAGATTTTGAGACTGTGTGAGCGGTAAATAAGGATCAGGAACGTGGTGCAAAGTCAGTGAGGGAGACAGAGGGAAATCGGCTGCTTGTGGGTGTGCAGGAGTCAGCCGGTGCCAGTCAGGTCACCAGCCCTCAGAGGGGGTCCAGCAGCAGGGAAATTACTGCCCAGAAGAGGAGAGCCCAAGCCAAGAGAGAGCAGTGGCAGGAGTGACCCGTTGCCAGACCAGCCTTCCTCAGAGCAGAGGGCAGCCCTCAGAAATCGGGGTGGCAACAGCCCCAGTCCTGCCAGCAAAGGTACCTTGGCTATCCCAAGGGAACTGGAATAGGCAGCTGCCCAGATATCCAGTTATTATTGTCCAGTTATATGAAGAGCGATTGAGGGAGCTGGGACTGTTTAGTTTGAGGAAGAGGAGACTGAGGGG
>JAOXJM010000012.1:34253936-34264549 GCA_026413425.1 Tringa solitaria
GGACTCGATGATCCCAAGGGTCTTTTCCAGCCTGAATGATTCTATGATTCTATGATTATTGCACTTCGACTGGAATTGTGTTTCACGCCTGCCCTACCTACAGCCTTTTGTGTCCAGTCTCGTAATCAAAACTCTTGCCCGAATTCTGGCTGAATAAACCATTGCCTTGTTCTGCCATTAAGGCTCTCTGGTTTTGCAAAGTGAGACAAAATAAAGGTGCTGCCACAAAAGTACCAGAGTCAAATGAAGAGATGTAACATCACCCCAAGGGGACTGCACCCCATGACATGTTCAGGGCCAGGCACTTCTCCTTACCCTGCACTATATTTTGGAAACAAGTTCCTCCTGCCAAGTGTATCCTTCACAGCACCCCATTTCTTTCTACTGCAGAGAAATGAAATGCCAGCCATAACGGCAGGCACACCCCCCAAAAAAATTCCAAGAAGCAAACTCTGAAAAATGTGATCTAAACAGAAACTGTAAACCAGTATTTTAGATGGGATCTTACTGGAGATTTGCCTTCTTGGAAGTGGACCCATGGCAGCATTGTAGATAAACCTTATAAATTCCTCACCTTTCTGAACGGTGGCATTTTTCATTTATTATATGTTTTGAAGTAAAATTTTAAATGCTTAAATTACTTGTTTAAATTGCATTGCCAGGTGCTCATAAGGAAGTCAGATCTCAACCCTTATATAGGATTTGGATGCATAGGAGGTATCTTTCAGCCAGGTCTCAGAAGACCACGGTAAAGCATCTCTCAAAATCTCACTGTTCAAAGGTGCCAGAATAAACCCTTAGCAAACTCATCTGTGTTCCCGACTTTCTTTTGCTCCAGAAGCTGCTCCAGCATATCAGGACGCTGTGATCAGCACGATGGCACTTGACACAGTGGGGACCATATTGCTAATCTCCCCATTTTGCAGAATACATGTGTTCTGTGGAGTATTTTCTGCTCTGAATCAGGATGTTTGGGACTTCAGATCAAATGTTCTTACTGAGAGAGTCAGCCAACTAATCTCCATGCCAGGAAATTAAGCCATCTGATGTCCTGAGGTGAAGCTATAGGAGGGTGTGTGAGTCCAGAACAACTTGAAACCTGTTTTCTAAATAAATCCTCATTGGTTTGGAGTCTTTGAGCAGTATGGTAGAGCCCCTATTTTCTACCTTAGTCAATATTGCCTTGTTTTTATTTTCAGACCTTATCAGGGGAATAAGTGCAGAATCTGCTCCTTACAGTTGTGTTTTTACACACTTTTATCTTTCTAAGGCAGTTTGCAAAAAATTCAGTGTGCTGTCTGAAGGCCAGAGAATAATACTTAATACTGGCAAGTTGAAATTTGTGATTCTACCTGTGGATCTTATGTGTTGTAATACTGGAAATAAAAATCCTGGAGACCAAGAAAAGCAGATACCATTTGTTTAGCTCTAAGGATAAACTGCTATTGGCAAGGACATTGACCTCAAAGAAATGAAAACTTTCAGCTAGATGAAGGCTAGATTTTGTCTTGTGAGCACAATAGGTGTCCCTTCTCCCATCTTTTGGAAGATAAGGAAAGTCCAAAAGTACAAACCTTCTCGTCTGAATTATGAAGATACTTCTTCTGCCTTGGAGCTCACTTCTGAGAAGAGAACCACCGTTAAGATAAGTAGGAGCACAGGACCTGCTGCATAGACAACGTGTGCTTCCCAGGGCAGCGCAGTGGGGGGTGGTACCCAGAGACCATACAGTTTCCAAATGGGGAGGTGTGAGGGGGAGATTTATAGGACTTTGTCTGAAAATGTGAGGTGTCAGTAAAATTTGATACAGAGCTGTCTCTCCCTTTGATGGAGGGAGCTTTGCTTTTATGAAATTTCTAAGCTGTTTCCCAAATGATTCAGGCAATATGTGCCAGGACCAGGACAACTACTGAGACCCTTGTTTATAATGGTCTTATCAGGCCACTTCTCAATTAACTGCAGCCATTGAAAACCTCAGTTTCTCATCTAAGCCTATCATCTAGGATCCCAGTCACCGTCCAGAGGTAATTATATTCCTACACTGACTACAGAAGGTCCCACATAATTAACTTAGTGTGAAGGCACACAACGTGTGTTGATCAAATCTGATTGCTGCTGGTTCCCAAAAGGGAAGAAGATCCTGTTCCCTCTTATCAATTCTGCCACTGACTCCAGTTTCCACATCAGCTTACCTTGTTCAGCTCTGGCATCCAGCTCATCCTTCTGCTCAATTCAGGAACCCAGGAGAAAACTAAAGGCATCAGAAAACTGTGCATAGCTGCCAGTTTCATGAGCTGAACTGGTCCAGGGAAGAGCCCAGTGAGTTGCTGAGCCGGTCCCGTGACATTACACCACCATGATAAGATGATGCAGATATATAAGGGCACTGAGGTCAGCTGCTTGCAGTTTTTCATAAGAGGCTTGGATAATTTTGGAGGAATTTGGACAATTTAAAGAAGCAGGCTGTAGGTTCCCCAATCATGTGGAGCTTCTTAGAGTCTGATAGGGAATTTCTATGCGTCGGAGCCAATAGGTCAGGGGAAAGACGCCGGGGAAAGATGCTGAAGTCTCAAGCCACATTCCTGTTGGCTTGTATAAGGTCCCAGAGGACAGTGGGTCTGCATGCATGGCTTGCACTGGCACAGAGACCAAAAGACCTAACTTTGTTCAAAGCTGAATACATACCAGGGACTTCTGGTGATACCAGAATACTGTCTTTGCAATTAAAGGGTCCGGTTAAGGACAAAGAAAACAGCAGATATTCTGCTAACTGAGCAGTCTCCACTACCAAAGCCAAACTTGCAGGATGTGGGGATGAGGCATCTCAGCAGCGAGGGCCACTGATGGTGAGGTCAGGTCATCTCTGCCTCACTCCATACACAGCTCATGGGATTGGGTTCACTGCCTGTGTGAGTGCCAGCAGAGTCATTTTGAGGTCTCAAACCACCTTTATCTGGAGAAATTGGGAGGATTTATGGACTCTATATTGTAAAAGGCTTGAAAAGGAAGACCTCTGTCTTTTTTGCCTTTGAGGTTTACACTCTTTCTTCCCCTTATCACTAGAAGCTTTGCCAGAGCAGAGAATGAATTTTACCATCAAAACATTAGACAGCTGTGTAAAAGAAAGAGGAGAAGTATTTTTCCAAAAAGGAAGCTCAGATGTTTCTGCCCAAGGCAATTCAGGATCAAAAGAAGGACACATTGATTTCTCAAATAAAAGCATTTTCGAATGAGAGTCCCCTACTCTTTGGAGTTTTTTAGAAAATGATTTGCAGATGGCACATCCCTTGGCGGTGTGACTTCTTCTTCCAGACGCAGTGAGCATTTAGCATGTCCGCAGTTCAGAGGCATTGCAGCCTGAAGATTTATGTTCCAACTTAGTAAATGAACGTATTATGGTGAGTACCTCCTAGGTAAATAACAGCAGTTCCCTTATGAAACGATCAAAGGAAATGCTAACAAAACTCTGCCACCGGCACAATACAAAGTACCCGTTTATCAACTATCTGCAATTATTTACACAAGAAGGTCCTGCAGAGCCCGAGGAGGTAAATGGTGCCAGCTGTGACGCACGGCCACATGCACCTGGAGCAGAGGGGCAGCGAGAGGAGCCCAGCCTCTGTGGCTCCTGGACACAAACCTACATGAACGGGCGCTGGTGCTGTTCTGGGGATGCTGCTCAATGGAAAAGGCTGTTCCAAGTGCACTAGTCCATATAGATCAATAGCAAAATGCACGGATTTGGCAAAACATTCAGAGAAGCACACCTTTCAGAAATGCAGGCAAAATCTTTACATCCTAACTACGGCTTCCAGATGTATCTCAGAGCACCTAAAAATTATTACTGAGGTGAAAATCGTATTTCTTTACTGGGCTGTATGTCCTGTCTTTGTGAGCTGTGTTCTCACCATGATTTATGGACATAACTTTTGCTCAGTTTAACAAGTGAAAACTATGCATGTGAAAAGATGAGATACGTAATTTTGGGGGTTAACCATGACCAAGTCTTGCCAGGTGTAAAACTAAATTTGTTTCAATAAGAGTTGCTAAAAAATAATAAATTGCCTCAAAGCTGTGTCTTTGCCTTAAGAACTGTCTTATGAAAAGGTGCTGTATTTTAATTTTTATTACTTGTTCATTCATATTGAATGAACACCAGTAACACACGCAGTGGTTGGAGCAGTTCAGTAAATGGCAGAGTGGCATAAGGAGACATTTAACAGCAGCAAGTTATTGGTGGCATGTCTTGAAACGTGCCTGGTCACAATTTGAGATGTTGGCTTAGGACAAAGGCAACAGGAGGAGAGCTGCCTGCTGACCCAGCTGAAACACCTTCTTGTCTGCATAGAAACTCAGGGTTTTTACTCTGCCTCTTCCCTCCAAATGCTAACACAACTTTCTAGTGTGCATTTCTGTGAAACAAGGTCACAGTCTCGAGGGCGGCACGACATTTGTGTGTACGCACTTCAGACTGCTCCAGCAAGAACATATGCCAATGATTTTGGGAAAGGATGTGTTCTTCATTTCGGTGTGAAAACCCTTATCAACGTGCTAGCATGTGTGGAGTCTCAGGAGACTGTTTGGCAGGAGAATTATATAGAAAAAAAATATACTACAGCCTCTTGAGAAGGGAAATCTATTACAGGTGGGTTAGGTAGAAATATCTGAACACTATGTCACTAAATGATTAAAAAAAGCCCTAGCAATGCCATCTTGGTGCACAGAAGGTGTAAGAACCCAATTCAAAGCCCAGTGTAGTTAGCAGCAAGGTGCCCAATGAGTTTGTGGATTCTGAATCGGGACCGCTTTTGGAATGAAAGACGGCTTGTATATGGATAAACCAGAAAAAAAGTGTGTTGGCAGAAAATTCTTTTCACCGTCACTAATGAATTTGTTGACAGATATTATGTAGAGCTGGATACAGACATTCCCTGTACATGAGTGATTTAACCAAATATTACAACATACACCCTTTCAGAAGATTATAGGACGAAAATAAACATCTACAGTGAGAACAAAAGCATCCCCGAGCTCCACAATTCATCATCTTTCAAAGGAGACTTATATAAGAAAATTTACAGCTGAAAATTTCATGGCTGTGCTCTCATAGTCTTAACCAAGAACAACATAAACCCTGTTGTATCTAGAAAAACATCTTTAAGTAGCAAAGCAAAATAATTATCAGGTTAGTTTCTCCACCATGTAAGAAGCTGCAAAAATTTATAGTCTAATTCTGCGGGTTGGATTTTTTTTAATTTTAATGACAGCTGCCAATGAAAGGGAAACATTTCAGCAAAAGAGAAAAGACTGTATTTGAAGAAACGATTTGTAGTTTACAGAAAGAAGTACCTTTGAAAAACGACCTGGGGGTTATAACTGTGCACAATTGTTCTTAGAGGAGCCAGCAGTTGGGAAGTGGCTGGCCCAACCTGTTTCTCCTGAATGCAAATTCTTCACTGACGCAGTGGAAGGGGGATGTATAATGTCTGTGCTGGAAGGGGATGGGCAGCGGCTGAAGAAACAGGAGTTTGGCAACTGTGTAAGCAAAGTTAAAACCCCTGACTGATCAAACACTCCTTTCCTATCCAAGGCAGGGAGTAAAGTGCAGAGATCAGGAAAGCCAGAAGTTGTAGTTGCAGCGGTGAAGTAACTCTACAGCTGAGAGGAAATGGGCTGGTCTTGTTTTAGTGTTGTCTAATTCTGCTGGCTTTGCTTTTTCTACAGCCAAAATGCAGTGGAAGGACAGGAAAAACCAAGACATTATATCACTTTTCCTATTTTGCTTCTTATGTTTCATCTTTTCTTATTTAACATGTGAGGTGTAGAAAAGTGGTCCTTTTTGCTCCGTTTTTCAGATTTAGTTGACTCATATCTTCTATTAGGTGTGACAGACACCTGGTGTCAGAAGAGTTTGTTCTTCCAATCCTGCTCTGTTCAGGAGGACTTGAGCTTATGTGCAGTATCTTACACTCCCAGTTTTTGCTTCTATATAGTGAGCTTGGAGAGTTGGTCCTGGAATCAAGTACGTCTCTGAACCTGCTATGATCTCTGTGTGAATCAGTGGTCGCTCCCCAGTAAAGGTATGGTTTTTTATCATTATGAATGCAAACACCACAATTTGGGGACACCTTGTTTCAAAGCTTATAGCCTCTGCGGACGTTTAGTCTCCCATAATACACAAGACCCTTTTCAGTCAGCCACTGACAATGCTGAGGTTAATTTTAGCCACTTGCTGTTTCCATAAATCTACGGTTTAGGTTCTAAATCATGGGTTCTGTCCCAGCAGTCTCAGTGAAAATCAATATATGTTTTATTTCTAGAGTTGAAATAAAACTTCTAGCAATAGCATTCTGTATTGTAACTTTGTAGTTGATTATCATCATTCTTACTCAGAGTGAAGTTAGACATTCCCAGCCTGTATTTATGATCAAGGATCCTTCAGAATAATGTATATAAATTGAGTTTTATTGATCATTGAACATCTGCTGGCACTTAAGTACGTGGACACATAAGCACGAACATAAGCTTTGCAAGTTTGCATTTTTTGGTGCTCATAAAATTACAATTTATAATCAAGCACACAGTGTTATGTTTTCTTTATCACCTTCATAAAGATAAAGTAATGTAAGCAGGAGCTTGGATTACAAAACCATTACAAGATTGCAAAGACTTAGGATTTTATGATTTATGGAAGAAAAATTTCATTATTTTTCCCTTACATCTGACACCATTTAATTGCATTTTGCCTGCTGTGGTAGAGGAGATGTGCCAAACTCTGATTATTGCAAACAAAATTGAAAGTGCTATAAAAGACTGTTTTCTTACGGCACATCCATTGTCAAAGGTGGCGAGCAAATGGCTTTGCACAACTTTCTGATCACACAGTTTTGACCCATCCTTTCCAGCACTGACTAATATAGAACACATGCCTGGGCTGATGCACACCTTTTTATAGTATGTGCACTTCACACACAACTGTGGCTGATAGTGGCAAACTGAGTGATTTGCACAAAACCCTTTTGGGCAAATACAGCTTGAGCAAGGAGTTGGGAGGGGGAAAAGGGTAGTAATGGAGAGAAATAAAATAAGAGGACATGCATCCCTTATGGGTGTGGGTACAAGAAACATCTGTGCACATGAGATGGGTGCTGGGAAATTATGTTTTTGTATGAAAATGTGGGTTGTAAGAACAGAAAGCAACTCTGAAGAAAGAGCCTTTGTCTCATTTCCCAGAGTTATCAAACCTCTTTCATGTGGCCCAACCTGATAAAATTCTCTCTTTTATTTCTAAAGTCAAACATGAGCTAAACCAAACACGCTAGCAGCATGTCCAGGTGTGGAAGCAGCATTTGTGAAGTTCCAGACCAGCTCTTCTGCTGTCATAGCTCTGACCAGGTCCAGGTTTGCGCAAGAGGACTCCCAAACCACAGGTTAAACACAGGTTTTGCTAGGTAAGGGTTACCTAGAAAGTCACAGCGTACTAGAAAATGTGAATGCAAAGGCTCTGAGAATATCATGGATTCATAGGGGCCTGGGGTATCTGCAGTGAAGAAAGAACAGACTTATATTCATGACAGAATTTTTGTAAGAAATGGTGGCCTATAACGAGTATCACACTTGCCTGGCTAAACCAGACTTTAAAACACTTGGGTAAGGTGATCTTTCATGGATAATGATCAACAATCCACCATCCTTGATTTTTAGGATGTAAAAAACCTGTGAAAACCTATTACATTCTGTTGCCCATGTTTTAAATGAGAACTTCACCTTTTAATTGCCATCAAGACAATGCTGATAAATTCCCAGGATGTTTCTTCCTCACACTTTCTCTTTCCTGCCCCCACACGTGTCCAGTGCCTAGTCTCTTTTGCTCGGGAGCTAAATGCTGGAGATTTACATAGACCAAGATAAAGAGGTTAAAGACAGCATCTTGACTCCTAGGTAGCCAAGTCCCACACCAAGGTTAAGGAGCGTGTCACTGAACGGTCTCACTAGAGGGCAGCCGATAAAACCTCTAGTAATAAAATTGCAAAAGCTGAATGTTTCTTTTTTTTTTTTTTTTTTTTTTTCCTCTGGAGTGTGATGGGGTGGAAAATTTAACTCTTGAAATTGCTGCCAGCAACTCTTCCTCTGCCGCTTTTTGTTTGTTTTTTCCATGTAGAGCTGTAGAAGAGGGTCCACTCACTGCTTCATCTCCGTGGGACTCTGCGGGTCTTATGGAGCTGGAAAATCTTTGTGAGGCTTTGAAAAACTGAACATGCGACAGGACTTGATGCTGAACAGGATAATTATTGCTTTCCTACCCTCACTTCCTTTCCTTGACTCCCTAAAGGACACCTCCCTGTACCTGTCCTATCCTGTAACACCAAAAAAGAAGTATGCTATATGCTTTCCAGAGAAACACAAGAACAAGACTCCAAGAGCTTCCAAGATAAATACATTCTGTGAATTCCATACATTCACCACATAGTTTTTCTTAGGCCAAAAATTTACCTACAAAATTTTGTGTGGTTCTGAGCTGAGATACATTTTCTATCACTATAGCAATGTCTTTATTTACTTTATCATATATCACATCGCTATGCAAAAAAAAAAAAAAGGAAATTAATCATGTGTTTTCTCTACTCGCTGTGTACCGAGAACAATGTCTATCAAAAATAGTCCTTTAAAACATAAACTGTTTCAGAAATAAATACCACTTGATGTTTATAAAGTGCATTCCTCTGGCTGTGGCTGTTAAACACTGCTTGATGCAGGAGTTCATGTTTTAAATAATTCTGATTTCCCCTAAGGCAACTAAATGTATCAGGACCTACTGTAATGTCCTAAATCGAAACCTGTTTTATGTTACATATTCGAAACTCCCATTTTCTTCAAAGGCATAGGTGGACAAAAATGCTAAGCTGGAATCTGGTAGGTAAAGGTTCATCAGAGCAATCCTGTTGATGAAATAAAAATTGTTGTAGAAATTTCCATTTCACATCAATACAGTAAACAGTATTTGGTTTTCAGCACTAATTAATGTAGCCGAGTGAGCAATTAAACACAAATTTTCTCATTTCTGTGCTTGTGTAACAGCTGCACTTAGTTTGCAATTTCCCCAGATTTATTCATTACCCAAACATAGTTAACATTTTTTGTTCATGAGGGTAGTAACTTGAGTCTTTGTTTCTTAATCAATTAAGAATGCTCAGTCCTTTTTTTTTTTGGGGGGGGGGGGAAAGAGACGGGTGTTGCACACACAATTCCTACTAAATTGATTTTGCCTGTGGTTACAAAGGTCGTGTAATACTGGCTCTGCTCCCTGGTTGGGTGATCCCGTTTCATCCATCAGGAGAACAGCCTGAAGATACCATCAAAACAGTAGTTTATGGAGCAGAAACAAATAATACATGATCAGAGATTTCATAAAATGCTACATTGTTTGCTTCCTTCTCTGCACCCCACAGACTTTTTTCTCCAACCATCCCTCTTAGACCAGGAAATGGTAAGATATATTGGCTGGGAGAGGAGCTTAATTCAATTATTACTCATTGCATTCACAGAAAATAATTGAATGCGCATGCAGAGTCTGGTTTTAAGGGGTACAGTCAGGTCCTTATCTGATTCACCTAAAGGTCTCCTTGATAGGGAACTGACAACAAATTTCCAAAGCCTTTTTGCTGCCTTGTCTCAAGCAGTTTTCCATCCCGAGGCAGGACTGAGTCAGAGGCAGAGTTAGGATTGTTCAGGAAATACACAGTGCGATGTTTCTGGCGCGTGCATTTAGAAGATCTTGAAAAGTTGAGGTCACTAACTTGCAGATTTTTTTATTATATTTGTAAATATTTAAAATTTTGTTATCTGCAGTACTCACTTGATATATGGAAGACTCTATTATATGTTTACTGGAAAGCAGAATGTCAGGGACTGCTGCTTTGTCTTTTATTGCTTTTGTTCTTAGAAAGACAGGGATAACGCAAATCCTACCAAAGTGTCTTCCATCTCTCCAACCGGGGCCGCAGCAGTAGCCCAGGGGATACCACTAAGGAGGGTTAAGACCCCAGCAGTTTGCCTGGCTCCATCCCTCAGCTGCCCAGCCATGTGGAGCTTACTAATTGCTCCCAGGATCAGCTGCAATAATTCAATGTGTGTAACAGTATGGCAAATTTGGGGAATTTTTTTTTTTTTTACTAATTATTATTGCCGTAGTAATATCACACTGTAGGACCGTAGCGGTAACAGTCCTCTTTATGCCCAATCCCTCCTTCTCTCCTTCTCTTGACCTCGCCTTGCCAAAGCATGAGAGCCCCTTGGGGAATGGCACCCCGTGCCAAAGGAATCCTTCCCGGTGTCCGGGAACCCCTTTCCCACAGCTGGGACAGGGAGTTCCTGCACGGCCTACGGCTCAAAACAGTCTGACCTATTTCCCTTATGCAGGAAAAATGGTTTCATATAAACAGACCAGAACTCAAGCTAAAATTTCCACATGCATTCAACCTGCTCAGTTCCTTACTTTCCATAGAATCATAGAATGGTTTGAGTTGGGAGGGACCTTGAAGATCATCGAATTCCAACACCCCTGCTATGGGCAGGGACACCTCCCACCAGACCAGGTTGCTCAAAGCCCCATC
>JAOXJM010000012.1:34292602-34324062 GCA_026413425.1 Tringa solitaria
CCGCGGGAGGAGGATGCGGCGGCGGCGGCGGCTGCCCCATGGCGGAGGTAAGGAGGGGGGGCTGCGGGACGCCCCCGGGGCCCGGGGAGACGGGGGTCTGCCCCCCCCCCTCCGGGCTCGGCCGAACGCGGGGGAGATGCGCTGCGGTGGGGGGGGGGAGGCGGGCTGGGGGGGGGGGGGGGGGGGCAAGCTGCGGGGGCCGCTTTTCTGAGCCTCCAAAAATGAAGAGGTGAGACCTTCCCAGAGGTTTGCGGGTGGTGGCAGGGCAGGCCAGCGTGGTTTCTCCCCCCGCCCCGTCCCGTCCCGTCCCGCGGGAGTCTCCCATCCCGGGAGGGGGTCCCGGGCAGCGGGAAGGCAAACCCAAGGTCAGGTTCGTGGTCGGTGCTGCGGAGTAACGCCGTGCTGCCTTTTGCTAAGGGTTCAACTGGTGGGGGCCCTCCATGCAGCAGAACGGGGTGGAAACCCTTCAGAGGTGGCCACAGGTGGCCCCCATCACCTGCGAGGCCAGGACTGGTCACATCTGGGTGGCATTTTCCTCCGGAATTGCCTCCGTTTCCTTCACGTGGGCACACCGGGAGCTTAAGAAGGGCCTGGGGCTGCAGAAATCCAGCTTCTCCACAGCTCGTCACCTTGGAAGGAGCATTTATTGCATCTTGGGACCCATTCGATGCCAGAGCTAAACCCCAGCCTCCTCATATCTGCCTTTATTACCGCTGTGGCATCTTCTGTGCTGGGGCAGTAAGTGCCCATCAGCCATGGTGGGTTCCCCTGTTCCCTGGCCCTCCAGAACGTGGTCCTTGCTGCCCCTCTGTCCCGCTCAGAGCCTCCTCCTGCGCAGGAGCCGGGCACATCTGCAGCTCCAAGATTAGCCGAGCCTGACAGCCGGAGGGACTGCTTTTCTGAGTTAAGTCACTAGTGGGCATAGAGTTTGGTTTTTCCGGGGCCGTTTACGATCTGCGACTTCTGTGATACAGAAAAAAACAGGGTGAGGGTTCCGCAGCTCGGGTCTTCGGTACGTTTTGAAATACCAAGTTGAACTACCAAGTTCATTTTTCAGGTTGGCTTTGAACCACTATCAATAGGTGGTTCTTATTATGAATTGAAGGACTGGCATCAACTAATAATTACTAAGTTTGTCTTGATTGTTAGGTTTTCTTCTATTCTTTTCATTCTGCCTTTTCTTTTCTTCCTGGTTTTTTTTTCTTCTTCTTCTATTTCCCCATGTGTTGGCTTGGTTATTTTTGTAAGGCAGTTGCAAAACTAGTTTCTACACCCTAACTGTAAGGGATCACTCCTTTCTGTGGAGAGATGATGATTCATTTCTTCGCCAAGTGTGGGTCTGGGCCTCTCTCTTAAGCACATTTTAAGTGAAAGAATGATTGGAGCGAGATAAGGCAGTATTAAGTTCTTGACCTAAAATGTAAATGGACTTCTAAGTGCACACACACCCCCCCACAGAGCATCTCTTCTGCCAGACTTCTTCTGAAGGGCACGATAGGTCCAAAACATGAAGCACAGAGGCAGAAGTTGATCTTTGTTTTAAAGGTGACCTCTCTAGGTTTGAATAAGTCCACTTGTGCTGTCAAAATGTTATTGTAACAGTGTAATGGATTTCCAAGTGGTTCGGCTGATTTATAACCTTCGTTTTTGCCTTTTGTAAAAATAGACCGGAGCTATTTTTAGCGTTCCTCTTATCCACGCTAGATCAGGACAAGGAGCCTGTGTAAACAGATGGAAGTGGTTTGCTTTGTCCTGCTGGGCATTGCGGGGTTGTGTGTGGCGTTCTGAGAAGTTAGCAGCTGGATTCACCCACCCCTGGATTAACTGGGATTCGTTGGGCTGTAGTCCTTGCTGAGAAGGTTGCTGGCCACACAAGGCGAGCTGTTGATCCTCATCCTCGGGGGAGCTGGTATTTAAAACCTCTCTGGAAGACAACTGCAGATGAGGAAGAAGATGAATTCAGGGAGTGCTGCTGGAGCGTGCCAAACCCTGTGGGGTTGCCCAGCCTATTTTTATTTATTTTTTTTCCTGTTCTACACCGGGATGAGATGTAGCGTGGTGGTAGGACAGCCTGAGGACTTTGTGTTTGACCAGGAGTAAAGCAAACAGGTGGGTTCCTGTAATTAGCTTGCTGCCCAACAGACTGAGGTCAGCCCGAACCTTTGTATTCGGTATGTTCCCAGCAAACTGTTAGTTTAATGCTTCTGTGCTGTTTGGGTCTGGGTCAGCTACAGAATCAAAGCTTGGAGGTTTGGTTCTCATGGATGTTAGAGGTTGAGACTAAGGTACCAGGGCTCCTGCACGGGAACCATGAGTTACATCTTTAGTGGGGAGGGGGGGGGGGGGAGAGAGGGAAAACCCCCAATAAACTTTTCCTTTGAATAGTCAGGAAACCATGCATCATTTCATGCATGGAAATGGAATAATTCCTAGAGTAATGAAAGGTCCTACCATTTGCAGAATACCCCACACCGAGTTTCTAGGCCCCAGTGAGCATGTTTGCTGAGGAAATAGATAAAAAGCGTAAGAGTGAATGTTGTCTTTCCTTTGGGCTGTTTATTTCTTCTGGTACTTTTTCCCAGATGCAGCAGTGTTTGCGCACCACCTTGTCTTCCCCTTTGCAGTTTGCTGAAGGAACAGGTTGCAATCTTGTTTATTTTTAAGAAAGAATTTGTAAAGGGAGCACCCCTTACTCCTTAAAGGCAGACGGTGTATTCGGCGCCTGTTTGAATGCCAGCACCCGCTGTTGGAACCAGGGCTGCCTGACTTTTTGCTGCCCAACTCACACCTGTGTGTGCACACACGTAGGTCCCGTTGAGTAGGTGACCTTGACGTGCCCGGGTGAAGTTAAGCGTGTCTGCTCCTTTTTTCCCCAGTGTGCTTGTAAATTGTTGTTGGATTGCTCAAGGAATGCGTTTTAAGGAAAAAGCTAAATTGAGACACGGTGTAGCCGTGTAAATTTTGGAGCTTTGAGCGTAGAAAAAGCTATGAAAAAAAAAATTTACAGAAAAAAAGACATGCAGGTGGCACTGGATGTAGGTCTGGTATTGGTGGGGAAAAGACAGAGTCCATCCCACGGACGTGTAACCTGGGGTGCAGGCTGTACCCCGCTCTGCTGATAGAAGGCTGCATTTTCCTCAGGCCCCTCACTGTAAGCCTGCCCCAAAAACACTTCTAAAAGCTGTTCTATTGAGCCATAAGTCCATCTACAAAATGAACAGGACCTGTTTGCCAAAGCACCTGAAAAACTGGGGCGGGGGGGAAGTTGGGGGCCTCATTGGTGCAAGATGCGGCATCGATCCCATGTATATGGTAATAGGATTCACAAATACAGAGAAAGTCTCAAGAAGCTTATCATACAACAGTGTCTTAGCTGAAGATCTTGCAAGAGTTAAGAGCTGCCCTAACTGGTTCAGTGGTTTTCTTTTCCTTTTCTGTATATCGATATTTCTGTGTGTGCTTGTGTATGCATATAGGTATGTAGACATTTGAAGAATGGGAGTATAAAAATTGGATGGGTTATTTATCTTTCACAGAATATACGTGGGGAATTATTTAGATTAGCAGGAATGGACTACGTAGCTCTTCAGATTTTTTATCTGAATTGCCTGAATCTTACAGTAAAATCCATCCTGGGCTTTGGGCACCATTTGAAGTATTTACGTTGAGTGAGAATAGTCTGAGTTGTGGATTATTTTTTTTCTCTTGGCGAGTGTCAAAAGTTTGGTAAAATGACAGTTAGTAGAAACCAGGGCTTTTTTCTGAAGGCTTTTCCCCAGTCTGTTTGAGAGCAGTCCTGCTGAAGCTGTGTGCTTAACTTACAGAACATATTTCAAATTATTCTTTTTTTCTTTTTTTTTTCTTTTTTCTTTTGAACTCATTGAGCGCTAGGACATGGCAGTATTGCTGTGGAAGGGCATCGTGGACGGCTCTTAACTATTAGTTAGAACTCACCTGGGTTTAGTAAGAGGGCATGTGAAGGACCACGTGGTGTTTCAGAGAGGTGGGGTAAGAGAAGAACGTCAAGTATTTGAGGGATATATCGTCTTGAAAGACCATGATTGTGATTTTTTTTTCTTTTTTGCATGCTGCAGGAGGCACGAGGGTTTGAAAAAGCTAAGTCAAACAGGTGGCCAAGAAGGGTGTAGAGGAAGTCAGTGGTGTGGGGCTGACCTACACCAGCATTTTCCTTCTCCCTGGAGAGCGGGGAAGGTATTCCCCGCGTAGGGTGTGCACAAGAAGAGTACGTGAGAGGAGATGAGGGAAGTATTAGGCATAAAGAGGAAAGAATTAGTGCATCAAAAATAGAAGAGGAGATGCATATGGTAGCAGAGGGAAGGGGAAGATACTTAAATCCCATAGGAGCTAAAATACCAGACTGTGGATTTTAAGAGTGCTCCCCATTCGGAGCTGTGAGTTGTCAGGCGTTTGGTACCGCAGTGAGGCCGGTAGCATGAGAAGGTGTTTCTCATATTTGGCAATAACAAGTCATCTGGTCATTTCCAACTGCAGCTGACAAGACATACTGTATTGGAATATAATTTTTAATAGCTAGAAATTGAATTGGGCATCATTGAAGGAAAGTACCTCTTACATCAGAGTGACAGATGAGTGCCCTGAATATTTATTTGTTGTTACAAAGGACTGATTATAAAGTTCAAGTTCCCTTCCAATCCTCGAAAAGAAAGTACAGAAAAATGGAAAGCCAGCAAATAAAATAAGTTCAAAATAAAATTTATTTTCATAATTTTAAAAAGAAATTTTAATAGAATTAATGAAAATGAAATTTATATTACTTTATTTTCAAATTATATTTTACTCCCGAGTCCTATTTTTAAACCTTCTTTCATTTAATTTTTAATGTGTTTTATATGAAGCAATAATTAAAAAAAATCTAATACACATTTTGATGATTATTACAACTGCAGTTTTTATATAGAATTTGTTGTGATTTTTAAACAGAACACTATCTCGTTATGTTTGCTGCTGTTGAGAGTTGCTTGTGCCATAGCATTTTGCCGGGGATACATGAAACTGATGCAGTGTGGCCACTTGGTTTTCTGGCTGCCATTCCACATTTTAATAACTCAGACTTGCCCTAAAGAAGCTGAAATATGAAATTTTTAAAAATTATAAATATGTAAAGTCCTCCGCAGTCATTCCTTCTTACCCTAGCAATGCCCCAGCCCTGTAATAAAAATTTTAAAAGTCTGCCGATAGATAAAAATCTGACTACAGATAAAAGGTAACATGAAAAATGCTTCTGAGATGACTAAATCAAAACAATTTCATTGCTGGAGATTAAAAAAAAAAATCCTATAATTGACTACATGGAAGTGATGAGGAGACAGAGCCGCTATTACAATACATGTTAATGTGATTGTATTCCTCGAAGAAGAAGTGAGGGATTCCTCTAGCTGGCCGTGCACAATTGCCTATTTCAAGATTCCATCACTGAGTATATATCTGGCTTGGATACGTTGTTGGGAAGTTACATCCAAAAGACAGTGATAGCCCAAACTTCCCAAACTTCCCATGAAATCACATCATCAGAAGCATTTTGTTTCCCGTGTTTATGAACATCCATTTCTTCCACAGATGGGTTCAGTGCCTGGGCACCGAAAAGGAAGGAGCTGTCGGTGCTCCTGAACTGACATCCATCTCATTCTGTCCCCAAAGTCTGCACAGAGTCAATTCAGCCACATGAATGAACTTTTCAGTGCATATTTTATTTGAAATGCTATAGCTGTAAGGAAAAGGAAAAAAAAAAAAAGAGGTGCGTTTTAAAGATTAATTTTGACAACATAGACTGCCAAGTCCACCACTAAACCAGGTCCCTAAGTGCCAGGTCTTTTAAATACCTCCAGGGATGGTGACTCAACCACTTCCCTGGGCAGCCTGTTCCAAGGCTTGGTAACCTTTTCAGTGAAGAAATTTTTCTTGGTGTCCAACCTCCCCTGGTACAACTTCAGGCTGTTTCTTCTCATCCCATCGCTTGTTACTTGAAGTAAGGATGTTAATAGCACTGGTTTATTTGTGTCTTTAGGATGTTGACCTGAAAGCATGTCAAGAAGCTTTGGATGACTGTTGTCCAGACCAAGGAGATGATCAGCTGGAACTGCAAGAGGAGGAGGAGGAAGAAAATATAAATCGAGTAAATGATGAAAAAAAGGGAAGAAGGGAAAACTGTGAAAAGGAAGTAAGGGAGAATATAGGTCTGATCACTGAGACAGAGTGTAGTGAAAGAAATGGAGTAAATGGCTCTGAAAGGAATATTTAAATTATTTTCATTTGGGCTTGTCCTTTGCAAGGTGGCTCTGAGTTATTTCAGTTTTACTTTTCTGTTCCACCTTCAAAACTTTTGAAAGAGAAAAAGGGGGAAAGTACTTTAAAATCTCTCATCTATCCAGAATCACATAAACCAAATCATAATTTATTGTTTATTTAATCTAATTACAGACATCATAAACAAGAATTTGTATAGTAAAAATCAGAGTAGTATTTTATATTCACTTGTTTTTATGACTCCTAAACCGAATGTGTCATAAACAACTGTGGATTGTGGTATTAATCAAGATTCAGTGCTGTATATCTGACCCCTATAGCAAATTGTGATGTCTTGCTATACGTTATGTGGATTATATATATGGATATATAAGGCAGAGCTACGGTAGCACTATAGTCTGCTAGGGGAAGGATGAAGAGAATAATTTTGATGTGCTGCAGTGTGTGATGCATATATGTGTATACATATATATCTTTGTTCAGAAGAACATACTTATATCATTGCTTTCCTCTTCATTAAGCTCCTAGAAGTACCCATAGAGAATATGCTTATAGCTGATGAAAAACATCTCCCCAATCCCCTTCCTGACCCCCAGCTCCTGCTCCACTGCACCCCAGAAATTCCCCAGGGGAACGCTGGTAGTTGGTGCCACCAAGCTGGAAAGGAACACCGAGTTCAGATAGTACTTTGTAAATGATTCCCTTACACACGACGAACACTTTCCCCTCCTGTATAGTTTATGTAGTTGAAATGTTCTAAAGTTTACAGAAATGACATGCAACTAACCATTTTTCAGTTTGTTTGTTTGTTTTTTTTTTTATTTTCTCCATTGTGTTTCGGTATTGTGTTTGTGTGCAAGGGTTTCTTTTTTGGCCTACAACCACTTGAGATGTGGATGCTAAATCATATTGCTTTCACCATTTGTGTAAAGATTGCTGCTCAGATATAGAATGACGATTTGGGAAAATGGATTGTTCAGATCTGAACGTGTGTACTGTAACTAGAAGGCAGAGAAATAATCTTATTGATGTTAAACTGAGATGGGCGCACTTTGGGTTTTGTTCTCTCTGAGAGCTACAATGAAAAGGGCATTCATTGTTCTTCAGACCTTAAGAGAGCTGAGAACATCAGATCTGGGTGTCTTGCCAGCCCTGGCAGCTGGGCTTTGAAAAAAATACTTGATTTTCCTGCAGTGTAGGTGCAGGCTCGGAGAGGAGGGAAGCCCAGTTCTGCCGTTGTGGGGCAGAGTAGGGATGCTCCTGCTGTGGGGTTGTTCTGCTCATTCGAGCAACGGGACGTCTCCCATCAGGATGAAGACTTGGTGGGGTCAGCAGCAGTATTTCACAGAGCTCTATTTCCTCTTTTTTTAAAAAATTACTTTTACCTTTGATTTCTACCTCCTTTTATGTAAAATAACTGTGCTTTACAAAGCATTTCTGTTTCTTCCGTCACAGAGCCACCGCAGCCATGTAGATTCCCTTCTCTCCTTAGAGGGCTACTTACAGCTTCTGTCGTCGCAGATGGAAAACATGCTAGAGGTAAATGAGAAAACACATGTATTGCTAATACATTGGGATTAATACATTTAACTTACCCTGTTTTTTCTAATAAAAAAACCCCAAAGGAACATATCAGCAAATCAATGCAGTAAAACTTACCTGAAGACATTAAAGATGCTACTATCCACCTTTTACAGCAGCTGTCGTTGGCACTACTTGAAAAATCTTCCCCAGTAACTTGTCTGGGGTATGAAAGGTACAAAGTCCAGTCTTTCCTGTGACCCGGTGTTCAAAGTTGTATGGAACTTAATAAGTTCAATCAATAATTCCCTTTCTGAAACTTAATGCCATATTCATACAGCAGCTCTTGATGTGTTTCTCTAGAGCAACACCGAGTTATTAATCACTGGCAGCTGTTAGGCATTTGTAGTGAAAGATTATAGTTGTCATAAATATTGGGTCAAGTGCTTACAAGGACCCTCAGGAAGAACAGACCCATCTTCCCCGCAAATCAGGTCAGTCAGCATTAGCAGCAAACCCTTCTTGTTTTCATTTCTTTTCTTTTCTAGTCTTCTGGGCTTCTGATACTATTGTTTGCTTTCTGGGTGCTCATCTTCACACAGAAACCAGTTGTTACCTTAATTGGAGTCTCCCTCCTGTCCCACAGCTCATAGCTGCAATCATTAACTCTGAAGCTACTCCCTGCATTCCTTTTTTTGCAATACTCCAAGGGTATCTTACGTATACTTCCCATTTTAGGAGCCTTCCAGGGTCTTTAGTATTTTCTATGGAATTTCACGTTTACCACTGGAACACCTAGTTTTGGGAATCTCTAGGTTGCATAGAGGCTCCTAGCCCATAAATTAGCCTACTCCTCTGTTCAGCTTTGGTAACAGATTCCTCACTAACAAGATTCAGAAGTTCATCAGTTTAGTTTTCTCTGCTTTTATTTCATAATTTGAAAGGAATTTGGCTGTAGCCTTTACTTAGCTATAGCAATACATGGTTGCATATTTTATTTAAGACTATCAATGCACTGCCATCTTGTGACAGTCCATCAGTTGAAAATGGATTGCTTGTTTTTTCCAGGTACCAGGTCTTTACAGTGTGGGGGACTTTTTAATAGTTAACTTGCTAAGAATATTGCTTCCCAAGAGCTTAATTGAAAATACCAGCTCTGTCCCACAGACTACAGGTGGTCTAGTACATGGTAGCTCCCTGGGAGAAATAAGGCAAGGCTTTCTTCTGTTACCCAAGCTCCCAGTAAGCATAGTAGGGAATTTAAGTTGTTCTGGTCTTTATGGTACATCATTCCTTCCCTGTCCAGAGAGGTGGTGGAGTCTCCACCTCTGGACACACTCAAAACCCATGTGGACACATTCCTGTGCAACCTGCTCCAGGTGGACCTGCTCTTGCAGGGGGGTTGGACTAGATGATCTCCAGAGGTCCCTTCTGACCCTGTATCATTCTGGGATTCTGTGAACATGAGGAATGTAGAGGCATTCATTTTATAAAACATCCCATTTCCCCCCCTCCCCCATCGTCTTTTAGGTGAGTTTACTGGAAGATACACAAGTTGCTACTTCTAGTAGAGGCCAAGACCCACCATCTTCGTACTGCAATAGAAATTTGACCCAGACACTTCGCCACTGTTTCAGTCCTCATGCCACGCTACTAGGAACAGACGACCCCACTCAATCAAATTCAGAAACAAGACATGTACAAAGGCAAGAGTCTTTTCCTCAGTCCAGCTCTAACATCACAAATCCAGGATCACTACTTCACGGGTCAGATTTGACAGCGCCGTCTGACATTAGAAACCTAACAGCCCATGATGATAATTTTGATGAAATTAAACTCATATCTTTGGCTTTGGAGGAAGGTTTTGATCCTATAGAAGTTTCTCAGTTCTTTCAAGAACCTGGCTCAGATTCGGGACTGTATTGGAATTCAGGTCACAGCACTGCCTTTTTCTCAGTCTGCACTGAAGGTGCTGTTGGATACAGCAATGATGTTAAATCTGTTTCTCCGCATGGCTTAGGAGCTGTTGGTGGCAATTTCCAAGAACATGCTAAATATGGCTATGTGGAAAATCTAGGTGATGCAGAGTGTTCTAGAGAAGCCACACTTCAGCAGTTTCTCCATAACCCCATGTATAATCAGCTGCCAAGTCAAGCAGCGTCCACACCGGAGCATCATCAACAGATGTGGATGGAGAAACCAAGCGAAGTAAAGGAGAGCTGCCACAATTCTACTGATACAAACCTTAGTAGCGATGACCATTGTGCAGAAGTGCTGAGAATACCATTTTCGGTTGATGAAATTGTGAGCATGCCCGTCGAGTCCTTCAACACCATGCTAGCAAAGAACCATCTCACAGATACTCAGGTATCGCTTCTACGTGACATCAGGCGAAGAGGGAAAAACAAAGTTGCTGCCCAGAATTGTCGTAAACGCAAACTAAATGCAATTCTTAACTTGGAAGAAGACGTGTGTAATCTTCAAACACAAAAGGAGAGCCTTAAAAAGGAGCATTCTCAGTGTAGCAGATCCATCAGCCGGTTGAAGCAGAAGTTAAACAACTTGTACCGTGACATTTTCAGTAGATTGAGGGATGACCAGGGTAGACCTGTTAACCCATGCCAGTACGTCATCCATTGCAGTAGCGATGGCAGCGTTTTCATAATACCCAAACACTTAGTCAAATCAGAACAGAAACAAGATAATGAAAAAGAGCAGAAACAAAAATCAGATGGCTGAGGGTCACACAGGCTTTATTTTTCCTGAAAGAATAAGGATATTTGTGTGAAGACTGGAGCAGTAGCACAAGCAGAAAAGACTACATTTGAGGAAGACAGCACATCCGAGGGTCTGACAAACCAAGCAGATTGTGATCTGCTAGAAGGTCTACCATCTGAGAAGCAAATGAGGAAATACGTTTAATCAGAACCAAAGGAGCTAGGCCATCAGTACAAGCAGAATTGCAAATACTGCATTTATAGGCCTATGTAAAAGTAGGAATTTTGTTTCTAGTGATGGGGAGGGAGAAGAGGGGAAATGACACATCAATAGGGGAAAAAACCCCAAGCTTTAGCTCAAAGTTACAGATGGAAGAAAAATGTGTTTTAGTTCCTAGTACTAGATTCTTCATATACAAAGTGACATTTTATTATTCTTTTTTAGCACTGAAAGAAAAAACTGTAGCTCAAGTTCATCTTCACCTTAAATCACTGCAGAGTTACATATTCCTAACAGATACACCATGCTTTGCATTTGTTCAGGAGTGTTCTGCTTCTCTGAGTTTTCCTTTGAGGAGAGAGGCCCTGGAAGCTATTGCAGTTTTTTCTCACTGCTTTCACCGTCATAGCTCCAAGCAAACATAACGTACCAATTAACTTTACAACTCATATGGTCAATATTGTCTTACCTTCATCCTCTGCAATTGAATCATTCTCAAGTTTCTTCCGTGATGGTGAATGAGTTCCTATTGTCTCCTAGTCTGTGATTTATTTACTTTTGTGCCGCCTTTTTTCCCCTCCCATTTGGATACCTTCCTCAAGGAGAAGCACTAAAGATTTTCTTTCCAGCTTTTAAAAAGAAGTATCTTCAACTTTATGTTTTTTTTTTTCTTAATTTTCCCCATTGTCTTTAAAGCAAATTAAATTGCACTGAATTCCTATTTATCTGTTCTTGTGATAATGAGGTTACACTCTAATAGTGGCTTTGAATGAAGAAAGAGCTTTCAATTTTGTTATTTATTTGTGCTATTAAAAGGAAGACATTCTGTTCACTTTCATGCTTATTCCCGACAGCTTATCCTTTTCTATTTAATAACCTAAAAAAAGGTCTGCAGAAAAAAAAATAGCCTAAAAGAGAAACAAGGATGTAATGATAAGGAAGGAATGTTAAGAGGCAGAGTAGTTTATAATGTACTGAAATCATTACCAGTATTAACAATAAGATAGCAACGAGTATTTTTTTATATCTTTTATAAACAAACCCCATAAGAGTGGTATAAAAACAAATAAATCTCATTGTTCATGGCATGATGAAAATGTAGCAACTTTACGGTCAGGTATGTTGAAAAAAAGCACTTGCACCAAACACAGAAAGACTACACATACACGCAATACAAGTTTAAACGCCAAATGATACCTTTTGAAGAAATAAACTATTGCCTTCGCATGTAAATCATGTTGTTTGTTTACACTTGTGTTTACAGTAAGTGGTAGCATCAACTGGTATTTTCTGAAAAGGAAGCACTGCCTCAGAGTGCAAAATCCACTGAATTACCGATACTGAAATCAGCCGTTTTGAACAATTTGCTCTGCATTCTACATTAAAAGATTTCTTTAAATACACGTCTCTATCTCTTATTTACCGGTTTTGCCACAGCCTCAAATTGCTGGAGTAAATTCCTAGTGGAAACTTTCATTAGCGAGGCCCTGAAATTTCTTGCCGTTGGTGAAGCATCTGTTCTAACCGGTATCCACGGGGCATTTATTTCATTGCTGGTTTGTGAACTTCAACCGAAACGTGCAACGGGTAGCAGATACATATGATGGATTGTGAACTTTATTTCTAGTTCCAAGGGAAAAAAAAAAAAAAAAAGTACATTTGAGGCAGCATGATTACCAGCTTTTAATCGACGGAAGCATTTTAAGATCTATGCGTGTAGCCTTTGCAGGACCAGGGCTTTTTACTCCTTCATGGCTCACGTGTCCAGATTCTGACAGATATTAAACTAGGCCTGTAACTGATAAAACCAGAAGCCCAAGTATTTCTGGGTTTATGGCCTCACAAGGTTCTATAGTCTGGTGGGGGGAGGCTGAACGCTCCCATGCCCACTGGAGAACTGGTGTAAAGCCAACTGCTAACGAAGAGAGCACACACCCCTTCGGGTAACACTTACACAGCTAAATTACGGCACGTGCTGAAAATAAGGAAGCACATTGGATCTCTTGGAGCAGTCCCAAGGGAAAGCTTTGTACTCCCCATTCCTGTAAAATGAAGCCAAGAGCCCCAACCCCGTCTGCTTCCATTATCTGTAAATCCACAGCTTTGGACGTAGCACAAACTGCCCTCAGCTCCTCCCACTCTCGTTACTGCTCAACAACTGGATTTCGAAAGTTTTAGGTATGAAACTCAACCAGCGACTACTCCACTAGAAAATCTCTCAGGTGAATTAACTAATTTTGGGTGCTCTGTGAGTTGCCAGTCACCAGACACCGAGCGCTAGGTCTGGGCGTACTACGTGATTTTCTCAAACCTTCAGCTGCAGACCCACAGTTAAGGCAAAACCGTAGGCAGAATTCAAAGCAATGTCCTTTTTCTTCAGTTTTAGCAGCCAGCCATTAAGTTTCACCTAAAAACTGCCGATACTGAACTGTCTGCCCTGCCACTTGTCTGTTTAAAGAAAAACAAACAAAACCCCTCAAACATTGCTTAGACTTGACTAGGCCTCAACAATCTCACATCCAGAAGTTTGTGAAAGATTAGACAAGGAAAAAGCAGGGTTTTTTTTAGCTTTACACCCAAGACAAAGGGTTCCTGAAATCACTTTAAAACATGCTTCATATCACGGACCTGGACTGTATTTGCAACCTGTATAGAAAGAGGAGACACCGTGCACGAGTCGGGAACAGCAGCAATAAAAGTTGTAACTGAAACAGTTATAAAAGGTGGGAAACCCAACTCGTCTCTCTCATCTCCCTACTGGATATCTCTTTAACTTTCAAGAAACCAAAATCTTACGTGTACAAACCAGGAACTACTCTGTATAAAGCCACGATGCGGCATCAAACTTACTCTGGAATCACGAGGTCTAGGGCTGTGCCCTACCTTACCGGATACCAACACCGAGAAAAGCATCTTTTAAACAGAAACACTGATACCACTTTTTATTTTTTTTTAAGACTTGTCAGACTGCTAGAAAATGGCAAAGCTGAGGATCAGATTCAGCTGTTGATACACTGAAGAATGCAAATGCCAACATGGGTGTTCTCGTTATTGTTTCCATGGTAAAGCTATTAAGTAGTCCATCACATTTGAATGGTAAACTGTGCTTTTGTTGCAATAATAATGAAAGTTAGAAGTTATCTGCAAGAGGTTAGAGAAGGTCAGATGAAGTATAGAGAAAACCAGAGAGCTTACCTTCCCCGTTCCGCACGGGCACTACAGAACAGCTTCAGCCGCTCTTACATCCATTGTCTGGACCCTTTTCTAGAGAAGCATCCGTTAGAAAGCACAGATTTAGCGCTTTATTAGATGGCTGTGCCCCAAGCAGTGTTTGTGACACGTACAGGCACCCTGCAAGGTCCCCACAGAGGACATGCCGTGCTGGTGGGACACTACACACGCTCTGAACGACGAGCGCCAGCGCTGAAGTGCAGCTTCAGCTTCGTGTTTGGTTTTATTCAACACACTTGGCTTTTCACAGAAGTTTTACAAGCCGAGACCGTTCCTGCTCAAGAGCTTACAATCTAATTTTAGATGGGGTGAACCAGAGCAACAACCTTCCAAGAGGAAACAAAGGGACTTCAAGATCAGTTTTTGTTAACAGCTTATTATTGTATTGTCCCCCAAAATACACACACTACACTCGCATCTTAAGGGAGTGGGAAATACGGTTCTAACCTCGAGAATCTCGAGGACAGAGTAGGTAGAGGCCTATAAATGAAGCAACAGGACACTTGGCACCCATTTCTTGTGAAAAACTGTTTATTAAATTAATGAAAATAGAGATGCCATATGTAACCATGTGAAGTCTTGCTGCTGTAGTGTACCTTCTGAAAGCACTGCAACATGCTGCCTGCCAAGCAGCTACCACACCTCCATTAAAGGCATCAGCCATTGATTTTCTAAGAGAATGCCTCAAAACAGACCAAGAAGTCAAAGGGGTGGAGGGGAAAAAAAAAATAAATCGTGTTGGTGAGAACTTAAGGGAGCCAGCAATTTTCTAGGACCTGCCCACAAAGTCACCTTGTTCACGCAGCGAGGCAGCACGGGAGGTCACACAAGGTAGTTTGAAAACTATTTGACCTGGTACATTCAAGCCATCTGCCAGGCAAGTCACTTTGGATATTGATAAATAAACCACTTCTGGCTACATTAACTGGAGTAACTTCTGCTACAAATCAACATTAGCTGCAAAGCAAGAACACAACCGTTAAAAGGGACAGTGCAGCTTCTGGCAAAACTAATCATCGTTACCCAGGAAGACCCTTCTGTGTCCCACTGCTCTGCCTTCCCTCCGGTGCTGCTGGATGAACCAGAGGAGAACCTGGCATCTCCCTCAGGAGGGGAAAAAGGCAACAGCAACCACCACGGGATTTCACTCGCATCACGTGCTCTGCTTGAAAACAGCCAAACACTATAAAGCTACAGGGAATGGACCGTTTTGGTCTGTTCTCAGCATATCATGCTCTTTCACAAACATGGTCAAGCTGCCAAAACAAACCAACCTGGCAGCTCCTTCAAAATTCCCATCTGTGGGTTTTGGGTCCTGCTTCTTCCACACAAGTAGTGTAACCTCATCCCCAACACAGTATGTCCATTCCTCATAAAACTAAAAGAATGCCATCATCTTCCCCGCGCATGACAAAGTTCAATCCCTGCTAATTTTACAATATTAAGTGCAATTTCTCACATTTTCCTAAACATTTTTTAGCACCTGAAGTACAAGTAATAGTGGTAATTGAAAAAAAAAATTTAACTTTCATTGTAAATAATACAGAGGACATAAAGTCTGAGTAGTCAGAACGCAAGTTATTTAACCTTTCTTCACCACCACTTCATAAATGCAAGTCATGCGTTGTAGTTTTTTGGGGTTTTTTTGCACCCACAATGGTTCCCAACAAGTTATGTTGTCTTTCACATCCTCCCCTTGGTTTGCTGCAGAAAGTATTTGCTGGGGACAAGCTGGGCCCGGTACCGACAGCCCGATCCTCAGTTCTTAGTACACCGAAACATACTGATCAGCAACATTACTCTCACTTTGGAAACAGAAAGTCTGTAGAATTGACATAAAACCAACTTCTTAGAAATTAAGAGAGGAAAAGTACACATCGTCTACAAATTATGGACCAGTAGTTCACCACACTCTGTTGTTTTTATTCAAAGCTGCTAGCTTTAGGTATAAGGTTGACTCAAAAGGGTCATTCTCTCATTGAATTCATCAGTACACACTGTGATTGACACTTACTTTAATTCTTAGAAACGTACCAAAAAAGGAAAGTCATGAAAGTTCAACAGTAAGACAACAGGAAATTTACTCAAATACCCCACGCTTTTAGACTTTAAATAACCAGTAATTCATTTTTTTGCATACTGCTGTCCCCTATACACTCCCTTCCCCCATCGCCAGTAGATCAAAACTAAAACATCCTCATTATGAAAAATGTAACATACTTAATTCAAGTAAATTTTAAACCCTATTGCAAAACTACTGAAAGAGTGTAAACATCTCAAACAGAGAGAAGAATTACTCCTATCTGAAGTGCTGGGTTTTTTCTATGTCATAGGAATGTGGACTTGGCAACTGTGAAGAAAAAACTCATTAACTAAACCTAAGTTCCAGGAAAGAAGGACAATTCCTTATCAACTGGTCAACTCATTCTGCTGGAAAGAAAAAAGTAAAGTAAGATTTTGTGAGTCTTCTTTTTCTGCTTCCATTGCAGCCCACCGGTTACCTATGCAAATATTTCAAAGTTCAAGTTCAGAAACACGGGAAAAAACATCATATGTGAATCCTTAAATAATAGTTTTGAGTTATATAGAGAAGGTTAAAGACACGATGATTCTGCCAACGCAAAGCATATAAATGTCAAGTTCAGAATAAACCGTGTAAGGTAGGTAACAGGTTAAAACAGTACAGATCCATTCCCCTCAAATGCATTACCAACTGAAGCTTTCCCAAGCTCACGCTTCAGTTTGGTTTGAGTTTTGGGATTTTTTTGGTGCTTTTGGGTTCCCCCCCACCCCCCCCCCCCCAAAAAATGCAGCTATCGGTAACACAGTTCTGGTACAGCAGAAACTCTGCATTCCATTCAGTCTCTCTCTCGATGCTAAAGCTCTGAACGGTGAAAAGGATAAAGCTATTGTCCTATCACATTTTGACAAGCTATCTTAAGTGGTTAGTTGCATTAACAGGAAAGGAGGAGATGTTTTATAAAGTGATATAAAAAACAGCAAAAGGCTATTTCAAAGCAATTGTGTCCAACAGCAAAGAGAACAGCATTTTAAATTTGTAGCACTGTTTCTCCCAACAGAGAACAGATGCCTATGGTCAGAGACACAAGTTCTGTGAATACACTTGCCAAGTTGACTTCGTTTTAAATCCACCTCAAAATGGGACGTTTCAAATCATGAAAGGGGCTAAAAGCTGCACATAAACATTATTTAATGTTAGACACACACTAAGTTTTATTAAGCATTACACTAGAACTACTTTGGTATAAAAAATACTTTATTTTAAAGCTATGAAAGTTATAAAAATATGTAGTTAAACTTTCTACTCACAGAATGGTTGCTATTTTAACATTAGTGATTTGTTTGTCCTAACGAATCTGAGTTTTATTCGAAAGGTTTACAAGACATTATTACTATAATTTAAAAAAAACCCAGCATTACAGGGAGCTGTACTAATTGTGATGTTTTATCAGTATTCATTTAACCTCTAGATTTTTAATGAAGGCAGCAAAAACAACTATTTTCTGATGATACAGAATTTCTTATTTCTTGAAGCGTTTCTGTGGTTGACCACTTCTTCATTAGTTACCTGCAGCATGGCACCTTCCTGCCAAAGAAAAAAAAAGTGTATCTGAAGATGTTTATCACATATGTCTAAACCAAATTACCAATAGGGGAACTTCAGCCATTTTTAATTAAAAAAAAAGTATAAGCAGTTCACTGGTGTGTCTAACACAAAAGGAACAGGACTTTTGTTAGCTGAGTCCACGTTCTTCAGTGGGTAGCCTTTTAAAGGCAATGGAACTTTGAAATTAGGGTTTTTTTGGTTTTGTTGTTTGATATTTTTTGGTGGGTTTTTTTGATTTTTATTTTAAAACCAAATCTAGTAGAGCATGCCACCCTTACTCTGAGTAACTCATTACTTGATGAATTTTCATTAATTTGAGGTGCAAACATTCAATGCAGTGAGAGTAAGGCTGACTGCATTTGGCACTAAGGTTTATTAGCTGCAAGAACTATAAAAAATGGTGGAAACCTCAACATTCTAGCCAAATTCCAATTTATGTAATTACACTGTACACTTCTGAAATACCACCTGCAGTTTCATGTGAAGTTTTCACTTCCCCTCCTAAAGAACTGCTTATGCAGTTGTTAAAAGAATGGACGACACATTCCTTCACAGAGGCAGATGTATTCTGTGGTGCAATTTTTTTCCTTACACGTAAACAGTCTACAGTTACTTGGGAACCTTCAGGATGAAACGCATTATATAAAATAGATTACAGTAGACAAGACACATAACAACAGAGTTCATTTTCAACAGCACAGAACTACCTTCATCGCATTACCTTGCAACCACCATAATGCATAGACTCCCAAGAAAAAATAAAAATGTTGCAGGATGCAAAAATAAAGTTGTATGATTTAATTAACTTGTGACCTACCATTTTAACTACCAACACCAGAGATGGAACCCTTGCAAAGCTTTACTAATGGACACTTGCAGGTCTCATTTGTTCAACTGTAGCAGTGTACAGTGGCAGCAGTCTATGCTTGTCCAGGGTTCATATCATAGCTAGATTCCAGTAGGAAAAAAATATGTTAAGTAGCTGAAATTAACAAAAAATTTGTTTGTAAAAAATTTAATAATACAAGAAAACAGGATTCACAAATTTCTTTTTCAATTTGTAATTGTTAACTCAATTCATTGCTATGTTAAACTACATAACGATAATCACTATACTGAAAGAATACTGTCATACAATATTAGTTTCTTATTTTTGGAACATTAAGAAAGGAAAAGTAAATAAGATCTTACCTAAAGAAGTTTAACTGAAGCTTAGAACTATTTTGCTCTACACCCTCAGCCTTCGTTGGCATCCTTATAAACTACTGTAGTTAAAGCTTTGCAGAAATACAGCGCAGCTTTTTAAGACTGGCTGAACTTAGTGACGTTTTCAAGAGTTCTCTTGTACTAGACCTGTGTCCCTGGAAGAGTACCTCGCTGGGGATATTTCCTTTCCTTGCCATTGAAGAAGCAGCATCTAAAAGATCTAAAAAGGTGTTTCTCCTTGCAGAGATATCCCTTAAGTTATCTAGATATTTTAAACCTGATCATTTACAGACAACATACTTTTTTCTGACCAGCATTTAATTTTACATGTACAACAATAGCTTTATATTATTTGTGGGACCTTATACTACCCACTCCTTGCCTTATTTTACAATATTAAAAAAAAAATCTAAAATTACACAATATTTCCTTTAGAATTATTTTATTAAATCATAAATGTACAACAGCTTCTTAACTCTACACACGCACTTAAATTTTTAAAAGGAAAACGTTATGTCTTATTACACCATGATCCTGGCTAATAGCTTTTCAAAACTTTGAGAAAAATCTTAAAAAAGGTTTCACATGTCACCTGAAACTTACAAATTTAACATTATCAAAGGAATGCTTCTACACTTACAAAGACCACTAGAAAGAAACAACAATTAAAAAGCTAAGAAACTGTCTCAAAGGCATTTTTACAATCCTTCCTCCACAGTAAGGTAATGTTATTAAATAATCCAAATCCATTCACAAAATGGCTCTCTGCATCTGCTCTGGTGTCTTCTGCCATATCACTGCATATTTATGCATGACTGAGATAAGTGTTTCCTTAACATTGTTATTTCGATAACCTGAAGCTGTTCTGTTACCTCTGGGCTCTCATCCTCTCCTATTTATACAGTGAAGCCTGTTTCAACAGAAGTAAAGAGTAAAAAAATAGGTTATGAAATTATTCATCTAACCATTTTTTAAAGGAAAGATAATATCCTAAAAAGCTTTTAACTCCTGCAGCTACTCTCAAGAATCACTGCAATTTTAACACTTAAAAACATACTTACCCATGGCATGCTTGTAGAAACTCAATAACGGCTCCTCCCTCCATATCCACCACTTCCTCCACTGCCCCCAGGACCATAGTTTCCTGCAAATGCAGAAAAAAAACAAACAGAACAATTACATCAGCATGCTCTTAAAATCTAGGAATGCTTTTGGTTCTGTATGAAGAGTAACATCCACTTTACTTACAGAAATGGCATATACAAAGATTCTAACATTTTGCCGCCTTCTAAATAACCTCCAAGAACTGCATACTGAAATCTTAGAAGATTCAACAGTGTCACATGTAATTTGATGATCTGTAATGTCTTGAGCCTGTGAAGGCTGACTTTAATTGCATGCTAAACCTTACAAAAATGGGCTTCAATTTCCAGTTTCCATTTCACAAGGTTTACACGCCATATACTACAAGGCCCGGGGGAAGGAGGGGAACAGAATCAATCCCAGCGAGTTTAGCGGACATAAACTAGCTCTACAAATAATGTGAACTGAGAGCAAAGGACATGAAACTGGGCTAAAGTTTCATGTTTCCAGGCTTTACAGACTGGAAATTGCAAAACATTTAACAATATTCTGGGAAAGAGTTAGTATCTTGTCCTTTATCTTTACAAAAAACAGTAACAATAATTTTCTCCAAAAATATCTTTACAGTCTCAATATAAGAAATAGTTGCCAACTTGCAGAAAGAACATGGGCATTGCAGTCCATCTATTGCAGAAGTTATACAATTTCTACATATCAATCTTAGAATCATAGAATGGTTTAAGTTGGAAGGGAGCTTTAAAGGTCATCTAGTTCCAACCCCTCTGCCACAGATACGGACATCTTTCACTAGATCAGGTTGCTCAAAGCCCCATCCAACCTGACCTTGCACACCTCCAGGGATGAGACATCCAAAAATTCTCTGGGCAACCTGTTCCAGGGTCTTACCACTCTCATTGTAAAGAGTTTCTTCCTTACATTTGATTTTAATCCACCCTCGTTTAGTTCAAATCAGTTTCTCCTTGTCTTACGTTCAAAACCCCTTGTCCTATCTTCCACCTCTTCAAAAGACTAAAGCCCACCCATTCTGGCTCCAAGACAGGTCAGGATGTATACAATACCTCCACCATATGGTCCCCCCATGTTCCTGCTGCCACCAAAATTTCCACTCTTCATTGGACCGTAATTTGAGGGTTGTTGGTTGTAGTTTCCAAAGTCATTATAGTTTCCACTTCCATAATTGCCTGCATCAATACAGAAGTGGACAAATATCTAGATGAGTAAAACGCGTATGGTACTCACGAATCTATCTCATTAGAATTTTAAATGAGGCACAAAATCATACAGGTATTCCAGCAGTGTACACAATGAACTGCTTTTTCATACTATTTGGAAAACAAGGGCTTCCTTGGACAACACCCTCCCCTACCACACCCCTCTCTTCCACCACCCCTCCCCTAATCTCAAATGACCTGTGCTAATTTACAACTGAAATGCTTGGTCATTTCAAGCCAGTAGGTTACCTCCTCCATAGTTGTCATAACCACCTCCATAGCCCCCACCCTGGTTGCCATATCCAGGTCCTCCTCCACCATATCCACCTCTTCCTCCTCCATAACCAGGACTGCCTCCGAAGTTGCCACCTATGACAATATAAGCCTTTAAAATAAAACTCTTCAGTGTAGAAGACAAGCAAATTCTACAGAATCAGGGGGTATTTTTCTGTGTACAGGGCAAGAAAAGGGTAGGAGTTTTGAGAAGAAATGTGTATGAATACTATTTTTTACCACCCCCAACCCTAGCTCAATTGTGACCAAACCCCACCAGTCAGACTGCCTAAAAGTCTCAATTAAAAGGTTTCATTAAAATCCTGGGCTTTTCAGGAAATCTAAGAAACACTGCTATTTAAAAAAAAAAAAACACCCAAAAAGCAAACCACACAAACCATGGTTGTCAAGAAATAACCATACAGTTTGCTATATAAAGGTTTAACATGAGCCAACAGCCACGTGTGCTTCTTAAAGCCAACAAAATTAACATAAATTAACATAAATTTTAAACAAATGGTAAGTGAATGTAAAGATTTTTCTGAATGAAAGAAAACCAACAACTACCACCATTACAAAAAGAAAACTGACCTCCTGGTCCTCCACCATAGCCATTATACCCATCACCAAATCCACGGCCACTTCCATATCCGTCTGTTGGAAGAAAAAACCAATAGTATTTCAATTTATCTGTAGCAAACTAACTGCAATCTCAAACCCCTATAACCTTAAGGACCAAATCTCAGAGATTACTGATTAAGCACACATACACTTCAACTTAGAAACATTATGTCAAGTAACACATCCAATCATCGCTCTACATCTGTTTTCTTGCATACGTAAGGTACCCTGTTTAAATTTTGGACACAGCCCTTCCCCTGCAAAGGTCAGGCAAGTGCTGCGTAGAATTACAGATGAGAAATCTCCAGATTCCTTAACAAAATTTGTTACGTTTAGCTTTATTTTGGCTTGCAAGAAAATCCTTAAAAAAAAAAAACAACAAACTTTGTTTTACTGAATATTCATGTAATCTATTTGTGTGCTACAGAAAAGGTTTCCAAGTGATTTTCCCCAGAATTCTCTAACTGACACAGCTGCATTTCAATTAAACAGCAGTAGCCTGCAGTTACCCAGAACAACAGTATAAATAAGGAAAAAAAAATAATGCTACAAACATGCCTGTCTTACCAGCTCCCCCTCTGAAATTGCTGCCAGGTCCTGGACCAAAGTTGCCACCACCTCCACGTGCATCACCAAAACCGAAGTTCCCTATAACAGTTTAGCGTTTAGAAGTGTGAGATCTTGTCAAGTGAACACAAATATCAACCACAAAAAAATTAACTGTTACTTGTACATACCTCCTCTCCCACTCCTAGAATTTTGAACTTCCTGCATTTCCTGTCTAGAGAGAGCTTTCCTTACTTCTGCATTATGGCCATTGATGGTGTGATACTTCTGCACTGTAACCACATAAAATAAGATACCTTCAGCATTTAAGAACTGATCTGGCAACAAGAATACCAGGCTTCAAAAAACTGTTATTTCTAAATTAATCCATAAAAATTCCGTATAATTTAAAAAACCTCAAATACCATACAATTTTTAAGCAAAGCAGCCGGTACTTATTTAAAATAGATGTTCCCACACAACGCACCAAACTACAATGTAGCAAGTATTCATGCACATAACTAAACCCAGTTATCTCTTTAGTTGAGGTTTAGCTTTACAAAATGACCATAACTGCAAGGATTAATACTATCAAACATAAGAGTGAAATGAAGCTTACTTACATACAATTTTATCCACAGGATCATGGTCATCAAATGTAACAAATCCAAACCCTCTCTTTTTACCAGACTGTCTGTCAGTAATGATTTCAATAGTGTCAATTTTTCCATATTCCTCAAAGTAGTCACGAAGGTGGTGCTCTTCAGTGTCCTCTTTAATACCACCAACAAACAGTTTTTTCACAGTAACATGAGCACCAGGTTTTCCAGATTCCTGTTAAAAGAATCCTTTAAATTACCACTAAGAAAAACAATTTCACAAACCACTACTCTACCAGGATTTCAGGAACAGAATACTGAAAAACTAAGATTTTTTTTCATGTACTGAGGTAGCCCTCTTACAATGCATGTCCCTGCAACCTTGCTTGGAAGGCCTTCAGGGAAGGAAGTATCATGGGGTAATTTGGAGGTTTTTCCTCCCCCCCTTAATGCCAAAGCCTTAAAAGCACCAAAAAAGTGGTACAAAACGCATAAAAGTAAACAAAAAGCCTTAAAATCTATTCAGAGAAATTACAAGATCAACTGTTTGAAAGAATGGCAACTATTTCATAACTTAAACTAGGATATGATTTTTATAATTGAAATAAAGATGCATCAGCTTCTTCTGCTCATTTCCCCAACAGCAGCGTGAAGCCCACATTACACTTCTATCAACAGCAAAGGTCCCCTTAGCCTCAGCAAAGTCACAGCTACGCATTTTAACCCCTATTCAAAGTATTAAGAAAACTCCCTACATTCACAGGCTTTTTTTTAAGCTCTGAGCATCATATCCAAGCTGCTGCACTAGGTAGGAATGACTTATTCCTACAGCATAGCAACAGCTTCGTGTGTATAAACAGTATGTGCATACACTGCTTTTAGTACGTTTTTCCAAATGCTAAACAACCCTGCATTCTGCAGGGTACAGAAGGTAAACTGGAATAAGCAACAGGGCTAACCAATGGTTATGATTTCCATTCCTCTTGACCTCTGGGACAGCTCATTAGATTCAAGCTCATCAGTCCAAATGCATGAAACATCTGGGTCTAACCTTAAACTGGTAAATCCTCCCAGAGCTTCCGCAAGGTAAACAGAAGTCACCTAGAACCTGCACTTGCTCCTCAAGTACCTCTGTACCACAGTAACTTGGCTGAGAAGTTTACAGGTGCACTGCATTCCTGTGCACACACCTCATTTGTACCCTGAAAACCAAATACACCTGGAGCTAAAACCACAGTAGTCCCAAGGTGACTTTGTATATCACCACTGGAAAAAAAAGAGTTTCCCTATTACATTCTCTATTTTCAGTCACTTTAGTTATATACCCTTCAGAAATACCAAAAAAAGATTATTGGAACCGAGTCAGGAGAGATTGACAGAAGCTTATTAATTTGAGATTCAGTAACAATAACCATTCCAGAGAAGAATTAGTTTGGAATTAGCATAATTACAGGCATCCAACATGTTTTTGCTAACAATGTTTTCAGACCCCAGTTGTGTCCCTTGCAGTCATGACTCTACAATCAGAATAACTTAATAATTCACTGTAATAATAGACACTTATGTAATAGCGTCATTTAACAGACCAAAAGCATGGGAAATAGCACCCCAACTATGGCCTTTTAACTAAAGAATTTAAACCCAGGCACTTTCCAACAAGAACAAAGCATAACTGTCTGACCAAAATAGAGATTCCTTTTTCAAAGCGTGAAAACTATCTGCTTTCAAAGTCATACTTACCTCCCTAGCCACAGCTCTCTTAGGCTCAACCACCCTTCCATCAATCGTGTGAGGTCTTGCAGCCATGGCCGCATCTACTTCAGCCATGGAGGAGAATGTTACAAAACCAAACCCCCTTGATCTTTTGCTTGCAGGATCCCTCATGACCTAAAAATAATAAACACATTTAAACAATTTCTATCTGTCTCATGTTAAGCTCAAAACCCTAACAACATTTGGAGAAAACACATAATCTTAATTTATCTCTTCCTTGATTTCATTTCAAAATACAATTATAAGAAAGTAGCAAGCTATGCTCATTAAGTACATGAACAGCACTGCTTGGCATCACAGAAATTCAAATCACTGTTCTCATCTAAGACTCTAACTGTAACTTGGAAATGCTGCTGTATCAGTGATGTACATGTTGATGTTACGATTGTTCTCTGAAAAAAAAACAACCAACACCAAAAACCTGAACACATATTTTCAATTTAACTTTCTGAAGACCACAAACTTTAAATTTGTGTTATGAAATATATATTCACTACTCCCAAAACAAATTCAGGGGAGGAACGTCTGCAAGAGTCACCGTCCCTGGAGGTATTTAAAAGATGTATAAACATAGCAATTAGGGACATGGTTTAGCGGTGTACTTGGAAGTGTTAGGTTTATGGCTGGAGACTGATCTTGAGGCTCTTTTCCAACCTAAATGACTTCATGAAAACATCACATAGAGATGTGACATGGAAAGACATCCTTTTCCAGGTTTATTGAGGCCACTTACCATGGCATCAGCTTTCTACCAAAGGTTACCAATGACAGATATAACAGGGCTCTGTGTAAGCACTCCCTAATGCACTTCAGCCAGCTGCACCCAAGTTAAAATTTTGAACTGTTGAAATCAGTGGTTAGAAATAATCTGGCAAATTTTATGGGAAATAGATAGTGAATACTCCTTAAATCAATCAACAGACTTTGCAAGGGCAAGGCTGCACATAGCTTCAATGGACTGAATAGCAGATAAACCAACCATATACTTAAGAAAAATTATTCTATCTTTCCATTAAGCTATCCAGAAAATAAACTCCCTACTTTTACAAGTTCTAAACATTCCATGCCATCGTTGTGTATTATGGTGCCAAACTTACCACACAGTCTGTAAGCTTTCCCCATTGCTCATAGTAACTCCTCAAGCTTTCCTCTGTAGTTTCAAAGCTTAAGCCGCCAATAAACAGTTTGCGGAACTGCTCCTTTTCCCTCTATCACAAAAAGGAAGATTACATTAACATAATTAAAAATACCCTCTATACATCAGTATAATCAGACACCGAGTAAGATTTTCTTAAGTGTCAAAAACTTTCAAAAATATGTATTTTTCAAAATTAAGCTTGGATCTTTTAAATATTCTACCACTACCGAAGAAATCAAGCAGTTTACACAATTCTGTGTATACTTTTACGATACAGATTTAACAATGTGCTTTTTCCCATCTCTGCCTCCAAATATCAAGCACAAGGGACTACATTCAAAGACTTCCAGAATAATCCTCAAAAAGATCTTTAGGAGACGCCTTTTAAAGGAAAGTAAAACCAAAACTTCTGATTACAAAGAACATGAATTAATTTTTATTGTCCAATTCTATTCCAGATGGCATAAAAAAATAAAAATATATATTTTGTAATACATTGTTGTACATGAATACTATCATGCTATTTACCCAAGACATTAAACACAAAGATACAGCTAAGGATGTCCTAAAACTGGTTGCTGATTTGTATTTTCTCATTTATTATTAAAATAAATGAAAGCTGGAGCACCTGTAAAATTAATCTGGGATCCTGCATCTCTGGAATTAGCAGCAAACCTATCCGCCCTCAACAGCAGCAGTATAAAAATTAAGTGGATTCCTTTTAAAACGGAAACGTGAATAATACGAATTTGCATAACTATCCACTAATGATTATGCTTTCAGGGAGATTTTGTTCTACTACCTTTCAGAAGTTACTGCT
The DNA here is from genome assembly GCA_026413425.1 of Tringa solitaria. Classification (NCBI taxonomy): domain Eukaryota; kingdom Metazoa; phylum Chordata; class Aves; order Charadriiformes; family Scolopacidae; genus Tringa; species Tringa solitaria. The sequence goes on from JAOXJM010000012.1 coordinate 34,319,496, forward strand.
GCTCTTGTTCAGGCATCATGATTGCAATTTTCTACACACAAAAGCATCACTAGATCAAACATTTTGCAATTTTGTACGTCAAAGGGCAACAATTAAAATGCACTAAAAAGTAGTTCCCTTCTACAAAACTTAAGATTTCAGAATGTTGTTTGAAAGAGAACTGACCCGCAAGCGAGAAGAGAACTCAAATGCAACGATTACTTCAGCTTCATACTGTTAAGTAACTTTAAAAGTCAATAAAGTCGGGTTGGGTGTTTGCTTTTGTGTTTTCTTTACGATAGTGATTGCTTTTTAAACCACCGAACACTGCATAATTAGCTATAACTGAAAACATAACACAACCAACTATGCACTGGACATTAAGATCAATGTAAAAAGGAAATTAAGACAACCAATGAAAAATTGAGATTTGGAAAATAAGCAAAGTACTCCAGCGTACAAATGCTTTTAGAAGTATTACGCCAACCTGCATGTAGACCAACATGTTTTCTAAGGTGGCCCAAGGGAGGCCTGGACATAGATGCATGTAACAGAGAGACAATTACTGTAGGTAGCATTGAATCAGTTTTTGTTCAAAATGCACCACCCTATTACCAGCTTGAGACACTGCAGTTTGACAAGGATGTCAACCATTATACCTACCCCAATAAATACCATATTTGAGAACGATCAGTTTACATGTCTCTTAAAACCACTTGGAATTTGCTGTTGTATCTAGTATTTTTTCAAAGGGTCCACAGAGGAAGCTAGTACTGTCTCCTCCTTGTACAGATAGCCAAAATTAGACCCAAGAGTTTAAAAGTGGCAAACTCATTTTATGTCAAGTTTCCTTTCACATCATCTCATAAAAGGAATAAAGGAAAGGGTGCTGTATACTAGACTTGGACTAAAAAGCCACATGCTGCTAAGTTATACTACCATTTATAAAAACAGTTTTTCCTATATTACCGTCTTGCATCTAATAATGCACCTAATAAAGCACATTTACGTTCTTACAAAAATACAAAAATCAAGCAAATTATGCCCTACCCAGAACAGTATCTAGGTACCCCACGTGTCATGACACAGCAATAATAAAATTCGCTACCAGTTCTTTAATTAAAACCACTGTCTGAAAATATCATAAACATGTTATCCCACTCATACATGTGCAGCCTTTGGATGTAGAGGCTATTTGTCTTAAATATGTCAGTTTTAAGCTCTGGTTAGTCTAGCATTAATCTCCCAGCAGGGTCCAGAAAGCTCTGACAATCTATGTTTGTGCTGTAAGTGCATGAGAAAAATTATCACTCTGGTCCCTTTCAGAATCTCACTAAAAATCCGCTTCGTAAAAAAACCACTCACAACACCCCACACATACAACCCACCCCCGTTCAAGGCCCAGGCTCCAAAAACCGGAAGAAAAACCTCCTTCAAGATTTCCAAAGTACGCTCTGTGGTGCAAGAGGAAATCTTAATTATCGCTTATTTTAAGCCTTCCTTTGCAGGCTTAAAGCAACACCTTAAAGGACTGGAAAATGCATCGTCAGAGCGTGGAAGCGTGTTTCATATAGCAGTAACGTGCACCAATCCCCCAAGCTGACTGCAGACTTCTGCGGAGTTAAGAACCCGAGTAATAAAAACGGTTAACGGAGACGTTTTAGGGTCTACACCTCGGCCCACCAAAAGCAACGCTGCGTTTACCGCTCCCCAAATAGAAAGTCCCTGCTCTCTCTCTCTCCCCCCTTCTCGCTCTCCAAGCGCCCCGTTAGCCCCTATACGTTCTACAAGGCCTTGCAACCCAACAGCCTGGCTGTCCCCCGCCCCCGCCGTTATCGGGAAGGACGCGGCTCCCGTGCCGGCTCCGCCATGTGGCGGGTACCAGGAACACAGGGGGCCCCCGCAGCCAGAAGGGGAAAATGGCGCCCAGGAGCAGCCGCCGCCTCCAGCGGACGGCGATGCGGCGGGAAACAACTTCTGCAGGCGCCGACTCCAGATGGAAAAGATTAAAAAAAAAAAAACCAAAAAACCCAAAAAAACACCCCACCCTTATACTCAGGTTGTCGAGCAAAAGAGAAGCCAAGTATTGCCAACCTCTTCTAGCGGGCACCACCACACACGGCAGCAGGAACAGCTTGCAAACGCTCTTTCCCGTCCCTGCAAATCCTAGAGCTACCTGCCCGCCCGCCTCGCAGCCCCCGATGCCCTCCCCGCCGTTAACTCGCCTTCTGGCCCTCGGAGCGATCCTCACGGCCTCCCGCACCAGCCCGTCTCGGCGCCGCCATTTTACCCCTCCCCCTCACCACCGCCATTACCAGCAGCGCCGCCCCGACCGGCCGGCACCTCGCAGGGGAAAGGCGACTCCCCGGATGGCGCACGGACTGACCTCCATCGCCCTGTCCCCCCTCTCCTCCAGCCCCTCACGGCAGCTGGGCTAACGGCAACGTCGAGAACTCGCCACCCGCCATGCACGGCTTCCGCCCTCCTCCCTCGGGCTGCGCACCGGCCCCAACCGCCGCTTCCAGAACCTTCCTCCCCGCCGCTAACGCTTCCCCTGCGGGAAAACACCCAGCCCCTCTGCCCGCAGAGCCGGCACCGGCAGCCAGACCTGCGTCGCCCGGGATTCAAGCCCGCTCGTAACGCCCCACACCCGGAAAAAAAACCAAAAAACAACCCAAACCACAAAAATCACTCCCTACGCGTAACCAAAGGCGCCGCCCGCCTTAAAAGCAAACTCTCGAATTTGCCCCTTTTCACGTACCATATTCTTCATGGTTAAGGTATTCCTGCTCGAGAGTACCGTACAACTGCTCGGTAATGGCTGCCTCAACTGTTACGTAATTTGAAATTCAGCTCCACGTAGCGCTAGCGCCCTCCTCTTCCACCCTAGGCTCGCTTCCGAGGTTTTCGTTTAAAAAAAAATAAAATAAGGCTCGAATCGGGAGCCTAAATGTCTCCGAAGGGGCAGCAGATCTGTAAAACGCCCCTACGTGTTATTTATCACGTAATAAAAAGTCATCAACTCCGTTAGTAATGGCCGCCTCCGAAATGAGCCGAAGGAGCCGTCGTCGTCCAGCTTATCCGCTTCGGCAGTTGCCGGAAAGAGCCGAAGGGCGAATGGGAGCCCATTCGTTTTGCTTCGGCAATTTCCGGAACCTGCCAATGCAGGCGGAGCCGGCACTCGGATCGCGCTCGGCGATTTCCGGCGAGACGGACGCCGCAGCCCTCCGACTAGTCGAGCCCGTTCGGCAATTTCCGACAACGGAAGAGACTCGTGATACGTGCCCGAGCGGACCCGACACCGCCCCGATCACGACTGGCACCACGTCTTTTTTTTTTTTTTTCCTTTTGCCGGAAATTGCCGAACGGCCCCGAAGGCTAAAAGCGAGGGGTTATAATTAGCCCAAAGCGGCCTCGTGTCGTGTCGTGTGTTTCCCCCTCCATCCCCGTTGCCCTCAGTCTATGGTGCCAGCAGGCAGCGGGGCGTCGCGCACCCCCGAAATCTGTCGTCCCCTTTCCCCCCCCTCAGTCGTCGGCGGCCTGTCCCCCTCCCGCTCCGCCCGGGCCAGAGGAAGTGATAACCGCCCTGATTTTGGCGCCAGCGCCGGCACACGGCGTGGGGGGGGGGAGACCGCGGGAGGGAAGCGGACTTCGTCTCAGCCTGCTCCACAACCGCCGGCACCGGCGCTCCGTTCTTCCTTCCCTCCTTCCTCCCTCCCTCCCTTTTTCCTCCCTTCGGCGGCCTCGCACGCACCGCGACAAAGGGTGAGTGCTGCCGCCCCGCGCAGCAGGGAAATGGCGCTGGAGCTGCTCTTTTCTTCCCGCCCCCTCTTCTCCCTCCCCCCCCCGACTCCCTCCCCGACTCCGGGGAAAAGCCAGCGCGGATCCATCCGGAGTGAACGGTCCCCACCCAACTCCCATCCCTCTCCCCACTAATAAAAGTGTTTCCGAGCCCCCTCCTCCCTTCCCTCGCCTCCGCTAACAACTAGGCCCGCCGCGCCGCAACGCGGGAAATGGCCGAGACCAAGCCGCGACGAGCTTCAAACCCACCCCGGCGCTTCGGGGGGACGGCGGTAAGGGGGATCTCGCCGGGGCCGCCCTCCCGCACCGACTGCGGGCCTTGCTCCGCGGCGGGCGGTGTCCGCGCCGGCCCAACGCGCCCTCATGGCGGTGGCGGCGGCGGCCGCCATCATGGCGGTTGCAGCTACCGGGCGCCGGCGGCCCGTTCCCCCCACCACCACCACCCCCCCCTTTCCCTCGCCCGCCCGCCGGGCTCACCCAGTCGCGTTCTCTGTCGCCGCGAGGCATCTTCCTTCGTTTGGACGCCTGGCGCGGTCCTGCGCTAGCCCCGCGTTGGAGAGACGTCTTGGCCCCCCTTCCTGTGGCTGAGCGGCGACGACGGTCGGAGGTTGCAGCTGGCGCGTAGGCGGCGGCGGCGGCGTCGTCCTCCTCCTCCTCCTGCGCTCTGTGTGCCCCGTCAGCCGCCGGCGCGCACTGCTCGGCTCAGCCCAGCCCAGCCCCACCAGCCGCCGCCGCCGCGCCCGCCCTGCGCCGCCGCTCCCTCCCTCCCTCACCACCCACCCACCCC
>JAOXJM010000012.1:34325219-34337674 GCA_026413425.1 Tringa solitaria
AATTAACAAGTTACATAAGATATTTTAAAACAGAATCATCTCTACCTGTGCACAATATACTGAGGGATGGGGGGGGGTGTGTGTTTCTGGCCTCGAAGGACTTTCTCTTTAGCCTTGCCCCCCAGGCACATGGGGAATTGTAACAGTTGTATAGTTTTGCAGTGGGGCGGGGACAATACATGCCAAAGGGAGGTGGCCGTTATGAGAAATAACATGGAAAAGGGGACGGATTGTGTTCAACGTCGTTTGCATAGGTTAACCGTGTAGTATGCACAGCTTAGCTGAGTTAATACCGCTCTAGGACCTTAACTCTTGCAAACTTGAGAATTGGAAGGCAACGTTGTAGTTGCATTAAGATAAATATTTGCTTTTTATAAGCATTTACTACAATGTAAGAGTAATGGGTCACTCATTATTACACCGCAGATCTGTAGCTGCTCCCCACCAGATTCGCAGCTAATATATGTAGGTATGTCTTGGTTAACTGCTGGAATCTGAACTCCTGTTGGGTTTAAGGAAATAAGCATCCCTGATGGTCCTCCCCCTTTTCCCTAGAAACATGTCTGTGCCTTAGAAGGCCTTGGGAAAAAACATTTTTTCAGCCCTATATACCACTTTGTCAGTATTGTTTGTCCTGGCTAATGGTGCGTTACTGGGTTATGCCGGACAAAGTAGTAACCTACTTTTTGTTCTGGATTTAATCCGTATTAGAAATGTTATATGCAGTGAATACATGGGGGTTGGAACAAGGACCATGCTTGTATTGGGATGCCTTTCTTCGAGTAATGTAAACTTCCTTTTAATTGTCATGCATTTTTCTAGTAAAAGCTCTGCAAGTCTGCAATAAAAATGGCCTCCAATAAAACTACATTGGTAAGTTCATGCACACCTAAAGTATATAAGGATTTAATCAACATATATTTCTTCAAACTTATAACTTGGCATCTCCATTTAAAAGATACATCCACATCTCCCCTCCCCAGCATTATTCTGACCAAAATTTCAGATCCAGAAAGTAAGGCTACTAGAAAGGACATTGTCTTTGGCTTTAAGAAATCTGCTGTTTCCAAAGAGGCTTGTTGGGAAAAAAATAAGTATTAAAGGACTCTGCACTAATTCAAGTGTCCTACAGTAGAAAACACTAAGGATTTTTTTAGCCTCCTTTCAGCACACCATGTAATTCATCATATATGTAAAAGATAAAATCCAAATCACTTATCCATTTATTTTCTCCCAGTGTATTTGGGGAAAACTAATTGCCTGAGAAAAGGCAGTCTTTACAGATGAAAAATAACATTATTGGGAAGTGATGTGGCGTAGTTAAGATGCCTTTTGAAATTATTTTAAACAAATAACAGTTTCTTTGAATTTCATAGGAGCAGAGATTGTCAGATGTCAACCACCTTCTGGACAGTTTTAATGATGCATTCATGGGTCTCAAGTCCTGTAAAGCTTTGCGGACTTCTAAGGAGATATGGACTTCTAAGGGCAGTTGTTTGCTGGTTATCATTTGACTAGTAATGACATAGTTTGGTGAGAAGCAAAACTGGAAGAGTGTAGCGTGAGATGCGTCTGAGGTTGAGGTGGGGAAGTAAGCAAAAAATAGATGAGTACAATTCAAAATTGGAATAACAGAATATCTGATTTATAACGCATTCAAAAGGCCTGTTCTTTACTGAAATGATTATTGGTTGACCCAGATCGAAATATATTTAAAACTTGTATTAACTCCTGGCTTAGAACTGCAGTGGAGTGCTTCCTTTATATTGCACAATACCAAACTATTTTAAAAGATTTCACCAAGGTGAATGTCTGAACTTGCTGTTAGTAATTGATTGCCCGCTTTTCTCTAATTTGAGGAAGAGAAGGAATTAGTCAGCCAGGGGAGGGGGTGCCTCAGGGAGAAGAAAGAATCTGTGAATGCAGTATTTTTAATCTTTTGATGTTGTTGAGAATTTTGCTGCACAGGTCAGGAAAATCAGTTATGGTTCCCATGGGAACCATAACTAATTCTGCTGCATTATGTATTTGCATGCAAAACCTAAACGTATTAGGGGATAGCGTAGCTCTGCAACTGTAGTTCTGTTTTTGTTACCTCACGTATGTTAAAACCCTTCACAACAGTGTCACATCAGTGTTTTAATCTTGCCCCTCAAAGAAAGGGTGATTATCCACAGATCTGCATCTGTCATATATGATTTCTGAATGCAGAAAGGGAACCGAGCCACCCGTGAGCATTCAGTGGTCAAACGCCAAACTCACTGCTTCCAACATGCAACCCTAGAGAAGGCAGCTTCAGGAGTCTATTGGGCATTTAGTAGCCTTTAACTTCAGTCAGGTACCACATTCACTTGGCTGAGATTTACATGGGTTTGTGTAATCTCACTATGTACAGGTTTTTAACTAACATTCAGTATTTGCAGGTTCTGCAATCAAGTATTAATTTAATAGGTTAGAAAGGCTCAAGAGTGGGAAGCAGTGCTGATGCACACAAGAGCCAATTAGATCTCTAATATTTCAAACAAAAAGCAACATGCTCTTGATTTTGTTATTTCTTACTGCACTTCAAGAATAAAATACAGACCCCCATGACATTAATTTTCTTCTGTGAAAGATTATATAGACACTTAGGTCTTAGTAAGTAAAAAAAGTTTTTGCTTTGATACAGAAATCCAAAACATTTATCTAAGTGACAAGAATTAGTGAGGCTGAAAAGAGTACCAGAAAACAATCTTCCACTGAATCAAAGAATTGTAGTCCAACGGAGAACGCAGATGGAGATGTTCCCCGCTTGTAGCCTGCTTGCCTCATCACCAGTAATTATAATGTTATTACTATGGTATAGTGAGTCTGTATCCTCCCTCCCTCCCTCCCCGGCTTCTTTTTTTATTTGTTTTCTTCATCTCTGCCCCTTTCTCTTTTTTCACACTTCCATTTCTTGAAAGAAGCTGCCTTCTTAGAAGTGTTGGACATCTTCACATTTTTATTTTCCTTCAGTTTCAGTCTTACATTCTTCTTCCTGTGGAGGCAAAAAAAGCCAGTGTGCTTAATTTGACACCTTTCAGTCATGAATGCTGTGGTCAAAATACACCTGTGATATGCAGGCAGTTAAAATCTAATTGGAAATACATGCTCTATTTTAGATAATCTCTCTTGTATGCTTCCAAATCAAAACAAATGCCACACGAGATATAACCATATACAGAAACTTCCTGTTTGAAAGAGACGTTTGAAATTTTACCTTCTCTTAATTGTTTGCACCTTCAATTTATCTGTTCCTAATAGAGTAAATCTATTTTGGGGCGGGGGGGAAAATTATTTATAAAAAGTAAGGGGCACAAAGACAGGACTTTGGAAAGAAAGAATTGGCTTCAAATATTCAGTTTACAAAAATAAGACAGTTCTTATGTCTTAACATCTTTTTTTTTTAACCTTTCACCATGTCAAGACAAGATTCTACAAAGTCTAAAAAATTTGACAGTTTCAAAATTGCTTCGCGGTATTCTGGAACTAACCCACCTTAATTCTAGAGAGGACTAGAGAAAGGCCATCAAGCAAATAGAAGTGCTCTATGATTTTTGCTTGTCTGCTTTCTGTTCTGTAGGAAGTGCATTAGTGAGGAATTAGTTCTGTCCACTTTGATTTAGGGTGCTGCTTGACTATATGTTTTAGGAGCTTAATACTGCTCCCGTTAGTTTATGGCTGCCACTTTAACGATTTTCTTATAAGGTGCGGTCCAAAATGGCAAGCAAACAACTTTTGGTCTGCTAGTGCTCCAGAAATGTGATGTGACAACATGATAGGCTTATTCCAACCTTTTTAAGATTACAAACAAGGAAATTCTGAAATGTGTCCTTCTATTACTATTTAATTGTGCCTTATTAAACTGGGAATGCCTTGAGGATGATGTGGATGTAATATTTATTTTAAGAACTTAAAGAATATTATTTGAAGTATCAAATGTAAACTTAAAACATAAAGTTTTTTAAGTTAGCAAAATTTCATTTACATGTTAAGTGCTGTACTTAAGTGTAGCTGTCTTAAATTTTTGCACCTTTGTGACATCTGCTTGAATGTAAGTTACATCGGTGCGTAGCTAAGAATGAGAAGGGACTGTAGTAGTGGAATGCTCCTAGCATGCATCCTGTTCAGTAGTTATGGGTTATTGTTGAGTATTTTGCTTATTGTAGCAATACTTCATAAACTTTGCTCCCATCAGCTTCACCTTTTTTTTTGGAAAAGGTAGTAACCACCTTTTTTTGAGTACCATCCCTTTTCTATGTTACGCATTTTCACAATTCCCTTATTACTTTTCTTTACTTCTGCCTTATGCTGTTTCTTGCCCTCTGCCTTTTCACAGGCATAGAGTTAACTTTTAGAAGCTGGATAAATTTTTGAGCATGTAGCACTAAGAATTAAATTTGTAAGGGGAGTAGAGGCACTGGGTGTATGGACAGAAATATTTCACCTTTTAAAAACTGGTGTTGGGTATCTCATTAACCACCTGAAAAAAAACCCCAAAACATTACCATGTCTTGCTCAGGTTACCTGACCACATGCAGTAACGTAAAAAGGGGTCTGAGCTTCTGGCTTTAGTGTGAATGTTGACATGATTCTTTGCTCTTTACTGAGCAAAGTTGGATTTGGCCAGTGAAGTAACTTGCATAAAGCAAAAGAATTAATAATATCATTTTGAATTTCCTTTGTAGCACAAAATGGGAAAGAAACAGAATGGCAAAGGTAAAAAAGTTGAAGAGGCAGAGCCTGAAGAATTTGTTGTGGAGAAAGTCCTGGACAGACGTGTTGTAAATGGAAAGGTGGAATACTACCTGAAGTGGAAAGGATTTACAGAGTAAGGCATTACCTATTTCTTTTTCCTATCAGAATGTTAAATACTAACCATTTATTTGAAATAACTATTCAGAGAGGGGATTGGATGATGGTGATACATTTTAAAGAATCTTAAGGGAAGAACATCCATAAATGCATATTAAATTAAGGCAGTCAAGTATGAAAATAAAATAGAAGATATGTAGCTTAGAGTTTGTGCTACATAAAATGTTCCATGACTTTTACCAAGTCCTTAGCGATCGTTCTTTTGCCACTGTTCCTTGATTTAGCTTGTGTCAGTATCTATCAAGGTAAGCTGGACTGACAGTTGTTATATGTGTGGTGGAATGAATGTTACTTCTGAGTAAGAAATTTTGCAGGGATTTAAACTGTAGGCAGCTCTGAAACGATGAATTTGAAGCAGATAGTTTGCTTATTATTCACTTTTCTCAACCCCTCTCAAATTAGATGAATTTGCTTGAGGAATTCTGTGGCGTGGTTGCCTTCATTAGGCATACCCAAAAGGTATCTTTTGAGTCTCTTTCCCAGGACTTACAGAAGCCCAAGAAAGTTGTACAGTGGACTTAAAAAGTTGACTGTTAAAGGCGGCACATATTTTTGCCTCCTCCCTTCTTCCTGTGACCCTTTCTGGCAGACAACTGGCTGAAAAAAGGTGATGCACCTAGCATTTGAACATAAGTAATTACATATACAATCTTATTGTTGCATACCTCCCAAAATGATTGCATTGCAATGTTCTGCATTCTAGCACCTGAAGTTTTTGTAGTGATAAGCGCATAAATGCAAAATACAATGTGGCTAGCATTTGAGGGTCTGATTTAGACTTGTAAAAACTAAGCTGTAGGCCACCTGCTTGTGCAGTGGCACTGTGGCTGTATTTGTACATGAGGACTTCTAATGAGATGCTTAGTTGTTGTAGGGAATATTCATGGGCTTCTTAAAATTTTCGTTAACAAAATGGAACATTTGCAGCGCCCAGCTCTCGACGTGGAACCTGAGGGAGGGAGTTAGTTCTAGGTTTAGTTGATCTCAGTGCTCCGAGACAACTTCTGAGAGCATTCCTTGTATATAGAAGCTTAGACATGAACCATGGACGGGAGTCAGTTTAAATGGACAGGTACATTTTGGTACAGTGAGGATTGCTTGTTTTCGCTTCTATGATCCCACCCAGATAATAGAAATTAATGGAGCTGCTTATTCTAAATCTGCAGTTTAAGAACATTGTTTTTCAACAGTAGCAGAGCCTACTTCTTTCAGTCATCAAATGCAGTACGTGAAAGTTAATAATGGCAAGATAAGCATCTGTACATTTAAGAAACTTGCTTACATAATGAGAAAAAAGATAACTTGCTTAAGGTGAGCCATGTCACTAGTTTCACATTTTTCGTTTTTTCCTAGTTTTACATAAATGTGTGTTTGTTTCAGTGCTGACAACACATGGGAACCTGAAGAAAACTTAGACTGTCCAGAGCTAATTGAAGCTTTTCTGAACTCTCAGAAAGCTGGTAAAGAAAAAACAGATGGCACCAAAAGAAAATCTTTGTCAGATAGCGAGTCTGACGATAGTAAATCAAAGAAAAAGCGTGATTCTGTAAGTATATGTGCTCTTTTTCCCGTGTTTCTTCCCTGCTTCTCCATTCCTACCCCCTGCAAAATCCTGTTGTGACTTTGAGAAAAAGACCAAATGTGGGTTTAAAACTAAAAATCGCACAGCATCTGGAACTGTGGTTTGAAAAGGGTAATGATTCGTGGTGGTTAATGAGACTGTCCAAATGGTGGGTAAAAGATGATTGATTGACATAATGACTAAAAGTTTTTGCATTGTCCCATGGTGCTTACTTAATAATTTAAAGTAAGATTTTGGTTAAGAGTAATTAATGAATGGTATTAAGTGGTCAGTTTGTATTAGAGCAAAAGGTTCACAAATGGATCAAAGATGAAGTTCTGTTATGGATTTCGTATTTAGAATATGATTTTGAATAGGTGAGTGGCAAGATGGCACAATGTGAAGCCCAGGCAAGTACTTAAATTAGGACCAGGCGTGGTGATGGAGAGGAAGTAGAAAGGGTGACTGAAGAAAGCCTACCTTTTCTTAAAGATCTGGCTTTCTCCTACGATTTAAATGAATGAACAACATGACAAATTTAGTGCTGATATGTACAAAATAATGCACATATAATAATGTGTTCAGTAATTTGCATTTTTCTCTGTAAACTCTCAAACTAGCAATTCGAAAAGAAACTGGTTGGCAATGTTAGTGGTGTACTGAAGACATCTGTTGGATGCGTGGTTACCATCAAAAATGTTGGAAGCATCAGAAGGAATAGTTGATGAATAATACAAAGAATATTTTAGTTTCTGTATCTGGTACAGTAGTGACCACTGTCTCAAGAAGGATATTGTGAACCTAGAGGAACTAATAGAGGAAGTGGTCATGATATTCCTTACCACCAGCGTCATCTCAGTGAGCCAAAGGTGGAGATATTCCCCAAGTTGCAGTGTCACAGTTGATTTAAGCTAACCCGAGCCTGTTGTTTTCCTAAAAAGGATGTGTTTTTCCCACTTCCAGGAGTGCATTTTTGCTTTGCCTCTTTTGTTGGCTTTACTGGCCATGCTTGTTTGTTTATCTGCTTTAAGGATTTTTAGATCACTTGTTTCATCTATTGAGTTTTCAGAAATAAATGCTGGAAACATTGATGTAAAATTCCTCCATTGTTACTCTACATCTAAATGACTTGGCCTGAAGATCAGTCATGGAAAAAAAATATGTCATCTTAAGACAATTATATGTAATTACAGCTTTTATAATTACATAAGGCTATATTTTTTTTGTTCTGATACAAGCACATATATGTATACACACAAGAATGCATGTATCTAGGTCTAATGCCAAAACAGAATTTTAACTTAAACTAGATAATAATCTTCTAACTTACTTGATAGGTTGATAAACCAAGAGGGTTTGCAAGGGGTCTTGATCCTGAGCGGATAATTGGGGCTACGGATAGCAGTGGAGAGCTTATGTTCCTCATGAAATGGTAAGTCTTACATGCACAGTTCTTGTCCATATTAAGAGAGGGCAGGTGGTTGCACTTAGACTAATGAGACAGCTTCATTTCAGGAGCAAGGCAGCTGGTGATATCCTTACTAACCTTGTATTCTTAGAAAAGTAAAGCTTGTATAATCACTACACTCCCTCTTCCTTCCAAAACCAAAATAACTTTAGGTTCTATTGGTTCAGTTTCACAGAAGTAGAAATTTGAAAGGTAAATTCTCATAAGATATGGAAAAATTGGCACTTGTATGGAAAAGCTGGATCCCGGTAGTGTTCTTTCTGAGGGAACTGCAGGCAGAACTCCAACTTTACGTGTTTCAATAAGCAGAAGCCAGCTCCTGGATAGCCAACCTTATAACCAACTGTAGTGCCAGCTGTTCTGCGTGCAACAAAGTGAATTGAAAATGGGAATGAACTCGTGGAGGAGGCTGAGGTTGAGATGAGGAACAAACAATGTGAAGGCTGAGAGAGTTGGGGTTGTTCAGCCTGGAGAAGAGAAGCCTCTGGGGAGACCTTCCAGTACTTGAAGGTGCCTACAGGAGAGATGGGGAGAGACTCTTTATCAGGGAGTGGAGCAATAGGACGACAGGTAACGGTTTTCAACTGAAAGTGGGGAGATTTAGATTAGATAATGGGAAGAAATTTTTCACCATGGGAGTGGTGAGACACTGGAACAGGTTGCCAGTAGAGTTGTGGCTGCCCCGTCCCTGGAGGTGTTCAAGGCCAGGCTGGATGGGGCTTTGAGCAGCCTGGTCTAGTGGGAGGTATCCCTGCCCATGGCAGGGGGGCTGGAACTCAACGATCTTCAAGGTCCCTTCCAACTCTAACCATTCTATGATTCCATGAAGAAAGGGTTTATTGTTTGGGCTAGTAAGAGGGGAGAGTGATGTGGGGAGTTTGTCTTGTTGGGAGGGTTGGGAAAAACCAGCTTTATTAGCTACAGCGTTGACAGAAGACTTCTTGTCTCTCCTTAGTGAAAGAAGTAGGATAAAATTAAACTTTTTATGCCAGTGTTAAGAATACAAGAGATTGAATTAACATTTGCTGGAGGTCAGATTTCTTTTGGTGGTGGGATGAGAAGAATGATGGCTTTCCACAGCCTTGGAGAAGGGTATTGTTTTCTGAATGGGGTCAAACTGAGTGGTCTCCAGAGAAATGATTTGTCATGTGATGTGCATGGACTTTGGAAGATCTGTCTCCCTTCTGCCTTTTCAAATTCTCTATAAATTTTATGTGAAACTGAGAAGAGCTGCAAAATACAAATCATGACTGTTTGCATTTCTGTAGTGATAATTGACAAAATCACATAGAAAGGAAATGTACAAAAATCCGCTTTTTTTTGTTTAGTTACAGTTCATTAGTTTTTCATAATTGATTGTATGCAACAAACATAAATATGAATATGTGTGCACAACATTGAGTTCTAAAGGCAGCATACACTCCAAAATGGAATGTGAAGCATGTCAAACTGGAAGTTTGGGATTTTTTTAATTATCCTAAGACAGCCTCAAGAATAGAAGTTTGAAACACAGCAAGTTACTTGCATAAACAGTAAATATAATTTGCCTGTAAATACCACCTCTTAAGACTAATGCTATTGATTTTTAAAATTCTCACTTTGAAGTTTTGATTATGTTTTAAAAGACAAAATTAGCAAATTTTTACTTCTTTCATTACATACTACAATAGGTAACTGTATAAATGGTTCCCTTTGAATAGCATTTTCCTTTCAAACAGAAAAACCATGTAAAGGGAAGGAAGATACAGCTATGAAACCTTGTTATTAGCATGGAAATTCTTGGTAGCTGTAGCGAAAGGTATACTGAAAAATGATTTCTAGCTGACATTCTTTTCAGAATTCATGAGCTTTCAAGAGCTGCTAAATTTACTGAATTAACAGCTATGCATTTTTCTTAAATCCCACTCTCTTCTACATCAGGAAAGACTCTGATGAGGCAGATCTGGTGCTGGCCAAAGAAGCTAACGTGAAGTGTCCTCAGATCGTAATTGCTTTTTATGAAGAGCGACTAACTTGGCATTCATGCCCAGAAGATGAAGCACAATAATTGTTTGCATTGCTTTTTTATATATATGAATATTAAAACCTGAAATTTGATTTATTAGCAGTGTGAGAAGCATACATTCTAACAAGAATCAAATTTGATATTTTTTTGAAGTAGTATGTTTTTGCATCAACGGCAAGTAAATAAAAGCTTTCTGCAACTTGTTTCATTTATCACAAGAGAGCATTTGATACTACTTCCTCCATATTAGGTAAAAGCTTTTATAAAACATTCATAAACTTCCATAGTTATTACAGAATCATACTGAATGTCTAAACAAACTCACAGATGTTTTGTAGTCTTCTATACTATTGATGTGCATGTATCTTCTTTACCCAAACCTAGCCCTTTAAACCTGTAGAATCATTCTTTTTAGTATTTGGGATCACTTGGTCACAAGAAGACCGGGTGAAAACTAACTTTGTAGTAATTTGAATGTTATCAGACTGTATATTGTTTACTTTATTGTAAATACTGGTGAACAGTGGTCAATAAAATAGTTTTATATTCTTCCTTTATACTGATAGGCTGTGACTCTTTTGAAGCGGTATGATATTTCTGAACTTTTGATATGTTAAGCTCTCAATTCGTAATATATTTAACTGTAAGTTGTTTTCTGGGGGTAGATTGATTAGTTAATATTACCCCATTGCTACTCCGTAATCACCAGACAAATACCAGGCTCTGATTCTTTGTATTTTTCCCTGCAAACAATGCCCCAGGCATGTTTTTCTTCAGTCAGGAGGGGCCAGTGACATGAGTGTGCTTTGGGTACTTAAAACATTTAAGTCACAGATGGTGACCATACTGCCTAGATACAGCTGCTGGTCACCAGGCAAAGTGGCCTCTGTGGGTATACTGGGAAATATTTGACGTCTGTTGACAGTATCAGCCTTTGCTTTAATTTCAGGTCTGAATACAAGGCTATAGCGTTACTAGCGGTTTGGATGGAATTACTCTTCGGGCGGTGGCCTGAAGAATACTTAACACAGCTCTGCCTTTGAAGCGGAATATTTTAATGAAGATGCTTCAGTCATATACTTTAGAAAAAAAAAAAAGACTTTGTTTCTATTTCAGATTAAATTTTAAAATTAGTCTTATAATCAGCTGCCTGGAGAATGCCTTCAGAAGGGTAGAAGTAAAGGGTGGGGAACTCAGGAGGAAAGTTGCCTTTTCCCATTCTTCAGTTGCCATTCCTCTTTTCACTTGGTTTCATCTACACACCTTCTGACTACCATGTAGTTTGCCTTGAGCTCTGCCTCTATATAGTGGCCAAGCTTGTTTCAAAATTCCCCTTAATTGAGAACTTTGACAGAAAAAAATTAATCCTGTAATATGCTACTGGGAGAGTCCTAGGTGAGACAGTTAAGGTTGCCCAGCTATGTTTTTTTCAAAGGTTAAAAAAGATGGTTATTCCTGGAAACTTGTATGGAGTGCTGAGGAGCGCAGGAAGGAATTCAGGCAGGGATGATGTTCTTTAGATACTGCTTCACAAATCATTACTGTAACCATTTGTCCTTACATAGTTTCAAAAGCCATTTACATTGTGACTCAGAACTTGTCATTGTAAAACAGTTATTGTTAAAACACTGAGGGGGCTAAACTCATGGTAAATAACCTTTTTTATGGGTAACCGCTTTGTCTTGTCAAGATTCAGGGCAGAATTCAGTCACCATCTCTTTGTGGCTGTAGGAAAAATCTGATATCCCTGTTAGTGTGGGGAATTCCTTGCACCAGGTAATGATAATTTCAGAACTTGGCCAGCTTCTCTTGCCTGTTCTCAGACAAATTACCCTGAATATGTCATCTGTGCAAGCCTTCTGCAGAGTTTATGGCTTATTTCTTTGGGGGCTATAACAGGAATATTTATATACCTATAGGGTTCTGAAATACTTGCTTTTTGTTGTTGGTTGGTTTGTTGTTTTATTTTTTAACCTGGTAGCTTGAGAAATACACGTGCTAAACAAGAATTACAAAGCAGCATGTGTTATCCTGCCTGTGTCTTCACTACCGAGTGCTTTGCTTTCTAAAGAGTCTTAAAACTTCTGTTCTACAGTTTGCATTTTGTTGTCTGAAACTTTACGGTTTCTCTACTTTGTTTCAAGTGTGGATATCCAGTTTATATGAAGTTGCTGATTTGAAGCATCACAGGTTAAACAGTTGATTTAAATTATCAGTATTGTAAGTGGTAGATATAGAGATTTTTTGTTGAAAGGTTGATTCTCCTTAACTTGTAAGCCTTGAAATATAGATTTGCAACTAGGTGCAGCTTTTACATTGTATTTGGTTCTTCCTTCTGACTGTCCATAAGTGCACTGTATTCACATTTAAATAACTTTACAGCTTGTTAGACAATTATTTAGATTTCTAATTATTTTCATTATGATGATAGAAATGCCGACTGGTATTTGTTTCCTTTTTTTTCTTTTGCCTCCTCACTTTGTGTCAAACTGCATTTTGATAGTTATGAAATGCCACACTTTAAA
>JAOXJM010000012.1:34377455-34387718 GCA_026413425.1 Tringa solitaria
TGGCGCAACTTGAGGCCGTTTCCTCTAGTCCTGTCGCCCGTGACTTGGGAGAAGAGACATATACAGTTGGTTCCAAAAAATTGTGTGGTTGAGGAAAGATGATTAGTCCTCAATTAGTTTATAAGGCGTGCGGTTTATGAAGATGTACTAGGAATTTTGGGAAGTGCAGCTCTCTGATCCACAGGAGATGAAGAGCATCCATGGTGTGGCTGCTCAGGATGGCTGTGCGCCGGGCTTGCTTGGTGCTGGATTGAGGAAGCCACCCAAAACACGGCTGCCTAAGGCCACTTGCTGGAGGTGGCCGGGGTTTTGCCGCCCTCCTTGCCTTCCCCACCACGGTCCCACAAGCAGGAGCTGGTGCAAGGTCGGAGGGCTCTCTCACGGAGGTGTCTCCACCGGGAGCTCTCAGGGCTGCGGCGAGTGGGAGACTGGCTCCAAAGGGGACTGATGCCCGCTCGTGGGGGCACGGGTGGCCGTGGGGCGAGTGGGACCTCCTCGGGCGAGTGGTGGCTGCCTCTTTCCAATGGAACCTTGGAGATCTTCTCTCTCTGGTGAGTGCATTGACCAATGCCCAGCAGGCGCCTGCTGCTTAATCCTTTCTTCAACGTTATCAGATGCCCAACAGTTGCGTCTCAGTTGCTCGCTCTCAGTAGTATTTCCTCCTTTATAAAAAAATGAAGGAGGAAACACAGTCAGCCTCTTTTTTTTTTATTTATTTTTTTTTTAAGAGGAAACTGGGGCTTTGTTTGCTGTGGGCTGGGGCTGAGGGGCTGGATGCTCAATAGAGGGCACCAAAGCACAGGCTGTCAGCCCCCGCCTCTCAACTCCTCCTGGGTTGGTGGTGGTTTGTGTTTTTGGTTTTTTTTCCTCTTCCCCTTGCTCTTACGATATGATGTAAATGGGCAGAGTAAATTTGTCGAAAACAAAATCGGAGTGTTAACCTTCCACACACATGCGAGTGTGCATCTGTCATTGTATTAGGTTACAGTAGATACAGGAAATCTTTAGTTAGGATTAAGTTGTAACTGTTCAGCCATATGTTGTTCTCCTCCAGCAGAACAGTGTATAATATACCTAATAAAATCATGTTGAAGAAAACCAGATTTTGGACCTTGTCCAAATAAGACAAACCACATGTTTTGTCTTCTGTAAATGTTCTTGCCGTAACACGGGGAAGGAAATACTCCTCGTACAGTATCCAGCATTTTCTCAAAAATGACATTATTTCTGTTGGTTGTGAAGTGACACTTTTCAGCACCGTTTCTTTAAAGGTCTAGGGACCACGGGCGTTTGCTGAAAGCTTACGAACAAAGATTCGTGTAGCTGTGAATAAAAAAAAATAAAAAAATAAAAAATTATTTTATTATCTCTAATTCAAACGTAGAGCCTTGTCCTGCAGCCCCCTTAATCACATAAGTAGTCATTATGCATGTGAGCAATCTGGCCGAGAGGAGTGCCATCTCTGACGAGTAATGAGGGCTGATGGGATCAAGGCTCGCAGGATCGAGCCTTTCGTCCTTATTCCGAGGCGTGCGCGGGAAGTCTGTTCTTCTCTTAAATATGCCGGGGCAGTTTATAGGAATTATCACCGTGAGCCATGACTCTGCCGTTAGTGCGAGGGCTGATTTACACGGCTGCGCCGGCGGCGGTGCGCTGACACCGGCTGTCATTAAAACCACCGGAGAAACACCGGGAGCGCTACCGGTTGTGCGTGGAACCCAGGCGGGCGTTCAGCCCCCGCTCGGGCACCTGAGTGACGGCCCCGTGACACCCCACCTCGCCTCTTGCCGCCTTAATTTGTTAGGTGGTGTGTTGCTAATTTTGATAGTTGAAGACCTTGGAGCCAAATCTATTATTTTTATTTATTTTTTTTTTTTTGTAATAGACGCACAACCCCTTCACGCAGCGAGTCCCCAGGACAGCGAAAGCCCTGGAGAGCAACCGCTGCACCAGCACTTCATACTCCTGGTCACATCTGCTGCCAAATGTACGGCTCTCTCCTCAAAGGAGGAGTATTTTGAACAGGAAAGCGTAACGCTTACGGATAGCACAGAATTTATTTTCCCTTTTGATTGCTTGAAGGATGCAATTAAAAAGCAATCTAACCTGTTGGTTCAGAGGGGGGGGTGGGAAAAGCAGAAGTTATTTTTTTAATTAAACGCCAAAAGAAATGCTTCCAGGGTGTGACTGGGTGAGAGGTGCCCCATATGTTTGCTTTCGGCATGGTTTCAAATGGTTTGCAAAATGCATCGAGTGTTTGGTCCCTTCCCCCCTTATGAACATATACACGCACATATGCACACACATGTGATTAGCTTTATAAACCTTTCTTTGCATTTCTTTGCCTTGGCTTCTCTTCACTCCTTCCACCTCCAGATGGCACTATGAAGCAGAAAAGAAAATTACTGTGAAATAATGAGTCCAATGTAAAGTAAAATTGGAAATTGAATTATAGCTGCAGAAAAAGGACAGTAGCCTTGAGGGTCCTGATCAGTCTGTGCTCTTATCACTTTTGTTTGCTGTTCCGTGTGTTAGGTTACTGCCGAGTTAATAACAGTGCTTTAGCAGTTCAAGGCTTAGCAGAATTGTACTGGACGTGAAATAAAGCTAAAATGAATTTGTGTCCAATATCATTGACATTAGTGCTCATTACTTCTCTGGTGCAATGCCTCAAACCATCTAAAATCAATTTTAAAGATTAGCCATTATTTTATAAAGAAAATAAAATACATTTCCAACAGCAACAGAGCTGTGAGTGTAGCGTAATCTCATGAACAGTTAGTTACTTGTGCTTTCGCTGGTTGGCAGGAAACTTCTGAAGGTTCGGCAAGAGGAAAATCTGTGAAACTAAATGCCATCCGCGGAGTTTCATGTCTTGGCTTTTTGCTGGGTTACTTGGTATTAGACACGCAAATGTTTAGAATTGCAGAAATGTGCATCCCCTCATTGTGCTCCTAAGCCTGGGAAAAACGGTAACTCTGGTTCCTCTACAGTAAACTCCAGCACGTTGGGGTTTATGGTTTTGGTTTTGGTTTTTTTTTTCAAGAGGAGGAAAAGAGGAAGTAGAAAATTTACTCCCTCAAGTGCATAAACTCTAAATGCGGATTTATTGTGTGGAATGATACTTTTTCTTTTTTGTTGCGATGTTTGTCTTTGATTGGAACGTATGTTTATCAAGAGTCAAGGCTGAAATCCTTTAATGGCCGCTGAATGATGGCTTTTCAAACTCTGTTCGTGCTGTTGCTGTCCAGGTGTGTGGACCTGTAAATTTTGTTTTAATTATTTTTTTTTACACCATGTTTGCTGGCCTCTTGTAGATTACAAAGTTTTTCTGTATATTAATACCCAGTGTGCATTGATTTTTACAGACGTCTATTTGCTATGTTTATTTTCAAGTAAAATTGTGAGACTTTAGATCAGACTAAAAAGGCTTTTTCTAGGTACAAAAGTCTGCTTATTTTGAACTTTAGTGAAATCTGGTCCCTCTTAGACTGAATTTCATATGCACCTGGTAGATCATTAGGGTCATTGCAGACATTTCCTCATTGGGAAGTGTCAAAGTTTGAATTATTTGGTTGAGACTCTGCGTGTGTTTCCCTCGGCAAACAAAACGTGCACACACACAAATATCCCACATTTTCAGTTAGATAACTTATTACTTATTTTAATTTGTCAAATTTTCATAGGCTTAGATGAAGCCAGAAATCCTTTAATGTATTTATTAAATGTTACTGTAATGTTGGCCACTTTAGAGAACAGTTTTCAGAATGTATTCGTGTTTTAAAACGTTATAGTCCAAACACACAATTAATCTTATTTGAGAGAAGGAACTAATAGGTCATACTTTTCATTTTAGTCAGAGTACCTATAGAATGCAGTATTTCTTTCTGCTCTTACTAGTTCTTACATTAATGTCATCTCTTGTTTCCTATTGCATAGCAATGATTTTTTTTTTTGATGATGACTGTAACCTAAATGGGTAGAAATAAGTAAATATTTACCCTTATTAGTTTTCATTTGTTTAAAGATATTTTAATAATTTTCTGTAGATTAGTGTTTGGCACGGTCATAGGCTCTGATGATTTTATTACATGAGTAAAATTATACATACATATAAACAAGAGAGTCTCTTGTTGATCATTCTAGGATTTGCGTATTAAAGAGTTCCTTCTTCAGAGAAATGTTGCAGCAAAGTTGCCTTTTTTTTTTCTTTCAAAATACTCATGATAATCCTCAATTAAAGTATCTAGACAACTTTCTGTGTTACTGGAATGTACTGTATTTTGTTTTCTTTCACTTGATGTAAGTAAATACTCTGGGCTAAACTTATTTGAAGACTTAATTTAAAATATGTATAAACCAAAGATCAAAATGGACTTTTGAAAAAGAACAGCTGGAATGAAATAGTATTTAAGGTTCTCTGAAAACTGTTTGCAAGTTCATTTGAATCAGTGTTCCATATTAGCATTTTCATGCTAGTTTAAATGTACCCACATTTGTAGAAGCGTAAATGATTTTGGCTAGTGTTGGCTCTGTTATTTACAGGTATTTCAAAGTCCTGACGCTGTGTGTGTCTGAAGTTCTCCGTCTTTGTACGTGCATCTTTCCCCCACCAAAGAAACTGGCGACTTGTAATTTTTAGAAAAGCTTAGCTATTGAAAAAAAAAAAACAGTGTTCTCAAGCAGAGACCAAATTTTTGTAAGAGTATATGCCTCCAACTGCCTAAAAATCATTAATTGATCCATGTGGTAATAACAGATGGTTAAATGCAAAAAATGTCCTTGAAGTTATTCTAATAGCAGATGTGCCTAACTATTAGCTTCGTGTTTTTACTCACCTAAAATTCCAAATAACGTAATAAGAAAGTAACACGCACCTAATCATTTTAATATGTTCGTTACCTTCTGTTACCGATTTAGGATTCATCTGAAAACTTGAAAGCGGGACAGCATTTAGAATTTGTGCTGGTAAAACGCTTCAGAATATATGCATGTATGTGCATCTGTATGAAAACATTTTACATTCTTTTTTTTTCTTTTTTTTTTCTTTTTTTTTCTTTTTTTTCTTTTTTTTTTCTTTTTTTTTTTTCTTTTTTTTCTTTTGCCAGGATCCTCCAAGACGCGTTGTTGCTTTCCGACAGTCGGCTTCACCTCTTCTTACAGACTCAGCTAAGCCCAGAGGACATGGAGGCGTGTGTTTCTGGACAGACCAAATACTCCGTAGCTGATGCGATTCACGAGTTCGCCTCTTCGAACAGACGCTTTCCTGTAGAAGCCGAGGAGAGAAAAAAAGGAAAAAACCATGGGGACTCTGATTCAGAGAGGTGATTTCTGCATTTCCTCGCTTTCTGAGATTATATATACGTACGTACACGCGCGCATGCTTCACTTTTTTTGTGTTGATGTAATACTAAGATAATGAAAAAATTAATTGACTGAGATTTTATTGAGCTGTGACAGCTCATCATAGAAGTCTTCACACACACCTCCACACTGAATTAATGAATGCAGTAGAAATTCAATTATCTGCATTCTGATTATGTGAATTTCATTTAGTCAGACTTGAATTATTCGCGTTTAAATTATCTTGCTAAAAAAATATCCAACTGCACTCCAAATGGCTAATTAAAAGTCCAAATTTCCTGTCTCTCTTTGTGACTGGAGATAATTAAAGTTCTCCTCTGTTACTCAGGCTTTGAGTGTGTTGTGAAAACCAATTTCCTCCTTTTTTTTTTTTTCCTTTTTTTTTTTTTTCTTTCCTCTCTCTCTCCCCTTTTCTGCAGTTCATCCTCCGGGCTTGGACCTAGCGATGACAGCATTTCATGTGGATGTAAAGCAAGCCCAGCTTCTGAAGAATCATGAAAAATCATTGCTGTATGGCTATCTTAAGGACAGCACGAGGCAGATTCTGCTCTGCTTACTGGTTGCGTGTGCCACGTAAACTCGGCTGGCTGGTAACACCTACCTAAAAAGACACGTCGTCAGTACAACCATACGTCCTTACAAAATTTTCAAAACAGACCTTGGTACTATTATTTCTTTGTTGATTTATTACATACGTTGATTCAGGTCTACACGCTGCCTGTTACACTTAGGTTTTTGTGACTTTTACAATCTCAGTATTGGGTAAGTCAGGCTCTGCTGACATACCTGGCAGTTAAAACCTTTCCCTTAATGTATCTGATCTGAAAAAATAAAGATAATTTAATTCCTCGGCTTAGAAGTTGGTACATCGTATCAAATAAATTCAAAGCATCTTTTTGTAATTTGCATCGGAGAAGTTTCCTCTTCAGAAGTCATTTGACATTGGTGATGAAATTACACACCCCACAAGGTATTCACTTTTTAAAGTAGCTCAGCAACATCAGCAAAACAACATTTGTACAAACTATATGCTGCTGACAATTTGAGATGTATTTATATCTTCCCCTGGTCCTTCCGCAAGGTTGATGGGAAGCTTGGTTTTATCATGCGTAAGAACTGAAGGCCAAAATTCTTGAGCCTGGTTGCTTGGAAGTTAGAAACGTTAATAAAAACAACATTTCTAGGCTTGCTGGAGATTTCCCAGGGAACGAGGGATACTCGTTCCGGGTGAAAATCCTGGACCAGGCCCACTGAAACCAGTGGCTGAATTTTGCATCGGCCTCTCTCGGGCCAGGATTTCACCCAGCGTGTCCAACTGTGGGCACTTATGTTTGCAGAGGCTGGGGGAAATGTTTTATTTCAGCAGTTTTAAATGGAGACCGTCTCCCTCTCCGAGATGACGACCATCACCAGGCTGTGACTGGAGGGACCTCTCCCCATTTTGGGAGCAACGGGAGCTGCTGGTTTCATTGGGGCTGTAGTTAACGCGCCGGAATACTGACTTTTCCCCCAAACAAAAGGCAGGCTCGAGCACAACTCCCTAACCACCGACGCTTATTTTTGATTAAACGTCAGTTTTGCTCTTTATTGTTAACAGCAGCTGCGTAGTGTCTTGTCCCAGATTCTGTCAAAGGAATATGTTTTACTGTGGTGTTGTATTTATATTTGACATTTAACTGCTATTAAAAAGAGCTAGGGGGTCTCATCACCCTAGCAAAGATCCCATTAACTTCAGTGCTGTAGTTACCGGCCTAGAAATGCGTATTTTTTTGTTTGGTTTGGGGTTTTTTTTGGTTTGTTTTTGTTTTTTTTTTAAAGAATTATGTGGATACTTTCAAAGAAGGAACATTTTAAACCGGTGAATTACAGAAACAATAGATTATTAAATAGCCAGATCATAAAGGTTAGCATAGGCGTGTGTGGGCATGCTTTTTTTGAAGCATCCAGCTGGGAATCTGTGTAATTTTAGAAACGTGTTTTAATAGCCTGAGGATAACATCTCTTAGGTAACTACTTTAAAGCACTGTATTTTGTTGATGGTAGCACTTTTATGAGATAAGTATCCATGTTTTTTTTTTGCTTGGTCCTATTGAATTGCACAAATGTATCTATTCCCCTTCTCAGCTTGTGTGTGAGTTAGCAGCAAAGCTTATTTTTATGTAAAAGTGATAAAATTTAATTAAAAGCAACAAGTTATCACTAAAAGCAGCTTAAAAAATAGCTGTTATTGCCAGGCAGAGATATTTGATTACTTGACTTTTTTTTTTTCCTTTGAGATGGCACATTACAAGAAAAATTGCATAGGGAATTTATTTAAAAGATGGGGAAAATATAAAAAACCAAACTGGAATAATGTCTGAAAAAGATATTAATGTTTTTATTTAATGCAATGTCAGGGGAGTGGGGTTTTTTTATTTTGTTTTAAAAGTCTGATCTAAACTGTTGAAGCACTTTACAATTCTGGCCTACTAACACATCTTCAATATCTCACAAAAATTACAGAAATACAAGGTTTGGAGAGCCTTTATGGCTATTTTTTATTTTTAAATTCCAGGAGTTTATCTGTATGCCAGTGAGTGTTTTCCAAATAATGATGTTTCTGAAATAAATACTTCTTTTCTAATAGTTTTAGTGTTGTTCTCTTTTTTTGTCACCCTGTTCAAAAATTCAAGGACTACTCTAACAGAACTTTTTTTCCCAGCTTTTGACAGAAAATTGTTTAAATATTTATCTTTTGAATGTTGTGTAGCTAGTATTACTGGAATTTTTCTTATTAAAGGGAAAGTATTCTATGCTCCAGTATGTCCTCTTTTTGTATCAGTTGTATTTGCATATAAATGCTTTAAGACATTTTTTTTTTATTTGGAACACTTAAATGTAACTGTTACAAATTTAAATGTAAAAAAGTTATTTTTAATTACTTTTGTGACAAGTGATTTGGTGATTATTTTTTTTTCAATACTATGTAATGTATTTTGATTCAGTTGATCACTGGTATTTTGACTCTCATTTTTTATTTGTGAAGAATGCTGATGTTTTCTGTTAGTTTTATAAACTAGGTAGTAGCCCATTTAAAATATAATTACTATTGCTAATTTATATCTATTGCAGTGATTCTGCACTCAAAAACTTTACCTGTAGCTTAGAACTTTGTATTTTCATTTTTATGATGATTTACTAAAAGCTTCTAAGTAATTAAATAAGACAAGTTACCGCTTTTTATTTTGTGTTTAAACCTGCCAGTAAGGCTTCCTTTATTTCAATATCAATATGCTAATCACTTTATGACTTACCATGTGTAATTACTCTTCAACTGTTTTTGTAATGTGCGTGTGTATATATACACACACACAGTGTTGTGTTTGGGTTCGTTGTTACTGATTTTGTAGAAAATGTAAAGTGAAAATAGCTCCAGTCTTATGTGCTATCAAATTCTATCACGTGTAACTTAAGGATATTGTAAACTAGTATTAAGCAACCTGTTACTTGCAGTGTCATTGAAATATACTTTCGAGAAAGATGAGAAAAAAAAAATCTTTTGGAATGAAATTTTTAATTTAAATAGCAATGTTGTTTTATAAGCATTGGGAACGTTTATCTTCTTCAATGCCCCGCATCTACTCCTGCTGCAAAATTCTGTGCCCAAGTCTTTTTTTTTTTTTTTTTTTGAGCTGTGAGCTACTGGAATTTTTTCCAGAGCAGTATTTAAGTTATATTTGTGACGTGCTCTGCTGTAAAATACAAGGTACAGACTAAGTCAGCACATCCAGGGGTGATTAAAAACACCTCCTGTGTTTCTCTACCATCTCTCTGTAATTGCAGGACCAGGAGTGCTGCTGATGACCGGGGAGAAATTAAGGCAGGGGATTATTTTTTTTTTCCTCCCCCCTTCTACTATCTTTTACAATATTGCAAAAATGTAAATCGATATTTACTGTATCGGGTTCATTCTTTTCCTGAAGGGCCTAAATGCTTCGGGAAAGACCCAGTTATTCTGCTCCTTGATGACAAAAATACTCCCCAAGGAGTTAAATCGCTCTTTACGTAACAAAATAACCCCCCCCCCAGGAAATAACTGGAGTGACCTTATAAAACAGAAATCAAACTTTCTCCTTGGGGCTTAAACCCTCGATTTTTGCTTTTTAATTCGCCAGCCCCCCCCCCCCCGAGCCCCCGCGTGTCCCCGGCCCTCCGTGCCCGCCGGCCCGAGCCGGGGGGGGGGGGGGCGAGCGGCGGCGCCGGCTGCTCGCCAGCGGATGTTCCCGCGGGCCACCGCGCAGAGAGAAACTTTAAAAAAAGAAATAAATAAAAATAAAGGGAAGGAAAGAAACAGCTCTAAACCCCGGGAGAGGCGGCGGCGGCGGCATCACCCCGGCCCTTCCCCGCGCCCCGTCCCCTCCCGGCGCTGCCCCCGGGGGCCGCGGAGCGGAGCCGGGCGAGCGCCTTACCTGGGGGCCGCCGTCCTCTCCGCCCCGCTCCGCTCCGCTCCGCCCCGCGGCGGCTGCCGCCCCCTCTCCTCTCCTCCCCCCCAAATCCCTGACGCCGGAATGACATGGTCGGGCGCAGGGCGCAACCCTGCTCGCACCGACGGCGCCCGCCCCACAGGCCGGCATCCCCCCCACCCCCCAAGACTTTCGCCCCTTTCGCCCGGGCGCGGGGGCGGGTCCCCTTTGTCTAAGGCTCCCGGGGGCGCCATGCCCACCCCTCCTTCACCCGCGCCCGGCGACACGCCACGCACCCGCGGGGGTTAATCGCGACACGGCGACACCGGCCCAACGGGGAGGGGCGGGGAGGGGCGAGGCGGGGCGGGACCCCGCGGCGGCGCCGCGCCTTCGGGCGCCCCCTGGTGGCCGCCGCCGCAACCGCTGGTCCCGATCAGGGCGGGGCCGCAGATGGGGG
>JAOXJM010000012.1:34387818-34402301 GCA_026413425.1 Tringa solitaria
CCCCCCCCCCCCCCCCCCCCACCTCCCCGCGGTGCGCAGCCGCCCGGCCTTCATCCGGTAACTCGTGGCAACCGCAGCCCATGGCAACGGCGGGGGGGCGAGCCCCCTCCCCATCCACGCGTGGCCGCGGAAGGCGCCGGCACGGTTCTCCCCCACGGGGCGGTGCGGAGACCGGCCCCGCATCCCCCTCCTCCTCCTCCTCCTCCTTCTTCTCCCCCTCCTCCTCCTCCTCTTCCTGCCCGCGCTCCCGGCCGCGCCGCGCCGCGCCGCCAGGGGGCGCTGTGGGCCAGGGAGAAGCGCGGAGCGGGGTGCGCTGCCAGCGCGCTTGGCTTCCGCGGCTCTCCGCGGGGTGTGTGGGGGGGTGTGTGTGTCATCGCCTATTTTCCCTTTATTCCTCGGTGTTACTGCTCCCCGTCCCCTCATCCCAGACTCATTCCGCCCCCCCCCTCCTTCCTCCGCACAGCTCCGCATCCAGGGACAACCAGGAGCCCCCTCCCCGCCCCCCCCCGCGTTGGGGATGGGGCTCAGCCGAGGTGGGGGTGTCGAAAGGTTGGGGCTGCACTTGCCTTCCCCACGGGGGACCCCCTCGCCGCGCCCCACGCACCGACACACCTCCCTCCCCCGCATGGGATGGCAACACCGGGCTCTGCAATTTAAAAAAAATAAAATTATATATAATAAATATTAAAATTATATACAAAAGATATATAAAATATACAATACACCATTATAATAATAATAATATATTAATATATATTCGGTACATGCATTTATAACAATATATAATTTATATATTATGTATAAATTTATATATTTTTATGTAAAAGCAATATAAAAATATAACGATGCACAATGTATATATTTATTATATATTATATTTTATATATTATACATTATATATTATACATTATATATTATACATTATATATTATACATTATATTTTATATATAAAAATTCACATATATATTTTTTTTTTAATGTAAAAGCAATTAAGGGCCAGCGCGAAGCCGAGGCGTGACATTTGCCAGGCTGTGTGGCAGGCAGGCTGTGCTGAAATGGGGGGAGGGGAAGGGGGGGCCTTTCCCCAGAACAACAAGAGCCAAAAGGCCGTGTGTCACCCGGTTATGTAAGACACAATCTCGCCTGAAAATGCACAATGAATCGGGAAGGATTTATGTAATTAATTGACCAGTCTTAACCTGTTATCGTGATGTAAGGAATTTGGAACTCATTAATTTGGGCCCTGACAGATTTCATATTAGAGCTGGCAAATATGGATTGAGCCTCTTATTCTTGTAGCAGCTGGAATTTCCATGACAGTGAGGATTAGTGAAGAAGACCTATTGCTGGAGTCAAACTGCCTCTTTTGTAATCAGCAGCCCTGCTCTGCATTAAAGGGGTAATGGGAAAGAGGGGGGGGGGGAAATAAATAAATACCAAAAGGAAAAAAAAAATAAAGAGAGAGAAATGTATTCATGTACGGAACAGAGCCGGGGAGGGAGAGGAGGGACGTATCCCAGAGAGCAGAGGCACCGGAGCGCGGCATTCCCGGCCCTGTGGCAAGGAAAATGCCATGCAGGCAGCCCTGGAGCGGTGGAAAGGGAAGATGCCCAAAGGATGGGTCCTCAGCATCAGCGTGGGGCTTCCTGCCTTGGCCAGACCTTCAGGTGGAGCTCCAAAGAGCCACCGAACACCTGGCGACACAGCGTCGGAGGTTCTGGCTCGGGGGCTGCCGAGGGCTTGGAGGGATCTAGGGACAGAGAGGTTTGGGTTATGATCCTGGGAAAGTACTGGGAGGTACCTGTCTTCCAGCCTGGACTGGGACGCCCTCCCTGGCGGGGAAGAGGGTGCTGAGGGGAGGTAAGGACCAGGTTTGGGAGCGAGGACAGGCCTCCAAGCGGCCACAGCAAAGGTGGCTCCGTGTATGACATTTATTTTCTCTCCTGGCAACCTGTCAATGACTGCTCTGGTACCGAATACAGTTCTTAGAAATGACTTTAAAAGGTTTCCGTGAGGCATCATCGTATTTCTCCCTGCAAAGTGTTTACCTACTCTTGTGACAAATGCCATGCGAAGGTGGAGGGGTATTTTATCCTTTTCTCATCGCTGCTTTGCTCTATACTTTTTGGTGGTTGAGTATTTCCCCTCCACGATCGCTTAGATCCACCGTTTGCTCCTGTGGGTCATTCCTCTATCGTAACGGGGGAGAAGGGAGAAGGTGCAGAACGGGTAATTGATGGTAAAACCACAACTCTTTGCAGAGACTGTAATGGCAAAGGCAGATTAAAAATAAAATGCAGCAACTAAGGCCCATGTGGCTTGAATTCTCTGGTCAACCTCATCCATGTGCACGCTGGCCTTTTCTTCCACTGCTGTTGGTGCCTGGATGGTTGTATGAATCCTGGTACCAAAGCTCAAGTATTCAGTCCCAAGATTGGGAATCTCCACGGGGCTGAGCATGTGGTGCTGGAGACCTGCCCTTGCCAAATTGCAAGCTCTTTGGAGCAGGGCTACTGTGTCCTCCTTGTGGGGCTATGTCTAGCTCTGTGGTAGCCTTTATATTGCTCTCGTAGCCGCCAGCTAATAATCTGGATCATAGCTTTGATCTCCTTGATTTAAAACAAAAACGCCCAACCCAGACCAATAGAGTGTCCTTCAAAGAATATCTTTTACTGACTCCTGATAAATTAAAAAATCTTAGCAGATGTCACCTAGCTCAGATTTCCCCCAGAGGCATGGGATATTTTATCTTTTATGGTGGTACACAGACCCGACTCAAACATTGTCTCCCCAAGTCTATCTTTGCTTTTTTTTTAATGACCAGGAAGGGCAGGTCCTGGTCCTGGCTTTTTTTAACGACCAGGTACTGCTGCAGCTCTAGGCTTTGCTCAGATGTTCCTCCTGCTGAAGTGTTGATCAGGCACAGCTAATTTCCATGTTAAATGTGCCAGCATATGCCTGACCTTAGCGTTATTTCAAACAACAAAACACAGCATTTTTAAGTTTAAACTGATATTGTAACCGTAAGTACTTGCACTTTTCCTTCCCATGAATATATTTAAAAGATGCCTGAGTAATCTAACTTTCCTGTGACATCCATGATTTTGGGCGCTCACCAATTTAAAGTTAGTATTTACTACTTGTATTTACTAGAATTTACTAGTATCTACTAGTTTGGGTTGGTTTTTTGCTCGTAAGTAAGAAAAGAGTCATCAGCTGAGATGGGCATTTTGCTGCATTCTTACACTATTTTTATTCTCTGATAGTTAAATCAAAAAAGCAAAGCAAAACCATGATACAGAAAACCAAATTCAGAAAAAACACGTAGTTAAACCTTCAGAACAAAAATATCTTTGCTGCAGCTATTTTGTTACTCATACCAATACAGAATGCCTGTTTTAGTTTATGTGCAAATACTAAATGCAAATTTCAGACTAGAGGTGGTTAAGAAATATCAAGCCCTGATTCAATTGAAGTCGATGGAAAAAACTTTGTGCTGCTTAGACTGAAGGTGAAAAAATTCTGTCTTCCGAATGGCACTCAGATTAAAAATGACATTCTTGTTCGAGCCAATAGGTGGCCTTTTTGAATGTGCTATAGTTAATTTTTTTTCCTGAAAACAGCAGAAAAATATCTGCTTTGAAGTAGATAGCATTTTCAAATAGTACTTTTCAAACACAATGAAAACGTATTTTTGTTTCGGAAAGACAGTTGGTAGTAGATGAAGTTCTGGATGTATTTCCTAGTATTCTAGAAGTTTTCAGTGTGCTTATGTTTGTGGTAAGTCCTGAGTCTTTGATGCATGATAATGATAAATAACGGTGATGATAAAGTGGACTGCAAAGTCTATACTTTCTTTTTCATATGTTCACACTCTTAAAATGCCCGGTATTTCCAGTTTCTAAGACCTCTCATAGGTTCTTATTTCATGTTATTTACACAGGTAATTAAAACAGTTTTAAAAGAACAGTATCTCCTTGTGCTTTAGAAAAGGAGCACTTGTGGTTGTTGAGAACTCACACCTTTGAGCTGAGCGTCAGGAATTTTGATTCTATTTTACTTCCTATATAAGCAATACATTCTTAAAAGGGTTTCTGCAAGGAGAAGGCAGCCAGCAACCATAGGTGGCCAATCTCTCTAAAATGCCTGGGTCAGGTGAGGGTGTTAAACACTTGGAAAATGGAGCCCGGAGTTCTTCGGAACATCCCTCACTTGAGCCTGGGCCCCCTGAGATAGTTTAGCGGCTCGCTCCCCGAGTTGTGTTTTTGTGGATACGTGACTATTTCTTGGGTTTTTTGCCAAATTTTGGCCTTGTGGTTTTTATCCCTGAGTGGGAGGCATCACCCTGTGTCTATCTTGCCCCTGTGAAGTTCTCCTGGTGTTTGCTGGTGCCCTTGTCCGAGGGCAGATTCTGTCACAAGGAGCACTGGTCTGACTCAGTTCTTCCCTTCCTTGAAGGCAAAGGCCGTCAGGCACTAACATACAACTTGGTCGGTACCCAGCACTCCCACCATGAAACTGGGCTTTCCTTCAGCTGGTGGGGATCTCAAGCCCTCAGTGTGGAACAGGAGTTTGCCCACGGAGTCCAGCGGTCCCATTTGTGTCCGCGCACTGTCTTTTACTCCCAGTGTTAATTTGAAAGCTCTGTGCTTTGAATTATGAGACTGAGGCACCTAAGCTGTGGGGAGAGTTTTTCTCAGAAGCTAATGTTAGCTTAGGGAGGCTGGTCCCCAAAGAAATCTAGTTTCTCTGACTCAGCCCCTGCAGGAGCCCATCACTCCCCTGACATGCGATAGCCTTGGGAGACCTGGTCCTACGACAGCAAAGTAACCCTATGGATGTCTACCTTGGGATAGTAGTGCTTAGCCCCAGTAAATAACTTTGTTGGAAGAGTAACCCGTATATAGCAATAGCATGGCTTCTTATTGTATGGCAAGAAATGTCTTGTAAGTGCTGTTTATATGAATCTTCCCTTTTACCACCACTTTCCACTCTATAAAAGACCCACAACTCTTGCTACTCGATCTAAGATGCTGGAGAGGAGAGGTGGAATATGACTGTCTATCCATCAAAATGTTGCTGATTTGGTCACACAAAAAAAAAAGGAAGCCTTAAAGCAAGTTTGGCTCCTGGGTGGTTTAAATTTTGCCGGGAAGTCAAAGTTCCCCCTTGGCACCAGAGTCAGCACATCACTGGCTGGATGTAGGAAGTTAATAATTCGTCTGTGTTTATGATAAAACTTTCCTGTCCAGAGCCTCAAAGCCTTTTGTGATGAGGAATTAATTCAACCTTACAATAAACAGGATCTACTGTTTTACAGCTGGGGAAACTGAGGAACAGTGAGGCGACGCACGAGGATGTACGGGACGTCTGCTGCAGATAAGGGAGGAACAAGGATCTTCCTGCTGCTGGGCTCCAGCGCTTTACCTGCTGGGAGGGACAAGGTGCCACGCTCCCTGAGACAGTCTCACCCCAGGTTGATACCAAGGGTTCCTGAGAGGTGGTGGAGTGCCCCCTTTGATCTTTGACTTAAAATATCTGAAAGGGATTTGCTTTTTTTCTTCCAAGCACTGTGCACTCTCACACTTGGAAAACAAACTCCCTCCGGTCTCTGTTGCATCTGAAATTTTCGGGCTTTTTATCCTTTGGGTTGCAGCATTCAGATCAGAGATTTATGCCTATTTTGGCAAAAAGGGGGTTACTCACTCCTCTCTCTAATTAAAAAAGCAGAGGCGAGAAGAGAGAGGCAATTAGGATACCTTGTTTGTATTGGTTAAATAAGCAGCACTGGCGGGATTTTCTCTGAGGGACCCTTGCAGAAGTGCCTGGTCTTGTTGATATCAGACGGTGTTATCATTGGAACTGGACTGAAGGAAGCAGGGCTGATGTTGACTAAAAACTACAGGAAAGATTGATTTTGGCCAGGTCTTTCAGTCTTTACTCATCCATCCATGACAGCACTTTTTAAAATTAATTTGGGACTGCTAGCACGAGCAAAGACCGTTTGTGTGAACGAGCGTTGCAAACCTGGGCTTTAAACTTCCCATACCAAAGTTGTGTTGTCTCTTCAGCTGATACCAGCAGACCTCCTCACACCACGGGAATTTATTTTGCCGATGGGATGTGTGACCTGGCATTCCGTACTGCTGTAAAAATTATTCCCAAATACAAGCATTATAGGTAAATATCATTTTCTAGATTGCAACAAACCCAAGCAGAATCTTTGAAGGTTTATATGTTGCTTTCTGACCGGGTCTTTCTCGGGTGGGTGCCTGAGACGCTTCACCAGCAGGGTCTGCGAGCTTGTCCTTGATTCTGCATTGTTTGTAGAAAGTGACGATGGCTTCTGAGCAGGAGGTGAGGACTGTGCCAAGGACAGAGCATTGTGCCGTGCCTGGAGCTTTACTGGCTCTTCCCTCCCGCCCTGTTTCTTGCTAATCACAATGGCTTCCTACAACACATTTATCAGCGCAGGCCACTGCCCGTAAATAAGAGAGTTCTTGCCCTTTCCAAAAGCCAGAAGCACAATGTTATCTTTCCTCTTTCCCACAGCAGAGAGGCATGAGGAAATTCCTTGGTTTAGTTTGTCCCTCCTTGTTCCTGGATGATGTTGGAGCCATTGTGAAAAGACGAGGCTCGCGTTTCCTTCTGAAGGTGGCAAACTCATTGATGCCTTGGATTGATGGGCTGGATGTGGGCTGATGCCTTGCATCCTGTAAAGAGAGGAGTATTCTGGGCTGCTTCAGGGCTTGGGAGACCGCAAAGCATTTTGCCGCTCTGGGAACTGAGTGCTTGGGATTGTCCTGGGTGAAACACAAGGAAGCACAGACCTGAA
Source organism: Tringa solitaria (assembly GCA_026413425.1). Classification (NCBI taxonomy): domain Eukaryota; kingdom Metazoa; phylum Chordata; class Aves; order Charadriiformes; family Scolopacidae; genus Tringa; species Tringa solitaria. The sequence goes on from JAOXJM010000012.1 coordinate 34,394,655, forward strand.
TGTTAAATTTAGTGGAAAATTATTTGGGAAGTCAGTTCATGGCAGCGGTGGTGATGTGCTTGCACTCATTCGTGACCACCACCATCAGTACCCCTGGAAATTTCATTGAAGGCAGTGCCCTAATTCCCATGGGGGAATAACTCGGGAAGGAGACCTCAAAGATTTGGCTTTATAAGGTGAAATGCAGTTCCTAGAGAAGGATCCTCTGGCAGTTCTCCATTTCTCTGCCTGCCATAGCAGGGAGGGCAAGGGGCCCCTGGCTCAAGCTCTTGCCACAACCAAGGCAGACCGCTTTGGCTGTGGGTGGTGCCACGGATGTCACCAGCGGGAGGGTCACCTCCTCTTCCTCACCCCCTCTTTGCACCACTTTGATGTGGTTTTGCCCTGCCCAGCTTTCGCCCCAAGGAAAGGATGCTTTGGGGTTCACTGAGAGACACCTGCCAAATTCTGCCACTTGAATGCGTGACACTTTGCAGCCCCTCTGGTAGACCTGAGGAGTTCAAGCTCCCCTCTCGGTCAGGCAGGTATTAACACTGTGCACGTGCAGAAACTCTGCAGGAAATAAAGGGTTTTACTTTTCGCCAGTCACAGATTAACAACCAAACCATCCTCGCTTACAGGAGTCATCCCCCCGGGGGTCAGAAGAACCATTTGTGTTAGCAAGAGAGGCGAGACCTCCCGAGATGCGCCAAAACGATCCTGAGATGAAATTGCTCCGCTCTTCCCGGGAGGGCCCGCAGCATCTCGCAGGGTCGGCCGCATAAATTGTATGTTCTTCAGGGCAAGGACCTTGCCCTCCGATTTGTCTGGGAAGCGCGTGTTCGGTGCTCCCTACCACAAATAATAAATAGCCGCCTGGGCTGCTGGCTGGGCCTGGGATTACGAGTCGATTCTCCCTCCTGATTCATTTCTTGTGCCCAGATGCCAGCGACGCAGTTTCAGCAGAGTGTGTCGGTCGCTGGAGCTAGCCCCCCGCTCTCCCCTTGCTCGCGGTAAGGCACCTGTCATCTCCTGTCTACAGCGTGCTTCGCAGCGCCGAGGAAGAATATTAATAAGACTTGCGAAGGGCTTGCTGCCACTTTTGGTGGAAGGGTTTCCTACAAGGGACGGGCGGCAGAACTCCCAGGAGACAGACGGAGAGAGCCCTCCCACCGCGAAGAGCTGGTGTCCTCCCGTTTCATTGTCTCTGTGTCACCGTTAACAGCCCCGTGACTCTGACGGGCTGCTCTGTGCTGCTCTAGTTCGTGCTCCTCAGCGTAATTTCCTTGGTCGAACGTCTTTATTTCAGATTTGGAACAAGGTGTTAACTAGTTTCCCTGTGCCTAACCGCTAGGTGTTCTCCTTCCTGGTAAGGTCAGCCAGACTTTTACTTTCCCCATTTCTTTTTGCACCACATCACATTTTCCAAAAAAAAAACCAAAACCCAACTCTTTATGTGCCACATCTCCATCCAGGCTAAGGGCTCAGGATGACAGCAGCGCATCTGACAAGGAAGCCAGAAATGCACTTTGTCAGTGAGCAGCAAACACGTGTAGCCCAGTAGCCAAGGAGAGAAGGAGGTAGAGGCAGAGAATCCCAATGCCGGGCGATGAGGCCCGCAGTTTACTAGATGTGTTTCTCCCAGGTGAGCTTGCAGAGTCGGTGTTACGATGACACTACTAGGAGAGCACTTTGAAAAGCAGTGGGCATCCCTTTCGTGGTTTCTTAGCCATGTCTCACCTGCTGCCATCGCACCTAAGCCCACGCTGGGTGGTCCTGGAGGGTGGCCACCCCTGCTCTGCTCCAGTGGAGCACCCTGTGCTCCCACCACCCCTTGCCAGGGGAGACCCTTCCTCTCCACAAGTGGCTCCCGTGGGATGCAGATCTGCTGGAGGCACCTTGTCGGGGATGTGTCTGGCACCAGGGATCAGGAGACAGACTGCCTTTTCCAGGTTTGCTCCTGAGGACACCTTTTAAATACAATCTGGGCATCCTCAATAAGTCGGTGGAGATAAACGGAGCTGCTTTCTAAATGAAGAGGTGAAGTGCAAGGGAAGAAGGCTTTTAAAGCAAAGAGAACATAACGCTAATTGTGGAGGAGCTCCCATTAGATGTTAGGCATCCTCAAGCCAGTCCAGCAGCTGCCTTTGCACATCTTGACCTTTGTTATTTTTATCTTCTTTGGGTTGAGGGAGACAACTCTTAAATGGAATTAGGAGTCCGCAAGCTGACCCTGTACTTGTAAGTGGATGCTCATCGAGCAACTGCAGGGCTGACCAACAGATTGCCATGCCTTTTATTGTTCATTCATGCATCATATATATATATATATTTACATATTGAATAAGCGTAATACTTTAGAAAGTTTGACAAATATATCAATCGCATTATCCAGACATAACTTTAAATATGGAACAGTGATATTGCTTGGTGTAGTCAAATAACAAATCCTTGACTACTACGTAAAGCACATTGAGATTTTGTTTCATTTTGTTTTCAGATTGAAACCGAGAAGCTGATGTACATGAGTTGGCCTGTTTTGAATCTTTGTCATCTTAGACAGCCCTGCTTATTGCCAGCTCATTTCACAGAGATCTATTTCAAATCAACTCATAAATTATTAATAGTACATGTGTAGGTCAGAGAGACACTAACCCTGACAATCACACCCTAATATTCTCTCTTTAGCATCAGAAATAAGAAAGGAGATGTGAATAATCAATATTCAGCAACCAAGGTACATCTCATACAGATATGGTATATGCACTTAGAAAAAAAAAAAAAAAAACAGATCTTTGCAAAACCTGTCAGGCTGGCATTAATCTTGCATGATGAATAATGTGGCAATCTATGAATTTTTAACACCTTTAAAATGATAAAATTGTGGGATGTGATATCCAAAAGTAAATTTGTTCAAATTGGAGAATATTTTTGATCAAATGGAGATATTGAATAATGTGTATAAAAATATTTAAACATCAATTTAAATTGCACAAGAGGCAAGACAGTTCGTACGGGTTTGTGACTGGGAGCAGCTTTCCGTCACAAATAATTCGCCTGAAGATTTAATTATAACTCTAAGCTTAAGCAGTACCTTTTCTGAGAACAGACCTAACTCGGGAGGCCTTGAGTGGCTACCGGGGCTGGCTCTTGCCCCCTGGCCACCGCCAGCGCTGGAGGGGCCACAGGGACCTGGCGGGTTCCTGGGCCAGGGAGCCTTCCCTTGCCTGGTTCCTGCTGTGCAACCCCATCTACGGGAAACCCCTCGGAAGCTGGAGTAGGATGCTTGCAGAGGGGATGTAAAAGGAAAAGGGGCAGAAGCAGAATTTCACCTTTTCTTCACAGCAGGGCTAAACCCTGGAGGTGCTGCAGGGCTCTTGGCTACCCCCGGGCAGTACCAGAGCTCACCAGTGAGCAGGATCAGGCCCTGGCTCAGCTGATGGCCCTGGGAGGGTTTTTAGTTTGGAAGAAAATGAAACACTAATGTAATATAATGTAATATATAGGAAATAATGGGACGGATGCTGTCCTACCTGAAGTCGGTACGAATTTGTTGCTGACATTCATGGGGTCAGGATCAGACTTTGCATTTGAAGTCACCTCCCTCTGAGATTGCCTGGCACACAGTAAACCAAAATGTTTCATTTAGAAACTGTCAAAAAGGAATTACTAACCTTTTATACTTATTAAAATCGCTATATACATTCCTGTAAAGGCACTGGAGAGCAGATGGACATTTTAATTTTCACCCTATGCAAAGTAAAAATGACACTTAAGAACTTTACCTATTTTTTAAACCCTTCTAATGAAAGCATTTTATTCCGTTTTTATTGAACAGAAAATAAAATGTGTTTGTTTCCCCAGATTTGAGGAGAATTAACATGTATCTGATTGTTAATATTTGATCCTTCTTTAATTATTTATGGTATCAAGGAATGAATCTGTCAAGTAAATAATGAAATGCGTACATGCAGCATATGTAATTAGGTTAGGTGCATAAATCCAAAGTGTTCACTTTATAGTTGTCAGTGCAAAATTTATTAATAATGAGAAATGCTAAGTGAAGAAAATCCCTAACAGTCTACTCATTAGTGTAGGTTAGAGGAGTTGCTGAAAAGGGAAGTTATCATTCCTCTCTTACTGTATTTCATCATTTAGGGATGTTAGTAAATCGTTATACCTTTTCCTCATCTCTGCTTTAAATCTGTAATAAGAGCAGCCTTTAAGTTGTGCTGGGAAGGTGCACTTTATCATCACGCTGCAAACAGACAGCTATCAAAGTAGAGGTTTTCAGCAGCTTTATGTCGTTTAAAGCCAATGTTATACCCCGTGTCTGGCTTTCCTTAGGACACAGGAGTTCCTATAGATTTAAATGGGAAGAACCGCGCTGTATTTATCTACTGGTATTGTAGGGCTGAAGGTGATGAATGGATGCTCATGCACAAGAGCAAATGGGACTGTACATTTGTCAGGGGGGTAGGACACAGACCGTGCAAAATTGTGGGTGACACAGTGCACGTTTGCTTGTGTTAGGTGCCATCTCCCGCGCGAGGGCAGGTCATGTAGCCACGGTCTTCACAGAACATATGTCCTCCCGTAACCTATATGGAGCAGAAAATCTCGACACTTAGAGGTCCACCTTTGCAGCCAGGTGTGACAATCATTGTACCACCTCTTTCGAGTGCAGAGGTGCATCTAAGTATTTCTTGGTGATTTGGTCCACACAATCACAAACCTTGATGTATTGCCCAGGGCGGGGGACCTGAGCGAGGACCCCACGTGGCTGTGCCTGGACCGAGGAATATACGAGCCAAACAAATTGGCTTTAACAGAGGGGCTATGGCCCACGCCGCTCTTCCCACCCCTTCGCCTTAGCTTGCCATCAAGTTGTTTCTGCTTTTTGCAGATTAAGGAGAAGATGGTTCTAGTTAATAAAAAACAAAACAAAATTAATCTGTGAGTTTGCGCCTCTGGGGGTCTCAGAAAAATGTGGGAGAGAGATGAAACACCTGTTTGAGACAGAGAACTGTCATTGTGGGACCACAAAGAACATTGCTTGATCCCAAAAGGTATTTTTCAGAGCTCCCTCTCGGAAAGAAGATTTGATTGCTAAATGTATATTTAAAACAATATTTCAGTATCATTTTGAAGCTTATCATTAGCATGAGCACTTCATGGGCTAATTCTCTATATCCAAGGATAGGCATTCACCCCAGCTCACTGTAGCTGTTGAAAATTAGATATCTAGTCTGAATTACTCATCTGGGCCCCCTCCACAGCCATTGAGATTCATCCCAACCTGAAACCGGTGCTGGAGGCTAAGCCTAAGATACAGGAGGTGAATCACCCTCTGGAGACACCCAATGTCTTCTTGGGCTGCCAAAAGCTCAGGCTGGAAGCCTAACTTTTAGGCTGCTAAATGAGATGAGCTGAGTCCCATGCTATGCATCTGCGCCGGGTCCGACTTCCACCAGGGAGCTTAGAGGGGAGGTCATCACACACGATGACCCTAACGTAGCTAAAGCTCTTGGAGACTGACTGCATGACCACAGCAAAGAGCTCATGCTGGCTGTGCCTTATTTTTTTCAAAGCATTAAAATAAGGAGGACTGGATTTGCTGATCAGCAGAAGCTGACCTAAGTCTGGGCTGTCACTGAAAGCCCCCCAACCTGAAGCTGCATATCTGTGTCCCTCACAGCTTCTGCTGGCCTCAGCATCCACGCAGCTCAGTGGGCAGCTGCTTTGAGAGACGATTTGGCTGAGCACTAGGCTTTGGGGGGGGGGGGTTCGCCGGGTGACTTTTCATTTGTAGAGACCTAGCTGACCGTGCAGCCCCACGGATGCTGGTGCTGGCACCAGGGAGAAGATGGGAAGGCAGAAGTCGCCGGCGTTGTGAGGCGGGAGGGTTGCTGCCGCTGGTAGCGGCGCAAAATTAAACGGATTGTGAAATCGAACCCTGAGCAAAAGGGATGCTGACAGCCATTCATTAAATTTTGCATCACACTGTTAGATTTTAATCACAACGTTTTGGATCGGAATCACAAATCCTCTTATCTGCCGTAAGAGCTTCTTTCAAGCTTAACGTTTTTATGCCCCATATAGGATGCAACAATATTCGTCTCTGCTAGTCAAGCTTAGAAATGCATTAAACTGCCCAACCAGAAAATCGGGAACAGGCATTTAGTGATGCAAAATGGTCATTCTGCAACCTAATGCCTAAGGGACAGATCAGTCATCACAGACTCCCACTTCTGCCTGAAAAGACCAATTAGGTGACTCTGCCTATTCAACTATCAATACAGGATTGCTCCCAACAGGATATTCCCCTGTGCTTTACTCACTCTAATTTTAAATTACTCAAGTGCCAAGACTTCTATCACTTCCCTGGGGTGACCATTACACAATTGAAGGCTTCACTGTGAGGAAATGTTTCCTGATATTCTGTCACAATTTTCCTATGCTTAGATTCATCCCATTTTACCTAGTTACACATTCCTGAACAGCTCTAACTTCTTTCATAGCCACGTCCTTGCAAAATATAATGAGAGCTAACACACCCACCCCCCCTTTTTTTTTTTTTTTTTTCTTTTTGTTTAATCGTTCCTGCTAGGCATTAAACACATAAAGGAAAAGTCAGTTATTTCAACCACTGGTATCATGATTGGTGTTGTTCCAGTGCTGAGGTGCCCTGATCATTCAGCACTGAACAAAGCTTCTCCGAGAGGAACTGTTTTCTGTGCACATCCTTTGAGGAAGGATGATAAAGGCTGAACAAAGGGAAGTCTTGGAAAAAAACGTCCAACTTGAGGTGTTACGTACTACTGTGGAAAGAGGAATTTGCTACTCGCACAAAAGAGTCCCCTAATAATGAATAATTAGGGTGAAGCTCTTCACAAGAAGAGCCTAACGCTTATGTTCTGTTTCTAGGTTTTGGTACTTCGGAGCAGAGTGGGATGTGGCTGGTTCAGACCCAAGCCACAAGCCCGTGCTCTCGGGCACTCTCAGGTGCCCTTGCTCCAGGGAATAACGCTTGGGTACGTCTTGTACAGCAGGAAGAGACTTGTCTCCAAGCATCTTGGGCAAATGACCGGCAGGCCTGCTCCTCACCAGTCTTTTTATGCTTAATAAAGGGGCAATAATATTGTGTTGCTGCTCCTTTCATCTGAATCAACGCCACCCCGAATTTTGGGGTTGGGTACATTCAGGACGAGCTTTCCCAAGGTCGTTGCAGGACCTTTCAGCCTGCTTTAGGTAGGATTTCTTTCTGGATTTTTCCCACACACAGTGAGTGTCGTGTAGTCAAACCCTTCATCTGTTTTATCAGACAAGCAGAACTGGGAGTCTGATATCTTTTAAAAAAAGATACAGTTCTCTGATTAACTGAAGAGTAATAGCATGAAATTCTAGTCTCCAATAAGTAACATATTGATGCTTATGTCTAATTTAATCAGCATCAGGGGGGACGGGGGTGCCCATTCCTTCACCATCAGTTATGCAGCAGTTCAAGGTGATAAATCCTATCTGCGGAATGATATTCCGTCGACATTTCTATAATATTAATTAGATCACCGTGTCAGGCTGTAGGAAATTTGCTTAACATTCATTAGAAATTTCTTATAGATAGATAGGCATCCCTCCCTCCTTCTTTCCGGGCGGGGGGGGGGGGGG
>JAOXJM010000012.1:34402401-34412869 GCA_026413425.1 Tringa solitaria
CCCCCCCCCCCCCCAGCTTTCTTTCTCTTGTGATTGACAGATGAGGTCAAGCCGGAGACAGCCCCCCCCCCCCTTTCCTCCTCCTGCTTGAAGAGCCAGGTCACCGGACTCCATAATGCATGGGGAGTGGGAGGGGAGGATTATGCCTTGAAGAGACATCCTATTAAATTGGACAAAAGCTCGTCTGCCTCCGGGCTCCATCGCCAGGTCTCCTTGGCCTTGCAGCCGGCACGCAGAAGGCAGGCGAGTGTGCGACGCGAAAGCCATTTGCATTACCCTGCAGTCATTTTTATATGTGGAGGTAATGAAGTTGTCAGCGGAGCCCCGAGTGTGGCAGAGCCTGATATTCAAATAGACCTGCCAGCTCTCCCTCCCCCTCCCTATCCTCCCCGCCACCACCCTCCATCCCTCCCGTTTCCTTCCCCCCCGCCACCATCCCCACGGCTGATGTACTCCCCGGATTACTGCTTCGCTGGCTCCCCGGCTCCGACTGCGCTTGCACTCTTGCCCCTGTCAAGTGCTTTTGTTTCCGAGCCAGGGAAGAGGCAGCTGTGGCTGCCCCTCCAGCCCCCACCTTGCCCGCGCACACCGGGTGTCACGGGCTGACTGCTAATGAGTGGCAAGCGTCCCGCACGGGCACGCCAGGCTGCGGTGGCCATCCGGTGGATTTTTTGGACTAAAAGTGGAGACGAAGATTGCACGTTCCGTGTTGTGCCTGCTGAGGAACAGCAGGGCATGGTGCAAACCGTGCATCCCGCCGGGAGGGAGGCAGCGGCCAAGTGGCCCTCGGCCCCCGTGGGTACCAGTGCCGAGGGGGTGTGGGCAAAGGGCATCGCACACCTACCTCGTCCTCATAAAAGAAACCAGCGGATCGTAAATCACAAGGCCCTCGGAACCGGCCTTTGTTAAGTTTTAAGTCCATTTTTTGGGAAAGAGGAAAAAAAAAACCATAATAAAAGAGTCCCTGTGGCAAAGCTGCCTGGTAAGCAAAAGGTCTGAATCAACCCCATTAGCCTTGGAAACTAGCTTTTACTAAATATGGGGCTAGGCTGTCAGCTGGTGTTAATTGGCATAAACCCACTGAAGTCAATGGAATGACAGTGATTTATACCAGGACGAAGACTTGGGGGATGGATACTTAAAAGGAGGGCTGTCTTTTTCTCTGCTGTCGGTAACCGGACCCACTTGTGGTCACAGCCCTGCAGGAGCAAATGGCAGCTTTTAGGCTTGATGGGCAGATGTCACTAGGTAGCTGGGCATCTGCAGGTTGTCAAACGTGCGTTGCGAAACTGAAGGCCCCTTAAAAAAATTCATCACCCTGGTAAACATTTAGCTGCCTCAATAGTCTCATTTTTGGATCAGCAACTCATTCGTTATTTGCAGAAAAGGATACTTTCTGTGCTCTTATGAAAATGATCAATGATCCTTTAGCACAGAAGGCCCATGGGATTAATTTATTTTGTAAGCAGCATGTTAAAAAGACTGGTTCAAGCATTTTTTAAAAACTTACAGGAGGGTCAAAACCACACGGGTTTCAGCAGAAGCTTTTTTTGGCCTTTGTTCTTACAATGAGATTTTGAAAGATTCCCTAGAACCCCAGCAAGCCACAAATTTTCATGCCATGATACATTGTTGTGCCACTGGAATTCATATGCCTCCAGGAGCTCCTTTTTGAGCAAACTGAAATATATTTAAGAAAGTGAACTTTATGTTTACCCCGCAACAGTTAGCCTACAAGTATTTCCAGTATACAGGGCTACTCTAAATGCACCAACCTGCAGATTAAAGGCTCCCTGAGTGTAAATTGGCACGATGCACTGTAAATGATTCACAAATGGAGGAGTCCCTAAGTGTGCATTGACTCGCTACACCATAACATCTCCTACAGAGATTTTACAGCACCGTATGCCAATGATCCATGGATTAAGGACTCCCTAAGTGCACATTGACACGATAGACTGGAGCTGTTTTGGTCTATCGTGTCAATGATCCGGGGATAATGACAGCGTCTTGTGCAGATCCACTGAGACCCGAGTTGTTGTGGTTCCTAATGGAAGAGCCAAAATTGTCCCACTTAAGTCATACTGACCTTTTTGGGTGCTACAGAAACATGGACAATGTCCTCATCCTTCATACCAATTGAGGAATGTCTTCAGCGGTGCAGCTCTGTGGTCTGGGTGGCTTCTGTTTGTGCCTGTACATGCATATACAGGTTCACATAAAAAACTGTGAGCAAGTGCGCTTTTACACATGTTATATGCATATATCTTTCTCCTTACAGAGTTCACAAATCAGCAGAACTTTCACACCAGATTTTTTTCACTGCCATCGATGGTACCAAGGCTCAAACTGAGGAAGAGTCATTCTAGGTACGGATCAACTTCCTATGCAAAAGAGCAAAGCTCTCCCTAGTGCAGAGCAGGGTAGGAAGGGGAGTGAAGACCCAAACTATTTATTCTGTGACCCACATCTCAAAAAATGCCTCTCCAGCAGTTGTAAACCTCCCCTTGAACAGATGGGGAAATTGGGATGTAACGAGCTTAAATGATTTGGTAAACCTGTGACCATGGTGCAGCTGGGATCAAAACAGTCTTTTCTAACATGCCTCAACTCCAACAGCAGTGGTTTAACAGGCTGAAGGTAAGACTCTGTAGTCCTTGTGCCATATCTGTGAAGACCACGCAGAAGATGAAAACTGGAATACCTTCAGAGACAGGTAAGAAGAGAGTATTAGGAAGTGTTTATCCTCCAGAAATTGTCTGTTACTTGCAGCGTCCTGGGTCTCCACTTTCACCTTTAGCTACTCAAGCTTTATAACTGCCAGGACAGAGGGAAAGTTAAGATGACAAAAAATCAGGTTGCAAATGCAGCTCCGGGAGAGGCAGCGTCAAAGAAAAATGCAATAGATTGAAGATAAAAAAAGGTTGTCTTAGGGCCGTGGTTATTTATCTGCTCCACATGGCTGGTCCTGCCTGATCCCATCCAAACAGCAGAATGCCAAGCTGTGCAGGTGAAATGAGTCTGATGTCTAAGCCACACTTCATGTTGGGAATTTCCCTTCTGAATCTGCTAAAGCAGATATTTCAAAGGAGATTTCTGAGTTGGGTTTGTGTTTTAAATCTTGGAGTTGTTTCTTCTCCTGAAGAAGGAAAGACACAGATGACTGATAGAAAAAGGCCAGGACAAACCCTAGGCATGTGATGGGAGCGTGAGGAAAAAATGGAAAAGGAGCAAGTCTGGAAAAGGGCAGCTGCCACAGATATAGTGTGTGCTGTTTCTGTAGAAAGAAACATGAGCACAGTTTCAGTGTACAGGATGAGTAACTTTAGCAAATTGTAGAAACCCAGTTTTTATGTCCCAGTGGAACATTTTTTCTGGTTTATATAAACTCTGTGCATTTTCCTTTGAGTTTCAGTAAGACTTAAACTGATTTCTATAGTAGGATGAAATTGCAGGGGGTGCAGTATAAAACTAAATGGGATGAAGTTGACACAGGTCAGGATTACAAGCATCAACAAATGCATCTAGAATTGAAGTGAACAGGTCGATGCACCGTTTACACAGAATGTCATGGGGGTGTTTTATGGAAGAATAAGGAGAACTAAGCATAACTGATGCTTGTCCTGAGTAATAAGACCTGAAGGATCTTCAAACAAACATTCAGTGGATATCTTTCCATCTGAACCCCTAACTTTTTGATTAAGGTATTTAATGTTTCGGTCGGCCTGGCCACAACTCTGCCTGAAGTCTCTAGAGCTCTCTACAGTAAATGTCTAAAGTTGAGCCTAAGACAACCACTGCCAAAGGGAATTAGCTGTATGTGTGCAAACCCATCTCTTTTTCAGACTATGGTCATTCACTTTTCTTTCTCCACTTTTCCCGTAAGAGGAGGACCTATGGGAAGTTGCACTGGAACAGCAATTGCTAAGTGCAGACTACTTGTCCCTGTTAATGCACTTAGAGTGGGCTAGATAATTTTTATCATTTGTAGGGTAGAATTGTCTTTAAAGTTGGAAAATATGTTTGAGAGCTTGATTTTTTTTTTAATAAATAAAGGTGATATTGAAGATTCCAGAAGATGATTGAAAAAGAAAATATAAAATTTTAAATATACAATTAAAATTGGAGTCCCATCAACCTCCACAGAGCTCTCTCAGAAGAAACTAATAATACTCTGAATACATTTAATTGAAAAGGAGAGAAAGACTTTGACTATGATTACAATTTGAATGAATACATTATACATTGACAACTGGGTCCTTTGGTGAAAGGCTGCTTAAAGTTGCAATATATTGGCTTCTCAGGTCCACTGAGGTTCATTATAAAAATTTCCATTATAATATACTATTTTCTGAAATGTTTAAATTCCTTGACTCCTGACAGTCAAGAGAAAAGGTACATATTAAAGATATTAAGAGTATTTCCATCTTCTGTGTAATTTTACCTTTATAAAAGGCAAAGTCTAATCTCCTTTTATTTTCAGAGGTAAAATGCATGCTACTGAGACCCAAAGAAAACTGAGAAAGTTCCAGAGATTATCACTGATATTTGGGAACTTAAATCCACAGTAGCTTTTTCTGTTTACATTCCTGGAATGACAAAATTCATGAAGCTTGCTGTTTTATTGGAAGATATCACTTTATTTATAGCACACATACTGCTGTTTTAATCACGTTCAAAAGGATCAGGAATGTCTGATAAATAGCCATATTTCTTAATGCACGAGGCAAGAGTTTGCCCTTCCCAGGATTTTACTAGCTGATTTTCCAGAGTGAGTTATTCCCTTCTCCCCATTCCTAGAAGCTCACTCTCCACAAAGGTCTGATGTGTTTTGATTACAAGTGTGGAGATTTTGAGAAACAGAAATTATGGCACATATTCACTTCATTAACAATTTATTTCAAGAAATACAAAACAAAAAATCGTAAGTAGTTGTTCAACCAGCTCCTCTCTCAGCCATGGAAAGTCAACTGACAGAGCGTATTTAGTGAGAAGGTAGTCACAACCCCAGTAGCTCCTGCTTGGACAGCACAGAACAGCCACAGCAGGAAATTGGGGTATTGGGTACCTGTTTTGGGCTGCAGGCTGACACTCAACATAGTTTGCAGAAGGCTGAAGTAAAGGGGACACTTCCTAAAGAAGCACTGGGAATAAAGAAGAACACAGAAAACTGGCTAGTCTTCCAAAATGCAAATACTTCCTTAAAAATGCTCTCCACAAAGCCTGTCTTTGGCAGCTTCAAAAATCTACCTCCACAAATGCTTAAGCAGTCCATCTCAGCTGGCCTTTGGGGATCGCAAATACTGGGGTGATGTCTTTGTTCCATTTAGGGAGAAATCACAAATCTGATTCTAGGTGAGAAAAACTTGTTTATTACTAGTGCAAACTTCCTTAGCATGCTCTCTTCTTATATATACTGAAATTCAACTATCTTGTTAATTTTAAAGACTTTTGCAGCTCGGGAACTTTCCTTCCATAAATCCTACCTGCATTGTTAGCCAACATCCCTCTTCACTCCTTCCCTCATCAACATGTGCACGATGAAATTGAAATGCTAAAAAGAAAAAAACCATAAACAAATGAAAAAACAGACTCGCAGCAAAGCTTTTCTGTGTTTCACCACTGGTAAAAGGAAGGGAAATATCCTAAAGTATAAGTCCTAGTTGGTTAAAACACATCCTCCAGAAAGACATCTAGCCATGTTGTGAAGAGATAAATAGACAAGAACTATACTGCCCAGAGTATTTATCACTCCAAAAGTATTTGTATAATTGTTTTTATAAGCTAACCAGAATAAGCCTCTTACATATCTTGTTCTGAGGCAATTTTGCCAGTCTCTAGTGTATATAGAAATGTACTAATAATCTTACCCAAGACAATTGAAATCCAAGGAGTGTCTGTTGTTAAGTTCAGTGGGGCTGGGGTAAAATGCAATCAATGGTACTTGTTTCCTTTAGGAAAGGTTAAGAGTGTGGATAGCAGGAAGACACAGCTCTAGATTTTTATTTTCTCTCCAGGCATCTGAATTTTTAAAATTTTAAGCCATGGATAGATCTGTGCTATGTATACTCAAGCAAGTAGTGCCGCCCAGTAGGAGTGGATGTGTGGGATAAAACAGTCAGTGCTGAGGACCTGACACACACGCTTTATGCTCTTCAGGGTTCTACTTAAGATGAACTCTAGCCTGACCCCCAGGACTGGACACCAATTTGCAGCTGGAGTGTATCAGGTGCACTCCTGGAGCTTATCTTCTGGTTTGTTTTCCTCCAAAATTAATTCAATACTCCAAGACTATTCTGCAGCATGAACCAATATGAAGTAAACTGGGACAGTCAAGAGATTTTTGCTCCTGCCCTGATCCATAAGCGGCCCCCCTGCTACAACCTGAAACACCACCATAGAGCCCTGTAAGCGTCAGGCAGCCCTCTTCCCGCTGAACCTCTGCACAATCTCCATGGTTTTATCTCGGTTTAGTGTGTAGCCTGTAGCTATTACTGCTCAAACCAGCACCCACAAACCACCAGCTCTGCACATCCTGGTGCACGATTCACTAACAAACCCCTCTGGATGACGGCATCCCCAGCACCTACTTGCTCTCCACATCGATCCACCACAGCCTTAGCCTTCTGCCATAATCCAGAGGGTTGTCCAGAGTCCAGAGTTTTCTGAAATGGGTCCCTACAGGGATGCTGGTATGCTTTCAGTAGCACCACTTAATATCTGAATCTGTCCTCATCAGTAGTGGTGGGATACACCGGGGACAGCCACTGTCTGTTTCCTGCTGAGGATGCTCCTAGCTATACTGCACACTTCAGTCAATTTGGGGAGAATGATGGGGGTTTTTTCGTAATATTAATGGGAAATGATGTAATAGTGTAAAACCTAACATGGATCCGATGCAGCCCAGGCAGGAGGAGAAAGAATTATATTATGTCCCCTTCTCGAGAAACCTAGCCAATGACAGTTATTACTGTGCTCAAAATCATGCTGCAAATTAGAGCCCTGGCTCTGAAATTGTTAAAGGGTATGGCCACACTCCTGATATACAACAGAGGAATGGAAAGTCCAAATAGAAAATGGATGGAGAAATGAAGGCAAAAAGGAAAAGGACAGTTCTTTGTTGACTTTAGCTTGGCGGTCAGGATCTAAATGGATCTGAGAGGGCCAGGTCAGGGAAGGATCTGAGGCTCATTTTTCATCAGAAGTGGGGAAGAAGAAAGGGATGTGATTGGGGACCAAGGACAGAATGCAAGAAATCCATCTGTACTTCAGAAGTGTTTTTTCCTCAGGTGGTGAGACTCATCTTTCAGTGGGTGTCTGCAGAAGAGAGCTCCCCAGGGACTGAGGTATATGACACCTTCTAGGATAAAGCTGCATGAAGTGTGTATGAAGATGGGTAGGGTGAAACTCAGTTATCGACATATGGTTGTCTCATTCCATTGGAGATGTCCTTGGCCACTATAGGGGTCTGTTCAGGCTGACCCGGGTGACACAGGACCTGGGGGAGTTCCTGTGCCCATCTGGAGTGGCAGCTAAAGGCTAGCACAGCTGCCCAAGGGTATCTCTGGTGGCATCAGTCCCCTGGATAACAGAATCAATCCCATAAAAAACCGCACATTTTGTTGCACAACTGGTGCTTTGCATGTGCAATTTATAGCTGTTCTAAGAACCTTTAATTCCTGTGCATATGCCTGAGATAAATATACCCTGAAAAAAATCCTTCGTTTCTTTTTTAAACGTCCAGATTTTGACATTTGTACCCCTAGCATTAAATTTTGAGATGAAGGGAACCTGGCTCCTTTATACAGATGAAAACTACGCTAAACTTTTCCCTTATGAAAGATCTTTCAAACATTAGCTGAATAATTTTTGTCCATTTGACCATCTGAGTAATTACTTTAGAATGTCCTCTCCTGCATTTCTTTGCTAGCAGTCAAAGACCTCTGTAATAAAATATTATGTTCAAAATATATTTTAGAAGAAAGGTATATAATCCTATTAATGGATTTCTTTAAATTCTCTATATGTGTTTTGCAATGAAATAAGCATATCCATAGCAATTTTTAAAGTTCTGCTTCAGGATTTATGCACTCTTAATGGACGGAGATTATTTCTTTGGATAATATAAATATCCCAAAGATTTAATGAAGCCATAAAGACATTCATTAGGCTTCTGTAATTAGAATTATAGTTACAAAAGCTTCATAGTGCTAAATATACCTGCAGTATTTCATTGTTTCAAGTTTTCAGCAAACAGCTTTCATCCAGGGGAAGAACTCGGAGCTCTGGGGGTGGATTTCACTTCCAGCCTGGCGAGAGGGTCCTGAATGTCACCTCCTCTCAAACCAGGTAAATAACACATGAAACTACATTTATGGAGACCATCTCCTCCAGGCCACCTGAAGCCTGCCAAGATCCTCTCTTTGGGCACTGCTGTGGAGTGTGCCTCAATTAAATGTCATCTCCAGCTTGCAAAAAAGGCTGAAGATCCCTCCTTTCTCATTTTACTTGGTGTCAGATCACAACCACAGATATGTTTTGGAAATCTGGAAAAAACAGGTATGTAAATGTTGAGACTGATTTTGGCCCTAACTTCTCTCTGGAATTAGGGAAAGGTAATGCTTTTTAGTGAATGTTGCAAGTCAAGCCGTTTCTTCAATTCTGGGTTTGTTCAGGCCACTTTGCTCTCATGCAAATGTTTTCTCTGTTTTCTATGCAATGAACAGCAATGACACAGAGCCCAGTGATGACGTCTCAGAATCCAATCAGAAAACCTGCATAAAGATGAAAGGTCTTACCAACGAGAAGTGAGCTTGCTAAACTACACCTTTCAATGAATTCGGACAAAACTGAAAAATGTTGTTGATATCAGATCCTTAGGCTGATTACTGAAGCGTTCGATTTTTCAGCATGTCAATTCATCACTGTCTACCTGGTTATATTTAACACTTTCTCCTGTTTCCATCCTGTCTGCTGAGATAGGCAATCTCTGTCACACGGTATCTGCTTCACCAGAAGGTCAATAGACCATTGTGGAGGCCCATGAGTCCTGTTCCCAAGTCGCCTTGATTCTCTCCACGATATTGCTGACGGCAGATGGAGCTTCCATGTCTTCTGGCATCTAAAATATTAATGAGATTAGAGCTTCCATCCTTCAAACAGTTCAGTGCTTCGTTTTTGGTGCTTCGCAATTATGCAGCCAGCCGGTGGAACACAAAACTTCCGTAGTCATCATTGTTACCCTGTGACGGTGTCGCCAAAATATTGCATTAGTCACACCGGTGTTCATTTCTTTGAGGAAGTGCTGCTTTGCATTTTAAGGTAGCCACAGCTTCAAATTTTTTTTTGTGGAAGATACTAAGCTTTGGATGACTCAGTCCGGAGCTGAGAGATTTGGGCTGTACAGAGAGAATTTATGTTTGGTTACAGCTCATCAGTCCTGGCCAAATTATGCAAAATATGTACATGGAAATGGTGGCTCACAATTCCCATGTGCACTAGCCTGATTTTGGGGCTATTTGGGAGTAGTTCTCGGGCTTTGCTAGCTCAAGCCTCTCAGAGACTACTCGTGGTACTACAGCTGTGGTGTGGGACTGAAGAGGGATTAGACAACCTCCTCCTCCTTCTGTTTCATTGTGAGTGAGGGGATGGAGCATCTGCACAACCTCTGAGGTTGCCTCCTTGTTTCTGTCAGATTATCCCTCAGTATGTAACCGAGTCCTGGATGCATACATGCATACATACACACATACACAGCTTTAAATATTGACACGTATATAGAGAGAACAGTCACTGACTGATTAAAAGGCATTTATTGTTAGAACTTGCTGATAGTTTAGTTAGCACAAAGTGGCATCGGATTCTTGGACTGGGATTATTTTCCAGTGTGAGTCCTGAACTGAACTCTGGATCTGGATCCTTCTGGGTGTTAGGGAAATCAGCTTTTTGGTATTTGGCTTCTCCCCTTTGTAAAGCGATAATCACACAACTTGCCTGGCTTTGTAAAGTGCTTTGAGATCTATGGGCGAGACACACTATAGGCACGCTAAGCATGATTTATTTCCTTGCAGGGCCTATCCCTAAGTGCCTCATTGAAGAAACAACATTTATAAATATGCATAGCTTCCTGGTATAGAATTTTTCCTATTCTTTTCAGAATATACAGGCTAAGCCGTTATTATTCACTTTTCCATTTTTAGAATCAACGATTAAATTGCACCGCACTGCTGTGTTGTACCAATTAAAATAACTACTGTCTATTTGGCAGTCCTTTAATGGGAAATGAAATTCACTTTTTGGGCATATATCATGGTAATACATATATCATATGGTATACAATTTAGATCATTTTGGAGGACAGTAGCTGTATTAGTTCTTATTCCCTACCTAGTCCTCGTTACGAGCATCAATTTTGTTAATTAAGAATTTTAAACCCTGTGAATTTATAGTACAATTATGTTTTACTTCA
>JAOXJM010000012.1:34418641-34441141 GCA_026413425.1 Tringa solitaria
TCTGTGGTCCCTTCCAACTCCATAAATTCAGTGAAATTCAGTGAAATTCAGTGAAGCAGTTGTTTAGGCCCCCTGAGTGGGTCGCTGGGTGCCCAAGCGGGAGGCAGGCAGTTTCCCCAGAATGGTGGTTGCCACTCATCAGGCCGCTGGTGGCTGCCCTTGGGTGGGTGTCTCTCAGCAGCTGGGGACCATCCCTGGGCAAAAGAGGGAGGCCATCCTCCGTGCCTTCCGCCCCTAAAGCAGAGCTAGCAGTGGGCAATGGCGGCCGCCGGGCCTGGGAGGGCGCAGCCCCCACGCCCTGAGGGCACTGCCGCCCCCCATCAACAGCACCGGCCCGCTTCATTTTCATCCGCTGATCAGATATATTTACTTCTCGGGTATTTCCCTAACCAGAATTGACTGCACTATAATTGCCTATTTCTTTGGTCCATTGGCTGTTAACCTTGAAGCGCGGCGGGCGGAGGCGGGGAGGCCCTCCCTGTCAGGCCTGACCCCGGCCGTGTGGCGGGCTGCCATGACAACCGCGACAGATGTCAGCCATGCCGCCCGCGCCCCCCGGACGGGGAAAATCGATCTTGCGACGGCGCCGCCGCGCACAGCCACCGACCTGCCAAGCGTCCCCGGCTCAATCATTTGTTTCATCTAGCGGGGAGAGGAAAACATAAAAGAAATGAAATGAATTTGACCTCTGTCTTTCGAGTGACTCCGGCGCTGCGCTGAATCCTTGCAAGCGCCTCTTATGAATTTGAAAAAATTACATTAGGAATAACATTTTGAAGTGAAATGACTCTTGTAATGTCAACCCTCCAGAAACATGTTATTTCAAATGTCAGATACGTAACAGTCATTTCCTATTTTCTGGATGTGTCCAGAGGTTATCTTCACCTCGGGTGCATTTCAGGTAAATTATTATAAAGAAACTGCCTGTGAAGTACACAAAAAAGTATTGCCTGTTTTTTCACACCACCCCAGTGAGGACACCTCCTTTGTGGCTCTATTAGAGCATCGCCACGATGAGAAGACAATAAATGATGCTCCAAATTGACAATGTCTTTCTCAAAACCGTGCCGGGGTGGAAGGACATTCCTGATCCGGAGCAGAGTTTCCCAGGATGGTGACAGGTCCCCCAGTGGGGGCAGCAGATTCTGGGGGTGTGGAGATGGGCTCCCCGCATCCCTCCGAGTTGCCTGGGGTTTGCTTGCTGCGTATGCGAATGATTTAATGACCAAAGCCTACAACTCCATGCTAACGTGTGCCAATACATCAATGTCATCCCAGCAATGTTACGCAGGTGTCTGACAAATCGGGAAAAACCCCAAACCCCATTGGGTTTGGTTCATGCCCACTGCTGGATGGACCTGCTGGCAGATTTTAGAGGCAGCCCCTTCCAAATCTGTAGAAGTGGACAAATCTCTAAGATAACCTTGTCCTTAAAAAAAAAAAAAAAAGAAAGAAAGAAAAACAGCATGCCGCTGAAGGTGATTATAGTAAAAAGGATCTCTTAAGATTTTCAATGCGATACGTCTGTCTCTCTGCTGTGGGATATTTTATTGCATTTTTGCCCTCAAGTGAAGCTGACGGGAGCCAGGCTTGCAATTTAAATCAATAAGAACCCTTTACCATGGCCATAAAATACTTGGCTAAACCTTTGAAGTGGCCACAGTTGAATGCGCAGTGAACACAGCATAAATGCTCCTTGAGATGTATTGTGTTAGACGACTGCTAAAGCAGCGCTCCAAGGAAGCAGCGCCTGAGCACCTTCTGGGAGCCGGGCAGAGCAGCCTTGTCTCTCTGGGGTACTGTTGGGGTTGCCATAAGCCAACACCTGTAACTGGCAGGCCACCCTGCTCCACAGATGCCTGGCATCCGTGCTCCCGGTTCAATGGTTTTCCTGGAGTGAGGGGGTCAGGCTTAAAAAACCCATAACGTGTTGTTGCACCTCTCGGCAATGGCTGGGGAAACACAAGGCAGACACGGCTGCATCAGCAGGGCATTCAGGGCCAGATCCTCAGTTATGTAAATCAGCATTTTTGCACAGAGGAGCAGGTCTGAATGACCCCAGGTGAGGTGTAGCTTTTGCAGGGTGAAGTGTCTGCCAGCCTAGTTCAAGTAACATGAAGGATTTGACCACTTTATAATTAATATTAAATACTCACAGATATCCAAAGTAAAGGTTGACACTTCACCCTTCCTGCAGAAAGCAGTGGGAAAACAAGCAAAGTTTAAATCCGTGCCCTGAATTTGTAATTATTTATGATACATTCTTGGGATTCCTTAAGGAGAAAGCTATGGGGTTTTTCCTTCCTTTTGTAAAGAAGTTTTTCATTTAAAGAAACCAAGGACTAAGCACTACTTTATTATTGGATATACTATACTGCTAAAACCTCTGGCCCAGTGGGAGGGGAGGAGAAGTGGATGAGGTATGTATTTTAGGGAAGTAAAAGACTGGTTCTTCCAGAGGCATGGGGAATATGTTCAGAAGCAGCATTAAGTGCACATACTGCAAAGAGCGCTGTATGCCCTCTAGTTGCAGCTCCCTGGCTGTAGAGAGTGTCCTGCCCTGTGGGTGCATCCTCAGGCTGCAGAATCTTGCCTGGTTTGGGACAAGCAGTCCAGCTGGCTGCGCTGTTTGTTCTGTTTCATTCCCTTCTGTGAGGGTTGGATCCATTCCAGTGAGGTTCAGCTCTTCAGAAAATATGCTAAGGGGGAAAAGGATAGTTTTTCCTTTCTGTCCTGTACGTTCACAGTTTGGCATTATGCTGCTCCCAGTGTACCTTAGTATTACAGAGGTAAAGAGCAGCATGTGTAGAAATACTATATACTCAGCAGATTGTAAGAATGTGGGATAAAAAAAGCTTCAATTTGTATTGTCTACGTCTATAGTTGTTTGTAATAGATCCTACGTCTAGTAGGTGTATTTAATTATTTTTTAAAAAAATATATATAAATTAGGCTCACCATATTTTCAGGTGCCTGACTAGGTTTGGAACATCTTCACTCTGCTACATTATTTCCTCTAACGCCCTTGGAAGGAACATGCTTGTTTCTGCAACCCCAGGAGCGTGTCAGCATTGTCACAGATGTACATTCACTGTTAAACATGACATTCTGTGTCAATTTGCATGAATAAAAGTGCCTCTCCCTACACCCGCATTGTAAACCACAGGCTATTCGCACAGTGTTCATATAGATGCCATATGTTTCTTCTGCACTGAGAAACATAGTACATGTGTTGTTCCACATGTAGTATTACAATTTAATATCTTGACCTAAAAATAGCTGAAATAAGTGGCTGCTGTCATGCACAACTGAGAAGTTTTGTGCAGTTATGACTATTTTGCTCCAGTGAACTTCTTTTGGCTTCTCTTGCCTTTATTCAGCCTGTGTCCCTCCACCCCTTTTAGCTGACCCTAAGTGTCCTTAAACAGGAGCCATGTGTCATGCTTCACTGTCCCTTGCCCTGGATGAATTACGCACCAACATGCCCTTGGGTGCAAATGGGAAAAGTGAAACCCTCAAATTACCTAGATAGACTCAAAACCATTTCTTCTATTCTAGAAAATATCACTGAGAGCACATCTCACCTCAGAGTCCTAAACTCCATGGTCTACAAGAACAAGCAATACGATGGGAAAATAATCAGATGAAGGAGGATAAAACCTGATTTGTTTCACTGTATTACATCTGACAGTAAGTATTTGTCCTACCTCACATCTTGTTTACTAGTTAGGCAGTGTTAGTTTGGATATATGACTGTGGACTTTAAAAAAAATCTTCCTGTTTCATCCCATTGCTGGAGACTCCACAAGCTTGGGCACAGACACCTGAGAAACTTTTCCAAAAACTATACACCCAGAGTTGTGGTGAGTTTATCTGTTTATATTTAACTCTCTGTCTTATTCCTCTTTTTCCTTGGACTAGACTGGTAATGAAAGGCATTTCTCTCTCATGGGGCATCCGACAAGAAGACACACAGAGCTTTCTGACATGGTCACTGAATGCCTCCCTTCAGTCTCTGCCTTACATAGACATGACTGTCCAGAAAGAAAGACTAAATAAAGGTCTAGATTTTACCATCTTTAATTTGATATAGTGGGCCTTTAAAATTAAGGAAGGAAATTGCCATGACTATGCTATTTCTTTCCAGGAATTTTTCTGCAAATCCGTCAAACAAAGATCAGACACCATATAAGAAGAGAGGGGTCCCCAGTCCCTGCTCTCTGTGCTGGGTCAGCTGCCTCAGTACTGCTTCTGGCCTGGGGCAGCTTTCTGTCTTCCTCCATAGCAGGAGAAAGGATGAAAATAGACTTTTAAAACAGGGAAATTCTGACTCTTTATTCTAAACTCAATGTCACAGGTAATGTCTGGGAGCCCTAGCAGGGACACCAGGGACATGAATCCTACAGCAGAAGGGACTGTTTAGCTTTATTTTTTATGTAATTCAACAGTTTTTGAGTTGTCCCTCATAGATTTTTCTAGCAAACCTCACTGGTTCTTGGGCAGAACAATTGGCAGAAGGAAATTCCTGAGGAGCAGTGCTTATGGATTGTCCTAAGTATTTCATGGAAAGGTCTCCTGATAGCTATGACTTGTTATGGCCAACACAGAAACCTACAAACAGTCCCCCTGAATTAGATAATGCATCTCTCTTATTTGTTTGAACAGCATGTAAATGTCCTTTCCCGGCCCACGCAAGCACGAGGTGAGGTTCTTGGTTGAACTTTGAAGCTATTGCTTTTGCTCTGGGTGCACGGTCTGAGAAATGGGCAGTGCACAGGCAGAGCCTGTGGTCAGAGCCATCTGCAGTGGCTAGTTACCCTCCTGGGAAGTATATTGTAATAATATTTTCTTCTAAATCTTCTCGATACATCTCTAGAAACTGGTGTTTTTTCCTAGTTCTGGGTCTTACGGGTGTGATCTTCTGAGCACCGGCACACCCATCAGCACGGTCTTTGCACCTCTAAATTAATCCCACTGCTTTCTCAATTCCTCAGCTATTTAAACCCCTTTCCCTAAGCTCTACCTGCATAGAAGCTCTAGCAGCATTCCAGGAACAGTGGATCAGAAAGGAAAGATGTTCCTATTCTCAAACACTTCACTGTTAACAAATCACTCCAGAAAGAGCACAAAACCTGAGCACAGCTCTCTTACAATCTGATCCTGAGGCAATCATGAACACATGATTCAATGAGTTTTCTTCCAGCTTGATGGCATTTGAGCTCTGCTTTATTTTGTCATATACTCCTTCTGGGCTTTACCATCACCCTTCTCCTTAGGTGTGGTTGGGTGAGGTATTCAAAGACAAAATCCAGCAAAATACATTTGTTGCCATAGGAAAGAGTCTTTCATGGCTGACAACGTGTTGCTTCTGTAGTAAAATATATGTTGTAATCTACAAATGAGTTTGTAGTCCAACATGGGGTGACATTCCACAATGAAGGTCACAGCACTATATAGAGGCATTGACACAAACCACGTTTCATAGAACAAAATGGAGTTCACAGTTTGACATAGACATATCCTCAATCTGTCATGCTGCTTTCTGCCTTAACTCAATGGTCAAAGTAGCTGGCCAGGTGTGAGTAGGGAAGTGATCTATGTCTCTTCAATAGCTGCAGTAATTTCCTTGTCCCTCCTCAAACTCGCCCCTGTTCCAAGATGATGGCAACGCTGGTCTCTTGTGCGACCTTCTGATCGATGGAGTGACAAGCTATTTCTTTCTCAAGTGAGTCCTAATCTCCTATTATGCCACAAGTACACAGGCTACTGTGATATAAGCTTACAGTCTATGACACCTGGTCAAAACAATTATTTTGGTAGTTGTTCCCTACAGATTTGGTCTGTGACATGTGAGGTGACTAAACTAATCTTGGGAGCAAAGGGATTCCTAAAGTGAAATATGATTTAGAGGACATTGGCTGGGGTTTGGAATTCAGTACATGATTTTTAAGACTAGTCAGCTCTGGAGTTATCTGCCTTTTCTTGCACTCTTGTACTTGACTTTTGAGTTGTATAGTTTTCTTAGCCCAGAAGCATTTCTTGGTGGGTGTTGCTCATCATTTTGTTAGGCATGTCCAGCACCTCTCAGGATTTGCATCTCATAAATCAGAGTTATCTGATCTGTTCTCTTGGCATAGAAGGATGGTCTATGAGGTGCGGAAGTTTAATTTTCAACCTGCTTGTAACAGCCTGTTGAGACAGGATTCTCCTAGGCCATGATCATTCCGCCTGGAAACAGTTCAAATGATGGGACTTCCACCACAACTTTGTACCTGAAGAAATCCTTCTGCCAAGTTCACTAGCCAGTAGAAGATGCCTCTGCAGCTGTATGATCATTTTCATCCATTTAAAATGGAAAGGATTGCTGTCCCAGTTTTGTGGAAGGAGCACTGGGGACAGCAGGGGTAGCTGGCTTTCTCCAGGTTGCACAAGAAGCTTGTGACAGAGCAGGGACCTGAAAATCTTACACAACTGCTGGGCCAGTCATCGTTTGTACTGTCCCTGCACAGGGGGAATTCTCCACTGACCTCATCTGTGAACTTTAGGGCCACTTCATGCTAATTACACAAGATAAGAAAATGAGAAGTTGGACTCTGAATTTTTGATTTCTTATTTAGTAGTGAGTGAATCATGATGCAAACCCGGCCATATCTGTGGGGCCAGGCTAAGTCAGCAACTCCAGTTCTTCCAGGAGATCCAGCAGACAATAGCCTGATCAGAGAAGAGCCCTGTCACGAAGTGTCCTTCCTAAAGTTGTCAGGCTTTGTTGCTGGGCTCCAGGATCCTCTTGCCTCTTCAGTATCTGGATTCTCTTTTCAGGTGATAATCAGGACTACATCTATATTTCTGGATCCAGGACCATATCAAAGTTCCTGATTCTGGATATGTTTCATACATATGTGAGAACAGGCTGCATATTGACTTCTCTTCTGCTTCCACACTGGTTTTCATGGAAAGAAAACTTCAGTAGGCAGGCCACAAAAGGATGGGGGCATCCTTAGCCCTATCAGCTAGATGTAGGGATTGCCTGAGTAGCTGGATTTCAAGGACACCTCTCTGCCATACCTTTAAGAATATTGTTTCTAGATTTACACCCTGCAAACTGTTATATTCTAGTCTCTAGCTGGTTTCTTTCCCTCTCTGACATAATAGGCCATCTCTCATTATAGTAACTTCCTCCCATTTACCTTCAAGTCAGATAATAAAGGGCCTTTATTCACTTACAATGGATCTAAAATAGTAAAATCCTACTGCCTTCAATATGTTACTTCCAGTTCATCAGTTCAAGATCAAGCCCATTTTATTTGATTAGTTTTCCTTACAGATCAATCTCTCTTGTGCCTTCATTATTTATGTAACTTCTTTCTGGATATGCTGAGCAGGTAGAAAGATGCCCAGTGTTTTACAGGTTTGATCTGAAGGGCTGTTTAGATGGACATGCCAGTTGTTCTGATGGAAAGAAGCATGAGTCTGCTAAACAATCAGTGCAAAAAAATTAAGGTTAAATAGATACTTTTAGCATTACTTTTCCAAGTCAGAGCATACATGAATATTATTCATAGTGCAGTCCATGATTCATAGCTTGATGATTCTGGGCCAAAATAGCTTTTTTAATTTTTTTTTTTTCTGGAGGGAAAGTGTGATAAAGACTAGCTCATTATGAGAAAAATATACTTTGTACTCTCCTTTAATTTTAATGGTCGGACTTGATGATCTTGAGGTTCTTTTCCAAAATAAATGATTCTGCGATTCTGTGATTTCTCAGTGAAGTGGTGGAGGCTGGTGCAGTTACTCCGCTGTCCTTTGTGGCACTCAGTTAAGTCTGATTTTTCATTTCAAGATGTCCACTCTTTGTCCTGTTATCCAGAGACTACCTTTTAGGCTGGACCGCCAGCATCTTTTGGCAACAGCTTCACTTAACAAGGAAATATTTGACTGCAGGATGCACGTTTAAAACATAATAATTTCTCGCCTGCATGTTGTAACATAAGATGAAAACCAGACCAAAGCTGGGAGGCTGTTAGGTGTGATATCTCCAAATTACTTAAAAAAGCAGTTGCCCACGTTTGTAAAATAGAAGCTGAAATTACCTCATCTAAGCCATTCTTAGCAGTTGTCCTACAGAGTTATTGATCCTTGGCTGCTCATCTAATGAGCAAACTACACAGTGGACCACAAGTGCATTTCAGTTTTATGTGTAAGTGCTGTAAATGCTATTTTCAAAGTTAATATATTATTTTTGGCATTTTTATAGCAGCTTATTTAAAGTGTTATTAATGTTTAGAAATGTGATTTGGGGTTTATTTTATGGATGTTTGACTCAGTGTTAAACTCTCTTTATCTCCTATCATCCCTCCTATATTCAGGCTGCGTATATATAACTTCTGGAGTTGCTTGCCTCATTTTGGGTTTGTCCCTGGTTGTTTCATTAATTTCTCTTACATTACTTCTGGTATCATAAGGGAACAGTCTGGGTCCTAAATTCTAAGTCTTAGTGAGTTAAAGATGTCAACTGGATCGATTTCCACACTGCAGAAACTGCAAAAAAGCCTGTGGCTGAGCCTGAGGGGTAAGGACTCGCCCTCCTCATGGGTTTGGGTTTGTGCTCAGGCGGTGCCCCAGCCCAGGGCAGGACGCACACTGCACCAAAGGCAGAGCACCCCAGGGAGCCATTATAACCCTGTGGCTCCCCTCCAAGCCACAGCCCTCCCCTGTTTCCACCTTCCTCTGGAGGAAGTAATTTTGCTTCTGTCCTGGATTTCAGGAGGACAACCTCGCCTTTGTTCTGTGGGTGGCCGGGATTCAGCTCCGGGCTTCCTGACCTACCTCCTCCTCCTCCAGAGAGAAATAAACACGCGTAGGGCAGCACACACACTAGTTTACAGTAGGGGCAGCCAGCAGAGAGCTGTGATGGGAGGTCTCATGCCCTTCAGCTCTTTTGGATAGCTGTCATCTATGCCTTTGATGGAGTGACAGCGCAAAGCACAGCCCCAGTCAGTGAACTGGACTGTCGTCAGGGTAATATGCTACCAGTGTTGGGGCAGGTATCAGAGCCAGGTCCTTCGGAGCAGGTCCTCTGCTCAAACACCATGACAGCTCTGTAGGCACTCCAATACTGTGAGCACACGCAAGGTTGAGTTTCTCACGTCCCAGAAAAAAAGGAGGTTGTGGCCTTGCTTGGCACATCAGTACGTTGTTAAACCATCTACAGATTCTCCTGGGTGGGCAACATAAAGTGAGAAGTACCATCCCCCCTCTGAGTGCCTGAGCTGTCACGGTTTGGCTCCTGAACGAAGAGCCTTACCAGCAAAGGACAGCAGTTTCTATAATTTCAGTTTGCTTGACACAGGGAGCCCTCTGACATACTCCTCAGGGTGAACTAAAGCCTCCCCCCTGCAGCACGTTTAGGGCACCTTCCAGCAGAGCATGTAAGCATGTGCTTAGTTCTTAATGCATGGATGGTCCCAGTGAGCTTCGGGCATGTGTTGAAATATGGATGTGCGTTTGAAGTGCTCAGCATCTTGGGGCTATCAAGCCCCAAATGGATCAATCCCAAGACATTATTCAAATTGCGGGTTTCCAATTCCACATGTTAAAGGGAAAAAAAAAAAAAAAAAAAAGAGAGAATCATTATCTCCATTGCAAAGATGGAAGAATTAAGGTACACAGAGAGGTTGAAGAACTTAGTCAATGTCAAAGCACATGTCCTCAGGGGAAATCCAGAAATATAACCTGTTTCTGTCTGAAACCACTCCTGTTCTCAGCCACTTTGATATCCTTTCACCGTTTCCCCCCTTTTCTTGTTACAGCTGGTGACTATCACCAAGCTGGAAATCTGAATGTAAATTCATTTAAATGACTGTGCTGTTTGCAGCTTTCTGCCTCACATATTTTTGTGCCTGTTGTTTCTGCTATTTGTCCCACATTTTAGAGGACAAGACAGTCAGTAGGTTAAGTGACAGAATGTTTTTCATTTTATTTAAGTATGTCTCTATTAAAATGTAAACTGCTTTCTACCCCCTTTTGGGAAAAAAGAAAAAAAAAAAAGCCTACTCCTGTAGATGCAGTAAAGTCATGGTAATTTTCCCCAATTGAAACTCCCGACTTTGTGTCTTAGCATCATATACAGCATAATTTATAAAAGTGTGAGCAACTGCAGAATTGTTCTCCTAATAGATTCTGAAGATTCCAATTTCCATTCTGCCACACAAGACTGAAAATCCACTTGTGCTCAGTTATCTGTATCTTTGCCTCATCCTCAGACTGCATCAAAAATCAGGTTCAGGTGCAGGTTAAGAGCATGCATTTACCTCAGGAATATGGGACTTATTAAATATCTCTACACAATTAACATCACCATATCAATAAGAATTATCATTATGTCCTGTCAATCAGGTGCTGAATTTTGCTTCAGGGAAACAAAACAATTTAAATTATAGCAAGTGCCCCCCCTTCTTTTTTTACATGCTTCTCTTAAAATTGGATAATTATGTGGCTTTTCATTAGATTCCTCTAAGCATAATAGATCACTATATTCACCCTTTGACCTTGGTGATGAATGTTTCTGGTGAAAACATGTGACAAGCAGTGTTCTAATGAGAATAAAATACTGAATAACTGTGAGTCTCACATAATGAAAGAACAAAAGCGAGAAGCTCAACTACTTTTAAGGTTGCAGTGCAAAATGTGTTCATACAGCAATTCTGATGGATTGGAAAAGCAACCCTTTCTTTTTAAGGTTGTACCAACAAACTTTGGTATCAGATGCAGAGACAAAGGCAAGAAAAGACAAAAGAATCTTTGTATTCTGTGTAAACTCTGTAGGAACATGAGAAGTGGTCTCTCTCTGTGCTGTCCAGGCAAGTTGCTACACAAAGCTCTGCTATTAAGTTTTCCTAAACATCTCAAAATTTTATGTGTGTATTTACACTATAAAAGAACTATAAATTTAATTTGTTTCCAATTATTTAGAGTGGGGCTAAGTAGGTCAAATTCTCCCTCATGCAAACAGCCACACACAGTAGTCAGTAGAGTTACAACACTGGTGATTATTATTTGGTGTGTTTATAAAGCATTATTTTTGTGGACTGACAAAGATGACATAACAGTCACCAGTGCCAAAACAGTGAGGGAAAAAGAAGACGGCTGGCTAAATTAGAAATTGTTAGCAGCTCTTTTTTTTTTTTTTTTTTATTTCCCCCCCCCTGTTTTGCAGTTCTGAACCCTACTGCCACTTTTCAAAAGCAAGCTCGGACCAGGGTTACTTACGCCCACCTCTGGTGTCGTCTTTTAGTCTGTGGTCTCTCTGGAGCAATGACTGCAGCAGGAATGTTTGATTTAGAAGATAATTATCTTATGGTTTTGTTCTATCTTGGTTGCACATGTGTTGCGTTTTTGCATTTTGTCTGATGTCTGGGAAATGTTTATAGGCCGAATTATCATCTCTGCTAACCAAACTTTCAGCCAACTTCTGAAGAAAACCTTTTGCTTCTTGTTTCTGGCTGGGGTTCATCTCTGATTCAAGGTCAACTATTCCTTAGCATGTAATAGAGATGGCTTTTTGTCTGAAACCCTGTCCCCGCAAAGACAGTGAATGTTTTGCTATAGACTTTTGGGACAAGGATTTCAGCTGCGCCTCGTGCCAGGTTCTCCTTTGAGTTATTCCATTATTGCAGTTATTGGCACAACATTATTCTGAACTGAAGACTACATGACGGAGAGGGAAATTTGGCCTCTTGACTTCAGTAACCTTCCAGAATAGTTTGGTCTAAATTATTGCTGCTCTCATATAATAAAATTAATTAAATAACACAAAATATTAATAAAGAGCAACAGCTGTAATTTCCCGAGTAGTTGAGCAGTAAAGCTTTCTAAGTAGCTCCATATGAGGCCAGATCTTCCACTCACACTTGTGAGGAGTTTCAGGGCACAGCCTAGTCCAACTAAATGAGATGAAAAGTCAGGAGATTTGTACGGTAATTTGAAAACAAAATGAAAAGCCAGTATAAGTATAAAGTCCAGTTTCTCTTTCCCTGTGTCTGTAAGCACCGTGAACAATAACACACTTTAGGGGAATTTAAAGGATGAAGAAGGCCTAACGGGCATGCTATGCTGATAAGTAGGTGCATTTTCCATGCTTCCTATGGGATGGCCTGGAGAATACTCCACGGGGGGAAAGATGTGCCATGGGGTCCCTTTCCACCGGCAGCCCTTGCCTCGTGGCTTAGCCCTCCCCATCAGCTGGTCCACATGACGTGTGGGGTTTTACCCCAGGAAGCACTGGGTGCTGGGGAGGGCTCTGCCCTCATGCTCCCTCCTTGCTCCAGGAGGCTTTCAGCCACCACGTTTTACCAGCTGCGTAAAACGTACCACCTCCCCTTCCTGCCCTGGGTAAGCGAGCACGTGAAAATATCCAGAGAGGAAAGAAGAGCATGGTTATAGCAAGGTCTAATGAAAGAAGAGCGTGGTTATAGCAAGGTCTAGTGAAGAGAGCAAGTTTTGATTTTCACGCAGGTGAAACATTAAAGGCAAAATAATCTCATTGATTGTTTGTTACGGTTGTCTGAATTGAGAGCTGTCTCCTAGCAGGTTGAAATTTACTGGGACAGATGGAATCTCATGAACTTAGATCAAAAGGAGAATAAAAATGAAGGATCTTAAAAGAAAATTACCCCAAATAAAAATGTTATTGTCAGAAACAAATAAATAAAAATGTACTATATGCATTAACCACTGCTGTCTGCTTACCAAGTGACTATCATTTAAATTTACCACAACAAATACTTTTGTTATACACCAGTGAATTTCTCATAAAAAAAATAGAAAGAAAGCAAAAACTTTGGTCTCCTAAAACTTCCACAGGATTCGATTAAAGTTAACCTGCAGAGCAATGCTGTGTCTCACAGGATGCATATGAAGATGCTCATATCTACAGGATCAAAGTAACATTAAGTTCAGATGTACATTCTTTTTACTAGTTTCCACACTATCTGTATAGGTTTTGGGTCCCACACAAACTGTTTTGAACCTGCCAGTCAAACTTAGAAAATCTACATCTAAAATATGGTAGTTACACCATTCACAAAGATAGAAGGGAAAAACACAAGGTGGGATGTAATGTTTTTTTTCCTGCAGAAAGGATCAGTCCTTGTCCTGCCCATGCAGCCCTGCTATGCTGTGCCATCCCCACCTCTGAGCTGGCTTTGGTGCCTATCCCACCCCTTATCAAGGCAGCTTAGAGCAACAAGGTGCTAACCAGGCAGGAAAGGTGACTGGTTTTATCCCAGAAAAAAACCAAAACAAACCAACCCAAGTTTTCTTCAATTTTGTTCCCTTCTACCAGTGAAGGGAAGGGAAAGGAAGGGAATGGAAGAGAAGGGAGACAAAGACAGACCCTAATGCTTAACTGGGAAATGCTTCGGCTGGAGCTTACAACTTCTTAGACACCAATGCAAGACACAAACCTATAAGAACCTGGGCTACATTAGTTCTGGTGTGCATGAAATGAACATATTTTTTGTGGATCAAACCAAAGCTTTGTTATTGCAGTTACTTCTCTTCTTCATAGTGGTGGTGTGAGAGGCAATGACAAGCTCTGGAAGCCATTCATTATTCATTCTGTTATCTATCTATCTATCTATCTATCCTATTCCAGTATAAATGCATCTTATACAGTTGCTGTTCAGAAACCAGACTGACTTAGGTAAGGGACCAAAGACTTCTATAAACTATGACATTAAGCCCAAGGAAAATTTTTTTTCTTCCTTCTCACACTGAAGTTATCAGCATCTCAAAGCAGGTGGCTTAGACAGCTAGGGCTGGGCTAGGAAAATTTCTGGCTGAAGAAAGAGGCCAAATAACAGAGAAAGGGACTCATTTCATACCTTGCATTAAAGACCATGCTAACCACATCGCAGCCCGCGCTGCTCAAAAAACACTATTGCGCTGAAGGAACCCCAAAGCTATACAAAAAATAAAGAAGGTTTGAAAACACCACATAGCCAGAGAGGTCTTCATCCTGTCTCTGGATGGGTTTCTAATGCTGTTTCCCAGCTAGGTGTATGTGAAGGGAAGGTTTCTGGAAAAATAAATGTACCTTTTTGGAGAACAGAAGGAACACACACAAATATTGTAATCAGCCACATGTAATTGCACGGCTTTTTGCAACTTCATTGATACCGGATATTTAGTAAACGAACCATCAGGGATGTGGTAGGAGGCGAGGGAAGTTCCCCAGACAGCTGATGTACCTGATGGACTATTTTTCACTTGTGCTAATATATTGAAAATGGCTGACCTAAAGGAAAGCCTATGTTCTCATGATAGGATTGACATCTTGAAGGGTTGGAGATTGACTGATGCCTGTGACTCTTCAAGCCCAGAATAAATAATGACTAATTATACCAATAAATCATATAAATAATACAATAGCTGCCGTTCTACTTAATTTTATATCTTTGGTTCCCATCACAGATCTATTTCATTTCCCATTCACTAAGCCTTTCTTTATTCTCCTGTGTATTCCTTCTCATCATTGATGTTTTTGGCTTGGACTGTACTACAGAGCTTAGCTACTTTTGGTAAGAGGCATGGAAAAAAATCATCCAAGCAACTCAAAAACCTGTGCCAATAAAACTCCTGGTATAGACATAATTTTACTGGCAACAAAATCATTTTACTCCATAACTTATTTTATTTTGGGAGCTGGTAGAACTCCACATAAGTTACAGGGACAACAGGACTCTTGCCAGCTTTACTGGTAGGACCAGCTGCCAGAGGTATTTCAAGATGGTTTTAACAGCAACTGCTTCTAGGAGGAAAAATCTGATTCTCCTTCACTTCAGACTCTCCTTTACTTTTCCCTCATTTTTGCTACAAGAATCACCCACTGCTAACAATAAGTGTAAGTGAATCAGTATTAACATAATTTTGCTGACTATGCAGACAAGGACAAACTGTCTCCCAGCCAAGAAACCAGAAGTAGGTAGGGGGATAGTTAATTTAAAGAAACACTGATATAGTTCAGGGAAGATTTTTAGCATGTGGTCAATAAATAGCATTGAGCTCCAGGTATGTTTATTTGTGTCATTTACCTGTCTGCTTAGACAGAATCTTTGGGATTTCAGTAGGTGGGTAGAGGAACCTTGTATTGATTCCTGTATAATTTTTGAATTAAGACCGTGCAGAGAGAGAATGAGAGTCCTTCCTTTTCCTCTTCTTATCAGAATTAATCGGAAGTAGAAACTGATGACAGGTCAGGAGTTTTTTTTTCTTGTTATGGGCTATTCCTTTTCAGGGACAATGAAGAGCTTGTTCTCCAGGGTTCCCCTTGCTGCAGTGGTACATAAGCCCCTGTTAAATGACTCTACCAGCTTCCTCAGGCCAGTCCCCATAATCACCAATTATGTTTTATGGCATTAAAACACGTAAAACGTTGCCCTCTAGCATCTGCAACACGTGCTTTTGTCAAACCCCCCTGATTTGCCCTGGGGCTTAAGCCATTCCTGAGCCCTGCGGTCATGCATGGAGCTCAGCCGGGGCAGCACGAGCCCCTCAGCCCCATCAAAGCACACAGCCATCCCGCTGCTCCGGGCATCCTGGGGCTGCTCTGTGTCCAGCAGCACATCTTCCCTAATCCTGCCTCTCTCAGTCGCTTCTTCCTAATCATTCTTCTAAGTAAAGTTAGCAGCTATGCCCACTTCGGAAACGGTTTTGCTTAGACTAAGAAGCTGTCACAGCGCTGAGAAAGCTGCAGCTTTAACCAGATTTCATCTTTGTGTGTCACTGCTCATGTCAAAGTATAAATGTACTCAGACATAAGAGTTGTCCTGCTTTCATCAAGGGAGCCAGCCTGCCTTCGCCTAGTTCCGCTTGGTTAAGCTTGTTATTTAAATTGTTAAAATTGAGACATCGGCAGTAAATTTCAGAGAAGATATAACAATTATTAGATACAAGCAGGGCTCTTGTACTTGTGAACATATTATGCCCTCCATCCACACGGAATTAGCCACAAATAATTTACAGCAGTTTCTTTAAGAAGTGTGCCCTGTAGTACTTGGATGACATTAAATCACAGCCATTCCCAACTGGATCATATTTCCAACTTTAAGATAGATTTGATGCTCGTCAGCACTGTGGCTCAGCACTCCAGGGGACTACCTTTTAAACCTGCCAGCTCTCGAAGAACTGAGCTTTGATTCCCAGTGCTGCCTCCCGGCTGAGACCCACAAGGGTCGATCTCTCCAGTATGCCAGACCAGGCAGCTCCATTACCCCTTGGAGGGCGAGAAGGACCAGGAGGACATTTGGGTGACCTTGAGCCATTCAACTCCCACATGAAAACGACTGACGGTGGGAGGGGGCGTGTATTCACATCTTGCTCTGGCAGCTCTGAGCAAGAAGGGTCACTGCTAAGGCTGGAAGAAAAAACAAGTGGTAGGAGGAAACTGAGAAGGTTACACCAAAAAGGGGCGACATGCATGTATATACAAGTAAAATGGGACACTTCTTGATCTTATTATGGACTGTACAGGGAGTGAAACTCATTTGGCTTTTCCATCTGGGCTTGACTTCCTCATGAGCTTCACATCCCCTCAGAGGAGATTTAACATAAACAGCTAAAAGGTTAAAAGGTAATAGGAATATTGACAAAAGCTGCCTAATGCGAGAAGGGGAAAGAGGTAAGAGCCACCAGAAGGTGCCTGTGGTCCTGTCTGTCCCACTGGGGAGACATGCCTTTGGTGGTGGCACATTGGCAGGGGGCAAACAGATGGATGCAGGGATTTCTAAAGCCTTCCCACACTTTAGGTGTCCCAGCATAGAGCTGCAGCTCTGCTGTACGTTTTTGCAGGAAGCAAAGTGTCATGGGGGGCCCTTCCTGGGACAGCCAGGAAGCCAGAGCCCTTGAGTAGCATGGTAGGGGTCACCAGCTTCCCCCTTTCCACACAGAGGACTGGAAAGGGGATGGAGGGCTCTGTATTGCTCTCCCTCCTGCACCACCAGCGCTCTGCTGTGGAGAAGAAGGGGAAGGCTAAGGAGTGATTTGTGCCAGGAGAAGACCAAGGGCACACTATATCTTCTTCGAAACACCTTTTAAAACAGGGATCAATACATGGCTCCCAGAGTTACAGTCTGGCTCCTGCCCTTTACTCACAGTAGTGTGAAGGCTTCAGTCCAAGCTTATAGGAATAAAGGACAACAATAATATTGCCACTGACTCCCAAGAGCCCTCTGTTGTAAGATTTAACAGCCACAGTAGGTCTCTGAATGCTGGAAGGGGGCCTGGATGGCCCTGGAGAGGGAGAAATGGAAAGATCGATCAGCAAGCCCTGTGTTGTTTGTTTTGTAGAGATAGATACAAATATTCTTCCCATAGAATTTTGTTTTTTTTCAAATCCAGGCCCAATTTTGCAGGGAAAGGACATGTAGCCCTGAAAAAAAGAGGACGGGAGAAGGGCACTGGGACTCACTATCTCTCTCTACACCCAGGTAGTGCCCGCTTGGTACATAGTCTCATCTCATTTTCACAGAGGCAATCTTCCACAAAGTCATGTATATCAGGTGACTAATCATGTCTTTACAGGGCAGAAGGGTGTTCCTGCTTGAAGCCAAAACCCAGATGACTCTTACGTTTCAGCTCAAGAAGAAGATGTGCAATCCATCCAATGCCATGGGGACAAGATGCTGCGTGGTGTGCCCATTGCAGCTAGTGTGTCTCTGACACCTTGCCGTGATTGTGCATGTACAGACCATCAGCTCGGCACATTCACAACAGGTTGACCCATCCTTGACACATCAGACTTGCCAGTCACCCTAGCGCCAGCCTGTGTGTGCACATCTCTCTCTTGTCCAGGACACCCAGCTGCCCTGAGGCATGCTAGCAGCAGAACTGCATTTCTGGCCATGTCTTGATAGACCAGGAGATGTGATCAGGCCTAGAATTGTGTGGTACAGGTTAGGGATGTTGGCAGGAAGGGTAAGGGATACTGACGGAGGTGCTGGTGTCCTTGCCAGAGGTGGAAGCAAGGAGGCCAATGAGGGAGGAGATCAAATCAGGGGGACGTTGGCAACTTGGAACTAGAAGGCAAAGACTAGAAGAAAAGCAAGAGTTAAGAGTTTAAAAGACTGTTTTCCTCTCCTCCCACACTGAATGATGGGACCATTCTTCTCACTGCTGGGAACACAGATTTTATTCCAGTATATAGGAAATTTTCTCTCTCCTTCTGTAAAGGTTGGAAAGACAACTATCAAAGAGCAAATTAGGTACTCCATGGAGAATAGCTGCCTTCTCGGGACTTGCCTGTTTGGAGGAGCTGGATGCAGGGAGATGTGGGTGCTGCGAGAGTCCTCCCCAGCATGAGGTAATGGTCATACCAGAAGTCAAGGCCGTTGGCAGAAGGAGCCATGCTGAGGGGTGAGAGCCTGGCACAAGGATGGCTCATCCGTCCACGTCACCCTGGGGTACCTGAGAAGTGGACCGGGCAAGCTGACCTGCTGTCCTTGGGTTTGTTTCATTCTCAGCTTTGAATGAATGGGCTTTGACTCCTTCAGGTGAAGCATCTGAGCTGAACCCAGCAACTTTCACCAAGTCTTACTGCACTACTGAGTGCTATCCCTCACTGGGATGATTTTCCAGGAGGGGGAACCCCGAGGTCTCCTTTCTGAATGACTTTTGCACCTTGCAATGAAAGCAAAAATGTCAAGTCATTTTTTAAAAAAGCCAGACCACTCAGACAAAAATTGCCCGTACAAGCCCAAAGTGCCATTCCCACAGGAGTGCTGCTAAAATAGGCTGCAAATACCATTGGGCTTGGTTTTCATCTTTTCTCTCTCAGTGTGACTATGACATGTGCTGGTATTTGCTTTGCAAGATAACAACAGACATAGGACATTTGAGGAAATACGAGGAGACAGCTAACCATAATATCTGCAACATTATCAAAGCCGGCATAATGCTGGTCTGAGTCTAACAGGAAAGCAGCCGTGGTACAAACTGGACACATAACTTTAAAAATGTCATGTCTCGTTATCAGCAACGCGACCAGCCACTCCTTGGTTAAAAGCGGCTGCGAGTCTGTAGAGGGAACGCAACGCTGCGCTCTCCCCAGCCGTGATACAAGTTCCCAATATGCAGCATCTTCACTTTAAAATATCACACTAACTAGGCACGGGTGTTGACAGCAGTCCAAAAAATCCTCACGGCTGGCCAGTGGCTGAATGGAAGAGGAAAGCTTCCCTTTCATTTCTCCTGGTCTGCCTTCCTGAGCATTGTCCTCGCGCGAGCCCCGCCGCGCTCCTGCTTCAGCACGAGCACCAATAAGCACATTTTACAATTGTTTGCCGGGTTCAAAACACTTGAAACGTTTCAAAGCACCTGACATCCTTTCAAGTTAGCTGCTAAAAAACCGAGCGCAAACAGAATGGGTTTCAGAGAAGCTCTGTCAATCAGCGCTCAATCTGTATGTTCTCCGAGACATTCCTTATCCTGGCTGATTTATTTCATATTAAAAGGGCTGTCAATCTGTATCACAAGAACAGGTTGAAAAAAAAAAACGTGAGTGATGTCTGTGACTTTTTTTTTTGTTTATTTAAAATGATATTCCCCTCCTCCTTCTTTCCCCCCTCCCGTGCTCTCTTATCCACCCCCACCTTTATTTTTCTCTGCAGGTATGGCGTGAGTGTTGTATACCACATGCATTTAAATTAGAAATATATTTTGCAAAGCTGTGGCAGACCCTTCTTTATTATCCATCAAATATATCCCTTTTACCATCTGATGGCTTGGCAACAGGATCATCTCTCTTTCAGTTAAAATAAATGGGCCAGTAAAGTGGCGGAATATTCACTGTGCTGAAAAGACTTTACACTAGTTAATGTACACTGCGTGTTGTGGGTTTCATTAGAGCAGAATACTAATGATGCACTGCATGTCTCCCCACGGTATCACTTTATTGTACCAGCTGTATTATTGTTTTATATTAATATATTGATTATTGTCTTTTCCTCTAGTGTGTGTTTTGTCTCCCGACTTTTTTCTCCTGGCATTGCTTACCTATTACAGTTGGCAATTGTTTTCAATATCACATTTTTGGAATGAATGTTGATATTTATATAATTTCTTTTTGTTTTCCCCTATGTCTCTGAAGTAATTAATTTCCCTTGTTTGCTGCACAGATGTTGGGATATTTTTCAGTGGAACTTGATAAAGAATGACATCTTCACATACAGGTATAGAGGAAAACCGGATAAATATTTTGGCATTTCAGATGCCAAGGTGGGGAGGTATCTAAACTCTCAAAACACCAATTCTTGGTGTTGGACAGAGGTTGAGAAAGATCTGGTTTCTGCATCTTTTCCACAGTTTGTTGGATTGCTGAACTCAAAGAGCTTGTTTGCTGTAGCTGTGGGATAACCCCTGCACCTGGGCTGGGTGGCTGTTCTGTTCCTCTGAGGAAAGGAGAGATGAAAGCTGAGTTACCAGGAAGAATCTGTAATTTAAGAATACGTGGAGTGTAAAAACACCATCACTTTGATCCATGTCAATGCAACAGCTAACACTGTGGGATCTGGTCCAGGTCTGGAGCTTGTAGGCACTGTAGCAATACAGATAACAAAGAAGAGTAACATCCTGGTAAAATATGCAGTTATGTAGCTGTTTATGTCTTGTGGCTGAGAAACAGTGAATTCTCTCAGCATTTTTTAAGGTGTCATAATTCTTCACTATTATGACTTTTTCACAGAGAGCTTGCTGATGATGGTAAGTCTGTGAGTCACTTGAACACACCGCTGGCCGTGTCAGGGAGGAGAAAGTGAGGGGTTGACAATTGACCCATTGCTGTAGGGAGAGGTACTCGGTCCTCCACCCCTACCTGTGGGGTGGAAAACCTGTGAGCTTGGACTGGTGTTGGAGGATACAGAGCCTTGAAGGCAAGTAGGTAAAGAAACTCCAGGAAAAAAATTATTTGGAAGAAGATGTGGCAACGTGGTTGGTTGGACACCCAGTGCATGGCCCTGCCCTCTTCAGGTGTGCGTGAGGTGGATCCAGCTGTGGCTGGCAGCTGGTCTGTGAGCCTCACAGCTGCAAAATGTCTTTGTTATTCCTCCCCGGCTTGCAGTGTGGGAAAGTTCTGGTACCTCCTTCTGACAAACCAATGTGGATCAACGACCTGCTCTCCGCAGCTGAGCTATGTGCAAGTAAAGGGGTTTGCAGAGTGGCTGGAGCACTGTTGTTTGTGCTGCCCAGGAATGAGGGTGATGAGCATTAATACATTATGTGCATAGGAAGGGGTAGGAAAAGGCTGTATTTGAAGAGGTGAATCAGGTGACAGTGCTGGGTTTCATGACCACAGGAGAACAGCCTCCTGTTGCTGTGCTGGTGTCTCTGGTGCTCAGCATCCTTCCACCACAGTGAGCTTGTGCTGGAAAATCAGGATGCATTTGCAAGCCCCGCTGCTAAGGTACAACCAATGCGTAGGCAATATGTAACTACAGTAATCAGAGAACTGTGTAAACTCAACAGCAGTTAAGGAAGGGAGATGGAGGCTTTTTTTCTGGTGTGAAATAAAAATCAATGTCTAATAACTTTTTCCTTGAAATATTAAACTGGAAGGCGACACGAAAACTACCAGGTAGACTGTAAAAGCACTGGAATAATCCATAGTGAGCCCCTGTGAACCAGCGTTTCCATCTGCTCCATGTGTTTGCAACTCTGGCAGTCGAGGCACAAGGAAAGGTCTTTTTGGCAAAACCTGCTCTGTCACTAGAACTACTCCTAGGGGGTAATTCCTCTAGTCTCTTCAACCCAAATTTGTGACTGGTTTTACCCACCGACTCTCTCCATGGAGTAAGTCAGCATGACTTGCTGACTCCAATAGGGGAAAAACAATTTACAGTCCTTACGGGTATGATTGACCTTGATGGATCATTCTTAAAATGTCAGCATCAGCATTACAAAGACGTTGTGAGGGTGATTATAATAGTAAAGCTCACTAGTGGACAAACAGTTCATAATGGCAAAGGAATTATTTTGCTGAGACAGTGAAATCATCTACTCTCTGTGGCAAAGAAACTGCCGGCAGAAAGACTTTTTTGTTGATTTCTATGTTGCTGTTTTTGTCTTTTACTGGTACAGTTACATAAGGTAGGGCTAAGATGTCAAGGTGGTGTAGCAGCCTGTATTTTTCTTTTCCAAATTAGAGGTTAAGTAAGCCAATAGAAACTCGGTAGGAGTTGGGAAATGCTGACTCTCAGAGAGGCAAGATGCTGTCAATCACCTGATGAGTGATATTCCTGTTTGTGTGTCGGTCGCTCCTGAACCTCAGATCCTGGCACGAGCGAGAGGCTGGAGTTTCTTCCTCTCACAAGAACTGTGGTCCCCAGTGCCCTGCCCGGTTCTGCGTCTGCTGCCCACATCTCATTCCTGACTGTTAATTTCTTTATGCTCCTGAGAGCTGTAGCAGAAAATCTTGTCATTGCCTCCCTTTCCCTTGTTTTTGACTCCTCT
>JAOXJM010000012.1:34446141-34447531 GCA_026413425.1 Tringa solitaria
AGCAACTCACATATGCATTTTCAAAGCAATATGGCAGCTGAGGAGCCACAGTGATTGAACGGTGTGGGGCAGGTGGGTAACACCATCTTCCTGTACAAACCTGGAAAAATTACACCTGGATTCCTGCCTTTGCTGCCTTTTTATCAGAAGGAAGCAGACAATGTGGAGGGAGTTCAGAGAGACCAACACAAAATGATTAAAAGGCTGGAGGGAGAAGGGCTGGAGGGAGACAGTTGAGCACATAAGCAAGGCGTGAAAACTAAATGTATATAGTTTATGTAAACAATCTTTAAGGAGAGACCATGACAGCATAAAGTATAAATATCAGGAAGGGAGGGGAATTGTTTTGAGTTGGTAGAAGGAGTTACAGCTAAAGCAGAAGAAGTGAAAGTAAGAAAAGGAAGATGTACATGGCCTTATGAGAAAAATTTTCCAGAGAGTGAGAGCTACAGGACCATGGAGCAGTCCTCTAAATGAATTGGTGGAAGCTCCATCTCTGGAGACATTTAAATCTGGACCGTACAGAGCATTAGAAAATATAAAAATACACTGTAGGGAACAATCCTGCACTGTCAGGGGATGGACTAGATGACTTAATGCATCTTTTCCATTTCTAATTTCGATGATTCTATGGCTCATTAATTGCATATCATACAAATGCAGTAAAATTTGATGGGAATTAAAAAAAAAAAAAGATCCCACATTGTGGGAAGGCTGCCAGACTGAGTATAGACATATTCCTTAAAACATAGGAGACAAGTACATCTCTCCTTAGGGTTGTTATTATGAAAGTTATTCTATTCACATTTTCTTTAGGATATTCATGCGGCATGTAACTGAGTGCAGGGTAGGTGATACTTTGCTATGAGCATGTCTTGTGAATTGATGCTTTGTGCTGTTTCCTTAGAAACATAAAAATGCATGGTTTCCTGCACTGGGATGTACTGGGGCAAAGTGAAGCAGTAATATCCCTTTGCAAAACCGGTATTATATAGGGCTCAATCTTTTTCTGTTGAAATACACAGCAGAACTTTGACAGATTTCAGTCACGTGGGACCAAAACACCATGTTGCTAGGAGTCTCTGGGTCCAGAGCCTGCTAGAAAACTCAGAAGCAGTTTCTCAATGAGAGGACAACAACATTTTGAAGACGTCTGGGATTATTTGTTGACGGTCTTTAAATACATGCTGATTCTTCATCCTACGCATAGAAGTCATTACGAAGCTCAAGCCAACCTTTTTCTCCTCCCAAGCACATCTCACACCTTGAGTGGGAGACTCGTGTAACAGACTGCTTCTTCTTCAGCCTTTCCCACAGAAAGAGCTATGCCCCATACTTTTATGCAGGGCAACATGGTGGCCTCCTCCCTCAGTCGAGGCAGCCCTGAGCA
>JAOXJM010000012.1:34447631-34467537 GCA_026413425.1 Tringa solitaria
GAGCACTGCCACCTTCCGCCCAGCGGCGCCGCCTGTGATGATCTTGGAGCAGAGAAGAAACCACAGCATTGCTGCTCAGCTGGGGACACACCGCACCTCTTGACATGTGGTACGCCATGACATTGGCTTAAAAGTGGGGAAAAGGATACCTGAAAAGTCTCTGCCCTGTAGGGACTTTGGGAACACAAAACTGTGGCCAAGTTTTTGCCTCAGCTGAAGCTGAGCTGAGCTGAAGGTGCTCAGAGTCTTCATTGGTGAACTCACACTAGGCAGCATGTGCGTTGGGCTTTTTTTACCTACTTGTCTAGAATAGTATAATAATGTTTAAAAAGCAGCACAGTTGGGTGCAGCTGGCCAGTAACTCAGCTTTATGGTATCTTAGCAGAAAATTGAGTGAGGCAGGGAATCAGGGTGTACTAGCACATACACATAATATATTTCATTTCACTAGCTGCTCACTAAACACAAACCACATCTTTTTCTTCCTGTCTAAACAAGCTGCTATGGAAAGTTAAGTCTTGTCCTCTTAATTTCTAACCTCACTGTCTTAACTCGCTCTGTCCTGAGCTGTCTCCCTGACCATATAAACTGCAAAACATCGAGTAAATCAATTTATGTTTCCATTTGAACTTCTTGTTACAGATGTTCATTTGTTTTCAAAAGCTGCACACACTTCTTCAATAGGTTAACTATGAGGCCCCGTTTTCTCCAAAGAACTCTGTAATAATTAGCTTATCCTGTGCTTTGGTGAAAGCCTGTAGCCTGTGAGTAGCACACCATGACAGTGCCATTTTCCCCTAAACTCCCGTTATATTTTTGGCACTGATCAATTCACACAGTAGTAGTGACTTCTTATATAGGAAGTGAATTGATTTCATATAAAAAGAAATAAGGGGCAGGAACAAAGCAAGGTGGCCATTGCAGAGAGAAGCAAAGCAGCAGATTCTTATTTGAGTTATAAGGCACCTTTGTCAGGGAACTGAAGGAGAGGGGAGATGGCGAACCAGCCGGGCAGTAGAAAGGAGACATCTCTCACTACCCTCCTGGTCCATGGTGGGGAGATACCAGGGCTACTGAGGGCACAAGGGTGGACCTCAGCGCTGGAGACCTGCTGAGACCGTGCCCAGGGCGCTGAGGAGCCTCAGTGCTGAGTTTGTGTCTCCTGAGTTATTACCTTGTGTGTTATTGCTTTACCACTGGACCTTGATCACTGCACGTTTTACTAATAGACCATGACATAGCAGCACCACCACACTGTTGGTGAAAAAGATGCTTCCACATCACAGCTTTTTGGAAAGATGTCTATTGTTCTGCATATTTTTTTCCTTCAGGATGGAGTTCATGTAATTTCTTACCCTTGCAAAGGCGAACTCTCACCTTTGTTCTACTCTGGTCTCTGGAATAGAGTAACAAATGTGATTGCTGTAAACCTACTTTGGGTGGTCTCTTCCCAAGCTCCCCTAACCTTCCTCACCCTTGTTGGCTTCTTTAGATCCCAGTTGCAAGGCCATAAAGAGATAAGACCTCCTCTGTAGCTACTCTGTCAAAATAAGAATAAAGGGAGAAGAGTGTGACCTATACTCACAGCTTGCGAGACCAACGCTGGCATCTGAGAAAGAAGAGTCTTAAAAAAGTAATAACATTAATGGAGATGTAGAACTGTCATATTTAATTTACAATGGGCAGACAATTCCAGGCAATCACTCCCACAGCTCTCATAACTCAGACACATTGCATATATGTGTGCGTGCACGCGCGCTGCATTTATATGTGTGTGTGTATTGCATATAGATATGCAGAAAACTCATTATCGTGTACAGTAATAGTAAATATTTCATGGGCCTCATTCTTTACCTCTTAGTCCTTAGTGAAGCCACTAAGGGAAGTTTTACCTGAACAGGCGTGACAAAGGCAACAAGACTTGGCTCCATATTGACCGCTGGGCTTCATCTCACTCCGCTGTTCCTTGGTGGTGACAGTAAAAGCAAGGGGACACCTCCTTTTCCCCTGCACCACAAGGAGCAGGCAGAGCAGTTCTTGGGTTTTCTGTCTCATTTTAGAAAGAGGTGGTGAGGACTGCCAGAGGAAAGTTGGAGCAGTGACTCTGCGTCCTCTGCACATCCCCAATCTGTTCCCCTGGGAAAGCGAGAGCCTGCGGAGAGCTGCTTGCTGATGTGCACCCCTGTAGTGCCCATGGGAATGGTCTAGCTGGAGTGCAAACATCTATTTTTGCTGTGTAAAACCAGATTAGCTGCTTGCAGCTCCTTAGCAAATTATTTTTAAAAAATCAAATGAGAAAACTTAATGCCACTTCTTCCTTACTCTATGCTGCCCATCTGAAATTACGCTTACTTGATATGAAGTGTCTATTTGCCTGTGAAGCCTGACATGGTGCTGGTTCTTCAGATCTGGGCTGATTCAGCTCTCCTTGCTCACCTACAGCCTTAGTCCAACAGGAGTCTCTTAAGAATTAATAGACTACTACATGTGAATAAGGGGTGAGGAATCAGTTTTTCGCTGAACGTCAGCGTGTTTCAGATTCATTGGGCCCATGGACAGTGTTGCTCATGCTGAGTTTACCTAGCCCAGAAAGAGTCTTCTGCTTTTCTGACTTCTTTCTTGTCAAATGGAAACCAATCAGTTCTCAGAGGCTGTTGAACTGAAACCAAAAAGCTGGTCTAAAACATATCTTGCTGGAAATTGGCAAGCCTATCTACCTGCTCCACATCAGTGCCTTTCTGCTCAAGTACTGTCTTTACTTGGCAGCAACACAAGATGGAATAAAAACAAGCAGT
Source organism: Tringa solitaria (assembly GCA_026413425.1). NCBI lineage: Eukaryota > Metazoa > Chordata > Aves > Charadriiformes > Scolopacidae > Tringa > Tringa solitaria. The sequence goes on from JAOXJM010000012.1 coordinate 34,450,427, forward strand.
TCTTCCCAAATTCCTGCCTGCTTAAATTTTCATACAAGATTAAATGATTTTTTGTCTTGTTATTATACCCCCTGGGTTCCTGCAGTACAGGTTGTTTTATGCATAAATCATTTATAGCTGACACATTGCCTATAATTTTCTCCAGAAACGGGTAATTTCTTAGTGCAGTAAATTCACTATAATTTATAGCAGAAAACACCTTGGAGTTACCGAGCTAACATTCCTCACTTGTGGTCTTAAGCTGCCAGGCGTTGCTGTGCTCCTGCTGGCTACCAAGCAGTCGCTGTGCTTCGCCCCCCCCCCAGCAGCACCTGCCTATCTGTTACTGGCAAAATTAGGCAGGGAGACAGAAAGACCCCAACAACTTGTTTGCAAAGTGCTGTGGAACCAGCCAGACCAAAAGATGCTTACTTTTGCTTTATTTTGGCATTTTGTTCGATTGCGGGCCCAAAGAGACTTAGTCATCCCACAACAGTTAACCTTTTCTATTTGTTGCAGTTTAAGTCATTAATTAAAGAAAAAAGAAAGAAAAAAAAGAAAGTTCCCTGTGTGACATGGAAGAAGTTTTTCTGAGGAGATTAATAACTTTCTCAGTCACATATGGTCAAGCCCTGTTTGCTTCCAGCCGTATTTCATAATTCTCTGGGGCTTTTTTTGGTGGTAGCTTGTCAAAAAAGCCACACGTTACTCTGATTTATCTGAGAGCCGTTTCATGCCAAGCCTGGAGCTTCTCAGCCGTGCTTTGCTTGTATCATTTGTCCAGTGAAATGATAAGCTGAAAGCTCTTGCCTTGTAGTACAGGGTAAAACGTGCCTGTGTGCTGCACAGCCTTTGTCCTCCTCTGCGGCACATGAAGCTCAGGGGGTGCCTGTGTGCAGCTGTTGTACTGCTTTGAATGCTGCTTGTATGAAGGCAGTTGCTCCCCTTGATGAAGGGAAGGAGCGATCACACTCCTTTATACACTTCGAAAGTGCAAAAAGGAGTTACTGGGGGTTAGTGTGTGAATTTGCAACTCATCTGCTGCTCAAAGATAAAATTGTCTAGGTTGGAAGGGACCTTTCAAATCATCGAGTCCAACCATCAACCCAACACTGCCAAAACCATCACTAAACCATGTCCCTTAGCACTATGTCTGCCTGTCTTTTAAATACCTCCAGGGATGGTGACACCACCACTTCCCTGGGAAGGCTGTTCCAATGCTTGACAACCCTTTCGGTGAAGGAATTTTTCTTCAGGCCATTTCTTCTTGTCTTGTTGCCTGTTCCTTGGGAGAAGAGGGTGACCTCCATCTCGCTAATCACTTGGGTATTTCTCACGTAAATGTCCTTCCGTGGGTCTGTAGCCCTTCTTGGTGAAAACGGGGTTTGCTCCCTGCAGCACAGCTGAGCTGTGGTGTGTGCAAGGCTGTGTCCGAGGGCAGGTCCCACAGAGCAGCTACTACAGGGTAAAATCCTTCTCTAGCTTCCCTCCTGGGGACATTTTTATCTGTCTTGCCCAAGGACAGCCTCAGATGATGAAGACAACCGTGAAAAACATCTCGTCTATCCTCTGCGCAGCCCCAGGGGGGCACTGGCTCAGCTCCTGGCTTTCCCTTGGACACCCACAGACCAGCACAGGGTGGTGGTGCCAGTGGAGGTTCCACGAGGCTGGTCTGTCACAGTGGGACTTGTTTAGTCTAGCAAGGGGATGGCTGGGAAGAGATAGGATCACTCTCTATAAATACATTGGGGGTAAACAACAGGGAGGGAGAAGGGATTTAAAAAAAAAAATAAATTATTTTCAATTTTAGGACCATGTTGGCACAAGAACAAATGCTTATAAACTGGCCACAAATAAATTTAGGCTGGAAATTAGAAGAAAGTCCTAATCAGCAGAGCAGGGAGGTCCTGGAACAGCTTTCTGATCAGAGCAGCAGCGGGCAAAGCCGAACTGCTGTTAAGATGGTGGTGGATAACTACATGAAAGGTTTTATATGTTATGCTTGTGCTAAAACGACACTGTCTGGAAAGTGCGGGAGGTCCCTTCCCATTCTGCTTTCTCTGCAATGTCTCTCAGTGCCTCCTTAAGCTCCTCAGGGAGGGATTCTCCTAAATCATTTCTTCTCTCACAGTCCAGACACATCAGCTTTTCAGTCCAGGGGCAAGACGTTGATCAGGGAAGGCTCATCCTCTTCCTCACACTCTCTGAGCTGAGGTCAACCCAAATAAAAGAGGACACTGGAAGCTCAGAGAAGCTAGCAAGATCTAAGTTTTAATAAATTGTTTTTCAGAGAAACTTCTGAGATTCTGTCATTCTCCACACATTATTGCCAGTGTCAAGGGCCCAGGTTTTCATCACTTACTTACTTCTAAATCATAACTATTTACTCTTGGAAACTCAGGCCCAGGTTTGAAATACCTACAGGCTCTTGCTGAAAAGAAGCAGCATATGTAAGCCATTTGTGAGATATTTTTGTCATTAGCAGGAATTTTTTTCACATGCAGAAATAATATTAGGAAAATAGACTTCTTTTTAAAGACAACCAATGTGTTTTGATCAATTTTTCAGTTATATTTGGGAAGGGTGTATTTGCACAGAAAATAAGAGTAAAAAGGCATGAGAAAAGGCAGGAAAAATCCAAAGAAAAGGTCACAAACTATTAGTAGCAAAATTCCCTAGGTCACAAATCACAGTATTTTAATCAATACAACTTCTAGTTTGCAATTAGGACTGTTCAAAGAAATTGAATGGCATTTAACTGAATATTTAATACTGGCTAAAAATTGCTGCCCCGGTGGAATTAGTTCAGCAGGACAGGCGAGTCTTGCATCTGCCTTCACAGAGCTGCACGAACTTGAACAGCAGAAATGAAAAGTCAAGGAAGTTTTACGCTTGCCGATGCACCCAGTGTATGTAGCAAAATGCCTTTGTGTAGGTAAACATATAAATGCAGAACAACAACAAAAAAGAGTAATTTGTCAGGATGATTTGTTTCCCTCCAAGAAATTATAGGCACAATCTCTTCTTGGCTGGCCATACTTTCCAATACTTGTTAAAAACTTGTAAACCTCGGCAAGACTCTGGAGTTTCCTGCCCCGCTCCTGAAATCCAGAGGCAGGAGAGAGCCCATGGCCCTCACTGCTGTCACTAGCGACAAATCACTGGAGACCTTGTTGTCTCAGCCTCCCGTGTGGCTCTGGTGTTTGACTTGGCAGCTCTCGATGTTACTAGTGTGATTCGACTGTTTACCATCATGTCCACCGCATGCAAACCCTTCAAAATGTCAAACGTCACAGATTAAAATAAAATAAAACACGGTGACCACGGGATATGTGACTCCCAAGGCAGCCGTGACAAAAATGCATCCTCAATCACATACACTTTTGCCACTTCAAAGGAAATGCCATTTAATGAAAGGCTAACTCTTCATCAGGCCTTTTCAGATCAGGCATTTTTCTCAGGTCTGTTCCTGGAACGTGTTTAAAGAAAACTTTCTCCCCTCACCCATTTGGAAAATGTTTTACATTCCAGTGTTAAAACTCAGATCACCGCATACTCTCCAGTCCTCTCCAGGGCCCTGCAATAAATGTCACAAGGAAAAGGATAAGGAGGGAGAGGCTTTGACTGGGGCTGTTTCAGGCACTAGTTTAATTTTTAGTTGTTTACTGTAGCTTATATAAATTAAACTCTGAACATCCTTCTCCTTCTCTGTTCCTTTCAACAGATTTCATTCCAAAACCTTTTCAGGTATGCGGGCGTAAATCTGGAGAAATTCCCCTGGGTTGGCCAAACCACTGCAGACTTACACTTCTAAATAAGAGCAGTGTACTGCCAAGGTGGTTACAAGGTTGGCATGAGCCTAGACTTTATTTTTTCCTTCCAGTGTTGCAAAGCTGTGGTCTCGACACAGTTTGTACTGGACAATTTCCATCTTCCAAGAATCCAACAAGTAAAGCACATTTGTGAAGAGTTTGTCAGAGATTTCCAGAAAATAAGGGATGTAGCTTTAGGCTGTCAATCTACTCTTTGGCACTGCCACAGGAGCTGATTCCAGCACGGCTGACTCCCAGACCACTTATTTGGAAAGCGTTCACCTAATGGGAGAAATTTCAGATGCGCCTGCATTACTTTGGGGATATTATTCAAGTACATGTAAATTCCGATGTTATACATCGTTTCTAGAGCTTGATTTCAGGTTCCTATTGCTGAAAATCACTCACTTTGGAAGAATGTATTTATGTTTTGATGGCGCATATATCTCTGGAGACATCCAGGGTACCTGTAAAGCCTGATAGTGTAGCGGTGGGTACTATTCTGAAGTACCGATGCATGGAGTTCTCATTCCACCCTTATGCTGTCACTGAACCTGCCATCAAAATCTCAGCAGAGACAGGCATGGTGGTTTTAACGGTGACTTAGTGAGAGTGCCATCTTTACCGGCACACACATCTGGCTCATGGGCTTTTAAATTCCCCTGTCGTCCAGGCAAGTCCAAGGAAATATCCATGGTCTTGGCTTTGCAGATCACTCCTTCAGCTCTCTGTGATTTCTGAAGTACGGCCCGTTGCCTTGCTTCTCTAAGCCCCCAAACCAACCAAAGTTACATTAGACAAGACTTCCCAGCAGTGAATATATTTGTTTCCTGCCCTCATCCCTCCTCTCCACCTTCATCCTCACATAAGATAGAAACAGGCAGAGGTTGTGGCAGATACAGACCCAGACCTTGAAAACACTTTAGTTCATCAAGGAAACGTCGACCATTTGGTAGCAGCATCAAACCAAGCTGTACACACAGGCTTTTTGCAAACTGCAGAATGACCTGGTTGCTGATTGATGGTTTCAAGGAAGGGTTTTTCTCCCTACACCATCATATCACTTCCCTTTACATTTCTGTCCATACATTTGGTCCACACCTGCGCTGGTCCACTGTGACCTGTGTACTCCACAAAGCCAATGGCAGCAAAACAGTCAGGGGCAGCTTCATTCTCAATGCTGCCTAGGAAGCATATGTTTTATGATAATCTCAATTTTAGGAGGTTTACGACAAGGTCAGTAGTATAACTCAGAGTGTCCCACTTTCCAGTGCTAAAGAGCTTCACACTTCAGTGTCAGAGAGGACTATCTCACTCTAATGGAAATTAAATGAATCTATTGGAATCTAATGGAAATAGCGGGTTTGGGGTGGGTTTTTTTTCAGTTTCCAGTGCTTCTTGCTGAAAACCTTTCAGTCATGACAAAATGTTTTTGAACTAGCACTTGTGTGCTTAGGCGCTAGCAGAGACTAGTTGAGAGAGTCTGATGGCATCTATTGGAATTTCTAGTATGGTAAACGGGAAATATTAATCATTTCCTTTTTAAACATCAAAAATATGTTCTGTGCTCCGCTGTACAGAATCCAAAGTACAGACAGTGCTTGTACTGAAGAACTTGCATGTCCAAACAAGATGTTCGCAGGCCAGACAGATTGCAGTGAGTAACCCAGAAGTACAAAAGCTTTTATACTGGTATACATTAAATGATTATGTGTGAATTGTTCAGGCTTTATAGCTAACTGATTGTAAAAGGAACATGCTAACATGCTGCTATGACAAATATTATTGCTTTATTTGCCGTCAGTCACCAGATGTACAGAATTATTCATCTCTTTCATGCATTGTTGTAAATTTGTTCAAAAACTTTAAAATCTGCCAAAGTCTCCCCAAAAAGGCAAAGGTGAGCACTTGATGAGGTCATCAGTGTTGCCCAGCTGCCCACACTGCCTTAATTACCTTGTCAAACCCTTCTGCATTTATTTAGAAGTCTTATGGACTATGTGGAGGATTACTGCTGGCTGTAGACCGAACTCTAGAAAGAAGGTAAGAAAAAGATAATCTGCTGGGTTTTGGATATGGCAACCAGTCTGAGGCATTGATATGCAGCTGGACCTTTTGCCCACTTGATTGTCTTTCTGCACAGCTGAATACCAATTATTCAGTTGAACACGCCTTCCCATGCTACCCGGTTTGTGTGCCCTTGGGATGAAAATGGTAGGTCTTGAATAAGGTAACGCATCAAACTAGCCTGGCAAAACCAGGCAATTGGGCACTTTTTACAGATATTAAAACTTATCCCGATGGTTAGGTCAGGGACCTAATGCACATTTGTTCCCCTGACCAAATCCAGCAGCCCACATCAATCACCAAGATCTCACTGGGTTTCCTGTGTGCCAATAGCAGCCAGAAGGCAGAATGACCACACACAACAGTCTGCTATAGTGTAGACCCCAGAAATTAATATTTCCTGTGAAAAAATGTTTTTTTGCTTTGGGGAATCTTATTGTCTTCATCCTTTCCAAAGAAATCTGTCAAGAACCGAGTACAAAGTCTGAGGACAGGAAGGGAGCTCAAAGACCAAGAAATACATGTTGAAAAAGGGCATGTTTTATTAAGATAGCAATGGATTAGAGGGCATGTCATAAAGCAGCAGAATTAGTATCTTATTCTATGCTATAAAGTAACCTATCTCAGGTGCTGACCTCCAGATCTGGTTTGGATTGAAAAGTTCCCTCTGAAATCCATGCTAGTTTGTTGCTTTCCACATTGTATTGGTTAAAAATCATGAAGTAATGGTTCCTCAAAAGGGAAATGACTCACTCACAATGAACAGTTGGCAAGTTTGCTAATGGATCAAGAAGCAGGAGAAAATGCAGATGTGTATTTGCTGTTGAGAGAGATTTTCTTTAATATGGTTGGAGAAAACACAGGATACAGATAAAATTGATGCTGGCATTGCCCAAAAGGTTGTAAAAGGAAAGGAGCAATTGTAAGCAGAACAGAGGGGAAAAAAGCAACCAGACATGTATTTGTGATTAATTTTACATTCAGTGTGAGGTTTTTTGTTGCTCTGTTTTAGTGTAAGACCAACTATTTTGAAAGGAATGCTCAGGATGTTAAGAATCCTGTGGAGCAGGATAAACATTTTCTTCAAAGACCTAATTGCTAACCAAGACCTACTGAAAAACTGGTAACTCCATACCCTTTTTACAACTGGGTAAGTTTAGACACAGTGGATTAGATTTTGAAATGCATTTTGGCTTGTGAAGAGTTTAAGTGCAAAGAGGATCTATTTCTAATTAATCTGAAAGAAGCCAGCATCTCAACTGCTTGCTAACATACCGCTAACATACCTTGCTTGTAGGATTGTTCACAGAGGCATAGAAGCATTTATACAGCTTTTTGAACAACTGTCTGTAAGGCCGGGTCAAGAGAGATCGAGTGAACTGTGGTGAGCTCCAAGAATTCAACCATGCACAGCTGAAGAACCAGCCGGGAGGAGGCCATGGACTGCGTGTGGACACAAGGCTTGAGGACAGGATGTGTTTGTAATTACAGAAGGATCTCAAGGCCTCTTTGTGAAGTCAGGACAACCAGGGTGGTGTCATGTGATTTAAAAGAAAGGCCTCGGAAAGGACATGACTTCTGCCTCTTGGCACTCCTGATGCAATGAAAATGTTAGAGAAAATACTGCTGAGTCCTAAGACTCCCTCAACAACACAGGAGTTCATTCCTATTTCCAAGAAGGGGTGTGTGCGAGGGAAATAAGGAAAGAGATTATCCTTACGTTACCTATTATTGATTCTGTAGCCAGGAAAAAGTCCATTACTGACCTCACTTTCTCTTATGAGGGCACACTTTTATTTTCCAGCCTGTGGCAGCTCTCTATGCATTCGCCTGTAGGCACAGGCAAGAGGTATGTCATGGGGATGTGGAAAGGAAGTAAGGAGCTTGAACAACCAGTACTATATTCCAGTTGTTTTTTCCCAAATCTGTGTTGTTTTGGAATAGAAATCTTAAGGGTTTAGTTTAACCAGCAGCACAGAGAATTGGTGAGGGCAGTCCTTATCTTTCAGTTCCATGAGATGAACAGAAAAGGAGTCTTGCACAAAGTAAAAGGAGTTTGTTGAACTCTGCTCAGCTTCTGTTGAATCCCAGTTCCTGTCACAAAGCCACCAAACACATCTTAGTGGTATTTAGCATTACTATGTGTCTTTTTTACTTCAGAGATGCCCTAGGCTGTGTTTACATAGATGTGGAGTGGAGCAGTTTGACCTGCATAATGTCATGATGCCCCTAAAGCGAAATCTGAAATCAGCCTGATAGAGTTTTTTAGGAGGGAGTAAGAACCTTTTGTCATATAGCTCAGCAACAAATGTTGTGCTGCAGCAACCAGGCACCCCAGCTGAACTCACACACTCACCCTGGTGTCTATGGTAGGATGAGGCATATTACACACTCCCTGCCTTCATCTGCAAGTGATGGGGCATGGAGGAATATTGGGGTTCCCTGGGGTTTTCACTGCCAGGACCCTTTGTAAGATCAGCCGACAACTCCCAGTGGTGAGTGGATGATCAAATCTCTCTGCTTTTTTTGAATTCTGGACCAGCATATTAACATTTTCCATGGAGAAGCCCAAAAAACTCATTCCCCACAGCACATGTATACTGCATATGTTCTGTGAATGTGTCCTCACTCTGTAGTTTGTTTAGAAATCTCTGCAATCAGTTTTGGAGGTAGATAAATACTTTCTCTTTTCCTTAAAAGATGGTCATATTTGTGCCCAGTAGCTATTTCTCTGGGCCTCTTACTTAAAATCAAGACTTACTTGCAAAACTGGAAAACAGGATCATCTAGGTTAAATATTGCAGATTTTTCTGCTGGCCTCAGCAGAGCAGCTTCTTTAGATGAACAGAACAGCACTTACTTCAAAACACACCTCTATTCCAACTTCAGTGTTGGCTTTCCCGTCGAGTTAATTAATCTCCAAGGATTGGAGATTAAGCGAATTTGGAAAGTGAGCAGAATTTGGTTCTCGGAGAGTTGCATACATTTGCCATTTGTGGTTAGGAATAGAACCCAGAGACTGTTTATTCCATGGTAGGAAAAACAGTTTTTACTTTTCTCAAACACAGCTAGCTAGTTTATGACTCCTGGCAGGAGTACAGTAACTTTGAGCAACTAGTTTGTTTGTTCCAGCTAATTTATAGAGGGTGGTATTCATTTTCCTTTTCCCTTAAAGGGGTTCTGTCATGTATTTTAGGCCCCCAACAAGACATTGCTTAGACCTGATAGAAATCAGGCATACAGTGTTCTCCAGGATCCGAATAGCCAGACAGGGGTGTGCTAAATCCATCACGCCGCCGACAAGATACTAAATGCAACATCTACTGCTATGTCCTGTAATTCTTCAGGTCCCTCCATCCCAGACAACAAAGGGGAAGGGGGGGGGGGCAGCTTAATTAGCAATCTCATTCCAAGGAATGGGCTGTCGTCATTGAAGCAAGCTCAGAGTAAAGTAAGGCAATTGCCGTCCGGGTGTCACGAGCAAGCAAGGAAAAGGGTGAAAGACCACCATATTAAAAACAGCCATTTAAGATTGAAACCGAAGCTCTCAAGAGCAGCTACAGCGATTTGCTCCCAGTTTTGATTCACACCGCAAACTCACCATGTGCATTTTAAAAATTCCCTTTCTATTTGACTTATCTGAAGCACGAGGGGGTGAGCAGCAGGTGGTGTAAGTTTGGGAAAGCTCCTGCTGGCTGCCAGGATTTCCCGGCTCAGCTGGATAGAGGTGAAAGCGGAGGCAGTTGGGGTCCAGAAGGCTTTGCAGAGCTTCCCTTTCCATCTCTTCTGCTTCTGCCCCAATACTTGACTCCAAAGAGTGATGAAGCCAGCCGCCAGCTCTTTTTCTGCCTACTTCAGCTGCCCCAGGCTTAGGAAGCCCTTTACAGGAATAGGCTTGGGTGTGAGTTCATGTCTTGGAGAGGGCTAGGAGGCTTTTCTGCATCTAGTAATGAAGTGAATTAAAATCCTGCCGTGGTCACTAGCAAAGTCTCTTTGTCCTCTACACAGCTTGGGCAGAATGGCCTGAAAACAGATGGCCTTATTCATCCATGGGCAACCCCAGGGAGAGACTTAGTGGTGACTCAGACCCAGGGTATTTCATAAAACCTAGCAATATCAGATGGTGTTTAAGATGAACAAGCCAGTGCATTATTTTATCCAGTCTTTCTCTAATTTGGGTAGATAATCTTTTGCGCTGCTATGGAATGTGGAGGCTGCAGTGGAAACTGGGGACTGGCTGTGGCCAGACAGAGTTCACTCCCAGTGCACAGCAGTGAGAAATAAACAAACTGAGTATTAGAATAAAATCAGGGTAAATGCAATTGATAGAATTTTCAAATTACATTTACTCCCCCGTGTGAAAGGAATCCATCCTTGTGTGTCTAAACCACAGTCTTAACATAGATGCTATCTCACACTGGCACTTTGAGTAACCATGTAGAGTTATTAAAACTTAAGCCTGCCTGAATCTTGCAATAAAGCTTTGCTGAATGTTAGGTCTGACAGAGATCTCAAAGCCAAGCAGAAGAAATACTCAGAGGAAAGGCCCTTGTGTAAATTCTTGTCCTGGTTTTGCACTCTTCCCTGATTTACACATTAAAAACAGACTGTTGCATACTGACTTGCCTACTATAACCACACAGAAGTGTGGGTTTCAATGCCAGGATACATATTTTTAAAGCTTAGATTGGACATTTATTTCTGCACTTCTCTTGGGAGACAAAAAAGCCATAAAGAGGAATAAAGACCTTTATAAGGTTTGTGGAAGCTTCACGGAAAGCCACAAAGGAACAAGCATTGCACAAAGGTAAGTAAGAGTAGAGGAGAGGGGGACTCTCCTAGAAGAGCTTTTCTCTGAGGAATTTGCTTTGGCTCCTTTGTAAGAGACGGGATTATTTGAACTCCTTGTCAAGCTTCTGGACCCATTTATTTTCCTGAGCATTTAGGGAGAGTCTGCTTTGAAGGCTAAGGAGATAATTGCGGGATGAAAGGGACTGCTAGTTTGAAGGAGCCCGTTTGATGAGTGTATCTTTTTATTGAGGATTTATTTTGTCCTCTGATAGTGCGTGTATTTTAAGTGCTGTACAAAGTACCCACAGCAATGGGGAGGCATTTAAAACAATTACATTTGAATTAATTAATATAATGAATGACTGATAGGAAGATCAAATCGTTATCTTTTAGTGATAAATGGAGGGTGGAGGGGAAGCAAAGAAGAAGTGCTGGCGTAGCTGGCTCCAGCCTAACACATGTTTATTTAAGTGACTCTATACAAACATAACCCTGTATGTCAGTTAAATCAGCAGCATGTCAGTCGGCACTTCTGGTTACAGACTATTTCAGAGTCATTCATCATTCAACGCTATAAAAGCCATTTACCCTCAGCCCACCAACAACCAATCAAACCAACTAGAAAATGGAGCAGGAAAGAAGCACAAGAAGCACTAACAATTGTCCTTAGTTTCCTTTCAACTTTTGCTGCAACAATTCAATACATCCTGTGTGGTGGGATAGTGGAGAGGTTTTGCTGAACTAAACAGAGCTTCCTTCACCAGGTCATTAAAAGCGGGAAAGGGAGGGGAAAGAAAGAAGAAGGAGCAAAAAATGAGAGTGCGGAAAGTTAACCCTTGCTCTACCAGTTTTTCTTTCACAGGCAGCGTTTACAAATTGCCTCTATCTGTATTTTTTACACCCATTAATATGATTCCTAATCATTTTGTACCATCTATAAAGGCAACACAAGGTCTCAATACACTGGACAAGCCCTGATGTAAGTCCTCACGGCCATGTGCTGTTCTGCTGCCCTTAAATTCAATATAAACCTTCCAGGGCTGGGCTGCCAAGAGAGAGAATAGTCACCAGTGCTGCATCTTCACAGATACCATCCTTCGAGCCATTCCTTTGTGTTCTATGTTCTCCTGTGACTTTCTCCAGGTAAATAACTTGAATCCTGGATCCCTGAGGATGCCACGGCCAGGAAGCTCAACATCCTGCAGAACATGAGGTTTTAGAAAACCACAATTCCAAGGGGAGAAAATAATGACGGAAAGGTCTTTTCAGTCTTGAGTGGTCCCTCCTCTAATTTGGTAGCTAACTCCTGCTACTTTTTTCCCATTTGCACTGATATATGTCTTGATCCTCCAAGCCCTTACTCTCATGAGTGATCCCATTAAGATAAATGAGACCTCTCTCATGTGACTGAGATTGGGCAGGTATCTGAATAAAATGATCGGCAAAATCAATCAGTTCTCCCTTGTCTTCTCTTGGAGGGACTAGTAAAAGTCCCTCCATTATAATTGCACTAGCATGCAAAAATGGGAGTATTATTGGGTAATAATGTGTAAAATGGCCATATCCAGTTGCTTTTTGACTGTTTAACTATGGTATTTTTCTAGTTCTGTCTGTGCTCTGCCTGATTCAAATCCTCCCCTCATGTTTATTATTAGTTAACTATTTCTTAATGGACCCCTTCATTTATGAATAAAACTCAACAGCAATTACAGCCCCAGTGGAGACCAGTGCACTACCCATCTGCTCCGTCACTCGCTCTCGGCGTTGGCATTCTGCACAAGTCCCAGCCCCTCTCATCGTAACAAGCTAGGATCAATTTTCCAGTGGCAGCTTGGAAATAATAGTACAAAATGTATATTAATACAGAAATATATTGTGAAACTGTCCTTAAACAAACAAATGAGCCACTTTAAAATATTACCGCCATAAATGACCATGACAGTAGCACAGCACATATAATAAAAAATAACTACTGAAGAGAAGCTGCTGAATTACTATAGTAATAAACCAGATGTGATTATTATCATTTAACACAGTCATTGAATACCATGAATCCCTGAAGCCATTAAAATATTTATGATTAAACATTTGCTATTCCTTATAACAGAACATATAGTCGAGTACTAAAAAACTGTTAAAGTATTATTTTGGTTAATACATGCTAGTGCCATGAAAAAGGTCAGCTACCAGTGTCTAAGCTTTCTGGAAAGAGCACCTAACAGCTGTCCTTCTTTTTTTTTTTTTAATAACCACTATAAGGTTAGATACCTCTATAGCACATTATTATGTTCAATAGCGAGATATAGATCTATGTCCACCTTTTCCTACATGCATCTATATAAAGGAATAAACACAAATATCTGATTTTATTTGTGGAGGAATGGATACTTTCTGTCTTCAAGAATTTATAAGAAAATACTTAATGCTTTTAGGAAAAATATATTTGAGATTAAGCAATAAGCATATGCAAAAATGAAGTCTAATTACCTCCAGGAATTTTAGCATGCAGACACTGTATTACCCGCTGAACACATTTTATCTTGTGAGCACTGAATTTCTTTTTTCACTGTTGGAAGTGCTTCCCTGCCTGCTTCTCCATGGTCTGCGGCAGCCCGGTTGCCTACTGTTAAAGCAACCTTGGCTGCTGTGACCTGCAGGTGAGAGATGCTTGTTACTGGAGAGAAGCGTGGGTGAAAATGGGCCGTGGTATGCCCTGCGGGTGCCTGGCCCTGTTAGAGGGTGAGACCCAGAGCCTGAGGGCAGAATTAATTAATGAGTGGGGTGAGGAAAAGCACAGCAGCCCTCCTAGCCCATGAGAGGGAATAGTCTCTGGCCAAATGTGCATTGCTGCTCTCTGCGAGAACATTTTGCTGCCAGAGGATGGGGATTCTCCCGTAGCTCCAGCACTCTCCCTTCTTTAGATACAGGGTCCCATAGGCTTTACCCACTGAGCTGTTGCTGTGAGGATGCTCTTTGCTACACGCTGACAACCATCCAGTCACAGATCTATTCTAATGCTTTAATATGCATCTCCCATAACAAACACGGTGTGTCCTCTCATGCCTCCTGAGACCCTAGAGTCAAGAGACTTCCTTCCCTCATACTCTTTTTTCCTACCATCACAGAAATCCAATTATTCTATTTGGATACTCTTGAACAAAAGGAAGTAAAGAAACTAAATTTCAATATCACAGGGGCAGCAGTATGGGAAATTCTGAATTGATTTTAGCAGGATCTCGCTGTCCTGGCTTAAAAGACAGCCTGTAAGCCTGTAAACCCAGGCAGCCAATATGAGCTACAAGAATGCATGGGGAGAGATGAGGAGCTTTAAACCCATGCTGCTTCCAGGAAAAAGTGGAACTACATCCTGAGGTGCCTGCACCAAGCAAAAGTGAGTGTCCTTTGATGAGTGAGTCCACTCTGGGAAGCACCCGTCTCTTCCTGCTGACTGAAGGACAACTCCAGATGAGTGTAACTGAGGTGCCCAACCATTGGAAGGCTGAGGGTTAAATAAGATGAAGACAGTCTTCAAGTAATCTGTAACACACAAGCCTACAGCCCTGCTTGCTTGTTGCAACACTGTGAAGGCACGTATCCTCCATCCTTGCCGCTCAGGTTGTTGCTCAGGTTCCATTGTGAGAAGCTCAGCACTTGGCCCAGAACGGTCTGACACAGAAAGTGAGCTCTGCTCTAATTAAAACCCTTGGGCGATCTAAGTCCAATGGGCATTTGCAGAAGAAATGAACACATGATTCTGAAGTCCACAGGAAATTTTGGAAGACAGAGGTGTAGCAGCTCCCGCGTTCTTATAAAAGAGAACATATGAGAAGTGCATTATGCTCTCCTTTTATATGAAAGCCGGGTGGCAGAGCACTTACTCAGGGAGTAGGAAATATGCATTCAGCTCTTTCCTCTGCCTGAGAAGATTCAAACTCATATCTTCTACAGCAGCGTAGTCGTCGGCTAAGCATAAGCCGGTCCCAGTGGTGTGTTAGTCATGTCTGAAGGTTGCCCTCTGGGGACTAATGTGGAAGTTTATCTAATTTCTCAATTTGGCTAGGTCAGGGCAGAGTAGAGAGGCATAACTCTGTGTGAAAGTGAAACGGAGAGGCGGCACTGATGGATTTAGGCAAGGCAGAAGCTGTGAAAAGGTTTCCAGCCATTGCACTGTTGGAGTCAAGCATCTCGTTTTCACCAAAGATCCACTTCAGAAGCTCTCCTGCCCTCTCCCTGGGAACCTGTGTGGGGTGGGGGTCTGGCTGCTTGCAGCACACACAGATGAGGGTTAGATGCTGGAGGCCACTTAACCCTTTAAACTTGCCTGAAAGGAATATTTGGGGTTCCAATGCACCTAACCCTGGCACTACATGGGGGATAGCAGGAGCAGGCAGTGACTGTCAGTCGGGAGTGCCAGTCCCAGGTTTCTCCCAAGGATTTGATGGGCTCCTCTTCCTCTAGGTCATGGCCAGCAGCCCTTCATGAAAACCATTTGGCTCCAATTTCAAAAGCCATTTTTGCCATATCTGCTGAAGATAGCCACCACACAACCTGCATACCTGGGATTTTTTTTCTGTGCCACAGAAAGATTCAATGAAGAAAAACTGGAAAATTGCACCAGTCTCGAAGTGAGGAACCCCAGTGGTTAAACAAAGAAGTTATTTTACTCTCCAGATGATCATAGACCACCTGTGGTCTATGAAGATGACTATCTGAAAATCCTCCATCTAGACCTGGATTATGTCTGGCAATATGTTACTTCATCCCCCAAGTACACCCCACATACATTCCTCTTGTCCTTCCCATCAGTATCATCACCAGACACTACCCAGTGTAAGTGGGAGCAGGTGCATTGCAACAAATTAGACAGCACTGGTTCCAAAAAATAATTACTCCTACCCAAGGTAGTTCTGATCTGATTCAGAAGACCCATCTTCTGAAATAAAGGTTGCTTTAGTTTACCGGTAAGGTATTTACTAGAGTTTCAGGCTTTGTGTTCAATATTAAGCCAAAGATGGGGCTGGAGTTTCCTTGGATGGTATTATTATACCCACAGATATTTTCTCAGAGCTTAAAAATATCAGACAGTGTAGGGTCTCACTGAAGCTTAGGAGTTTCCCACTGTCTGGATTTACCAAAAGCAAGTTTATGAGAGGTTTAACTGCATCCAAAATGGAAAATAAGGGTATTCCAGCAGTTGATCCAGCATCCATCTGCTCAGAGCCAGAGATATGAATTCAAACTCCTTATTCTCCTTCTCCTGAAATTTGAGGAAGGCTGGAGTTACTTCACGCTCACTTTGATAAAATAAGGAACTGAAGAATCTGTTGGCATGAGTGGAGGTTTCACAAATTAAGAGCAGCTTTCAATATGATGCAAGATTTCTGTAAGCTTTCCATTATTCTGATTTATTAGTTCTCAAGGCTGTGTTGAAAGTGAACAGAAAGCATACTTGAAGAAGTAATTAAATTACAAGAGCTTTCACTATTCCAAGTCATATTTGGACTCTTGCATTTACGATTCATAAGGCATGGTTGTGCTGTGCTGTTGCAATAGACTTCAGGTTTTGGATGGATACGTTCATTACAGAGCAACAACATGGGAAAAGATTATGCCTGTCTTTTGATTTGATAGAAGTCTGGACTTTTTTGGCTTCTGCCTGTCCCCAAGGGCATAGATCCAGGCAAAACAATATCCAGGAAAGGAAAACATGGGAGAAAGCACCCAGAATTACCTAACTAATCAAGAGGAATGGCTGACTGGTATTACGAGAAGGGATTTAGCCAGGGCATGTCCTCACTAGGCTCATCCAGATGAGAACTGATGCTGGTACTAAGCACTGAAAGGTGAGCATTAGTGCAAACACCATTCCCTGTACTCTGAGGGATATCTGCCCACAGCTCGTTTTGGATCAGTGATGCTGTAGCTGCTCCAGCTACATTTTGTGAGCATAATAGAGATTCCTAAAGTTCCAGGGCTCAGAAAACAGCAAATGGCTCTGGCCATGCATTTGGAATCAAAACCCTGATACCATCCCAGTATGGCTCTTACAGGTGGAGGAGGACTCAGGACACAGATTTGTATGATACAGCAAGGAGAACCAATCAGGAAAATGTTATTAGTACTGCAATCTGTCTGAAAAAGAGCCCTGTTAAAATCCAACTCACAGTGACAGTATCTTTTCCCTTCCCTTCCCTTCCCTTCCCTTCCCTGTCCAGACAGTGGGAGACAAGGCATTGAATTTTTCCTTTTCAAATACTTTTTCTTTCTGAATTGCATGCTTTTGTGGTGTGGAATGTTTTATACTATGGTCATGAAAATAAATTTAAATATTTTGTGGAGGGTTTTTTTTTCTTTCTTCAACCAAACAAAATGAAAACAAAGTTAAAATCTAGAAATGTTCTGAAATGAGATTTCTATTCTCCATGTACATGAATGGCAACTGGGATCACAGACAATAAATTT
>JAOXJM010000012.1:34468568-34489643 GCA_026413425.1 Tringa solitaria
ATCTTAATTAGAAAATGCAGATATGGTAGAGCAATTTCTGGCTATACCAAAGCCAAAAGCTGCAGGCATTTGAAACTGTCATTTCACTTGAAGATGTTGTTTAAAGATTGAAGTTAAGCACTTTTCATCAGGTTGCCTACCGTGTTTCCACGAGTTTTCAGGTTTGCACAAACCTTTAGCATGTTACAAGCCACTTTTTAAGTGGAGGAAACAATCTTACCCCAAAAGACTGGAGAGAAGCTGAGTTTCCATATTACAAATGTATTCTGTTGTTATGGGAACTAAAATGGTGAGCGATGTGAAAAGGATCCTTAGCTAACAAAGACCGGCTTGATGGTATTATGGCAGTAGCTATACAAAGGGGAAACACATCTGCAAGAAATAAAGAGACCTTCTTTTCTATAAGGAGATGCAGGCTCCTGAAAAGTATTGAATCTAGAGAGAGTCAAATTCAACCTTTGTGTGACCCTAGAAAAAATTACTGAGTAATGCTAGGAATTAATTTCGTTAATTTTTCCTTACTAAAGGCTTTACCCTTCAAAAGTATGTCATTACTGTCATCATCCTCCTGTCATTTCGGGGATCCCTAATAACAGCTGCTCTGATTAAGGTGCTTGTCATTTCACACTAGAAAGGAGCCTTCGCGTGATATTATACGTGTTTTTTGCACCTTCTCTTTTAGGGGTTCTCATGGCTCCATTTGTCTGTAGCAGGCTTTCTCCATTTGTCAGGCAGAAAGCCCTTCAGGCTGGGGAACCGTCTTTTCTTTGTCAATGCATCTTTTCTCAACTTTTGTGGCTACGATCCCTTAGCATCTGCCAGTTCCCTCCCCAACTTCGCGCCGCACAGAACGGTACCAGCAGCGTGCTAAAACAATAACGCAACCCATTAGTATCTTAAGTCTAGTCTCACAGCCACTGCCAAAGGAGCTCACGCTGCCCTGGGAACACTTGGATTCTGGTAAAGCAGTTGGGGAGAAAAGCAAACTTTGCGCAGTGACTGGGGGATGCTGATACCAAGAATTGGTGCAAATTGATGGGATGGCAGAGCCCGTGTCTAAACAGGGACATCCACATCTAAATTTGTATCAGGGCACAAACCCAATGGCATGTTGGGCTAAGAGCAGGCTATTCTTGGTCTTTTCCTGCAAGGGTTTCCAGGGATGGGGAGGCACAGGGGGCATTGCCATGGGATAGCAGCCCACTCTGAGGGACCAGACCCGCAGTTCGGATGTGGAAGCATCATTTTGCCTGAGATTCTTTTCTTGCCATATGTGCAATGTGAGCAGGCAGACAGCGAAGAGGCTGAACCTGGTTTCCTAGGCAGAGGATGCAAGGGTGCTCAAGGTCAGATCATGTGCCTAATTAGGGTCTGCTCCTGTCCAGCGTAGGGGTGCTCCAGCTCTCACCAGAAACGATGCTCAGTTCTGGGGAAGAGGATGCTGAAAAATAGGGCATCTTGGGTCTGTAGGAGTACATGTAAACTGAGGCTGCTGGCATTTCTTCCCTGATCCCAGGTCCTGGGGCACAAACAAGGCTTGCCAAGGGGACATGTACCCAAAGCTTGTGTGCATGCCACTGCGCCACGGATGTTCCAGTGAGGGCTCTGGGCTGCAGAGAAGGGAAGCAGGGGTTTGGGGGTCACATCTCACAGTTTACTGGCCCCCTCATTTGAGATCCAGGGAGGTTTTACCCTGGGCTGGGAGTGGGAGGAGTCTTCTCTCTTCAGTTTGCCAGTGGAGAATTTGTTGGCTAAACAAGGCTGTCTCCTCCTCCTGGCTGACAGCTCCCTTCTGGAGCAACCTTTTAACATTTTTCTTGATTTTCTTAAACAGCAAACATTAGACACATTAAGAACAGCAACAACAAAATCATTAAGCGCTATAACATTCTCCGAGGAGCCAGACGTATCCTTTAATCAGGTTATGGAAAATTCATTCCTGTTCTAGCCATTTATCTTCTTTGTTTACGCACATACCGAGTGACCCACTTCTGAGCATCAAAAATAACAACAAAGAAACAACCAAAGATTCTTCATTATTAATGGATTTATGTACCATTTATTTTGCTTTATTGGAAACTAAATAATCAAGTTCATTCATTCCAATTAAACACAGCATGCACTAATTGTCTATCATTTCTACCAGTGAATGCAGTTCTCTCACTTAAAAGTCACTACTTGACCTCAGTGGGGAAAGGATCGGTATCTTGCCTCCTTCTATAATGATTGATTGTTTGCATTAAGATGGAGAAGCATGGACTGAAATTAGGGGTATACTGTGCTCTCCTCCCTGCGTTAGCTTACACCTCCAGTCCCCCGTACAGACACAGGGGCTGCAAACCCAACGTTAGCATTTCATGAACTGCAGACTACATCAGGTCAAATCTGCCCCCAAATTCACATGATTTACAACAAGTATAATGTATCTGTTGTCACGTAATGAGATCTCGGACAGGGATCTCTAATGAAAACTTTATGAATAAAAATAATCATGATGTGTAGGTTAATAATAAAAATGGCTTATTAAGAGCAATAAGGCCTTAGTCTCCAACGTTGGCCTAAGCCCACTGAATTAGTCAGCTAGACTTGACAGAAATTCATGACCAAAGAACTCCTTGTTACACAAGTCATGCGCTGATGTGATTCATATTTTGGCAGCTAAACCAAAACTCTCCCAAAAAGGCAACTTCAGAAGAAAGAGTCTCATCATTTTATTGAGGTTTCATATCAGGTAATGTTGTTGTACTTGGCAAAACTGTTCAAAATGAAACTCATTTGATGAGAGAAGTATAAGAAGGTAAAGTAGCAGTAAACACTGCAAAAAGTACCATAGAAAGTTGTTATATCGAGCAAAGCTGCTTACTAGTACAGGCAAGGGTACTTCTCATTTTAAAGAGACTATATTCTGTTTCACTGGCAATTAGTTGCTCAAAATTGATATGGATAAGGAATTAAAATGCAAGTCATAATGGAAATAGAAGAGCATTGAAAGAGATCTTTACCACTATGGAAAAAAACCAACAACATAACCTGCTTCTTTAGCCTGAAAAATATATTTTGTTACGTTCCACGTTAATTTTTTTTTTCTGTGCTAAAGCACAGTTTAAAGAGATGTTTAACTCTCAGGTTGTATTATCAGCACAAAGCTGGCTAAATATGAAATACTGCTCAAAAGCTGTTAAGAGGGCACCTTATGGTACTAGGAGAAGCTGGAAGAAAAGATAAGGGGAGAATATCAGGGGAAGAAAGGTAGTAGAACGAGGCTCCCCAAAAAAGAGAAAAATAAATAGTAAATACTAGGAAATGTAAAAAAATATCATCTTTATCACTGTACATGATGTAACTCTGCTGAACAGCTGCTAGTAGACTTTAATGCCATGTCAGTGACATTAACACTACTTATGATTTTCTTTTATGTTTCCTGACACACCCCCACAATCATGTGCATTTCTAAAAACTTACCAGAGAAGATGGCAAGGTACTTGCCCACGGGGACTGGACTGGCAGGAACCCAATCAGTCTCTTTCCCGCAGCAGAAATTTGTCATTTCAGGATCCAAAGGTGTTTTGTGTGGGCACATTTTCTATTTTTATTCCCTGAGTTATTACGGGATATGAATGTCAATAATAGATAAGCACATCACAAACAGACTCAGCAAGTTCTACCTTTTCTGCCCCCAGAGAGCCACCGCTCAAGCAATATCTCAGCACCAGGGTGACAGTTCTCCCTGGAGGGGGACAAGAGACAAATCCCTTCCACTCCACAAGCCCCCTGGCCTGCCCCATCTGATGAATTTATAGTCTCCAATACAGTTAGGTGTGTATAATTCAATGTATTGCTGAAGACCAGTTACTGTATTTTATAGCTGACATTACAGGGGATATTTTTTCCTACGAAATAAAACAATATTTGTTTCCTGAAAGGGAAATGTGCTGTCTGTAGCTATCAGCAGCCAACAGTTGCTGCTGGCAAGAGCTAAAGGAGGAAAAATAGGTGGGTTTTACTTTAGTGATATTGGGAAGAATAATTTGTCATTCACAGAGCCTTTTCAGGATCAGAGGGCCCATTTGAAAGTCACTATAGGATGACTGCTTTATTGTACTGTATTAAACAATTGTATTAAAAATATGGGTTACAGAAGATATCCTGACATGTCGAGCGCCACAGCTGAATCCGGATTCCCACACTGTACATGAGTCTGTGGGTAGGGGTGTGAGGTGAAGGGTGCCTGTCACTTTGAGAGTCTATAGTTATTTAACGTCAGGATCTGATTCTGTCATTTCCCAGCATTTTACAGAAATTCACTCACATAGTATGGCTGTGAGGGAAAAAAGTGAATATGAGTTTGGGGGGATTGGGGTTTTCCTTTTCTTTTGGCCCTATTTCACAGCTTGAGAAAGCACTGCTGAGTGATTACGTGGCTTGCTCCCTGCAAAATAGAGCTACTTTGAGGCATTAAAGGCAAAAAATGACATTCTGAAGAGTACTTGGTGTCAATCCAGAGCTGCAGGTTCAAATCAGAACAACAAACCAACACCAGCGATATCTGCCCCAAGAGGTCTCTATTGGACTTGTCTCAGGCCACAGGAGGACTTACCCTTCCCAGGGAGATTACAGATCAGCTTCTCTTGCCCTACAAATCCCTTGATTAGAATACTCATCTTTAACTGGTTCATGGCATACAGGTTTGGGGGGGGCTGGGGGATAAAATTTTCGTTTGATACGATGTATTTTAAGTATATAGTGGAGTAGCTAGCATTCATATCAGGTCAGATACTAGCTTTTGCAAAGAAATTCGCGTATACTGGTGTCCCATCATACAGAAACTTCCTATTTATTTCTTTATATCTTTGTTGTTGCTTTTAAGTTAAAGTAACAGACACCTGGGGTGCAGAAGCACATCTGTGAAGAAAGAGCATTTTTTTTCTACCTCCAGGAGTCAGAATATAAGAAATTATTCTCTTCCATGGTTTACATTTTTGCTGGAAAATAAATGCTACAGAGGAGTTCAAGGAAGAGCTGTCAATAAGCAGGTAGAAATATCCAAAGGCTGTTGGTAGAAAGCTGTAAAAATACTACAGCTTCTGCAACAACATTTAAAAGGCCTGTGAGTGATCAGCAAATGGGTACGGTGGTGTGTATGGATAAGGAGACCTTATATATGCTTTGCATGAAAAGCAATGTACTATTTGCATTTTGCAGGAATACAATACAGTTATTTTGTCTTTCTACCATGGCAAGCTTGTACCAGACCTATAGAAAGTGTGTGTGCCTCCAGGTCACGGACCTGCAGTCCTTTGGCAGATGTGAGGAGCTCTTGGAGGTGACGAGCAGCCCTTGGAGGACTCAGATGTGGGCTTTGAAATCATCAGAGGATGTTCAGAGCATGGTGTGCCCAAACCACATGAGGGACAGGGTCTGCCACCTCTGGAGTGATGTGTGGTGCAGCAGGGACCTGGATGACATTTACTGGGTCACTGTGAACAGCTTATCTCCAGGCATCCCAAGTAGACCCACGTGTCTACAGGTGAGGAAGGCAGCATGATTTAGGAAATGGCCTGCCTTATGGAGAAAGCTTCAGTGCTCGGGCAGTCCATCAGCCTCTCCATGAGCTCCTGTATCTCTCGCTGCTCACAACTCATTTCTCCCAGGCGTTAGCTGTAATGAAGACGGGATGGTCTACAACTTTATGACAGTTCCATTTATTTCTACTATTTTCACGTAAACCCGAGCAACCAGCAGCAGTTGCTTCCTCTGCAGCTTGATAAATGTCAGTATTAATTAAAATTGTTCGGAGTAGGGTCGGGTTTTTTTTCCTCTCTCTGCACTGGGCTGGCAGGGAGGAGAAGCCTGACGGGCAGACGCAGCTGCTGAGCTGTTGACTGGAAATGCCGTCACCGGGAACGAGGCGGAGGAGCGGTAGCCGGTCTCTGACAAAGTGGATTGGAAATAGTGGAAGCATTTTGTCACCTGCACCGTGCTGCCACTCAGCGCAACGTGGGGGAGGATGTCTGGATATGGGTCTTGAACTTAATCCTTTGCTCCCCCGGCTGGGAAGTCTGCAAAGGCAGCTGTTCAGCCCATATGGAGGGGATAGTGCTCCCCCACCATCGCTATCTAATGATGCTTTCCTGACTGACACTCCAGAGAGAGCCCTTGATTCAGGAGAGAAGGTCAACATGACACAGTGCCTTTTAGGATGCAGGGGAAAAAAGCAGGGGACACCCCCTCCTCACCAAACCGCCCCGTGCCACCGTGTATTTATATGCACTCTCTTCTGACACCGACCCCACCAAGATGCTCATAAACCCCAGCATCTTCTGCCAACCTTGGGGGGGGGCTCAAGCAGCAACCAAAATTATGCTTCAGTGGTCATGGATATGCCTGTTTCCAACTGTGGCATGTCTGAATGCAGCCAAGGCACCACTCTCGTGGTCATTGTGCTGGCATCCTCATTTCTGGTATCACTATGCGCTCAGAGGAGGCCATTACTGTCTGCTGCAATTAATTTTTATACAAGATTCTGAAATAATTCTCTTTTTGCTTCCTGAACTTTACTAACAACAGAGGAAATAAATTCAAAGGAACCCATGGGAGTTAAATGCACGTGTTCTCCTGACTTGGAGTGAAACGTGTGCTCCACCGCCGCTCAGGCATATCTCAACAGCCTCCCCAGAGGGTTTTTCCTGGTGGAGAAAACAGCTTGACTTGCACAGCAGAACCATTCCCTCTTTTGCAAAATGTTGTCAAGAGAAAAAGGTGAATGGTTTTACACATACTCTTCCTGAAGTTCTGCATTGTTCTCTGAGAAACCGAAGCTGAAAGAGAGCGAGGAGACCAGGGAAGACAATAACATCTCTAGATCAAAGGGTGGATCCCAATGAATAAAGAGCTGAAAAGATATTGGGAGTGCAAATTAAAGTTTTTGTAAAACTGTGTTTCTTATCAGACACACATGGAGACCTAGTCTTGATTTGTATAAGCACATAGTGAAAAAAGGAAATATACTTCATTGGCATCTGTTAAAGTCTCATCTACAAATATAGGAAATGTAATCAAGTGAATATCACTATTGTAAATGACAACTCAGTTTCATTTCTGTATTGAGCTATTTTCTGTGTCTTGTTTAGTTTTCTGGTACCATAGGCTGATTCTTCTAAATACTGTCTCCTGCAGTTTCACCTTGATTCAGGTACAAGCCCTTATTTCCCTTGCTCTTGTTTGAATTTATTGTAATCCTTTGATGGCTGCATTTGTTCTTATTGAGCACTGCATTTGTTTCCACTACTGGCCTGTACAAAGTATGTTTATTCTAGAAAGATACTGACTTCTAAAAGCCTCTTTTCTGTGAAGACATCTGTCACACCAAGTGTAGTAGTTCAAAAAAAACCTAAGTAGAAGTGCCTTTTACCAGCATAAAAAATAGCAATCAAGGCTCTCCCACTTGTTCTCCTGGTCTAATCTTACAATGGGTTAGGGTTTGTGCCTGCACGCTCAAAAGAAACCTAGTTTCTGTAAATTTCTTTTTAATAAAAATGTGTTACCTACGATAAATATATATTGTCTAGGTCAAATGAATCTGATTGTGAAAACATATTGAGCAAAAGTATTGGTAGGATTTAATTTCATCTCTTTAAAAAAAATCCTAAAACATCAAAAAACAAACTGTAGCTATTGAACGCTGGTTTGAATTAAATTCTATTTATTTTAATAAAAGTGAAGTGGCCTGAGTGTACATATATTTGTTTTAGTGGCAGTGCATTGGATCCAATAAAACTATATTGGCTTCACTGCTTATGTCTCCTTTCCAGAGAAAATGGATTGAATGGAAAAATGAAACAGGCATGAATCAGCCAGCCCTGAGGTCTCTGCTCAACTCCGGCATCCAAATAAACTGGTAAAAAAAAAAAAAAAAAAAAGAAAACCAACAACAACCAACTTTATTACTAAACATTGCTTTAAATTTAAATACATTTTAATGTCGAGGCTGCACATGAGGGGTTTAATTGCCTCTGTAAAAGGGAGCGGCTTTCAGAGCCGGACTTGGCTGTGGAGGGTTGTTGCATCTCCTTGTGGCTGCAGAAGGAGAAACCTAAGCTGGCTCCAGCTCTCTGATTCTCCTTCGCAATAAAGAGGCTCTGGGCTGATGGCCACATACCTGCACTAATGCAGATCGAGTGACAGCATCCCCGGCACAGGGGCACCTCTATCCCAAAGGCACACGCAGCAGGGACGTAAATCACGTCCACCTTGGGTGCTGGCTGCTGGCCTTTGGCATTCCCACAAGCGTTTTCTACACGCTGACCCCAGGAGCAGTCATTTTGGTCGCCTGGAGGGAAGGCTGTGCTCACCTACTTTTGCACCAGATCTCACAAATGTTCATGTTTTCTATACAGAGATATTACCTGTCCATGTTTCTGCAGGTGGGAAAGCCACCGAGGCCAATGAGGGGCTGGTCTGGAGCATGTTGACAGAGGCTTTTCAGGCCTTTTTCAGGTATGTGGTAAATTCTGCTAAATGGGAATAAGGACATGTTCAGCAGAGAGTCTTCAGTAAGTTAAAGTGTGGTTTAGCCATTTGTTTTACATTTGGAAACTACTCAGTCTCCTATTTTAATATGAGCGAGGACCTGAAGAGAGCAGCTCCGTGACACCGGTTGATGCCTTTGTTCAACATGGGAACGTGGACCATCTCACCCTCACATGCATTTGTTCGCCAAATCATTTCACCTCAGTAGCAACACTCCTAAAAATGTCACTGAGTGCCCTTTCTAAATTCCCTAAAGTGAATGAAAAAAGGGAAAACGTGTTCCTGTCCTTTCCCAAGGCATCTCAGTGCCTCCTGTGCAACTGGGGGAGAGCTCCACGCGACGTCTCCGAGGTTAGCAAGGGCGCTGCACTCACAGCATGGCAAGCACCATCTGGACGTTTGCTAAGGGGTGAAATGGATGCCGTTGGCTGTCCTGGCTTCTCGCATACCTTAAATCGCTGTAAGCTGACAACCCAACCCGAGTAATGCTTTGTTTGATGCCGTGCTGCTTCCTTTTAGGAGACTGGAATCAGGTTGTGCGAATCCAAATCTGCATGTTATTCCTTCGTCAGAAAAGATGATCTGCAGTAAGCCACTTACAGTTTGTGCTGAACTGGGTGCCCCTGGGACAGTGGGAGCCAATCCAAGCAAGGAGAATTTGGCTGCAGGAGTGGTTTAGCTGAGGGATAGGAGATGGCCACGGGCTTCCCCAGCCCTGGCTCCTCAGAAAACCGTGAATGAAGAAATAATTCAAAGAAAAGCAAAGCAGCTGTTAGCAAAGCGATATTCAGGTAAAAATCCAGCTGAGTGGTTTTGAGAGTGCTGGGCATCGTCGACAAAATCCCCATGACCTTGTGGAAGCGGAATACAAGTTATAGACACCGCCATCAGTTCATATACCCCAGAGATGAGATGCTTCCTGAGCCCTGGGTGGCCAGACCAGGTTTGTGATAGCTGTGAGGGCTTCATCACCATACAGATAGCAGTGGTGAAGGTGGCAGACCTCATGACACATCTAGATACCAGATTGGAGAGTGCTCGGGAGGATCAGCGGGCGCCAGTAAATAAAATGGCAGCAGACTCCACTGTGATGTTCTGTGACATGCTCCCTGCACAGGGCTGTGCAGAAATGCAGATACCTGTGAGGAGCTGAGAGATTTATTGGGGAGAGGAGTTTGGAATTTTTTTTAAGAATTTGGGAAAATCTTGGGGGACCCTACACAGGAAATATGGACTCTACCAAAAACAAAATAGGCACTTAGAGTGTAAAGGGTTAAAGGAGAGTTTTTAACTAGAGGCTGGTATAAATCTATGTGCAGGGGAGTACACAGTCTGAGATGACACCACCTCCAGGGGTGAAAACATAAATTCTGTATCAGAAAGGGATTGGATAAATTAAGGGAGGACAAATCCTACCGGGGCCATTAAATTCTACGGTCCAGTTCCTCCCAGTGGCTGGAAGCTGGAGGTGTAGGTGGGGGATTTCTCAGAGGCACCGGGTCATGCGGCAGAAATGGGTCTGCACAGCCTCTTTCTTGATTCATGATCCCCACACCAGACAGAGTGATGGAGGTGGTGATGGACAGACCTTCAAACTGTGTGCCCACCACAAGATCACCTGCCTGGGCCCCATGCTCCCCACAGCCTATCTCTGCCCCTTCTCCCTTGCCACCCTGGCTCCCCCATGGCCCATGAAGAGCTAGCCACGGAGCAGTGCCTGCCCCACAAGCCAGCCAGTGCCTGCCCCACAACCCAGCCTCCTCTGGCCAATCCTCCGCCTCCCAATGAGCAGACACCGACAGCTTTTCTGCCAAGATGGGGATGTTGCAGCCACCTGAGCACCTCATGCAGGGATCTTCTGCTGCTTTTATTCCCCTGCCCTGGCACGTGGGAGATGCCTTGTTTGAGTCCTAAATATGTTTCACTTAAGCCATGATGATGGGGTACTAAAGTGCTGTAATCTTTGCTTGGTCTCTCTTTACATTGCTGCAATTACCATCATAAGCTGTTTTAACGGGCTCTTTTATAAGTAACAGCAACATAAAAATATCTCAGCATGTTTTCCTTTAATGAGCTACAACTTCTGTGTAATCTACCCTACACTTTCTTTGGTGTCTCTCTTTGCAGTGGATGCGGCATCGTTTTCATCTCCTCCCCATCATCAGGGTGCTACTTCACTCCTGCTGGCCCTGGGACTCTCAGAAGGGCTTTGTCTGGTCTGGAAAATGGTGGTGATGCTGAGTGATGCCAGCGTGGGGCACAAGAGCCTTCCCCCTGCTCAGCCCTTCCTCCAGCAGCAACATTTTCGGGAAGCCCCAGGAATTGAGGTGACTTTCTGGGTGTAGTAACTGGCTGAGCCGAGGGAGGGGACATTTGTGGCCGTGGCGTGTGGGTCACACCGCCCGGCTGCTGTGGGTGCCGCAGGGATGTGTTACCATCACCCGCGTCTCGTGCCCTTTTAAGGACACCAGCGGGAAAAGTGATGACAAAAGGGATTGAGACCCAAATGCTAAAAGGCAGAAGTTCGGTGCCGGGGTCAGTAACTGATACAAGTGACTACAGATGAGCCGTGAAGCAGAAAGGGCTTTGACTATGCGGCGCAGGGATTTGAGGGACAGCTGCAGAAGGCCTCCTCTGTCATTGCTGCTGGCAGAAAGCGCTAACGTGGTGGGGCAGTGCCCCCGCTCCAGCCATCCGTTCGCGTCGCTGCCGCCCAGCTCCATCAGCCCGGTCTCCAGGAGCTCCCCTGCCCGTCGGCCCTCGCCCCCCCAAAACGCTGCTGTGGGACAGCCAGCGTGCGGGCACGGAGCGGGGGCCAAAAAGCCTCAGCCAATTCTGCCACCGCAATATCACATCAGCGAACTCACAGTTTGACTGCTTACGGCAGATGGACGAACACTTGTCGGTTATCTGGTGCTGAGCGAGAGGCAGATTTATTTCCAGAGCTTGCGACTCTCATTCCTCCCAGCTGAAGCTGCAAGGCAGAGTGTGCATCTGTGATTTTTTTTTTTTAATTTTATTTTTTTTTCCCAGGCGCAGCTATGTTACAGTGAGGTCTATCACCAAAAGCAATGGGATTTTTGGCAAGTTTTTACGGGGAAGGCAGGAAGGAGGGTGGAAGGTGTCGCCGCTTTCCATAGCACTGGAAGCTGTTTGAATTCACGCAAGCATGACCTGAATTTCCAAATCTCAGGCGTGCCCTGCGTGCACTGAGAGCTGGGTCGCCAGCAAAGGACTGCGGAGCCCTGTAAAGCAGGGTAAAAATCACCGGGTATCTGCATTGGGGTGATATTAATGTATTAAAAATAAAGGAAACCGTGAATTGCCACCTTGGAGCTGGCCAAGAGTCCACTCAGCCTTGTCTCCACTCCTGGCTATTGGAGCCAGCGACTGTTTTGGGGGAATGGAAGGAAACCCCTCAGGAAGCTGCGCTGGTCTCCTGAGTAAGGCTGACTTAAAACCTGAAAGTAATGCACGGGCTACAGAAGTAACTGCAGTGGCTACAAAACCAGCACCCCATGCTGCCCGCTAACCTTTCTCCAGCGAGGCATCAGTGCAACACAACAAGTGCTAGAGGGCAGGATCTAACAGGGACTGAAATATTCTCCGAGGTGTGAGATTTACTGAAAACTGTAAAGCAGCAGCCCCAAGAACCTCGCTTACTGGCCACTCACCAAGGCTCTTTTATTTCTCGAAAATATCCTTATTGTAGGAAATTTGGAAAAGATGTACAGTTTGCAAATGTCCGTGAAAGATGTCAGTACTGCTGCTAAGGGATATCTTCTTTTAAAAATTCACTATAAAATTTTATACCTGAGTTTTTCCTTAAGGGACGGGTAATATTTGTTGGAAACCAGTCCTGAACTCAACCACTAACTTTTATTTCTTTAGTCTTTAAAGCAGGCCATGGAGGGTTATTAGTACCTCCTGACTGGACAACATTTTTAATAGTCAGAGCAGTGGAAAGTACACATCAAATGGGCACCAATTTTCTAAACAGTGTTCTTTAATCATTTTTTATGGGGTCCGGCTTAGAATAGCAGAAATAATTTCACTTGGAGCAAGTTGAATATTTTGATTTCGCTCCCCCCTGAAAATGATAGCACAAGCAAAATACAAGGGAAATGGAAAAAAAATCAGACACTGCGCTTATAACAAGGAAATCTGTTTATGCATGATTTGAAATCAGAGCAGAGCTTCACTTCATTCTGTCTTGCGTTGTTGTGTTTCATATTTCATGCTTTGGTTAACACTTATTTAGTCTATTCCTAGAGGCTGTGACAGGTTGTCCCGAAAGTTTTTAGACTTGCTGAGCATACACTCTCCACAGAGCACGTCAAAATGAAAGGAACAAAGAATTCATTCATTTTTTTGCAAAAAAAAAAAAAAATAATATTTTAAAGACCCAACCCTTCCTTCTGACATTGTAACATGAAACACCTAAGTCATCAACACATAAGTTGCCAACAGCTTTGAAGAAAACAAAACAGTTTTATGTCAAATTTCTTTTCCATAATTCAAAGAAATGCAAGGGGAAGAAATTGATTCTCCTCTAGAATTCTGGTGAAATAAAACATTAACAGTGTTGGTTTCCCCCCAGAATTCCCCTTTTCAGTCAATTCCAATTTTAGCCAGTTTCAGGGTCTTTACAGAGACTTTTCCTTCTTCCTAGTCACATCTCTGTGGGGAAGGAAGAAACAACCAACACGTAAAGGTCAGTCCTGTGCTTCTCAGCTTGTGCTTTGGCTTCATCATACACTGACTAGGTCCAATTAAACCAAAAATATTTTAGAAACGTGGTAACACCATTGTGACCACCAGTGCATAAAGGATTCTTCGCAAAGAGAAAGTGATGGGACCACGTCGGGCCAGGACTGTGAAATTCCAACTGTATTTCCTCCTGTTTTCCCAAGCCATGTGCTCCGGCCCTTGCCTCAAGAAAATGCCGGTCTCATGGATTCGAATGAGCATCCTGCTTTTCCGTGTGGGAATGACAGAGGGTGCTGCATTTATTTTGTTGCGAAGTCCCTGCTTCTCCACAGCTTGGTCCCGGAGCAGTCGGCAGGACTCTGGAGCCCGCATGAGCCGGGGTGGTTTTAATGCACTGTTTCTACCCAGCTGAGACCCTCGCCCCCCGCCTGGAGGATTTCCATCAGGGTCTAACAGCTGGGCATCAGCTGGGCTGACCCGGGCCCTAATTTCATTTCTTGTGCTGGTGGCTGCCAGGAGGAGGGCAGAGAGATGCGCCGGGGGCTCCCCCAGGCTCCTGCCTCCCTCCCACTTCGGGGATGTTTTGCCTCTTGATCCTGGGAAAAGGGCATCAGTGCTGGGCACCCCCCTGCTGTTTCCCAGCTCCTTTATAAATCTGCCAGCAAAACACACAACAGACAAGCCCTTTAAAAATCATGAAAGAGGCTCTGATGCAGTCATTTGGTATCTGGGCTAATTAAAGGTGTGCACAGAGACACACTCACACACGCAGCACACACACCTGCTGAATAACCGGGCAGGCAGTGCGGCACTAAATTTTCATTACTGTCTCTGCCCTCAGCCCCTTCCCCGTGTTTGATGCCCCAGGAAAGGCAATTACCCACTTCACTTTCCTCACAGTCTGCCTACGGGATCAGGAGCACATCACCAGAGGGGCAGTGCCTGATGCCTAACGACATCCTCAGTTTTGCTCTATAGATGTAGCTGCAAATGAAATCTTTTTTTTTTTTTTTTTCCTGGATGAATCCCTGTGGTTTTTGGATTTCAGGTGCCTCTGTCTGGTGACCCTCTGTGTTGCGAGCGATGTATTTTTTTGTGGTTAAAAAATAAAACACGGGGTGGAGCGCAGGCTGGCATTTATTACGCTGGGGAGCGTCTCTGCTCAGCCGAGCTGACGCCGAGCACACTCACATCCCTGGTCCCTCCCGCTCGCCTTTGCCATTGAGGAAATTCAATCCGCTGCCATGTCATTGTTATACTAATCTCCGGCTCCTGGACACCAGTCCAAGTGTGACAGTCACACAAAACCCATGTCACACTCATCTCAGGCAGGCTGTGCTTCGGTGGTACGTCTTCATTCCCTGCTGCCGCGCTGGCTTCCAGTCCTCATTCCCCTTTGCGGGAGCTTGAGGTCGGGCATCAGGAGGGAGAGGAGCTGGCCGTGGCACCCCTTCCTGACATGGCTATCCTAAACCTGACTTTTTTCTTCTTTCTCCCCCAGAGCAAAAATCCTCACTAGTGTTGGTGGCTACAGCCTCCTTCTGTGCTCTGACCCCAGCCATGTGGAAAACGTGGGGTCCTCTTCAGGTACGTCCTCGCAGCTTGTCCGCTCGTCTCTGAAAACTTCCAGTGCCTCCTCTTTTCCAACCCAGTCAGGTTTTTGAGTGCTTTCTGCTCTCAGTTTCAGCCTCTTTGCTGTCTTTCTTCTTTCTATTTATTGCTCTTGATTGTTCCACGGAAGCCAGCATTTCCACAGTTCATTTTTTTAACAAAACGACTCTCATGCATTTTTCAGTACCGTTTCTCATGCACGGCATATCACTCCTGAATTATCCACAGGGCCTTGGTTTCTTCCCCGTCCCTCTTTGGCTTTTACCATGACGGTTTGTTCTATTAGCGGTTCAGAAAAAGGGCAATTGGGATAAATGAAATTTATTTTAAAATATAGATTCATGCTGTGCTTTTTTTTTTCCTCTTTCTGCCTTTTGTATGCTGGATGCGCTCTTGGTTTATGAGCTTTTCTAAATAGCAGCTACGGCTTTTTAGATGCACAAAGAATAACCCAGGGTAATTCAGCCTGATAGCGCAGCTCTCCCTCCCAGCTTGAGGTCTCCTCCAGCCAGGGCTGCCAAGGGGCAGAGATGCTCATTAAGAGCCTCTGGGCTGCCAGTCAGCCGGCCAGAGGTAGCCAGCCCCGCTTTACGTCGGGAAGAAATGGCTCATGGAGGAGTCTTGCTGTGGAGGACTCAGGGAGCATGGCTGGGACCCCATGACCTGCTGGATCTGGCGCCTGGGTACGTGAATATTTCACGTCCTTGCCCTTAATGAGATGCAATTAAGGCTGTGATGCTCTGGAGTTTGGCAGGACCATGGCGGGTGGCGATGCTCGCTCAGCAATACCATTGCACCTTGCAGTACTTTGGTGCTTTCTTCTCATCTAAGATCAGGGCTAAGAAGTGCAAAGGCCCATGAAAATGAAGACCAAAACAAGAGGAAAATATTCCTCTCAGAGGCAGCTGCTGCTGGAGCTGGGAGCACCATCGTCAGCCCAACACAAATGAGACCTTCATTTGGGACTTCAGACAAAACTGGAGCTGATTCTTCAGTCATGTGCGACTTTGACTTCTGCCTTTCCACACCTGGATGCCTTCAACCTTCCATAGGGCAGGGCCCACAAGTATGGGAAGATGGCTGTGAAAGCACTGGAATTTCAAACGCAAAACCAGACTGTACAGATATACCTCACCCCTCATCTACCTGCAAACAGGTGAACAAAGGGGAGAAGATGAATGAAAACAATTACCAAGCTTCCCAAGTTTTGCCTAATTTTTATTGGCTTTTCTGGTAAAATAGTTGCAGACATGCTGCTGAGATGGTCATTTCTCAAAAAGGATACATAGCTCTCTAGTTATAGCCTCTCTTTAACTCTAAAACCCATCTTCTGCTCCAATTTGTGTGAACATATTCACTGATTGTATTTGACTATGTAACTTGAAGGGTAAGCAGCAGTGTGAATAGTAGCAAACACCCATTAAGAGCCAGTGTCCTTCCCAAGACCAGGTTAGCTGATGCTGACTTGTTTCTGGCTGTGTGGTTTTTAATCACCTCTCACGTTCAGGGGCCAAGAGAGGGGTTATATTAAGCAGACTGGTGCTGCTGGCAGTTTGGAAATGGGTTCCCTTTGCCCAGACTTCCCAGCTCTTCTCTGTTTGCTTTCTGCAGACATTA
This sequence comes from Tringa solitaria, assembly GCA_026413425.1. Taxonomy (NCBI): domain Eukaryota; kingdom Metazoa; phylum Chordata; class Aves; order Charadriiformes; family Scolopacidae; genus Tringa; species Tringa solitaria. The sequence goes on from JAOXJM010000012.1 coordinate 34,485,036, forward strand.
ACACGATGGAGCCTGGCTTGCATGAACGCCCGTGGAAAGCCCATTTGAAGTTTGCACGCTCGAATACTGCCATATCACAGAAGTGCTGGGCTGAGATGACAAAGCTCCACCAGAGCCTCAAGCTTAAACTTGCCTAATGAGGGACAAAAATTCTTCATCCACCACTGCTGTGACCATTTCTCTTCATTCTGTGCTCTGCAATTAGTACATTTAAAAGGGACACTGCTTAACACAGCCAGGGTCCCAGTTCCTTGGGAAATTTTTCTACAATTTTTCTACACAGGCAACTGAATGAGATTTTGACTGTGCCATTGGCAACCCGGCTGGATGATGCAGGTGCTGTTATTTCAAGTGAAGGTAATAAAAAGAAGATTTAATTTCAGCTCTGCACATAGACAGCAGACCTTGCGGTTCAACCGTTTTTCCAGAGTTGAAGGTTTGAGGAAAACCCCCTCAGCAGGATAAAATTTATATTATCGGCCCAGAGCTCTCCCCCTGATCACAAAATATGCATTCCTGCAAATGGAGGAAAAAAACAATCCTGTGTGATACTTCTCATGATGAACTCAGCCCTCTTTTGAACAGGCAGGTTGAAATACTTGTAGCAGACCCTTCACAGTCTATCTATCTGACCTGTTAGGAAAGAAGAAAGATAATAAATTGGACAAGTAAATTTGAATTACAAATAAATTAGAGGAAGCCACAATCAAGGTACTGACATTCAGTAAGTGAAAAAAAGAAAGCTTTTTTGTGGGTAAATTATCTACTGCAAATTATTTACTCGTATCTGCTGTGAAGAGCTCTCAGGATGGGGCAGACAGAAGCAGGTACTTTGATTGCTGGTTCAGGCTTCTGGTCCCGAGAATCAATCTTTGACCATTAAAAAAATACTGCTGCCTTTTCAAGTGTAATTTATTCAATAAGATGCTTTTTTTTTTTTTCAGGATGCTGCAGAGATTCTTGATTTTCATTTGTCTTTGTCTGCAGATGTGAAATAAGTTTGCCATATTGTCCATTTCATGCTAATTTTTCAATATATTCATATATTCATTTTGGATATGGGATTTGTGAAGGACTCTGCTGACTCTCAGACACTGCTGTTAAAAATGGAGATAAACCTGCTGAAGATAATTTAACTCTATTTCTGTATAGCAGGTAATATTAAAACTAATGGCATATGAGAGGAGCTGTTTTGGGTTTTTTTGCGCTTTGAGTGCTTTATAGCATTTGTGAAGATCAGTGGTCCTTGAATGGGGAGTGAGGAGCCCTGGTTTCTGCTCCACATGGTGCTTCCAGTATGCTCAGTCTCTGCTTGAGGCATTGGAAGAGGTCTTGATGGTCTGGGGCAAACCAGACTGCTCCCCTCAGTTCATCCTCCCTCTTCCCAGGAGACATATCTCATGAGGAGCTCGTTTCATACGCCTAAGTGAAAGGTTCTCCCAAGGCATGGGGTGCTTCTCAATCCAGCCCAGGCGGTAGCAATCTCTCTGCTGCTTTCAAGCCAAGTCTTTCAAACAGGAGCAGAGTACCATGTTGGGTGGGTGAGGCATGACATGAAGCCTGGGGCTGGAGTAACACCACCTTAGAGGCGCTCCCTGGGGCACAGACGCAGGCAGAGCTGTGTGTTTTATACCTTCTGTATCTTTATCTTCCAACTTCATACACACTTCAGGTTGCCACTGGGTTATTTTTAGGTCATTTCAGGAATATATATTTCTGCAAGAGCTATTTCTGGGAGCTATGCCAACTTGGAAACTGTAGTAACCTATACATCCCCCGCAAGGATGTATACAAACAGCCGCTGCCATTCTCTTCCTTGCTACTCCTTGCAGCCCCCGGGGAGAAGACACATCGGTCTGTAGGAGAAAGGAATGTAAAATAAATGTCCCTGCAAGGCTCTGGAAGAGACAGACACCCAACAGAGCTGCAGGTACACGTCCCTGCTGGAAGGAGCACTTGTGCACCCATCGCCCAGCCAGGAACCCCGAGACACCGAGAGCAGCGGGAGTGCTTTGGAGATACAACGGAAGGGCAAGGAGGGTGGTGGTGGGGGGGGTGAAATATTGGGGTACAGCCCCCCCAGTGCCCCCTCAGAGCGGTTCTGCTCTGTGTTGTGATGCAGTGGACAAAGCGAGTTATTCCCACAGCAGGCTGTGTGAAGCTGTGTCTGATAACCAGGCCCTGCAGCAACTGCTGGCACTCCAGATGTTGTGGCTTGCAGGGTCTGGAAATTCCTTGTGTTAGAAATGTTGGCCTGGGTTTGGAGTCCTAGAATTCCGTCTGGGAGCATCCTTCCATTTGTGAAAAATGCATCATGAACTGACCATGAAATCTGAGTTTCTCTGGGTTTGGGGGGCATTTGCAAGGATTTGATGCAGCTGGAAAACACAGTGTGCAAGTGGATTCAAAGCACTGCTGGGGCAGGGCAGAAGCGTGGCCCTGAACACAGAAATTAATCAAGTCTCTTGCAGTTGATTTGCATTTTTCCAGGGCTTGAACTGTTCTGTACTTGGTGTAATAGGGCAAAGTGCTTTGAAACATCCCCAAAGCTGCAAAGCACAGTTGCTCTCACTCCTGATCTCTAGCCATGCTCTCGAACTAACAAAAAGTAACTAAATCCATTTTCATGGCACCATCTTTTCCCAGTTTGGGTGTCAGGGTGTCAGTTTGCTGTATGCATCGTAATCATGTCTACAAGCCGTGATGCTGTCAGCATTATGGGGATAATTTTTTTTTTACTGTAAGACTGCCTTTTTCCTTTATCACAAAAGTATGGATCAGCTGAATTCTGCTGTACATAGGGGACCAATTTTCCACAAAAGAAGTCAGTAGAGAAAAAGAATTTGAATGCTAATTAACCCCCCAACAAAAACAATGTTTTAGCCCAATGCCTCCTCGTCGTCCAGAACAAATTTTGCTAAGAGAGAGTTTTATAAGGAATCTGTGTCAAAGTAGATCTATTATCTGATAGATAAGTAATGGGCTTCATCAGTCATTTTTATCCATGGAAAGGGGGCAAAGGAGGGAAGAAGAAAGTGAGTCTGTTGGAAGGCTGTCTTTTGGAAGCATTTCCCAGACAGTGAGATTGCATGTCTGCATGCAGACTTGAAAAGACACAGATCATCAGATACCAGCACATGCCTTTGAAAACGGGTCATAAACATTAGAGGAAAGGATACAAGGACAAAGGGAGTAGCAGAGCTTTAACCTACAGAGGTTATTTAAGTGTGTGTATGTACGTGTGTGTTTGTGTGTACGTCTGCTTATGTGTAAACAAGCAGGATCAAGAACTCAAATCTGTCAAACAAAAATATTGAGTTAAAGGTTTGTTTATAACAATATTGCTTGACACTCCTCTGCCTCCCTCCTTGAAGCTGTGCTGTGATCTAGATTAAAATACACTTTACAGTAGCATATAAATACATGGGGGAGCTGAGAAGGCATGGAGCAATGGGAGATGTGCCAGATAATGTGTCCCTCCATAGCAGTAGCTCGACCCATTCCCAGATGGTGGAAGGCAGCTATCTGCTCCATGAGGTCGTCAGAGTGTTCTTGACCTGGGACAACAAACTCTCCCTTAATTAGCCCCATGGCATGCTCTAGGACTCAGCACAGGTCTGGGACAACAGGCAGTTTGGATGCCATCACACCTTTCTTAGAAGGTGACCTTGCTTAGAAGATGATGTGTTTCAGCACGTGAGAATCATATACATAAAGTGATGCCTTCCAAACTAAATGGCATGATTTACACCCTGGCTGTTGTCCTTCCACACACCACCACCAGCTTCAAGGTCAATAAAAGTCTGTTCGTGGCACACAGGTATTTTTGGCTGTGGCTCCCTTGTCTGCTCGTCTCACACTCTTTGGAAAAAGGTTTAAAACAGTAGTGACTTCAGTAAGACTTGTTTGGGAAAAACAAAGTGAAGTAACTGGAATTTAAGGAGCTGTTGAACTGTGGCAATAGCAAGTTTCTAGAAGCTATTTGCATCTTCCTCTCCCTCACAGGGCTTTATTCCTCTTGTGACTCAGGGGTGGAAAATGGGAATCTGATAAGAGAATAAGTCAGTTTGTTCATATTGCAGGAAGACGGAAACTGAGATGGGCAAAGATCATGTGCAAAGTCCTACCACAATGTGACACACCAGAACCGCATCATGCTCAAAACCCAGCAGAAGGGAAGATGTTCAACGGTTTGAATTATTTGAAAACAAGGAGGATTTCTGAGTCATATGCTTAGTGATGTGTCTTTATTAGAAATGCTGTTCCCCTCCCAAATATGTAAGCATGTGTCATGGCTGGAAGGTAAACAGTGTGTACTCAACACTCAGATATCTTCTCCGTGGAGGCAAAGAGCAGCCCTACGAAAGACCTCCCACATGCTCTGGGAATGTAGCCTCAAGCACCTGAGGTCTCCAAGGGAAAGATATTTTACATATTGGGGAGCACATGGAGCTCACCAAACACATGCACACGCATATTCCAAAATCCCCTATGCATTTGTCTTTGAACAGATTCTGATATTAATAATAATTTGCCAAAACCACATATACCATAGTGGTGGTAAATGGAGTGAAGTCCAGTTGGCGACCGGTCACGAGTGGTGTCCCA